>JAPUBX010000392.1:0-600000 GCA_028672205.1 Proteocephalus fallax
TTACGTGCCATCCAAGGTTTCGTCAAAACTGTAAGTCTGTGACAGTCTTTAACTTGCATATCCCCCCATCTTCTACCAGAGCAGACATATCTAAGTTCTATGTCTCTATAATACCTTTAATTTCTTCAATTATAGATAATTCTTTTATTTTCTCTTCTTACACTTGGTCTAAACACCATAGTCTATTTTCCTACACGCGAAGGGAATTTTCTTGACCACATATTTGTGTCCGATTCTTCTCTGTATGCATGTCGTAAACGTGCACCTTTAGCCCAGTCGGACCACTGCGTCGTTGCTGGTCTACCGAAAATATATGGCAAGGATAAAAAAACCAGCAACGTTGTCCCAAACCTAAAAAAACGTTGTATCTGCTCTCACTGCCCCCAGAACCAGTGCAATTTAAGAGATGCCGTTGCCACAACCGACTTCAAAGTTTTCGAGGATTCCGACTTCGATAAAGAGATAGACAATACCAATAGTTATCTCCGTTTTGTGTACGATACGCATTTTCCACTCACGAAACTATCCCTCACAACCCCGTATCATATGTTCTCCATTTCCGAAACGACTGAGGCGAAAAAATGAACGACTTTGTCGCCAGGAGAGGTACCGAGAAATTAAACCAATTTCGATCAAGATCACAGCTGAGGTAAATCGCCTTAACAAGATTTTTGTAGTTGAGCTGTTCAGAACATCGAAACCCGGTGACCTCTGGAAAAATCTTAACAGATTGACAGGAACCCGCCGCCCATATCTGCCAAGTGGTGCCCTAGACCTTGATGCTCTGAACGATGGCTTTATCTTCAAATCCGCTGACCGTTCCGCGGTGCCTTTCATTAGATCTCTTAATCCCAGCGCTTTCCTGCGCGCTCACGAATCCTCCATCTCCCAAATTTTGGCTGGCCTCAAGAGCTCCACAGCGGCTGGTCCCGACAGGGTCCCCTCGCGATTGTTAAAATCTGTCACCGCGAGATTTCTCCGTTTGTAACCCAGCTCGTCAATCATTCGTTAGGAGAATGCTCCTTTCATTCGTAATGGAGAGATGTCGCTATAATACCAATTCCGAAACCGGCCAATGGTTCTGCCGGACCTGTGAAGTATAGACCTATCGCCAACTCATCTGTGTGGTTAAAAGTGATTGAGAATCACCTCTTCTCTAAATTTGATGACACGCTTAAAGCTGCCGATGACCCGTTTCAGTTTGCTTATAAATCAAATAGAAGCACTCTGGACGCCGTGGCGACGTTATCGCCCACCCTCAACTCTTCAGTTCGTCGGTTCAGGAGACTTGGCATAAGCTCTAGCCACATAAAAACATTTGTCCATGCCTGTATAATTCCCCTCATTGTGTATTGGTCTCCAATAATTTTCCCCGGCCATGAAATGTTCTGACTTTTCAACCCTTCATAGACTTTTTAAAATAATCTCGTTTTCTAGTGGTCTGCCTATTCTCTCTATTCAAGAAATCATTGTTCAACGCCACTTCAATAATTGTTCACTAATCGCTGCTCGTATTTTAAGTGACCCCTCCCATCCTCTCTATCCCAGTTTATCTGAATGTAAATCTCTTCGAACAATGCGTAGACTATACCGTTCAATTCCAACAAGAACCGCGGCAGATCGCAATTCGGTCATTCCCTATTTGTCCAGATTTTTATTATCACCAGAGCAGGTGAAACAGGAACTTAAAGACAACTTTCACATCTAATACTTGTCATATTGCCTATTTTTACTGCTGAAAGTTGTAATCCTCGTGACCTCAATAAAGCCATTTCAATTATTATTATTATTATTATTAGTACAACACCCGTTGTTTTTAATTGTTTCATCTTGTCAGCGTGCAATAGTTGGATGACTCATCAACACACTGCGCGGCATCGACCGAACGCTATTGCAAAGGCGAATTAATAATAATAATAATAATATTCGCTTTATTAAGGTCACGAGGACCAAACCTTTCAGCATTCAAATTTACAATAAACAAACATGTTACAGGACGTAACGATTATACGTAGAAAATGCAGAATAAGTTAAGAAGAATGAAAAAAGTAACATCAAGGTAAATTTGCAGGAAAGGCCAATTTAACCCACGAAGTATATAAAGTTTGGCAAACGGGAAATGGCGGCTATTGAAAGGCCCTATCCAAAACGCGTTCCAAAAAATTGCGTGGATCATCTCTATCTGTTCACTAATCGCTGCTCGTATTTTACGTGACCCCTTCCATCCCTTCTATTCCAATTTATCTGAATGTAAATCTTTTCGACCAGTGCGTAGACTATACCGTTCAATACCAACAAGAACGGCGGCATATCGCAATTCGGTCATTCCTTATTTGTCCCGATTTTTAGTTTCACCAAAGCAGGTGAAGCAGTAACTAAAAGACAATTTTCTCATCGAATACTTGTTATACTGCCTCTTTTAACTGCTGAAAGTTTTGGTCCCCGTGACCTCAATAAAGCCACGATAAGTAATTCATCCAAGCGCTTTTCCACCCGCTAATGAATCTCCTAATTGTTTGGCTGGCCTTAAAAGTTGGACGGTTACTGTTTCCGACAGTGTCCCTCCGGCGGTTCTTAAAAACGGTTATCACTAGACTTCTCCGATTGTCACGAAGCTCGTCAATTATTCTTTAGGAGAATGCTCCTTTTCTTTCGGAATTGAGAGTTGGTGTTGTCAAACCTAGTCAGAAAGTAGCCAACGACACAAACAAAATATGCCATGCTTGCAAGTCTAATCGTGATTCTCAACAGCTCGGGCAGGCAGTCCCTGAGGTACTCGAGTAGTCTTCGGGGATTTGCCTTCGGTTGGACGCATCAAAATAGATATCCATTGAATTTTCCCTAAGAGCCGATGTTGACACTCATGAAATCTCTTCACTCCATCATATCGCCTCAAAGTTAATTTTTACAGTCGGTTATCATAGAGTGATCATATGGATGCCGTCGTCGGTTCATTTCGTCGCCTTTGCTAACTCGTTCAGGAGACTTGATTTTAGCTCTAGTCGGATAAAAACCTTTGTACACTTTTCCGCTTTTCATTTGACAAGCAATTAATAAAATTCCTCTAAATTTTTGGACTCATATCATTTTCAAAAATAGTTTGTCTGAGATAGTTTATAATGGATAATCTTAATAATATTTTAAACAATACATTTTCGTATCTAAAAAGGTTTATTTGTTTTAATTGTTCGCCACTTGTCCGCGCCGTCGTTAGTATTAACGTGCGTAATGGTATGTTAACATTTCAAACTTTATATTCCCTTTATTGTAGTCAAAGCTCAAGGCAAAGAAGACTAGGAAGGCTAGGGGACATGTAAGTCACGGTATGGGTCGCGTTGGAAAGCACAGGAAGCATCCCGGCGGTCGTGGTAATGCCGGTGGTGAGCACCATCACCGCATTAATTTCGACAAATACCATCCCGGGTATTTCGGAAAAATTGGTATGCGACACTATCACTTGAAACAAAACCTGAGTTACTGTCCCACCATAAATCTGGACAAGCTCTGGTCCCTTGTTTCTGACGAAACCTACCAGAAATACAAGAAAGCTACTGATGACAAGGCTCCAGTAATCGATTGTGTTCGAAAAGTAACTCTTTCTGAATGTTAACATTGCTCTGTAGGGATATTTCAAGGTTCTTGGTAAAGGTGTCCTTCCCAAGGTTCCAGTCATCGTTAAGGCCAGATTCTTCTCAAGACGCGCGGAAGAGAGGATTAAGGCCGTTGGAGGAGCTTGTATTCTAACTGCATAAATAAATCTTTCATCATGGCATTTAACTACCATTTTCATGGATTTGATGTACTAGACAGGTAGCACTGACCCTTTATTTAAGTATTTTTATGGATTGGGTTATTACCTCTTGCTCGAACCATTAAAGGTCCTATCTGCCGCGTCTGGTGTTAAGCAGCTCAGCATTCGAAGAGCAAATTGTAAATAAACTTCCAGTTAAGGTTGCCATTAAATCGGTCCACGTATTGTTATATAAGTGGTGACGCCAAAAGCTATCGATGACTATTGATATTTTATGCATTTACAAAATTTTTTAATACAAATCTGTCGTTTCTTCGCAATCGAGCTATCTTGGCAGTTCAATATGACTGCAACTGTGATGCTATTTGCCAACCAAGCGCCGAGTCTAAGTTCTTCACGCATCCCGACAGGCTGGCCCCGTTGGGGGCTGCGATATCCACAGTGTATCGCATAAACCCACCGATTAGATTTCTTGCGTATACGTCCAAGTCGCATTGAAAGCGTTCACATATAGTTCTTATGCGCCTGTCTTCAGGGTCTGTTAACATTTTGTTAATTTCCTCAGTCTCTTTCAAATAGAACCTAAATTTGTTTATTAGCTGTGCTACTCTTTCCGGCTTTCTTATCTGGTCCTTAAGGCTTTTGGGACTTCGTTTGGGTCTTTTCGTAAAGGCATTTCGTTTTGAAGTGCGAGGACTCCCTTTCGATTTGCTTCTCCTCTCAACACTTGGATCTCTTTTGCCGGATGTTGACATTTTTCTTTGAATTTGTGGTGAAGGCGACCTTTTGATCTTTGGTTTCACTCTTCGTGCCGTATTATAGCTGATCCAGTCATTTTGACATGTACAACAAGTAGGATTAAACATATGGAAGTTGCAGGGAATACCCCTCGCTTTACAGCCGCCGTCGTGGCAAGGCACAAAGTCACCTTCAGGTGCCGGCGACCCCGCTGGGCTTCTCCACCGGACCTTCTGGCCTCCCGTCGTGGCTAAGGTAACTTGATTTGCCGACTCTACAGTTCGTCGCAAACTAGATGCCTCGTCACCAAACGCTCGGTTTGGGCCTTCCGCACTGGCTTTCTCACACGTCGGTTGGATTGAAATGGCATTCGACGAGGGGAATATTGGCTGAATTGTATTGGTTTCTTTGTCATGTAGACCTGTGTTACCGTTTCCAGCCTGTATAAATCGATGCATTTTGTCTATTGCAGAAGGCTGTCTTATTATTTCACACTGGGTTGCCATTTCCTTATGATTAGTTTTACCTTTGATCGCTTTTCCGGCTTTTCGCAGAGACCCGGGAGAGCATATGTGGTGTTTTGGGCGGCGTGGTTTAATGTGCTTATCTGTGGAAAGTTTGCAGGTATAGAACGGGTTACTTGTTGATTTTATAACAAGATTTGGGTGCTCGAGGGTTTCTGATGAGATTGGAATTGTTTTGGCCGAGTCACTGGGATTACCGTGGTGCTTGCTGGGCTCCCTTGTGTCCGTGTGGCTTCTACTATACTTTTTGTCCGGGAAACCTTCGTGGTGGTGGTGGTGACGACTCTGTGCTTGGGGCTCGGTACTATCCTGTGCAGACTTGGTGGTGATTTGGTAGGATTTCAGGTCGGAGCGGCCAGCGCCCATCGCGAGAATCTCTAAATGGCGCGCTTACACAGAAATCGATCCACTTTGTGGCACGTGACAAAACAGACTGGAACCTTTTGCTCCTATGGTATTTAGAGAAGTTGGTTTTTATGTTTCTGGGTTTTGAAGCCCTTCGCCTTTGCTCAATAGCACCAGGCCTAAAACAAAGGGTATTGCATCCAAGAATCGCTGGTCTTCCCCAATAAAATCGACCCAAAACGGGGTTGGTCTCTACCACCCCTTTTACCTGTCTCGTCATACGTATGGTAATTCGAAGACTTCGTGGCCCAAAAATCAGAATGCGAAGGTCGGGAATGAATAATATTGGTTATTATTCAAACAATAGTGAGGGCCCGACCTGGGCCGAAAACGCCGACAAGACGCGATGCTTAGTGCCCGCTGCAGGCGAGTCCTGTCTGGACACACGCGGGGAGTGTCGTGGTAAAAAGTGGCGGCAGGCCTAGTGTCGTCGATATTGTCTTAATTAAGGTCACAGCATGCGGTGTAGTGTGCGTTAGCCAATGGGGTGCCAGTATAATGGATGTCATGCGCGGGAAATAAATCAACACATCATTTAAGGTCACTATATACGTACCTCGCGTGCCAGCGACGGGATTAGGTTTGGTATTCGCTTTATTAAGATCACGAGGACCAAAACGTTCGCATTAAAATTTACAATAGACAAAAATGTTACAGGAAGTGACGATTATACGTAGAAAAGGCAGAAGTATAGTTACATCAAGGTAAATTTACAGGAACGGCCAATTTGACCCAAGAAGTATATAAAGTTTGTAAACGGTAAATGGCGGCCATTGAAAGGCCCTAAAAAACGCCCCCCAGCGTAGTGGCGTGCGCTTGTAATCTAGCAACCTGGAGGCCGGGTGGCGGAAACTGTCTCGCGCGCGTTATGGACAAGGCCTTCTATGGCCGCCATTACCTCGTTGTTATTTCCTCCATTCCTGTTAAACATTAAAATGCTGAAAGTTCTGGTCTTTGTGACCTTAATAAAGCGTAAAAATTATTATTATTATTACATCGCACCATCTTCAAAACGGCAAGGTTGGATTACGGATCGTCGCTTGTGGTCAGGATGACATTCAAACATATGGTTTTGCCATGTATCCCACAAACAGAATGGAGATGCCTACCGGTACACCATCGGGACACACCAGGAAGGCATTGTACGCTTTCGCCTTCGTATCTTGAGCGAACAGTTGATTGCTTCTCCTGTCGCTTGCACGCCCAAATAACATTAATAGAAACAAGTACGTCGAAACTCGGAATTGATAATTATTGCCATCAATAAACTACCCAATATTTCAACGGACCAACTCCACTGTATGCTTGCAAGTTATCGAGGAGCACCCGCGAGAGACCAGATTAAAAATGGCGATAAACCCTTCCAAGAGCAAAAATGGTCGGGGACGTTTTCTTTGACTTAAACGCAGCTTTCAACGAGATCTCCCACTCTCAATTGTGAGGGCGGTGCTATCCGGCTCTGCGCTCGCCGTTTTGTTCAATTTTTACGTGTCTGCAATGCGGAACCATAGATTGATTAGGCGATGACTTAGGTTGTCGATTGCTTCACTCGATAAATTTGCTCCAGTTTAATGTCCGAAATCCTCGGCGTTATTGTCAACAGTCGTTTATCTTGGAGTGATCAGTTGGATTGCCGAAGTCTCATTCGCCGTTTAAAAGCTCAAAACGTTCCAAGATCATCGTAGACTGCATTATGAGGAGCCGCTCACGAATAATCAAGCGTTGCGAGTGGGACATTTTATCTTCACCTACGATTAAGAAGAGTCTTTTTAAACTCCCAATAAGCAATCCCTTGAAATGACCACTTTCTATTTAATACAGAAACATGCAAGAACTTTAAAAGATCTACAAAATCCTCAAATATTTTGAAGGTTGACTGCCTTTAGCTGCTGACAAAGATTCCACCCAAACGCAACATCTAAATTTCTAACACAAGCTCGCAGGGCAAGTAGGTTTGGTGCCGCTATGTCCACGGCGTAATGAGCGAATCCCCCCTTCAAGCCCTTGCTCTTGGGCTGGAAATCACATAGGAATCTGTCACATATTGCTCTGATTCTTCGGTCCTCGGGGTCTGTCATCATCAAGCGCACCTTCTCCGTTTCTCTTAGAAAAAAGAGCGCTGTACAAGGGACCTCGTTTCGTAAACTGTCCGAGCGGCGACGGACAGCATACCGCGAACCTGGTGAAAAGGTGTTAAGGGCAATCGTCGACCTGCTCATTTCGTTGCCGGGATGTAGTGCAGACACCGCCGTCGTGTATTGTGAACCATTTGACAAGTCTCCGACCGAAAATGGCCAAGAAAGGTTATTATCGCCGAAGTTCTGACAGTCACCGAACGCCTGATAGCAACACCTGCAAACCTGGTTGGTGCTAGGCCCCTCTCGTGTGCACGATCGATTTTGGAGAGAGTCACAAGGCGACTGTGCTGGTGGCTCCGAATCCTTCGACTCTGTTTTAGGAACATTTGTAGTGCCAATAATGTTGTTTATGATTATATTGTCTGGGGGAGGTGTTGGCCAACCATCCAATGGCGAAGGTATGTCAGGTTCATTGATTTCGGGTGTAGGTGGGAGTAATCTGTTTCCTATATCTTCCGATCTACTTATGCCTATATCAGTCGAAAGATAATCAGTGGATGTTGAGATTTCCTGAGAATCCTTTGAGACCTGGACACCAGTCTCGTAGAAGATAGGGAGTTTGGTAGGTTGGTCAATACAACAGCTCACGCTTCTGTCCAATACGCATGGTCTTCTGGTGGCTGAAATGGCTTTATCATATTTTTCAGTGGTGTCCGTCGATTCAAAGTGAATAGGAGAGAATCCCAAATAATGCGCTCGATTGCAACAGATTCTGGTAGCCCGCCGTATCGAAGATGGCAGACAACTCAGCTGATCCGACTCGTTACAGTCAGACACAGATTGGCGTTCTGGAATCGGCAATTTCTCGTACATACTTAGCGAGCCCATTTCAGATACATTTGATAAGTGCTCTACTGGTTGACTACTACCATAATGGTGCTGGCAACATTTTCCAGTGGAATGTGTTACAATTTCCGACTGGACCCCAGCAGACACGCGGCGTGCTGCAACGTGCAAATTACCCATCTCAACGCATTATTCCGACGTCAAATATAATCAATAAACTCGAGCAGCTGAGCATGTATCAATACCAAAGTTTGAATTTTCACCTAGTGCAAATAAATTTAGTTACGATTGCTGAACATTTGACATACGCTACATTAACACAACACGTTCGAAGCCAAGACAATCAAAGGGCAAATGTATTTATTACGACAAATCGATCCACATTCAAAACCGGTAATTTAACTAGAGGTCAGACTCCCAAGGTGAAAAGGCGTTGTTTTCGTCATCAGTTGCACCAATACCCCGGTAGAAAGAAGCCATTCAGTAGCCATATCTTTTCTACCTAAAACAGAACAATTGCGTTAACGAGTAATCAGACTTCCAAGGAAGGCGAAAAGACCATCACGTATCCATCAGTGGAAACCGCGAATGGATATAGAATTATCATCACTTACCAAAATACCACGGTAGAAAGAAGCCATTCAGTAGCCATATCTTTTCTACCTAAAACAGAACAATTGCGTTAACGAGTAATCAGACTTCCAAGGAAGGCGAAAAGACCATCACGTATCCATCAGTGGAAACCGCGAATGGATATAGAATTATCATCACTTACCAAAATACCACGGTAGAAAGAAGCCATTCAGTAGCCATATCTTTTCTACCTAAAACAGAACAATTGCGTTAACGAGTAATCAGACTTCCAAGGAAGGCGAAAAGACCATCACGTATCCATCAGTGGAAACCGCGAATGGATATAGAATTATCATCACTTACCAAAATACCACGGTAGAAAGAAGCCATTCAGTAGCCATATCTTTTCTACCTAAAACAGAACAATTGCGTTAACGAGTAATCAGACTTCCAAGGAAGGCGAAAAGACCATCACGTATCCATCAGTGGAAACCGCGAATGGATATAGAATTATCATCACTTACCAAAATACCACGGTAGAAAGAAGCCATTCAGTAGCCATATCTTTTCTACCTAAAACAGAACAATTGCGTTAACGAGTAATCAGACTTCCAAGGAAGGCGAAAAGACCATCACGTATCCATCAGTGGAAACCGCGAATGGATATAGAATTATCATCACTTACCAAAATACCACGGTAGAAAGAAGCCATTCAGTAGCCATATCTTTTCTACCTAAAACAGAACAATTGCGTTAACGAGTAATCAGACTTCCAAGGAAGGCGAAAAGACCATCACGTATCCATCAGTGGAAACCGCGAATGGATATAGAATTATCATCACTTACCAAAATACCACGGTAGAAAGAAGCCATTCAGTAGCCATATCTTTTCTGCCTAAAACAGAACAATTGCGTTAACGAGTAATCAGACTTCCAAGGAAGGCGAAAAGACCATCACGTATCCATCAGTGGAAACCGCGAATGGATATAGAATTATCATCACTTACCAAAATACCACGGTAGAAAGAAGCCATTCAGTAGCCATATCTTTTCTACCTAAAACAGAACAATTGCGTTAACGAGTAATCAGACTTCCAAGGAAGGCGAAAAGACCATCACGTATCCATCAGTGGAAACCGCGAATGGATATAGAATTATCATCACTTACCAAAATACCACGGTAGAAAGAAGCCATTCAGTAGCAAACATTATCGAAAGTGACCCCACTGTCGCAACAGTAGACTGGCCCAAGTAACTGCACGGACCGCATGAATTAGAAGCATGGTTTATTGTCGGGAGTCCAGTCAAACAAGATCAGCATTTATATGTCATAGTTGGTAAAACAAAAGAACTCGTATAGATTATACCATGACTGATATAATGAAATATAATTTTAAAAAGTCTTCTTAAGGTGTAGGAGCACATATTTTCACCCATTTTACATGCGCCCTTTAATTAACTTTGGATTTAATTAATTATAACATTAAATCGGTAAATAGGCTTTACGTGTTCACGTGTCTTCTGACATACAAGCATTATCCATTTTTGTCATTGTTTGATATTTTTTTAATTTCGGCGTGCAATTGTAGTGTCCAAGTGGGTATGGGATCTAGGAAATTGGGATTAGTTAATGTTAACCTGTATTCCGCCAGAGGCTGTCCCCAAACGTACAATAATAATAATATAATAATAATAATAATAATTGTAGTGGCTTTATTGAGGTCACGAGGACCAAAACTTTCAGCATTAAAAAAGGCAGGATAACAAATATTAGATGCGAAAATTGTCTTGTAGTTCCTGTTTAACCTGGTCTGGTGAGACTAAAAATCGGGACAAATAGGGAATGACCGAATTGCGATACGCCGCCGTTCTTGTTGGAATTGAACGGTATGGACGGCGCATTGGTCGAAGAGATTTACATTCGGATAAACTGGAATAGAGGGGATGGGAGGGACGACTAATAAGACGACTGAACTGGGCGAGTGAACTTTACTTATGAAGGAAGATTGTTAGAAGGTACACGTAAGTGCACTTACGAAAGAGGGTATTATAATGAAAGCGATAGACGAAGAAGTTGGAACAAAATAAAAGCTTTTGGCGAAAATGGGACGGGTCATTCTAACGGGTAACTACCCAACTGATCCGTAGTGTGCGAGAATGGAAGATGTCGCTGTAGGATGTGGGGAGGTTGAGCGGCTGCGGTTTCGAAGGCATCCTGTATGCAGGGAGAAAGTGAGTTGCCTCACTTTGAGTGGACCAGAGAGTCGTAAACACCATCCTTTCAAACTCCGCACCACCGAAAGATAGCAAGGCAAGATGGCCGCCTCCTATGGGGCTTTTTCGTGCATTACACAATGATTTTTCAATTTGCGAAGCTGGAACTTGAAATATGATGGGGATCATCGGCAATATTTTAAACTGTGTGCTTTTACCGCAAACAATGGTGTCATCGGGGTGTTGGGGTTATTAATAGGAGTATCGCCTCTCGTCGCGGAGTCGGTAATGCCTAGTGTATCTCACGGTGAAAGCAGAAAAGAAAATCCCAACGAAATGGGCAGCGGAGGAGATCAATTCGTGGACAACAAGCTAAACATTGTCCTTTTGAAACGTCAGAAAACATGTAGGCATCATATGTTAATGTATCACGACCTGCGGGTTATAACGCCGATTTTGTCTCATATATTTGTCGGCTAATCAATGTAGGAGGACACACTTGTATGAAAGGCACGACCTGTCCACTGGGTTTAGGCTGTCAAATGTATCAGGCAACGGGGCACCTTGTGAAGACTCTCGGGCTGTCAGAAAAGCCTGAGATGATAAATTTAGTACCGACTTGGCGGCTATGACTCCCGTCAGTCCAATATAAACCTGTCGTCCCACGAACTGCTCAGGAGACTGTGGGTCTACACAAGCTGGCGGACAGAGAATAGCAAGATCCGCGATGCAATCCATCGTTTTGATTCGTTCTGTGCCGGTCAGACAAGGACCTCCCCAGACAGGAGACGTCTCGCAGTCATCCTAGCGCCTTGCCTCCTCTCAAGCGAGAACAGTTTTGTGCAGCGGCCACTGTCCCGGATGAGGACAACCGCATTCTTCCAAACGGACACCACCTTCTGCTCACAAGCAGGTTCAATGGCCATGATATGCTCGACATCGCGCTGCTGTGTCTGTTGATGCGGATTGCATTTTTCGCCGATGCAGTACGCGCAACGCCAACTCTATTTGCTGGGCGCCTTCTTGTTGTGGCCGGTTGTAACCTCGACTCTGTAGAAATGTTAACGCTCCCGTGGGCAGTCGGCGACCCCGGGCAGGGAAACAGCTGACGCCTGTCGGTCGACAGTTCTGGTGGGTTCTCCTCACAGTCCACCAGAATCGTCTGCTTGCTTTCAGTATATCGCAATCGAAATACTTACTTCACTTACCGATAATTAATGGATTTTATTTATCGCTTAAACTTGAAGAATCCTGTGACAGTTTCGACTCACCAGCCAAAGCCTTTGTCGAAGACCGGGTGAGATTGTTAAGTTAATTTAGGTTTCAAGCGCTTTGAAGTTCGCACATCCAACAAATCTGCCGACAGCTGGGTTGTGACCGACTACGTTTCTACAAATATTGAGTCAATACGGAGAGAAAGAAGATCCCTTAAAAGCGACCCCGTGCGTCCCGCCTTAGTCCTTCGATGCGGTCGCGGTAGAGAGCAGTGCGCCGAGACTTCGCTCTTCCATCGAAGGTGAGGATCCCGCTTGCAACGGGGTCTTCTCTGTCCGACGGTCGACAACAAAACGTGGCCAACACCGCGGACGTGGATGCGAGAGTCGCGATAGAGTCGTCGTCGCATTTCGGTCATTCCTTATTTGTCCCGAATTTTAGTTTCACCAGAGAAGGTGAAGCAAGAACTAAAAGACAATTTTCGTATCCACTACTTGTTATACTGTCTTGTTTTATGCTGAAAGATTTGGTCCTCGTGACCTCAATAAAGCGACTACAATTATTATTATATCGTCTCTTGTATAGGCGAAGGGTTACCGGGTGTCGATAGAAGCCGGTCGAAACCTCGAGAGTCCCTGTTGCGTGGTCTGGATTATCATTGTCCGAGCGCCGAAAATTACCAATCAGAATCCTCTCAAACTCAGAAATCCAAAATCCCACGTCCTTCGCTTTTCACACATCGACATTCATTTTGGACGACTAAACAAAAGTTGCCATAAGATTAACATTTTTATTTAGTGATTTCACAATTAAACGGTAACATGAACAGTGAGAAAATTGTTATCCCACATTCCATAGTTTATTATATTAAGTACGGTTACTTAACGATGGTATAGCAAAAGAGGGATGGGGTCAAATATAGTGCCAGAAGTCTGGTTCAAAGTGCCACTTGCGTTTACAAGAGGCATCTTTGCCAGACACTTCTCACTAATTCAGGGATGGAATTAAAAAGAGATGAGGTTATGTTATAATACGTTTTATAGCGAAAAGAGGGGTTTCACCAGAATTAACCAATGATTGAAACTGAATCTAAAACGAATGTTGTCAGTCAGTTGAGTTGTGACCAATTAAATCCTTTATATAATCACATTCTACTTATTAATGAGCAGAAATAGACATAGTTTCGATAATATGTGGCGATGTGATTCGGCCATATTATATACGCTACATTTTGTTTGGTTGACGACATCGTTTTCTTGTTAACCAGTGCCCTCAACATCATCATCAACAACACTAAATGTCAATCGCTGAAATTCCTGGCTGGTTTAGACCTAGTTTCGGATTGTTTTTCCCATGGTTAATTGCATTTCAGGAAACCAGACAACCTCAATATCTGGACAGACTCTTGAAAAACTAATAAATTGGGTTACTGCATCCACAGGGACCTGGAGGATTAGCCAGCCTCAGAGAAACATTACTGTTTACTTGCCCCAACATCTAAACAATTCTATTTTGATTGGTTATCCAAGCACGGTCAAACAAACACATACCTCAACCTATCGATTTTTCGTTCACGTGATAATAATAATAATAATAATATTCGCTTTATTAAGGTCACGAGGACCAAAACTTTCAGCATTAAAATTTACAATAAACAAATATGTTACAGGACGTAACGATTGTACGTAGACATCAAGGTGACATCAAGGTAAATTTGCAAGAAAGGCAAATTTAATCCACGAAGTATATAAAGTTTGGCAAACGGGAAATGGCGGCCATTGAAAGGCCCTATCCAAAATGCGCGCGACCATGATCTTCGCAGTTTTTCGGGAAATCATTAAATAGGGTTCAATCGAAGCAGGGTATGGGAGATTTCGCCTCGCGGTCAATGTGACAATTAACCAGCATGCCATTGGATATCGCTTTGAGCATTTAACCTATCCTAAGGGAGGGATCCATTAAATGTTAGGTAGATAAAATCGAATAATTTAAACCCAGGAATGAATCTTGCTTAACTTGTCTCGAAAAATCTGGCAGGAAAATAATTTACATGGCGAAGAAAACTTCCTTTTTTAGTACAAAGTCTTTTTTATTCCTAATGATTGGCAATTGTTGTAAAGACATCTTCGTGGTATAATAATAATAATAAATCGCTGCTCGTATTTTAACTGACCCCTCCCATCCCCTCTTTTCAAGTTTATCAAGAGTAAATCTCTTCCACCAATGCGTAGGCTATACCGTTCAATACCCATAAGAACGGCGGCATATGGCAATTCGGTCATTCGTTATTTGTCCCAATTTTTGATTTCACCGGAGCAGGTGAAGCAGGAAATAAAAGACAATGTTCATATCTAGTACTTGTTTTACTGTCTTGTTTTATGCTGAAAGTTTTGGTCCTCATGACCTCAATAAAGCCACTACAATTATTAGTATTATAAACTCAGCAAACGTTGCACCAATACAAGAAGAAGCCAATTTCTTTATCTTCATAAACCTGTAAGGCATTGCAGCGCCCGTTCACTTAAACAATCAGAATCAGTTAACAATCACAAAGTGCAACAGCCTAGGTTTTTCTCCAATCAGCAAACGTTGCACCAATACAACCCTTTGAAGCGCCCTATGCGTAAAAATACGGCATTTATTCCATTCGCTTTGAGTTTGCTCACTGGACAAAACTCACAGTCTTCCGATTGGTGGGGTCGCACGGTTGCGGGTCGTAACAGATCCGGCGCTCACGACTCAATGCTAAGATTTACCATCAGCCAAAGACGCCACAATTACCCAGGCAGACGTCACGCGTAAGCACACCTGTACGCGTTTTCGTCTCGGTTCTGCATAGTGAATATGATAATTACTTTTGTTATTCAGTCACGACCCCTTGCCTCCCCAGTCATCGAAGGAATGAGACATATTCAATGCGCCATGGAGCCTTGTTTCAAAACGGCGCATGACGCAAATTATTGTTTATCTACAGAAATAAGATCTTTCCAAATGTAACATTGCTGAATGTGTCTTATTTCACGACCGATCCTGTAAATGAAAATGATAGAATTCGACCCTTTCTACTTTCTACCTTCATATTGAATAGCATTGTTATTAAATCCTTTGCACGTTGAGCTTTATATAATTCAGAGGTTGGCCATTTTAAGGTCTCCTAACAGTTTATAACATCTCTTACGAAAACACGATGCAAACCTCCGTTTTATGGCCGCAGTTTTGAACGTTTTTATTTTCGTCTCGGGCATATTTAACATGTTTATAACATTTTGGGCATCCTGTTAAAATGAAGTATCCGAAAAATTCGACTGGATGTTTCTTATAATTTCAAATGTTTTATTGAAAATAAAAAAACAACCACACTAAACTACATATCCCCTGCCGGACCACTACACCACCAAACTACAAATCCCCTGCTGGACCACTACACCACCAAACTACAAATCCCCTGCTGGATGACAACACAACCAAACTACAAATCCCCTGCTGGACAACCACACCACTAAACTTCATATTTCCTGCCGGACCACAACACCACCAAACTTCACATCCCCTGCTGGACCACAACACCACCAAACTACAAATCCCCTGCTGGACCACAACACCACCAAACTACAAATCCCCTGCTGGACCACAACACCACCAAACTACAAATCCCCTGCTGGACCACTACACCACCAAACTACAAATCCCCTGCTGGACCACAACACCACCAAACTACAAATCCCCTGCTGGACCACAACACCACCAAACTACAAATCCCCTGCTGGACCACAACACCACCAAACTACAAATCCCCTGCTGGACCACAACACCACCAAACTACAAATCCCCTGCTGGACCACAACACCACCAAACTACAAATCCCCTGCTGGACCACCACACCACCAAACTACAAATCCCCTGCTGGACCACAACACCACCAAACTACAAATCCCCTGCTGGACCACAACACCACCAAACTACAAATCCCCTGCTGGACCACAACACCACCAAACTACAAATCCCCTGCTGGACCACAACACCACCAAACTACAAATCCCCTGCTGGACCACAACACCACCAAACTACAAATCCCCTGCTGGACCACAACACCACCAAACTACAAATCCCCTGCTGGACCACAACACCACCAAACTACAAATCCCCTGCTGGACCACAACACCACCAAACTACAAATCCCCTGCTGGACCACAACACCACCAAACTACAAATCCCCTGCTGGACCACAACACCACCAAACTACAAATCCCCTGCTGGACCACAACACCACCAAACTACAAATCCCCTGCTGGACCACAACACCACCAAACTACAAATCCCCTGCTGGACCACAACACCACCAAACTACAAATCCCCTGCTGGACCACAACACCACCAAACTACAAATCCCCTGCTGGACCACTACACCACCAAACTACAAATCCCCTGCTGGACCACAACACAACCAAACTACAAATCCCCTGCTGGACCACAACACAACCAAACTACAAATCCCCTGCTGGACCACAACACCACCAAACTACAAATCCCCTGCTGGACCACCACACCACCAAACTACAAATCCCCTGCTGGACCACAACACCACCAAACTACACATCCCCTGCTGGACCACCACACCACCAAACTACAAATCCCCTGCTGGACCACACACACACACCAAACTACACATCCCCTGCTGGACCACCACACCACCAAACTACAAATCCCCTGCTGGACCACCACACCACCAAACTACAAATCCCCTGCTGGACCACCACACCACCAAACTACACATTCCCTGCTGGACCACCACACCACCAAACTACACATCCCCTGCTGGACCACCACACCACCAAACTACACATTCCCTGCTGGACCACCACACCACCAAACTACAAATTCCCTGCCGGACCACAACACCACCAAACTACAAATTCCCTGCTGGACCACCACACCACCAAACTACAAATCCCCTGCTGGACCACCACACCACCAAACTACAAATCCCCTGCTGGACCACCACACCACCAAACTACAAATCCCCTGCTGGACCACCACACCACCAAACTACAAATCCCCTGCTGGACCACAACACCACCAAACTTCATATTCCCTGCTGGACCACAACACCACCAAACTACAAATCCCCTGCTGGACCACCACACCACCAAACTACACATTTCCTGCTGGACCACCACACCACCAAACTACACATTTCCTGCCGGACCACCACACTACCAAACTACACATTTCCTGCCGGACCACCACACCACCACACTACCAAACTACACATTTCCTGCTGGACCACAACACAACCAAACTTCACATCCCCTGCTGGACCACCACACCACCAAACTACAAATACCCTGCTTGACCACAACACCACCAAACTACACATTTCCTGCCGGACCACCACACTACCAAACTACACATTTCCTGCCGGACCACCACACCACCACACTACCAAACTACACATTTCCTGCTGGACCACCACACCACTAAACTACACATTTCCTGCCGGACCACCACACCACCAAACTACACATTTCCTGCTGGACCACCACACCACTAAACTACACATTTCCTGCTGGACCACCACACCACCAAACTACACATTTCCTGCCGGACCACCACACCACGAATCTTCACTTCCCCTGCTGGACCACCACACCACCAAACTACACATTCCCTGCTGGACCACCACACCACCAAACTACACATTTCCTGCCGGACCACCACACCACCAAACTACACATTTCCTGCCGGACCACCACACCACCACACTACCAAACTACACATTTCCTGCCGGACCACAACACAACCAAACTTCACATCCCCTGCTTGACCACCACACCACCAAACTACAAATACCCTGCTGGACCACAACACCACCAAACTACACATTTCCTGCCGGACCACCACACTACCAAACTACACATTTCCTGCCGGACCACCACACCACCACACTACCAAACTACACATTTCCTGCTGGACCACCACACCACCAAACTACACATTTCCTGCCGGACCACCACACCACCAAACTACACATTTCCTGCTGGACCACCACACCACCAAACTACACATTTCCTGCTGGACCACCACACCACCAAACTACACATTTCCTGCCGGACCACCACACTACCAAACTACACATTTCCTGCTGGACCACCACACCACCAAACTACACATTTCCTGCTGGACCACCACACCACCAAACTACACATTTCCTGCTGGACCACCACACCACCAAACTACACATTTCCTGCTGGACCACCACACCACCAAACTACACATTTCCTGCTGGACCACCACACTACCAAACTACAAATTCCCTGCTGGACCACAACACCACCAAACTACAAATCCCCTGCTGGACCACAACACCACCAAACTACACATTCCCTGCTGGACCACAACACCACCACACTACAAACTTCACATTTCCTGCCGGACCACAACACCACGAATCTTCACTTCCCCTGCTGGACCACAACACAACCAAACTACAAATACCCTGCTGGACCACCACACCACCAAACTACACATTCCCTGCTGGACCACCACACCACCAAACTACACATTCCCTGCTGGACCACCACACCACCAAACTACACATTCCCTGCTGGACCACCACACCACCAAACTACACATTTCCTGCTGGACCACCACACCACCAAACTACCAAACTTCTCCTGCCGGACCACAACACAACCAAACTACAAATCCCCTGCTGGACCACAACACCACCAAACTACAAATCCCCTGCTGGACCACCACACCACCAAACTACAAATCCCCTGCTGGACCACCACACCACCAAACTACAAACTCCTCCTGCTGGACCACAACACCACCAAACTTCACATCCCCTGCTGGACCACAACACCACCAAACTACAAATACCCTGCTGGACCACCACACCACCAAACTACAAATCCCCTGCTGGACCACCACACCACCAAACTACAAATCCCCTGCTGGACCACCACACCACCAAACTACAAATCCCCTGCTGGACCACCACACCACCAAACTACAAACTCACTTTCCTGCTGGACCACAACACAACCAAACTACAAATCCCCTGCTGGACCACCACACCACCAAACTACAAATCCCCTGCTGGACCACAACACCACCAAACTACAAATCCCCTGCTGGACCACAACACCACCAAACTACACATTTCCTGCTGGACCACACACACCACCAAACTACACATTTCCTGCTGGACCACCACACCACCAAACTACACATTTCCTGCTGGACCACCACACCACCAAACTTCACATTCCCTGCTGGACCACCACACCACCAAACTACACATTTCCTGCCGGACCACCACACCACCAAACTACACATTTCCTGCCGGACCACCACACCACCAAACTACACATCCCCTGCTGGACCACAACACAACCAAACTACAAATCCCCTGCTGGACCACAACACCACCAAACTACACATTTCCTGCCGGACCACCACACCACCACACTACCAAACTTCATATTTCCTGCCGGACCACAACACCACGAATCTTCACTTCCCCTGCTGGACCACAACACAACCAAACTACAAATACCCTGCTTGACCACCACACCACCAAACTACACATTTCCTGCTGGACCACCACACCACCAAACTACACATTTCCTGCTTGATCACCACATCACTAAACTACACATTTCCTGCCGGACCACCACACCACCACACTACCAAACTTCATATTTCCTGCCGGACCACAACACAACCAAACTACAAATACCCTGCTGGACCACAACACCACCAAACTACAATATTTCCTGCTGGACCACCACACCACCAAACTACACATTTCCTGCCGGACCACCACACCACCACACTACCAAACTTCATATTTCCTGCCGGACCACAACACCACGAATCTTCACTTCCCCTGCTGGACCACAACACAACCAAACTACAAATACCCTGCTTGACCACCACACCACAAAACTACACATTTCCTGCTGGACCACCACACCACTAAACTACACATTTCCTGCCGGACCACCACACCACCAAACTACACATTTCCTGCCGGACCACAACACAACCAAACTTCACATCCCCTGCTTGACCACCACACCACTAAACTACACATTTCCTGCCGGACCACAACACAACCAAACTTCACATCCCCTGCTTGACCACCACACCACCAAACTACACATTTCCTGCCGGACCACCACACCACTAAACTACACATTTCATGCTGGACCACCACACCACCAAACTACACATTTCCTGCTTGATCACCACATCACTAAACTACACATTTCCTGCTTGATCACCACACCACTAAACTACACATTTCCTGCTGGACCACCACACCACTAAACTACACATTTCCTGCCGGACCACCACACCACTAAACTACACATTTCCTGCCGGACCACCACATCACCAAACTACACATTTCCTGCTGGAACACAACACCAATCTAGACATTGCGAATAAGCGGCCTCGCACCGCAGTCGGGCGTGAGATAAACATATCGAAGACCCAAGTTTTCTCATCATGATCCGAATACCACTGCCACTCATTTACCTCTACGATTCGCTGGTCGAATTCGTCACAGCATTAAAATACCTGGGCTCTTCAATAATCCCGAATGTCCAAGTGTATGATGAGGTACAATTGCGAGTTGACAGCGCCAGGAATGCGTTCTAGCAGTTGCGTAGAATCCTGCAAAGCCTTCGGACTACGATTCGCATCTATCGCGCCGCTATCCGACCCCTCCTAACCTACGACTGTTAAAACTGGCCACTGCGTGTCTAAGACACCAGGACGCGGGAAGTATTTTATCACTGGTGTCTGAGACGAATCCTCAAATGGGAATGGCGCGACAAGCACTCTAACAACGAAATAAGGCGTCGTTGTTCAGACGCGGAGAAACTGTCAACCTGTATACAACGCCTTCGGCTACAGTGGTTCGGCCACGTTCTGCGCCGTTCTGAGCTCATAGCGACGTCTGTCTTGCGTCGTCGTCACCGTGCACAGGGATTGGCGCTGCCTGGCCGGTGGACAACTAAAAGTGTTGATCACCACCGTCAAGGAGGGCGTTGAGCTAGCGAAGGTCTACGGGATGTGCCGTTCGAAACAGAACTGGATCTGACACCACCTGTCCTAAACCGGCACCCGATAACCGCACGGGAGCTACTACGATCCACGACATCCGGCTCATCCACCGGCTGGATATAGCCTCCCCAAAGAAATGAAAATTATGCAGAGAAAATTTCGAATCCACAAAATAACAGCGAGGAGGTAAATTTGCAAGAAAGGCAAATCAAGCCCTTGGTGTATATTAAGTTTGATAAAGACAGGAAGAGTAGTAATCACCCAGTTGTAATCAAACATGGAATGTGCCGGTCATTCATATAAACAATCTGTATTCGATCGTACTGTGTGCAGCACGGTTTCGGATTATTTGTGCCAGTGTGAGTACCAGGTTTAGAATTCATCCAAAATACCAGAAGATTGTGCGTCTATCCGGTTATCTATCTATTCCGGTGAACAAGAAATAGCGTACGCGAACTGGTACATTATTGCATCGACCTCTTACGTAGTTGCGCAGATAACGGTCATGTGCACTGTCAGACGTGGCGAGATATTTTTCGTGTGACTTAGACATGTCACTCCTCCTTGCGGGATGCTTCCATTCGTGTTTTTCATTGCATATCGCATGCGCCTCGGGTCTCCGAAACGTCGCATGTGTTTCAGCCTTTGAAACATGATTCAAACATGTCAACAATAAACACGAAACCCTGGCATATTTTTACTGCAGCATCGCTTAAAGTGTTTTACAAAGAGAAATAGAGGTATCTTTTCAATGACATCAACCCGTTTTCTGCTCCACAGCCTAATGGAGAGAATGATCACACAAGGATTGATTATCCCCGATACCCAGGGAAATAGGGTTATTTCAATCGTTAGGTGTAGACGTTTTGTTCTGGACTAATTTCATCCAATTCTGAAATCAGAAATCCCACGTATCTCCTATTTGCTTGTCTATTAAAACTCTCAGGCGATTGCACGATGTTCGTAATTAAATAAGAATGCATATCAAGACCGGGAAGGACACTTTCATAATGCTAATGGCAGCTGATTAATTCGGGCTCTAAGCTGTAGCGATCCTAGACCACAACGTCCGCACGTACGGGCAACGGTAAAACGAAATCTTGGACGTTTCATTGCAGAACAGGTATTAGAAAACCCTTTCGCCACCGGAGCATGCATACTACGATGTTTTGATCCGCATTAGATGGTTCGCTAAGAAATTCCACCCGATCACCCTATACAAATTCTTCAATATTTCGGTCCACTATAACCGTGTCCTACATCCTCTCGAAGATTGTCATTTCGAGATGAACAAAGGCGAGGCAAACGACTGAACATTGGTGATGAAAAATACATCCACTACCGATCGCCTTTTAGTAGATAACGGCGAAATTAAATTAAACCTCAGCTCCGCTGAATGATACGGATACTACGCCTCATCCAGTGGCTTGGACACTCCAATAGCAAAACCCGAAACGCAGACACACTACCAACTACCCCTACTAAACCGCATCTGCGTATAGAAAATCGCCCAAACAATTATTAGTTTGCTTACTTTATCCCGTAGCGAACCGTATCATACATATAATAATGATAAGCGCTTTATTCATCAATTTTTTTTCAACACAAATAATATACTAACTTACTATCGAGGTCTAGGAGACTCATGTTCCTTTTGATCCCATAAAATTAGTTTACAACTTTGTCCTTCAGTCCAATCGTTATATTACCAATTAAATATACAAGATTTTTTGATTTATTTAATAGAAACTGTATTGAGGTATTACATTTCAAAAACGAAAAAAGACGTATCACTGCAGACATAGAAAAAAGAAAAGAGAACACGATCGAGTATGTCAACTAATGTAAGAAACCGGTTTGGATGTTTTCTGGAGAGTTTCAAGAATCGTTGATTCAGGAAGTCTTGAGGTGACGATTACAGTGTTTGTACTAACATCAGTCTCCACCGACAACACGTCACTACCAAGTTTTGAAAGGACACGTTTCGCAGCATTTGCGCAGCCCTCGCAAGACATCTCCATGTGATATTTGTGGGTCTTTGATAAAAATAATAATAAAAATGTTTCAAAAGTGCGAATAAAAAAAGGATTCTCGGTCATATATATGGTTAAAAAGAACTACCTTCACATCGGCCATTCGTCCAAAGGAATGTGTAGAGGGCTAGACGAAGCTCGTTGGTCCTGATTCTACTGGGATCATCCAGCAAGGGCAAAACATCACGGTAAAACAAAGGGTGTTACAAATGAGTATTGTGAAATTCCCAAGCAATGTTGTGACGCTCTTCCAGTGGTGTGATTCTGACCTAAGAAATGTTAGACCTTAGTTGGGGGTTTTGTAACGGTAATCGTAGAACATGGATTCACGTCCCAGGCAGCCATAATGAGAAGACTGATTAAATGGAGGGAATGGGTATGGTGAGATGAACAGATATAAGGTAACGGATAAAAATGCATGGTTAGGTTATATAAACTTTGGATAAAAATGGGATTGTTCTTTATAACGGGAAAACTTCGATGCTGACCCATTAGTTTGGAAAGGGTGGATGTTGCTCAAGTCTCGGCGACTGTGGATGAAGGCGGCTGTGTCATTGTGTGATCTTCTGGGAGGTATCCTGTACTGAGAAAAAAGTGTTTGTTTTCACTCTATAACCAGATAACAGTATTCACCGTCATAGAAGACGGCCGCTCCGTGTGGTTTGCCATGAATATCAGGTGGCGTCCCAAGTGCCACCAGAGGTAATCTGACCTTGCAAGGAGAAATGCTTGTCTGACTAGTGGAAACTGATACTAGATTTCGATTTCTAACACTGCGTATGTTCGGCGACATGATCAAAAGTCAGAGAAAGCAAAAGGCGTAGGATGACTAAACAGAAGTTTAGTTCTTTTGACTTGGGGTGACTGGGGGTTGTACGTGTCTTGTTGGTTCCATGTAGGGTGTAGAAATGGCCGCAATCGGCGATCTCGAAATTGGATCCTTTTTCGCTGTGACTACTGATTTTGTAACTCTAAACCTATAACACAGGCACGTCCCATGTAGCCACAATACGTAGGATACGCAAATTATGAGTGACAGGTATGTGTGGGTATGAATACTGATTTATAATAACGAATGTATTAATTTGGAAAGGAGAGAATATGAAGGTAGGAATTACTGTCATCCACTCGAAATCTGAAGGTAGTTTTATTATATATGCTTCTAAAAGGGTATTGAAATTCTGTTATTTCAAACCATCAACTTCAAAAGACAATTGAGCTCGGGATTGTTTTCAGTAGAGTTTGGGGCCTGTTTATTGTTCAAGCATTGCCCATTAGTAACTCTCATGTCAAAACAACAACAATAATGGTATTCTATTTATAAAAGTCACGAGAACCAGAAATTTCAGCATTAAATGTTACAACAAACAAAAATGATATCAAAAGTGGCGCTTGTAAATAGAAGGTGTAAATTATTTAACAGGAATGAACGAAATAACAACGAGGTAAATTAGCAAGAAATGCAAATAAAACCCTCGAAGTGCACAAAGTTTGGCAAACGCGTCATACATACACAGTCACAGCTGACCAAACCACTATCCCCCCCCTGAAGGATGTCAACGTAGCATCGCCATTTTTAAACATCAGCATCCGCACATTTACCATTTAAACCTTAACATCATTGTCAAAACCCCCCGGAAACTATCATTTGCGATTCTCTGGAATTTTGTTTTGTAAGCTCTGCTAATCTGGGCTAGAAAAAATGGAAACTGTACAGCGTGTCCGATAAGAATAACGTCTATTGACGGGAATATACCGGTCAACCACGAAAGAATAAGATAACCGCACATAATTACTATATGAGTGTTTTAATGAACAACGTGGGATATTGTTCATTTGTCTTGGAGGGAGTCTAAATTCAATGATACAGTAGCGCAGTTATAATAACTTGGTGCGGGAAATGGTTGACATGCTTTTAAGACTGATTCTTGGATGAAGTCAAAAATGCTGGCGATATGTAGAGGTATCGTGGTCGCCTATCGAAGATACCAAAAACCGCTAGTTTTTTTATGACATGCGCGTTAAAAGATGTTACTGCGTTCGCGCGTCGTGAAGCGATAAAATAATGATGACGGATGGAGACGAACGTTGTCCGACGGTAGACGAAAGGCTGTCACATGCGTGTCCGAATAGGTGTCCAAATGGCTCGACCACTTCGTGTACACGTGGTCGCAAATGTGTCAGGCGTCAGCTGTAGCAGCCTCCTTAGGGGCGTGAGAAGATAAAAATAAAGATTTTCGAGGAGAAATCGCGTCGTTCGGTTAGCCTGTCAGTTCGGACGGATCGGGGTTTGGAACAGTGTTAAAAAGGTGTTTTTATAAGAACGGGAAAGTACTGGTAAAGGAACATCACATAGTGGTTCAAGGGGACGGTGGACGCGATACACCGAAGATAAATGTGGCTTTTTTTGCAGCTGTCTGTCGACCCGGGAGTTTGACGTCTGGGGTCTGGTTTCTTTAGTCCGAACGCTCCTAGCAGCCTCTGCAGAACATTACAGAGACGACTGAAATTTTATTGGGTTAACAAGCTCACCCGGTAAGCGAAGAGTTAAATTCAGCCGGACAACAGTCGACGTCGGGTTTTAATTTCCCACGAATTCCGAGGTAGACAAAAGGCAAACTGCCCACCCTAAATTATCGGCATGAGGGAGGACTTCGGTGTTCTATGGAGGCGCCCAATCATGCCATTGGTCACGGCATGGTAAGACGTCGTGCGGAACGGCTCACATCTAATAAATTTGCACATCTTCTGGAAAAAAGTTAATTCGAATTGCGCTACTCGGTCAGTTGTCAAACTACGCGAGACACAAAGCGCGCCACCCCGTTCTGCGGGAAGGCAAGAGCGACAGTTTCTGCGCTGATATGAACGCTTGAAACGAGGGAGAGGTAGGTTAATAAGAGGGGCCCAATTTTTAAACCCCCGTAGTCGATAACATTAGTGACCAACATGCTGTTCAACAAGATTCAGAAAAAGCGCGTCGGCAACCTCATTATCTACGACGCGACCATGGCGGAATTCCAGGTAGAACTGGGAAAGGAAATCAAGGTGTCGGATCTCGTGTTCGTTGTAGCGAGACGAGCATACATTAATGGTTTGTGGTCTGTGAAGAAGAAAAATGCGGCAGCCTTCCGCAAAATGGCTAAAGTGCTTTATGCATAGGTAAGCCGCCAATAATGGATCCGTTATGGATAGGTACTACGATCGAAACCAAGTAGTTGTCGCCGATCTTCTTCTTGTTTAAAAACGTCGTTAACTGCTGGGTTCGACGAATCCACAACCATCAAAAAGAGTTAGGCTTCAGTACGCGGATGAGTCAATAAAGCGGCAAACGTTTCTGGTGACCGTTTGTATCGAAGGTCAGATGTGTTAACGGCGAGGTCATCTCAGCGAAATCGGTGATGAAACGGCGGTAGAAGTTCGGCATTCCACGGAATCGTCGAGCTGACGCTTCGTGCTGGGCGCTGGTTAGTCAGCAACCGTTGTTACGCGTCCAGTGGCCGAACCCCCTGATCGCTTACCAAATGAACCAGAAAACATGCTTCGCTTCGACCAAAATTTAATTTCTCTGGGTTAACCACGTTTCCGTGTACAAATATGCGACGAAGAATGTCTTCGATACAAGCACAACAGAAGTAAAGGAAATTCGCACATAGGATAGCATAGGGGAAATTAGCCACGACGAACGTGAGTGTGACAATTCGCTCCAGCCAAAGGTCGCGACGAAACGCACGCTGGCAGTAAGTTTTGATATTTATCTAGTTGGCAGATGAAATTGGTATTAAGGAAAAACGGGTCAAACAATGGGGGGATTACACTCACATCAGCGCCGGAGTCCACCATGAAGCGGCGGTCGCGTTCGACTTCCTTCAGAAGCACGATTCTACTGGACGTGCGGAGTGAAAGACACAATCTCAGACCACTAGAATGAAGAACGGCAGAGTTGGACCCGAACGTCCGATAAAACCAGCAAAGCGTGTCGTCTGTGGCTTCCATTAACTCCGCGGTCCGTTTTCTGAATCCTATTACGCCTTCGGTGCGTTAATTAACGAAATTATTGGGTCTCGTCGTCAGTGGGTTTCTGGACCAGAGTTAGCGGCGAACTCGCCTAACTCGACCAACAGCAGCGCTGGTGGGAGGGTTGTCAAAGAAGCTCTGACGACCGGGGGAAGCTTTTAGGTATAAATGTACTGAATGATTCGCTGACGTCGTGGTCCATCACAAAGGCTTCCAGGCGTCGCAACAGTTTCGATGGTCTCTCGTTGCCTAATTCCTCGTCCGTGGATAGAGAATTGTAGCGCTGTATACAGATTTTCTGCCGTTGGTGAAACGATAATATGGGGTAAACGTGCCACCATATCTTCAATCAGGAATTTGGAATTTGGAATTTAGTTTTTTTTCGGTGTCAATTCCTTTCGCCGCTAATTTGGATTCGACCACCGAAAGCGATGACTCTATATCGCTCTCCCGCGGAGGTGGAATTTTAATGGAAACGGCATATGCGTAAGGAGATATGTCAGTCAGGTCTGAAAATCAAATATGCTCGCCAATATCGCGGTCGCTTTTCGAAGATACATATAACCACAAACCTGTTATGACACACGCGTACAGATATGTAATGGTGTTCGTGCGACCTAGAGTTTAATTAGTTAGTGTTTTCGGTAAACACCAAAAGGGAGATTTAAGGTTCTTGACAAATGTGAAACTGCTACTGCGCCTCCCTGCTGGATGGTTAACTTATCTAAGTAAAACAAGGCGCGTTTCGGAGAACACAGACGATTACATCATCCATAAGACCCCCGATTCGACACCAGATAGAGGCTCATAGATACTTCAAAAATTTCGACGGCATTTTGAATAGGGCCTTTTAATGGCCGCCATTTCCCGTTTGCCAAACTTTATATACTTCGTTGGGTTGGATTGGCCTTTCTTGCAAATTTACCTTGATGCTACTTCTTTTATTCTTCCTAACTTATTATGTATTTTCTACGCATAGTCGTCACTTCCTGTAACATATTTGTTTATTTTAAATGTTAATGCTGAAAGTGTTGGTCCTCGTGACCTTAATAAAGCGAATATTATTATTATTATTTATTATTATGAACACATCTCACCGAAGATGGGTACAAAAATCAAACCTATCCTCTTTATAAGAAATCAAACCAACTAAAAGCAAAATAAATACATTGTAGACCATGATTACAGAGTCAATTCGACTTTATGGTAATATTCGTTCATTAAAATCATAGAATGTTTCGTACGCATTTCCAATTAATTTTTACAACACCAGAAAAAACAGAAACTCTTACGTAATATGATTGGTGGACCTGTTTGTTCGTTCAGACACAGTTCGTGTATTTTCGACTTTTCTATACCCGATGTCAATTGAATTAGAATCTGCCGAGTAAGAATTGGCGTTGATTATATTATTGTTTAGTGTCGTTCGGTTGATTGAGCAATATCTCAAGGAAAATAATTTGGTGCGCACTCTTCAAGTGCTACAAGTAATTAATTTCCATGTCTTTATAATTTGTAGGAAGAAACTGGGGTGTCCTTAAACACCGTAGAGTCCGTGGAAAGTTTCATGAGTGAGATAACAAGTGGCCATTGGGATACTGTGTTGAAAGTTGTTCAGAATTTGAAGCTGTCTGATCGTAAACTGATGGACATGTACGAACAAGTAAGCTATTTAAATTGCGTCGTTAATACATTGTTATTAGATAGTAATTGAGTTGGTAGAACTTCGTGAATTGGGTGCTGCTCGTACGCTTTTACGAGAAACGGACCCAATGATTTTCCTTAAACAAAATTACGCTGACCGATATCTGCATTTGGAAAACCTTTTGACGCGTTCATACTTCGATCCCCGGGAAGCCTACCCCGAAGGACAATCAAGAGAAAAACGCAGGCAGGCAATCGCATCTGCATTGTCCGGAGAAGTTAGTGTTGTACCGCCGTCACGATTGCTGGCTCTTCTGAGCCAGGCGCTCAAATGGCAGCAACATCAAGGCCTCCTTCCTCCCGGTACTGCCATCGACGTTTTCCGCGGTAAAGCAGCCGTCCGTGAACAGGAAGAGGAAAAACCGCCAACCCAGCTCTCGACCACCATTAAAGTACTTGAGAAATTAATTAATTATCTAGCACTGTTATATCCTGCTTCTGAATCGCGTTTATTTGTATCATTAGCTTGGACAAAAATCTCATGTCGAGTGCGCAAGGTTCAGTCCTGATGGTCAGTATCTTGTCACCGGGTCAGCTGATGGTTTCATCGAAGTTTGGAATTTTATCACAGGGAAATTGCGTAAAGACTTAAAATACCAAGTCCAGGTATGATTATTATTATTAATTGCTTGTGCTTTCCAAATTATTTCGTGTCATTTTGCCCGTCTGCTATCTTCGGTTTTTATTTTATCGTATCCAGGAAAATTTTATGATGATGGACGAAGCGGTTCTCTGTCTGGCCTTCAGTCGCGACTCGGAGCTCCTGGCGTCGGGCTCCACCGAAGGAAAGGTCAAGGTCTGGCGTATCCAGTCGGGTCAGTGTCTCAGACGGTTCGACAAGGCGCACACCAAGGGGGTCACAGCGGCCCACTTCTCCAAAGACAATGTGCAACTCCTCACGGCTAGCTTCGATTATACAATCCGGTAAAACGACATATCTTATGGACGAAATCGATGCGCATTTGTTGTTCAATTATGTAGTGGATGCATTTATGCGTGGTTGTTCCTCAGCACACCCGACGGCGATGCTTTTAGTAGTTTTATAGAACTGATGGATTCATGAAGAGCAGCAGTGTTCTCTCTGTTCACACAACATCTAATTTCCTTTTTCTTATTTTCCATTTATCTCGATTCATTATTGGTGTTTACTCAAGAGCGGATGTGGTATAATCTCCAACTTATGTTGTATATGTGCACTGCTGTCTCCCATTTTGCATTTACATCGTTATATTCGTTGTTTATGGAGACAGCTCTTACTAGAAGATGAGTCGGTTTTCCGGATTCCAATAATATGAAATGCCTTGAAAATAATGTGACCAGGTGGCATCCTCAGGGCCGCCGGGCTTTTGATCGATGGAATACCGCTGGCCTTAGTTTAATGATGATGATGATGCAACGGCGGCGGCAGCCACTTCCACCTCCTCGTCGGGAGGCACCACCACCTCCCAAGAATCTTCGCAGAAATTTCATCCATGAGAGTTGAATGTGCCAGGTGGAGACAAAGCACCGGATCTTACCCCCACCCGAAAGCAGCGTCTTCTCTCGGTTGTGTAACTATGCTGAAATGTGCGTCTCTTCTTGCCCTAATAAGGCCCCACTTACAATTGCAGAATTCACGGCATGAAGTCGGGCAACCTGCTGAAGGAGTTCAAAGGTCACACGGGTTTCGTCAACGACGTCGCCTACAGCCTCGACGGCCACCATATTCTAAGTGGCAGTGCCGATGGCTCTGTGCGAATCTGGTCCGCGCGAACGGCCGAATGTCTGAGCAACTTCAAGGTGCGTCCCTCCATTGAACCACTCACACCTTGGCCCCTCACTGCACTGGGTGTTTCATTGTCGCTACCCTTGTAGACAATATCTGGTCTGGTTGGTCGAGAGGTGCATATTCTCAATGTGCAGCCGATGCCACGGAATCCGGAACAATTTGTAGTCTGCAGTCGCTCCAACACCATCGCCATTATGAACATCCAGGGCCAGGTGCGTTGGGGCTCTTGTTTCTGAGTTTAGCCCAGTACCCCGAAGAGGGCGAAGGAGAATTTTCTGATTTGGTGTGCTTGTTGTTGTAGGTTATTCGAAGTTTCACTAACGGCAAGTGTGAGGGCGGTGACTTTCTGGCCTTGACTGTGAGTTCCCGGGGCGAGTGGATCTACGCGGTGTGTGAGGATAAGTTGCTCTACTGCTTCAACGTTGCCGCTGGCGGTCGGCTCGAGCGAACACTACCCGTAAGCCATTGATTTGTTGACAATTTTGTTGGTAAATTCACCATTTCCTACGGCACACCCACGCCCCCCGATAAACGTTGCAGTAATCTGCTCATTCGGTTGGACCGGACGACGCCGCTGAATTTCAGCTGTGTCCAGTTAGTTACACCTGTCCGTACAGCAAGCAAATCAAATAGAACTGGGAACAACGTGACGTCACCGGATGTCCGAGAGGCCAGGGAAGCCCGTCGACGGCAGGCCACCACTCGCTCGCAAAGCTAAAGTTTCCAGACGACTGGAATACTAGCATTATACTCCTGCTCCTCCCCACGAAGTGCCGCTTACCGAGGCATAAGCATTATAGACATTCTCAGTACTCCTCCTGAATCGCTTCACGAGACGACCGCATCCGCCCCAACCAAGGAGGCTTTCGACGTGGCCGAGGATGCGTGGACCAGATCTTCATCCTCCGCTTAATACTTCTCTACAAATGCCAGCAACCAACAGTAGCCTGCCTTATAGACTTCCCCGCAGCTTTCTACTCCGTGGTAATGCACTAGGTGATACGACATCGTGGTCCTGTGAGAGACTACCCCACTACCTTGCAACCAAACTCTTCTCGACGAGCTCCGAACACGTTTGCCAGCCTATCTAATTCAACGATGCGTCAGTCGAATATATCTGGGTTCCACTTCCCGGCCTAGCGAAGATGAAGTACAATTGCGTGTCGACAGCCCCGGGAAGGCGTTCACACAATTGCGCACAACACGGTGGGGTTGTAGGCACCGAGAAAAGGTTCGCGTCTACTGCACAGAGGCCATCCGCGGCCTGCTCTCCAATGACGATATCAGAAGCCGCCGGCCAGACACGCAACTTTCACACCGGTGCCTCTCGCCGTCACCTAGCACGCCAAGGTGCAGAGACAGTGGCAACTCCAAAAGGGTTGGTCAGGCACGATGAAAGTCGACATGGGACGCCTGGTTTTGCAGTCTACCTAAGCAATTCGCTGGTGGAGTCAGAACTGGTCAACCATCTGCGCCGCATGGGCGGCCATGGTTCGCGACATCAATGAAGCAGCAGCAGCAGCAGTCGGGATATCCGCCCTCGTTCACCTCAGAGATATCCGGCCTGAGTCGTTTGACTAACTGGAAACGCTGATGTCAATTGCGAACTATCGGATGATGACGGAAACCGGTTGCTGTATCCTCAACTGGAATTTATCCAGCCTGGTTTTCACGTGTGGACCCAGTGTTATTGGTTAAGTGCTGTATGATGATGATGTTGCAGCGGCCACTTCCACTACCTCCGATTCAGATGGCACCGGGGACGTCGTCGCGGGTACCAAGAATCTTCATGAAAATCGTCTCGTCTATTGAGTAGATGATAGCCGTTTCATGGTTGCGAACACGTGAAAGCTAAAGATTCAATCGCTAAACCAACTCAGAAATGTCATAAGTAGTATGTTAGCGCATGAACGAGACGGACTACATTCCAAGCCCTTTAATTGACTACCATTTTTCTACTTTAGGTTCACGAGAAAGAAATCCTTGGCGTGGCTTACCATCCACACCAGAACCTCATAGCGACTTACTCGGAGGACGGTCTGCTTCGTCTGTGGAAGCCTTGAACGAGGCTCCGTGAAATTACTACACCCAACACCTGCTAAACCATGCATTGTATATTACAAAATAAACCGTTTGTTGTACCAACGTTTGTCTTTCGATGGACCAGCAGGGCTCCCCATTATGGCTAACTAAACCCACAGGTAAGCAGAAAATGACCAACAATGCTCTTCAGGAACCCAGTGGTAAGCATCTTCTTCTGTTGGTGAGAGCTGACCTTGGCTCAATTCCCTGGTCAGGCTACCGAGAAACCGTATTGCGAAACCACGTGAAGCCGGTTTATCCTCTAGTAGGGTAACCTTCACTACGTCAACCTACACCATTGGCTGCTAGTAGTCAACGCTCGCACGCCTCTCCGCTGTCTATCTACCTAACACGACACGTAAAGGTACTCGGTGAAACTTCCACCACAACCGACATTAAGGAGCACTACTCCGATGTTGCAGTCGAACCGAGATAAGCATTTCGATGAGGATTCGCGTCTACCATGCAGCTATCCGTCACATCCTAACCTACGTTTGCAGAACGTGGCCACTGCGTGTCGAAGAAGTATTCCATAACTGGTGTCTTAGACGAATCTACAAAGCGAAATAGTGCGACCAGGTCATCTCCAACGACGAAGCGCAGAATCGGTCACTCTTCTAAAACGTTGTCGGCTGCTGTGGTTTTGCTACTTTTGACGCAGGACAGACACAGTGCTTACAAACCCGTCTTTCGTCGCCACCATTTCCAGGTTAGCGCGGACAACGACGAAACATTAGTATGTGGTACCGTGAAAGCGGACGTGGAACTCTGTGGCCTGGTCGCTGTGTCGTTCGTTAGGCTACCAGAGACGATAATTGGGTGCCAGGTGGGGCCACGAGCAGACCTACTCCCTGGTAGACTCTCAGTCGGGTAACAATAAAGCGCAGGTGGCCCGGCTATTTTGAGGATTGCAGCCTCAGTCGGGTAACGCGTAAAGCGTACCGCGGACACTGCTGGTGACGCTCTGTAGAGGAGAGCCCTGGGTTCAACTCCCTCGGGCTGTCAGGCCACCACGGGCGCCACTGCCGACGCCACCTTATACTTCATAGCAGCACAGGTGGGACCCGTTCATAGGAGGGAGATCGCCTCGGCAGGGATTAAAAAGATGGACACAAGTGTGTCTCCAGAGAGGGCGAGTGGATACAAAGAGACTGCTTGATCACAAAAAATAAAATACATTAAGTCTCATATACGCCTGTACATATGCACACACACACACACACTAGAGGGGGAATTAATACATGTTGTTTTGCTGTGGGTTACTCGGTGTCTGGGGCATCATCATAACCTCGTAGGCCATTTGCTGTTGCTCAAACATCAGCTGTTGTTGCTGCTGCTGTGGATCCATAATGTAGTGCTGTGGAAGTGCCATTCGTGGATGCTGCTGCATCATTGCCTGTTGCTGCTGCTGCTGCTGCTGTTGTGACATCATCGGGACAGCGACGCCCCCTCTGGGAGGGCCCGTCGTGCGCACCTGGGAGGGTCTCTGGGGGGTCGCGGCGTAGGGGTTCGGGGTGGTACAACCCAGTGGCATACGCTGTTGAGGGCGATGCTGCAACCTGGCACTGGTGAAGTTTCCACCACTGCCACCGCCTCCACCACCGCGAGGCATCGCCGGCAAGCCCACGGTGCCCCCCATCATCCCGGCATAGGGCATCTCGTAGCTGAGGCCGTAGGGGTCTTGCAGAGGCATGCCGGCGGGCGGCATATGCTGTCCGCCGCCGCCCATCGATTGGCTGCTCTGGAACCGACCCGAGGCGTCTCGCCGCTGATGACGCTGCGACGCGGGGCCCATGGTGGACGAGGAGAAGGCTGTGGGTGCGGCCGCCACAGTAGTAGCACCCTGGGGAGTGGTGCAGGCGGCGACGGGGGCGGCAGAAGGTCGCGATTGCTTCGCCGTCTGGTTGGCGTAGGACGGCGGGCCGCCATACATCATGTGCTGAGGCTGCAGGGGAACAAATGAGCCGCCTTCACGACCAAATCCAAATTTGTGCAGTCATCTTCTACTAGGGGATAAACCGGCTTTATGGACGGAGTTGTCATGACGTTTCTCGGGAATATAAAGTTTACAGGTGGCGGTGTCCCCAGTGCCTCCTGAGGTGGCCTGACAACCTCGTAGTCGTCCCTCACCAACGAAGCTGCCTGCTAACCCATCGCCCCTTCAAGGCCGCAAAAAAGTCGACCCCGTGGCAGCAGGGATGCGGTGGGTGCCTACCTGGTTTCCACCGCCCATCTGCGCCATCTGTTGTTGCTGCTGCTGCATCATGGAGTAGGAGCGCTGCTGCTGCTGCTGTTGCCAGTTCGTTGCGGCCTGTCGCGCCTGAGATTGCTGTTGATGCTGGAAGTACTGGGCCTGCGTCATCTCAATGACGCCGGGCATTGCGGTGAGGCCGACGCCGACGACGCCGCCGTCGCTGCTCACTGACGGTGGAGGCAGCACCCGGGCCGCCGCTACCCCAGCGGAAGTCTACAATTGGAAGAGATTTTCTGGCTCAAAGCCAATCGGGCAACAAATCGCCGCCCTCCCTCACACTTGCAGCTGTCTCGTGATGGACGGGTCAGAAACGCAGTTCGACGGAGGTGTGCACTACCAAACCCGGCTTAACCCCGGTGATCGGACGAGAACCGAAAATTGAAGTCACATTTCCAGGTTCACCTCCAAGTAGTGGACATAAACGCTACAGAAAACTCACGACAGCGGCCATGGAAACCGGCGGCCGGCCAATTATGCACGGCGTGCCAGGGGTCACGGCCAGTGCGGGCGATCCCGCGTAGGAGGAGGGCGAGAGCTGCTGCTGCTGCTGCATCTCAAGGTCGAACTGTTGCTGGGCCTGGAGCTGCTGTTGTTGCTGCTGGGCCTGGAGCTGCTGTTGTTGTTGTTGCTGGGCCTGGAGCTGCTGTTGTTGTTGTTGCTGGGCCTGGAGCTGCTGCTGTTGTTGCTGGACCTGGAGCTGCTGTTGTTGTTGTTGTTGCTGGGCATGGAGCTGCAGTTGTTGCTGGGCCTGGAGCTGCTGCTGCTGTTGTTGTTGTTTCTCAACTGCAGCACGAGACTGGGGTAGTTTGTGGGCCTGACGAAAAGCATCCGCGTCCTTCGGAATCAAACCTGCCGTTGGTTGCGATAAACATATATAAATTAGCCATGGGTCGGGGCACGTTGTAACCGACGGAAGATCCCAATAAGGACTCTTCTTCTACTACTACCAACAAACCACGGCATGTCATTTTAAAGAGTAGACGCGACACTTGCGTCTAGGCTCCCTGGTAAAACCGAAGAAGAGGAGCAAGAGGGGCTGGAGACGCCTAATTAATCGCGACTTCCATGAAGCAGCCGCAGCCAATCCATCCTCTCGCAGGAGAAGAATATGGCCGCCACAAAAACGGAAGAATAGAAAACCACCCACAGTGGAACGCCTCAAACTGGTCTATAACCGCAAACCACACTTCTGTTCTAGCGCGGCTTATTCAACCTCTAGGCGAGAGACCCACCAATGATGCGGCCATCCTCGGTTGCCAGGAGGCAGACTAATCCGAGGCCTCCGGGGCCCCCGTCGGGGTTTGGGTTCCACCCGCTGGGGAGCTGGAGGATGCCCATCGGAAAGGCCATCGGTGGACACGTGGGACCCCGGCGCAGAAGACCCAACAGCGAGCGCTCATATTCGATGGTCTAGAGGAGAGGAGGGGAGAGTGGGGGTGAGTGGGTGTGTGTGTGCTCGTCGGTGTCACCGAATCCTTGAGTAAATTTCACGCGCATTCTTAATTCCCAAAGAAAATATTAATAGCATTATTTAGCCCTCCCGTCGTTCACTCTTCGTAGAGACGACGCTTAGCGCCAAGCCTCACAACACTACTGCGACACAGACACCCGGCCTCCAACCCAAAAAGGCCAAAAAGGAACGCTGGGCACCTCACCTCACAGACGAGGGTCAACTGAACGGGCACCAGGAAGTCGACCTGTCTCTTGGTCAGGATTTGTCCCCACTTGGTCTCCACATCCACTTGCTCGAGATGCATCAACATGTCGGTCCCATTGGCCCAGGGGAGACCGAGGCGGCTACAACAGAGTGAGAGAGAGAGAGATTAAATACGGGATACGGTGGGTGGTGCTGTGCTACGGCGTGGCAGTCCATTTGAAGACCAACACAAAAGGATCAAAACGGACATATATACCACAGTCTGTGCCGTAATTCATGTTATGCTTCATGGTCTTCTTCCTCCTCCTCCACACCCGAACCTACAGTGGCGATTCGACGATCACCGGTGCCAGCGACGAATCTTCGAACAGCGGACTGCTAGTGACGCACCTCGCCCACGACGACATAAGACGTCGCTGAGACACCACGGAGAAGCTGCTGAGCCCTCCAGCCCGTGCACAAGCAGACGTGAAGCGCCCAGTCTGCGCTACGATCCGCGACCTTCGTGAAACAGTTCATCGGTTCATCCTGTGGGAGCCAGCGGGAGAGCCACGCAAGAAAAGCCCGAGAGAAAGACTCCGTTGTTTCCCATAGCTTTTTCGAGTATTAAAGACACCACGATTCGTCCCCTTCCAATAACCACTCCTTCAGGCATGTCTATTCGACCAATACCAAGGCCATACCATTCAAAGGCTTTTGTCCAAGCCTGCGTGATTCCCTTTATTGTTCCATCGTGATTTTACATAATCAGTTTTTAGTGCCTTACCTAAGTTTGCCATTCAACGCAATTTCACTAGTTGTTCCCCCTCCCATTCCCTCATTATTTGAATTAAACCAACCAATTTACATTGCTTGCGAAATTGCATAGGTTTTAAGTTGCCTCAAACTCTTTCATAATTTCTTATATTTAAGGATGATTTAAATGGCCAGTTGTTCAAGAAAACGAAGTTAGTCCTGCTTTGTTGATATTTATGTTTACTTAGAACCTTTCAGTAGTACACAATTATTGGATGGTCCCTTTATTAGAATTAAACCAACCAATTTACATTTAGTTTATTACACTGCATTTACTGCTCAGAATAGTGACGCCCGATATGCGACGCACGAACCAAAATGATCGTCGATTGGTTTGTATTCCTGAAACGCCGGCAGACACGGAGATTTCGTTGAGGATATGACGAACACATTGAAGAACTTGCTGGCGTTGCTTACTTTGGATGAACGCCTTCTTTCGTTTTGACTGTTGGGTTTACGGATTATGGATTCACCCTGGCTTAAGGCATATTCGACTGGCTTACCTTTGAGGTCGATTGTCTGGCAATTGTGCATGGAATTGGACACGCTTAAAACAAACATTTAGTACATTCTTTTAATCCATTCCACATGAAAATTGCTAAAGTTATAAAATCTGATCTGCAGTTGTCGAGGGTATTTATTAATACCTTCAAAGGTTTCCATGGCGAAGCAAACCTCCTTTTTTAGTACAAAGTGTTTTTTTATTCCTAATGATTGGCAATTGTTGCAAAGGCATCTTCGCGGTAGATAATAATAATAATAATAAATCGCTGCTCGTATTTTAAGTGACCACACCCGAACACATGAAGCAGGAATTGTTAGAGGTAGATTTCCCATTTTGTAGTACAACTGTTTCACGTTGAAAGTTTCGCTCCTAGTGACCTTAATCAAGAGGCAATGGACTCCGTAGGAGATGACAGGTGTTGCCTGGTCATTACAACGATCATTATTATCTTTATATGGACATCCAACTGCAGACTCGTAGACCACGAGAGGATGTCCCGATGAACGCGGCATTCGATAAATGCTTCGGTCTGCTTGTGAGGGACAGCCCAGGTTCGACTCCCAGGTTGTCAGGCCACAATACGATACACTGGGGGTGCCACCACCGATATATTCCCGTGAATCTTCACGGGAAACCCCCATGGAGCCGGTTTATCCTCTAGTTTGAGGATATTGGCCCATCCTTGTAGATACACAAACGCCGAGATGTTTGCCCCAACAAAACAACTTCATTGGATACAATTAATCTTAAACTAAGTGCACAAGCAATAGCTGTACACAGGATTTGCATGGCACTACACCAATTTAAGGGTTGTTTACCGATTGAGGACAACCCACGTTGTTAGCGCACACAGAATTTCGGGGTGAATCGAGCACCAGAGATTCGGGTGGCACTGGAGAAACCACCACCACCACCACCTGTAAACGTATTCCCTCATGAAGACTATCTATCCGCAAGCCGCATAAATAATTTATTGGGGATTAGCGTACACGTGGTGCATTCCGTCTCTGTCAAGCATGCGGTTGAGAAACATGGCAACAGTGCGTCGAAAACGGATGAGTGCGAAGAGCTCTCCAACGAAGAGATAAAGCGGCGTCGCTGTGCTGACACGGATTAGCTGTCAACCCTTCAACAACGCCGTTGTCAGCTGAGGTCGTTCGACCAAATTCTACGCCGGCCAGACACAGAGCTCACAAACCTGTCCTGTCTTTCGCCTCAACCATTACCAGGTTGGCGCTGACTATTTAAAACATGGACGATGGAGCTTGGGACGGGTGTTCCGCGCCGGAACTGGAAATGCCACACCACCAACAACAACATAAACAAGGACTTACGACGCAGCAACGGGACTGCACAGGAGACGAACTCGAGCAATCAGCTGATTGCGCACCCAGATGTTGCCCTCCCAGAGACTGACGGAATCGGGGATCTGAGGTTGCTGCTGCTGCTGCTGTTGTTGCGAGTTGACAAGGGAACCGCAGACCGTCAGGGGTGACATACCGCATTGGTATCTAGGTTTCAGAAAAAGAATAAACAGAGGGTGCTGGGGTCGCCGTCAACTGTAGACGTCATGTCGAGCCAGCCCCCATGCACGAAGCCACTTCATCCTCTGGTAGGAGGAGATTGGCGCAAAGGCTAGCACCCTGCCGACACCCGGAATTTCTAGCATGATCGAACGACTCCCCCAGGACGTCTGTGAAGCGGTCTGACCACTGCCTAACGACGATAGCACCTACTCGGAGCATAAGGTGGCAGTAAAGTGCGCCAGCGGGGGCCTGGCAGACCTCAAGCGACGAATCTTCTTCTTCTTCTTCTTTGGCGCTGCTAGCTGCTTCATGACTGTCGCGAATTGTGGCCGCCCAAGCACGAACTCAGCCTCCCCTCTCCCGACTCAGAACAACGGGAACAATGAAGGTGAGGAGGTGTTGGTGCCTTACCTGGTGATGTCAACGCCTGTGGCATCGGGATACACCGATGGGGGGTTGGAAAGGTAGCCGCCGCCGCCGACCGAATTTGCCAGCGGCGTCGGAGCAGGCGAGGGTTGCGGGGTGCCGCTGGTTGCCGTCGACGTCGCAGCTCCTGCCGCAGAGGCTGGTGGGTACGGCGAATGTTGGAGACGATGTTGCTGCTGCTGCTGCTGTTGTTGTTCCAATACGGCGTGGTGCGACACAGCATAGGGTGACGGCTGAGAAGACCTGGCCGCATTCTCCTCATTCTAAAGACGACGCACAACGGAGTAATAAGAGCGTGAGCGCATACAAACCGTGGCCCTCCATCTTTCGCCATTAACCCACCTCATAACCAGAGGGCGGGACCATTGGAGAATAATATTGAGCACCCATTGGCTGCTGCCCTAGGCGCGCTGATTGGCTCTCTACGGAGGAGGGGGGTACCAGTTGGTAGGCCTGGGGAGGCATCATGGGAGAGTGGACGGACTGGTGGGTGGCGTCGGGCACGCTGTTGGGTCCCATGATGGAATTCGGGTAGCCAGCGGGCATGAATGACAACGACGAGGCGGAGTGCTGTTGGCCCGGGTGGTGGTGGTGGTGGCTGGAGGGCGCCGGTTCGATGGAGTTGGGACCCGAATAGGCCGTGCGATGTTGCTGCTGCTGCTGCTGCTGGTGGTGTTGGTGAACCATCATTGAAGGTGGAGGTGGCTTCTGCTGCTGCTGCTGTGTCGACATGGTCTGAAAATAAGCGATACAAGTTTGAAACCCGGAAAATCTTGTTATTGTCGAGAGCTCGCACGATAGTAATTAATTGCCCGCGAGGCCTCATTGCAAATCAATATGGATGACCTCTTGGGGATGGGGGGCGTGGGTCATGCAGGGAAAGAAATGAGATCACAAGAGAGGGAGGGAGAGAGGGGGATGTAGGAAATCGGCCGAAAGATGATCGCGTTGGTAAAACTGCTGTTGCTGAGTCAGGAAAAATGGTTCCGCGGGGGTTGAGCTCAGCAACCTCAGCGCCCAACCGATTGAAGCCACGCCGTGGAGTGGAAGAAACGTCTTCCACCCACCCACCACCACAGCGACGGCGGCAGCGGCCAGGCGAAGACCACCACGAAAGGTCGTGAAAACAATAATATACTAACAGCACGGTGTGGAGATGAGACGGATTCGACGCAGACGGGTGGGCCCGAAGGTCGAGAGGTCACTGCCGCCACGGACGACGATGATGAGGACGAAGATATCGACGAGTTCATCGTAGAGGTGGTGGGAGGAGGATGAGGTGGAAGAGCTTGCTGGATCTTCTTCGGGGACGAGGAGGCAGAAGGCGGTGGCGGCGGCTGTCGCTGAGGGGTGGTTTGGGGGGCGCGGACAGCAGCAGCAGCTACTGATGATGCTGCTGCTGCTTCTGCTGCAGCGTCGACGGCGGCGGCGGCCGATCGTTTGGTGGCCGAGAGGCGCGGTAGACGCAGAGACAACGGCGTCTGGGAGATCACGATATCAGCTAAAGCGGGAAACAGAGTGTTCCTCAGTCTTCCATCTACGTTCCAATGACAGATGCAACCGTGTAACGTGGCCTGATGATGCAGTGGCTATCAGGATCCATGGTCTGTTGGCGAGGGAGCCGGGTTAGATATTATAAAATATTCCCGTGAATCTTCACGGGAAACCCCCATGGAGCCGGTTTATCCTCTAGTTTGAGGATATTGGCCCATCCTTGTAGATACAAAAATGCCGAGATGTTCGCCCCAACAAAACAACATCATTGGATACAATTCATCTTAAACGAAGTGCACAAGCAATAGCTGTACACAGGATTTGCATGGCACTACACCAATTTAAGGGTTGTTTACCGATTGAGGACAACCCACGTTGTTAGCGCACACAGAATTTCGGGGTGAATCGAGCACTACTGACTCGAACCCAAAAATCCGAGGGATTAGAATGTGGGCGAAACGAGCGAAACCCACGGAAAAGAGCTCGAGATGACTCAATAAAAAAACACGCCCGGGGAATGGTAGTCAAATCAGGGTGTGAATTTCAAGATTGGTTTATAAATGAACGGCAACTAATCCATTAACAGACAGCGTTTCGGCCTAGCATCTACTGTCAACATCGTTTTCGTTGGAAAATAAATCGTTTTCTGAAGCGGGAGTGGTGTTTCTATGGGCGGGGGAGTCGCAGAGCAGTCGACCGATCAGCGGGACTTAGCGGCGTCATCCTGCGACTTGGAGGCTGTCGGTTAGTGGCAGAAACCCATCCAGCTGGATCGGAATCGCCTAGGACCTGGATCCGCATCCATTTTCAAACCAGCTTCCCCAATGACGCCCCAGCAGGGGATAAAAAAAATAACCACGACTGCCCCAGAATTGCCCCTACGGCGGCTTAACTCGGCGGTTCCTCGAAAGCAGCTGGAGACGCCCCAGGAAGCATATTCAAAAGATCTTGCCCATGGCAAACGAGCTAACTGGCGAGACCAGCGCTACAGCAACGAAATAACGCGTCGCTGCGCGGAGAAGCTGCCAACGCCGCAAGCTGCCGTAGTTCGGGCAGGTTCTACGCCCATTAGAGGCCACCAAGTACAGGCTGGCGCTGTACTGGGACCGATGAACGTGGATTGGCACCGTCCAATCGGAAACGGGGCGCCTGGAACTACAGAGTGTCTACGAAGGTGCGGCTTCATTGCGTCTAGAAAGAAGCGGTGCGAGCAAGTGAGCAACTCACGCGAATAGATAACAGTGGGCCACGCGAGGTCCCTGCGTACTTCCGGAGTCAACCGGTTAACATAGTTGGCCAGCTTCCGAAGATTCCCGTTGTACTCGCATGGCGAGAAGATGCTCAAAGAGACCCCCAGCTTCCTCAACTGCATCAGGAGCTGCCCATCATCAAAAGCGCCTTCGTCGTCTTCGTTGCCGTTAACGCCGTTCTCGCAGTTCTTCGTCGTCTGCAATTCAGGAGTCTCGCCGACGGCCTCCGCTTCGAGGGGGCCCATCTCGGCGCAGGAGGAGAGACTGAGGAGGATGAGGTGGCGTCGGACAGCGGTGGGTGCGAGAGTCCGGCAGCGCGCGCGCCTGAGACAGCCGAATTGGCGGAGAGCAGATCGCAGGAGGGGAATAGTGGGTGTTCCCTGCTGGGTGGGGTTTGTGTTTGGCGGAGGGGCTGTGAAGGGGATGACGGTGTCGAGGGCTACGTAGAGTTCCTTGACGAGAGCGGTGCTCGAAACCAGGGTTATTGGGGGGTCGGGTTTACGCCAATCGTAAAGGTGCAGCGAAAACAGCGAGGTGTAGGACTATAATAATAATAATAATAATAATAAAGACATTTTAGAGGGCGGGAATAATTGTAATTGAATTATTAATAATTTACAGGACACCAAATCGCTCAAACTCGGAATGGGTTGGTTCACTAACACTTGTAAATGAAACAGTAAAATCGCGGGAAAAAAACAGAATGTAATGAAATTTAAAACTCACATCGCACCCAAAGTTGGTATCAAGACACGGTCCACCATTGAGAGTACTGAAGAAAAATGGTCAATTATTTGAATACTCCAGAAAAATAGTGGAAAGCGACCCGCGAATGTTAACAAGGGACCATGGCAGGGCCATAACCTGCATTAGAGCACCAATAGCAATCGCACAAATGTTACTCCACCCGCGCGTCGGGTTGTAGTCCTATAATTGGGGTTTTGTATAGCACTCTAGAGATACTGGCAGAATATCAGTTTTCCTATTTCTGGCGGCTGAACTCACCAGAGTATCTTGCTCAGGTGCTCCGCCTTAAAGTATTGCATGAATCGCGTGTCCTTGGAAAAGGGTCGACAATGCTCCACCATAATGACGCAGTCCACCGGCCGGAGAACACCAGCATACTTGCAAACCGACTCCGCAAAGGACCGTCTCTTCAGACGGGCGCGTCTTTTAACCACATGAAGGTGATTCGGCTGCAAGGGAGCACTGGGAACTGCCACCGTTTGTTGCTGCTGTTGCGAAACCAAATCGTCTACAGGCAAGGTCACAGACTGCATTTTTTCATCCTCCATCACCGCCTCTTCCTTATTGGTTGTTTCTTCTCCCCCCTGCGCATCCTCAACCTGATCGGACGACTTTTCCGCTTCCTTCGATTCGAATTCGCCGTCTTGAGGTATCCCGGTAGCTATTGCCGGTTGCTCGTCCAGATGTTTCTCCAAACTGATTGGCCCCGGATCGTCAGCGATCGGGAGACTCGGTATAGAGCTCTCTTCTATCTCCTGGCTTTGAGTGGCTTCAACAGGCGAGGGATCGGAGAGACCATGCAGAGAGGCGGCGTCCTCGGGCGGAGAAGTCGTCGACTCAAGGACGCTGAGGTTGTGGTAAACGGGCTCATCCGCCTGTGGCCCCAGGGCTTCCTCTATGAAACCGCCTCGAGGCAAGAATTTTTGTGGCTGTAGTGGCAACTCGTTGCAGCTCGGAGCAGCCCATACACAGGGAGGATTTGTGGGGGGCGGGGAAGAATTGGGTTGAGTTTGGCTGGAGGCCACGGGTGACACTGGGGAGGGGCCCGGTGCTGGGTTTTCGGCATCCGACATCAGTTGTGATTGGTCTGCATGGTAGGCGGGAAAGAATTGGGTAACAGAAAAACGAGAGGATGGAAAATTAGGTGCAGTAGTTCTGGTGGATGTGTGAATGGTTCCTGCATTCAGTCAGAGAATATAATAATACAAAATACCGGCAGGGATATTGGGAAATAATTACGCAGAGTCGATTGAAAAAAATATATACCGTAAGAATGTGTACACAATTAGTTACGTTTATTCCGCGGTAAAATCCTCACAACCTATCTGACGTGCATTGCGCGGGTGCAAAACACGTAACAGCCTTTCTAGTGTGAAAGTGGTACTACCAGCAGACGACAAGCGGTCAAGCCAAATAGCCTGTGTTTTTCTCAAGTTTAAAGTGGAGATTGTAATAGAAATAAGGTATTGCGTTGCATATTTTCCATAAAAGTATATTAAATATGTGTTGGTATGTAAAGATAACTGTAATTAGGTCTACAGTGGTATGGATCATCGATTTACCAGCAAAGCATTTAAAAAAATATTATTATAGGCACTAAAAGACCGTGTATGATCAAATAATCAAAATGTCAATAATAAGAGAAGATACTTGCCACACGGAAAAGAGGTTTGATGGATTGATGGGACGGAAACAAAGCTACTATTGCGAGGCAGTAAAAACTGCAACAACGGGGCATTGCGTACATGTCCGAAATGTTTATCAAACAGATTTAATGCATCACCCAGAGTTTCAAAGCGAAAACGGTCAAAAAAATCTCGACCAATTTTGCCAAGATAGTTCCGAAATAAGTCGAGAAGCATGGTCTCTGAATAGTTTTGGTGTGGAAATTGCGTTCGGGTAACACGAAGGCCGAGCATAAAAGTGGCCCTCCAGCGAGACCAATAGAGTTCGGTGGGTTGGTAATTCACATCCGACCAAAATTGATGAAACTGTATGGCAAGACATGGGCCGAGGGGATTATTCATTGTTCTGATCAATGCAAGATGAATGTATTCGTACTAATGTTCGATATTTGAAACCATGAGCAGAGTTCATAAAAGAAGTGAATTCAATCATGCCAGAAAATGAGTGACACATCAAGGAGCGCTCGTAAGTTCGTGTATTTTGCATTTGTTCATATTAAATCCATTATCCGGCAGTTTTAAAAGTTGTATTTGGGTTTTCTGGTCAAATTAATCGAGCCATTAGTTATTTAACTGCCTTCATCGGAGCAATTCGAACAGGTGATTGCAAACCCCACTTCAGCGGAAAGTATTCTTACAAATATAAACCATTATACTTATGGGCGAAATAACAAGCCACAATGAAACAGGTCAAGCCGTTCAGCGAAATCCCCAATACACCATTTTATCATCCACGTTATGATTTGTAAAACATAACAAAGCACGTCTTCGTGAATCTCAAAATTATCATGCAAATCAACAAAGAAAATTAAATGAAACCGAATAGAATATCTACCGCAGGGCAGGGCCTTGCATTTATTAATTTTTTTAAAAGACAATTTAATAAAATAATACAAATAGGTATTTCACAACACACCAACAAATTAAAACCACGCTTTTATGAAGAAAAGGTTGAAACAACGGCGAAAGATAAAAACGCTATGAACTGATAAATCAACAGATAAAGATTTTTCTATTGGTTATTTTGCTATTTGTTTGCTGATTATCGGAAATATTTACTAGTCATTTTTGCAAATGCTGAGGTATTTCAAAATATCATACGATACTGGGGAATTCCACCACGCGTGCGTCTAGACGTTATGTGTATAAATATATTATATACAATAGGGCAATATCTTAAGTCACTTTATTATTCTTACGGATTCTCATCTTCTGTGATGGTTATTATGTTATATGGTTCATCAAGAATGAAGTAAATCGCGTTCTTCCCCTCTTTGTTTCAAAAAATGATACTTAGCACTGTAGAGACTTTAAACGCCCCCTTTTGTTTTAACGAACACGAACCAAAATTCGACCCACGAACGCACCATCGCCGACTGAACGTTATGGCTTTGTATTATTAAATCAAGAAAACTATCTTGACTATACTTTGGTTTGCGTTCTCTTATATAATCCTTTTTAGACGCGTTTGTCTTAAAATGGTTAAGTGGGTTAAGTTATCGTCGAACTACGAATGACGACATTGGCGAGAACAATTTTTTCGGATTTTCTTCTGATGAGCGCCCCCATTGAGCAATCTCCCGACGTATTTGCCGTCTCTATTAAAATTCCACCTCCGTGGAAGAGCGATATAGAGGCATGGCTTTCGGTCGTGGAATCCCAGTTTGCGTCGAAAGGAATTGTCGCTGAGAAAACCAAGTTTCATCACGTCATGGCGTCACTGACGGAGGATCTAGTTGCCCGTTTACGCCACATTATCGTTGCACCACCGGCAGAGAGCCCGTACACTGTGCTTAAGACAGCTCTTATTCGGCAGTCTGCGATAACAAGTACACAGCGCTACAATGCTCTTTTTAATTAAGAGGAATTGGGTGACGAGAGACTTTCGCAACTGCTGCAGCGCCTGCAAGCCTTATTGGTTAACCAAGACGTCAGCGAATGTATCATTCGGCACCTGTTCACCCAAAAGCTGCCCCCAGTCGTCAGAGTTTCTTTGGCAACCCTCCCACCCACGCTGCCGCTGGTCGAGTTAGGCGAGTACGCCGACCGCATTTTCGCCGCTCACCCTGGTTATCTATCAGTCGCCGCTGTGACAAGACCCCTCCAGACTCTCAATAACGACGACGTTCAAGAGTTGCGTGACTTGAGTCACCAAATGCGAAACTTGCTGGAGAACAAGGACCGCTCGCAGCGTCAACGGAAGCCACCGATGGCCGTAAACACAAGCAAACAAGACGACTCGCTCTGCTGGTATCATCAGTGGTTCGGGTCCAAAGCAAGGAGCTGCCGTTCTCCATGTTCTTGGTCGGGAAACGGAGAGGTCAGGCAGTGATTGCGGGTTTCACTCCGCCTGGCAAGTACACACCCAGCCGCATTCTTTTTGTGAAGGACGTCGAACGCGGTCGCCGCTTTATGGTGGACTCGGCGCTGACGTGAGCGTTATTCCCCCCTCCGTGTCTGACCGTTTACACCTTGACACAGATTTCTTCCTCCAGGCTGCCAATCGAAGTAACATCAAAACTTACGGCCAGCGTGCGCTTCGTCTCGACCTCGGACTGGGGCGCATTTTCCCTTTCACATTCATCGTGGCCGATGTCCCTCATGCGATCTTAGGTGCGAACTGCCTTTTCACGTTTAACCTATCTGTCAGCGTCCGACGAAAGAAACTCGTTGACGAATCGACGGCATCGGTATTTTCTGGATACACAGCAATGACCTCGATCCGCTACCTCACCCCAGTCCTATCCCTTCTCCCGACAAGGCCCTTCTCGATCAATTTCCCGTACTCCAAAACTTGAACCGAACACGACAGAAGCATCCACACGACATAGTCCACCATATAAAGACCACCGGCCCTGCCACATTTCTGCGTTATCGCCGTCTCGACCCAGTAAAGAGACGCATAGCACAACAGGAATTCGAACGAATGATGGAGCTTGGAATCGCACGCCCGTCCGATAGCAAGTGGTCATCCCCGCTCCACTTGGTTAAGAAGACCACACCCGGGGATTGGCGTCCTTGTGGCGACTATCGAGCCCTGAACGCAGTCACATTTCCTGACCGCTATCCTCTGCAGCACATTCATGACTGTGTCTCGTTCCTACACGCAAAGAAGATTTTCTCCACAATAGATCTGGTCAGGGCGTTCCACCAGATAACGATCGCCCCTTAGGACATCCCGAAAACGGCAATCACGACTCCCTTTGGATCAGTCGAATTCTTACGGATGCCGTTTGGACTCAGAAACGCTTCCCAAACCTTTCAACGCTTCATCGACTCAATTCTTCGCGGTTTCGACTTCTGTTGTGCTTATATCGATGACATTCTAATCGCCAGCAAAGACGAAGAAGAGCACCTGCGACATTTGGAAGTGGTCCTTCGGCGCCTGGATGAACACGGGCTCGCGGTGAACCCCGAGAAATGCCAATTTGGCCGAACCGAAGTAAGTTTCCTGGGTCACTTGGTAAATTATCTGGGGGTTCGACCACTGGACGCGAAGGTAACAGCGGTTGCTGACTACCTGGAGCCCAGCACAAAGCGCCAGCTTCGAAAATTCCTCGGGATTCTGAATGTTTACCGACGTTTCATCGCCGATTTTGCCGAGATGGCCTCGCCGTTAACCCCTCTGACCTCCAGCGGAAACGGTCAGGTTTAACTGTCACCAGATCAGAGTGCAGCCTTCCAGAATTTGAAGGCTAGTCTCGCTGCCGCGACCTTATTGGTTCATCCGCGCCCTGATTCCCAACTATCTTTGATGGTGGATGCTTCGAACACTGCAGTCGGCGCTGTACTAAACCAAGGGTACGAGCATCGGCGACAACCACAAGCGTTTTTTTCGAAGTCTTTATCACCAACGGAACGCCGATACAGCACCTTCGGTCGTGAATTATTGTCGGCTTTCCTAAGCGTAAAGCATTTTCGCCATTTTGCGACAGGTGGCCGCATTTTAATTTTCACGGACCACAAGCCGTTGATTCATGCCATGGCCTCCTACTCTTCTCGCTACAACGAACGCCAGATCCGACAACCCGATTTCCTCTCCCAGTTCGACCTGGAATTCCGTCATATCCGCGGCGCAGATAATGAGGTTGCCGACGCCCTTTCGCGGATCGAGTTGAACTGTCTGCAGATCGCTAATGGTATCGACTACGAGGAGATGTCTGACGCCCAGCAACACTAGGGTATTCGAATTGGGCCCGACGACACAGCCCTTATAAACCTTACTCTCCCGCAGTCTCAGCTCTGCGACAACACTAAAGAGTCTTCTCGCCCGCTAGTTCCGCAATGCATGCGGCGCCAAGTTTTCGAAATGGTTCATGGTCTCTCGCACCCTGGTATTCCCGCAACCACCCGACTAGTGGCTGAAAGGTTTTCGTGGAAGGGATTGCAAAGTGACGTCCGCCTGTGGACACGGGCATGCCTTCGGTGTAGACCGGTAAAAGTCAATCGTCACACCTGGGCACCGATCGGCACGTTTGACGCACGCGACGCATGGTTTAGCCACGTTCATGTGGATTTAGTCGGCCCGTTGCCCTCGTCCAGGGGTTTCCGCTACTTGCTGACTTGTGTAGATCGCTTCACCTGTTGGCGAGAAGTTATGCCGCTAGTGGACATCGCCGCAGAAACGGTCGTTCTCGCCTTCCTGCATAACTGATAGGCACGTTTCGGATCTCCGCGTCGCTTGACAACCAACCGAGGGGCACAATTCGAATCAACGCTTTTCCGGCGGAATTGGTCTACGGTGCAACTCTCCGCTTACCGGGTGAGTTTGTTAACCTAAGAGCAGCTGAGCCGTCTCTGTTTTTCTCCGATGTTCTTCAGAGGCTACGCAGTTTTGCTTGGGGCGTTCGGCCTAAAGAAACCGGACCCCAGAAGTCAGGCTCCCAGGTCAACCCACAACTATACAATTGCACCCACGTTTTTCTCCGTTGTGATCGAGTCCGTCGTCCTCTTGAACCACCATATGATGGTCCTTTTCCGGTACTTTCCCGTTCGGATAAAACGTTTAAAATATCCATGAATAGACGCCATGAAACGGTTTCAATTGATCGACTCAAGAGTGCCTTCGTCGAGGAACCCTTTTTCAATACTGTTCCAATTCGCAATCCGCCCGAACTGACTGGCTAACCGAACGACGCGATTCCCCCAGGAAACTCTACTGTGTCATCTTCTGTTGCCCCTGCCCGAATCAGTCCGGAGCCGCCTTACGCACTGACGACCTCCCGTACACGAAGCGGTCGTGTCAGCCGAACACCCCTGCATCTAACAAACGTTTCCCGTTAATTTACCGTCTGTTAACCTGCAACCCCACCAGCCATCCTTATTGTATCTCTTCTCCTGACGACGAAGAGTCTAAGGGGGAGCCATGTAGTGACCTTAAACGCCCCTTTTTGTTTTAACGAACACGAACCAAAATTCGACCTACGAACGCACCATCGCCGACTGAACGTTATGGCTTTGTATTATTAAATCAAGAAAAATATCTTGATTATACTTTGGTTTGCGTATGTCATAAAAGGGTTTAGTTATCGTCGAACTACGAATCACGACGCCACTACCAACCTTATGCCATTGATTGGTAAAACACAAAATATGGATGGTGTAGTACGCATTTTTTGTGCGAGGGTTTAACACCATATGTGTTGGAGAGAGCAATTCGCAGTACCCTAGTTGGACCGGAGGGGAAAATAGAGAATGGCGAAAGACTATCTTTCATTGGTCCAATCGGCAAATAATGGACCGCGATGAAATCACACCCAGTGCGTTTAAAGTAAGAAGGCGGAGAAATAAGTTAGGGTGTAAATTTCTGCAACATGGACGGCGTTTACGTCTCCTTGATTATATTGAATGCGTCGCGCAACTTTTAAAAAATAGTATCATTGGGCAATTCGATTTTTCACAACGATGTGGCAATCTTCCTATCAACTACTACGTCCTCGCCGTCTTTTACACATGCAAAAGACCCTTTGTCGTGGCATTCAAATAACGGCCACACTGAGCGCCAGACAGATAGCTTTGGACATATTCAATTGAAGACGGCAGATAATCCTCGCATTTGACCCTTTGCCACTGTAGCGTTCACATCTTGACAGGCGCACCAACCTAGAAAATTCACTCTTCTCTCCTTCCTTTTCATCGTCCAAAATGTCTCTTACATTGCCCAAGCAATCTGCACCACGCAGCTCATACAACGAGCTACACAGAAGTTCGTCTCCGGAAAGGTACCCAACGAAAATTCCAACTTCGGCCTCTACTACAACGGGCCTCCATGATGCAGAATTTCGTTTCGCGTTGCTGGTGTGACTAACGCGGACAGAGTGCGCTGTTGGATTCAGCACGTGAACATTATATAATCTGATCGCATTCTCAGACAGCCACGGGTCGCAAGATTCACGAAGCCGATTCATCCTCTGACGGGCATAACCGATCCAAGGAAGAAGATTAGTAGACCCCACGTCCTGAGGAACTCTGAGGACGGGACGGAGGAAAGAGCAATCCAGGGCGCGACACCACCTCGCATACCTCCGACGTATAGAGTCAATATGGGCAAGAAAACCTCCATTTTTGGAGTATATTACAATAGCAAAGACAAGAATTGCGGGCATGAGTAGTCGTTGTATACGACAACAGGGTCGTTGTGAACCCCAACAGCAATAATGGAGTCTCGCTTAATTCACATGTAAAAAAACGAGGACGTGAAGTTAGCATTTCGACATATAGTTAGACTAGGCGGTGGATACCTATGAAGAGGGAAGTTGAGAGGTGTGGGGGTGAGGGTAGGGGAGAAATTGACTATTCCTTGAAACTCTCGTTGGTCGCCGGAACGTGAGACTTGAAGGCCTTGACGCAGCGCGCCATCGTCTGCGAGGCACGGCTTATCGCATCTGTCATAAAGTATTGATGCAACTCCTTCATTGACGCAGTCAATTGTGTTTTTCCATCAAGCTTCGTCAGAGCAACCTTCTGCAAGGGTAATTTGAAAGACAATTGACAACCAGACATACTCCAGAAAACAAAAATATGGAACCGGCGCGCATGTCTACCTCTGCATCCTTCGCAGCAACCTTGAGGGCACCAAGATCGGAAGACTGGACGACCTCCAAATCAAGGAGACCGGGAGCGATCTCCCGCATACGTCCACGCAGACCTTCGATGTCGTCATAGGGCAGCGGGAGGCCGGCGACCTCGGAGATGGCTCGCAGCACCGCCCAGTCCTGACGGGCATCACCGGGTGGAGCCACAGCCGGGTAGGTGGCCTGGGGGCGACCCTCCAAGTTGGCATAGATGGCGTTCTTCTCGGTGTAAGCAGCCGCGGGGAGAATGATGTCGGACATCGAGGCACCGTGGTCGCCATTGTGTCCTTGAGGGGAGAGCGGGGGAACAGAATAACGCCATCAAAAAGAAATAAGTGAAACCCCAGACCAATTACCACCATCAAATCACATAGTTAAAACCGTGTTTTAACACCCCGGTCACTATCGAAACGTAAATGTTAAGGCAAACGCCCAAATCGACCGTATCACAAGTCAATCTATATCTATAAGTCTGTCGAAATTCATCTCCTAGTAGAGGATATTTGTCAGGAATGTTTTTACAGGTAGCGGTGTCTACAGTGCAACCCGAGAATCGAACCTGGTTCCCTCACCCACAAAGCGAGGTGTGGAGAACCGCAAGATTAAGCAAGAGACCCTCCTTTCAAAACGTGCAGAAAGCACAAAAATAAACATACCAATGTATACGACCAGGCAATCCTCGGGCAGATCGGTTGATCTCTTGAGGGCGCCCTGATCCGCCCCGAGGAGGAGAACGACCTTGGGTTTAGCCGCGATGACGGCGTCTAGGCCGCCCGAGTAGCCGAGATCCATGGCGGCCACCTGACTGGCGAAGCGGTGGAGCACGTTGAAGCGCTGGGCGCCGACCTCTGGTGAGGGGGCGAATTTGCAGGCGAGGCGCAGACAGGAGGCCTGGAGGGCATCGCCGTCGGTGGAGCGTTGCAGACACTCGCTGCCAACGATAACCAGGGGGTTCTGGGCCGCCGCAAGACGCTAGGTCGCAGAACAGCGACAGAACAGAGACATGCAAATATGGGTAGACAGAGAGTGTTGCCGGATTTAAAATCATACAACAATCGGTTCATATCAATCAATTAGTATATTCTCCTACTAGAGGATAAACCGGTTTTATATTTTTTTCCACAGTGCCACGCGACATGGGAGTAGAACCTCGGGTGACAATGTGGATGCCGTCTAGAGGTGAGCCAAAACGGTATCAACGTATTCGCCGATGTCTGAAGCGTTCCCCTCATAACAGGAAGCCTCCCATCGCTGTCTCTGGGCGGATATGTGCAAGATATAATTATTCCACGCCATTTCATTTTTTGCGTCTTCCTCGCAGGTCACATCGCTTATTAATAAGCGAACCAGGCGACACCAACACCTGCAGACAATCTCCAATTTTATTTAACTGTCCCTAACCCATTTAATCCGAACCTGTACACAAAAGTGTGAAAATTATCCTCTTAACTGACAACGACGACCAATTACGAGAAGTGGTTAAAAAATAAAGAAACATTGCTTAATAGTCGTACCTTGGAGAACGGATGTTTTCCCGAAATGATGTCCGAGATGACCGAAGTGGAGTCGCCAAGATGCTGAAGAGAGATGGCGCAGAGAGTAACTATGGTGTGGTCAATGCGGTATGACAATAATAGAACTCAACTCACTTCATAATCGTAGGTGAGGTCGACCTTTTCACCTATCATGGCAACATCCAATTCGTTGTTGAGCCAGTTCTTGCGAATACGAGCGTTGATCAGAGGTGCTTCGAAGCGAGGATTGGTTCCAACAAGGAGAACCAGATCAGCGGAATCCAGACCTTCGATGCGCGAGTTGAAAAGGTAGTTGGCTCGGATGTCAGTTCTATAATACGCACACATCGGGTGTAATAAAGCTCACAGAAACGGTGGTTCGGTGCGGCTTGCTACGAATCTACATTCCATTACAAACTCAACTTGCGGAAGGGAATCTTTCCTCTGTGCAGACCAATTCGGAATTCATTGCGTTGACGAGATCTTTGGCTACTGTTAGCGTCTCGGCGTCGGTAAATGGTCCAGCGATAACGGCCACCTGGTTAGGTTGACATTTGGCGGGTTGAGTTGCACCGAGGGAAACAAATTTCTCGCCAATAGCGATTAATGTTTCCTCCCACGAAGAGCGCTGATGGACCTCCCCCGCTTTGGCGCGCTTCATTGGGACGACAAGACGTTGACGCTTGAGGCCATCGCAGGCGCATCGGGACTTGTCAGCCAGCCACTCCTCATTGATGGCCTCGTTAAGACGTGGCAGAATGCGGAGAACTTCATTAGTGCGCATTGAAATGACTATATTTGAGCCGACTGCGTCCATGACATCAATAGACTCAATACGACGTGTCTCCCAGGGTCTCGCGACATATGAGTAGGGCTTCGATAGTAGAGCACCCACTGGACAGAGGTCGGCAACATTTCCCGAAAGTTCGCTCTCAATCATGCGGTTGACATAGGTTCCAATTTGCATGTTGTTGCTACGACCTGTTGTGCCAAGATCGTGCATGCCAGCGACTTCGTTGACGAAGCGAACGCACCGCGTGCAATGAATACAGCGAGTCATGCAAGTCTTGATGAGAGGGCCCATGTTGAAGTCCTCGACAGCACGCTTCCCAGAGAACGCATTATCGGTGAAACGGGAACGATCTGATCCAAAAACCATTGTTTGATCTTGGAGATCGCATTCACCGCCCTGATCGCAAATGGGACAGTCTAGGGGATGGTTGACTAGCAAGAATTCCAAAACGCCTTCTCGGGCCTTGCGGGTGATCTCAGAATCCGTCTTGATACGCATTCCCTTCATAATGGGCTGAGCGCAACTTGCGATGGGTTTAATGGAGTTTTCAACCTCTACGAGACACATTCTGCAGCTACCAGCGATCGAAAGCCGTTCATGATAACAAAATCTACAAATTGAAAAGCACAATGCCAATTATCTATCATTCTAATACGCGGTCAGTTGTAAACCACGAAGGTTGTGACAGGTCCAACATATTGCATTTTAATAATGTGATCTGACCAAGTTAAATATAAAATGATATGCGATTAAGTTATTTGAACATACGATAACAGATAAGTAAACCGAATATATACCGTGGGATTTCAACGCCAACCAGACTGCATGCCTGAAGCACAGTCATATCAGGGTCACACAGGACGGATTCCCCATTAACAAAAACTTCAATTTTATTACTCGCGGGCTGCGGTGGTTGGGGTATTGTAGGTTTGGGTGACCCTGTCGCAGTAGCTGTCGCAGCAGCACGAAGACATTCGGTTACGTGAATTGACTTCCAACGCGCCACCGCTAAAACAATTAAGCAAACCACGTGGTGTTACTAAGCCTTACGCATACAATTAAATTAAGCAGTACATAAATTGACAGCAAGAATGATGCTAATAACATAGAGAAATCGGAATTAGTATAAACAAATTAAATCGAATACGTTTGCGCGTAACACAATTTCATTAAAAACATGTCCCAAAAACGATGAATCTTATAATAACACGTTTTGCCTCTTACTTTTAGCGACGTTTACAACGGCGGATACTTTATTGACACATAAACCAAACATCATCTAGCAGCCCTATCCGAAAACAGCGCTTTACATTCCAAGTCCATTAAAATATGTCGTTCAACAGGGTGCTCTCGATCGATAACTGGATTTAACTTTTCATTTTATAAACCATATATTGTGTCATATTCTGAATTTAAGGATTCTTGAAAAAGTTTTTTTTACACGCAACATATTCAAAGGCTGGCTTCCAGAGTCAGGTCACGATGATCAAAACTGTCTTGCATTGTATTAAAAAAACTTGGAACACGTGTGCAAGTTTGGTTATCCATAGCAAAGGCAATGCAGTTCCGAATAAGCTCGTAGTAAATACTGTCAATAAGATCACAATAATCATTCAGCGAATGCTATCATAGACTTCCAGGTTAGCGTATAGTTAGTTGATGAGAACTGATGGAGGCGCTAACAAACATCGAGATAATATATGAAGCTTTGTGCATCTAACAATTCCCTTTGTGTCCTGTTCCATTAACTTGGAAATATTTCTAAATGCGTTTAGTAAGTCATAGACAATCCAACTTATGGAGACCCACAACCTTGTTTCGTAATTACTAGTCCTTCGAATTAACTGGCCAATAATCAAATTGAATTCCCGTAATGTGTCCCTTATGGTTCGAAGAAACTAGTCAACTTGCTTTATGTAGATTACTTGGCATTTCAACAAGGCCGTGCCCTGGTTATCGATAATAAATTCTCCAGTTGGCACGAAGCTTTTAAGTCAACACGAGGGGCCAATACCAAACAGAAGAACGCATTAATTGATTTCGCTAATAATGGCTTTCTGTTTAAGTCGAGAGTGTTGGGTACCAGACATGCTATTTAAATATTCCCGTATGAAAGGTTTTGTTTTAGTTGGACTGTGGTCTCATCGACGCAAGGATGTCTCGGAGACTACGCGCAAGATTCTCCCTAATCCATACTTGACCGAAACGTTTTCTCGTGGTTAAATTTGACGCTGTAGCATCGAACTAACCCAAAAACGTTGTTTCCGGATGATACAACTGATTTGGGAGTCGAAACTAAGGTCTCCCACAAGCGGACCGCAAGACCATCCGGTAAGTTCGCAGCCAATACATGTAGTTCATGGCAACTTGAAGATGCCTTGATGGCCTGACGCATACATACGAGACGAAACAAGAGGATATGCCTTCGCTGGATAGACCACCTACCATCGCCTCCATCCCTGTAATCGCCCAACCCCCAAAACCGAGACACCAATATGAAAATAAATAAGGTATATAGTTGGCATATTTACAAATACAGGGCATCAAGCCGTTATACAATTTGCATTACATACACATCAAATTCAGTTATTCATATAAATAAGGATTTCACTGGGTCAACCGGTTACGAATTTCCTCCGGGAAAAATAGGCCGATTTGATCAAAGTAATGGTGAAACCGCCGGCGGTTCGCAAGGCATCGTCGATTGCTCTCCAGGCGGCAAATGCTACGCAGACATGGAAGACTGTCCAGCGTAGAGACTCGCCGCAGTAGCACAGCCCCGAGATTTGTCGTCTCCTGCCGCGTGGCCTCCAGACTTGCGAGCACATTCGATGCACTTTGGGAGAGGACGTGACTGCGTGGGGAGAGAAAGGCAAAAGAAGGTAATACTATGAGCAGCTACATTAGTAGCAAAACATAAAGATGAAACCACATGAAACCATTGTTATAGGCTTTCTGTGGTTAGAGGATCACTTCCACGAGCGTAATAGACAGGTTACGACCCCTTCGGCAAGACAGCAGGAATCAGAGAGGCATAACAAAACCGTTTTTCTGACCACCAAGCCTCGGGGTTCTCCCCTACCTGTACCTCTAAAAAGTTTTACTAAAGTGTAGCCACTGCCGAATAGAGCAGATAAGCAAAGCCACGAGTGAGGGCTAAGCGCCAAAAACAGGGCAATTACCACGAGAATGGCATGAAATACCACATCACGAAGTAAGATAACACGGTTTATTCAGATTCATGCCCGTCAACACAACATACCTTGGCGCAATTGACACGCCCGCGGTCGCATAAGAGCCACGGGGCTGCTGTGGATCCCCGTCCACCGTTGACACCAATTTCCCCTCGTGGATGCCAAGTTTCCTGCTAGCAACTGTTTTAATCAACGATGACCAGACAAACTGGCCCCTGAAGGCCTCCAGGGAGCCGACAGAATCGATTCCCGTCAGAGGTGTCGAGCAGGCGTCGCCAACCACGCTGAGCCAGTTAACGCGGTGACCCGAAGAGGCTGTCTGGGCGGATTTGCGGCCAGCCAAGATGGCATCACGAAGTTCCCGACGGCGGCAACCGCTCGAACAAATGTCAAGTAGGCCACGCATATCAGCAGCATACGCCAGATCAGCAACGGTTGCCGAGGAAAGGTCTTTGCATTGCTGCAGCGGTATCAGCACACGAGTTTGCGCAGACAGGGGTGACACCTGCAAGGAGAACGTTGGTACGCGTGGAACGCGAATGGAGGCGTAATTGGGTGAAGGATTGCGCGTGCTTGGCGAACTCTATTTAAAATATATTTAAAGAGAAGGTTCCTCGTTTATTTCTTCACACAATCGACTTCATCGTGACCGGGGGGCGGTGTTGGGTGCAAGTGCGGAGTCATGCCTCCGGTCCTTGGTCATAACTAGATAATTTTGACCCCAAGTAGCTGCACGCGGCTGTAGCGGTCACCATCCCCGTCGGAAATAACGAATGCGACTCAAAATTACCTCATCACCACCGTCGTAGTCGTGGGATACTTCGGCGGTCAAAGTCGTCTCGATCTGCTCAAGCTCCGAGTCGAAAATCTCATCGAAATCGTCCATAGGAGTGGCAGCGGCACCAGCTGGGAGGCGGGGCGGTTGGTGGGTGGCGGCGGCGGCGGCTGGAAGCGGTGGCCCCCCCTCCCCCTCCGCCGAGAAAGGGGAGAGGCTGAAAAGCCGACTGAAGCGCCCACAGAGGCAGTCGATGAGGTCGGCGGCCTCGTCTGGGTAATCATCATCATGCTGCTGCTGGTGGTCCTGGGACAAGCGAAAAGAGCGAGGAGATTCAACTTTTGAAAACGGCGAGCACATTTGCTGTTTTTTCGACGAACCCAAACCTAGTAATTGCACAATTTATCATCACTACTTCATCAGGTAATTCCGATTTGGAAAGATTGATGCCATTAAACATAACATATCGTTAACCCTCCCCCGTATTAATTAACTCCAACTCCAGGAAAATAGCAACACCGATACGCCAGCTTCACGAGCAGCCAATAGGCAACGCAATCGCATGAGAAAAGCCCGAAGCGACCTTCACCTGACTCAAAAGACCCACGGTCGTGATGGAAACGTGGATCTACAAAACCAGCGCTACGGCCTCTTTCAGTGGACGAGACGGCAGGCTCTGGGAGATTAATTTAAAGCTTACCTCTTCTTCGGACGACAGACCCCCCGATTCAGTTATCCAATGGAGTTTAACCAGGGCGCGCCGGACGTCATAAAATGTGTTCTCGGCCGCGAGTTGTTTGGCCGTTGAGGTGATATCAACGGAGAAGGCATCATCATGAATGGATGTTGCTAGAGGCATTGAACGCGTCAAAATATCCAAAAATTTGTCCGTATACTCAAACTTGGTGTGGTCTTCACATACGCGTTCCAGGAGAGGTTTCAATGAGACCTAAAGAGAGACATAGCGATGCAAAGGGAGCTGCCAGCGACGATAGGCACGGTCATAGCGAATGCGGAGAGGGAGCCAGAAATTGACCTCACTTTGCATAGACCTGGTTTCCGAATACCGCTACTAGGCAGTTGCTATGGGTGCCACGCTGCCGCACAAAAAACACAAGGAACTAGCCCTAATGGGGAATTTCATGGTGCCTTACCGGGGAAGGGAGAGGCAAGAGCCTGCAGACCTCGAAGGCGACGGGAATCCGTTGTAGGACTGCGGGATCGGATGCCGTAAGGAGAATGGGGCGCCGCCCAGTCTGCAGGAGGCTCCCAACGGCCCCCCAGAAGCCGCGGTCAGAGTCAAACAAAACGTCGACCTGGTGAGAAGGTAACAGCACGATCGAGCTCATAGAAACCACTGCGCATGCAGATCGCCAACAAGAGACACTCACCTCGTCGAAGAGCACCAACGAACGGTTACTTAATTTTAATCCCTCGGTATCTAAATAAAAAAACAGCTGTGGTAAGCAGATGAATGTTCATTAAAACATTTCCTTGCTACGTTGTCGATTGCTTACTTGAATTGAAAACTTTGGGGCGGAGAGTATTTTTGGATTGAAAAAAAGAAGAACGCCCCTTTTTGGAGATGGTACGCCGCTGGTTTTCCCTGGAAACATGCTCTTACAAAACAAGACGCAAATTGTGAATGTTCTCGCGACAACAATTTGAACAAAATTTGCGCCATCGTAAGAAACTAAAAGTACTCACGCATTACCATTTCCGATGTGTTGAAAGAAGCCGATAGTGCTTCCTTGGAAACATGCTTAGAATCGACCACCGCTGAACATTGAGACAGAACTTCTTTACCAGATCGACACGTTGACGTGTTCACTTCGAATATCTAAGCAAATAACAACAAGGCTGATTGAGAAAACGATATATTTACCTGGTAACCGAATTGGGAAGCCAGAGCATATACTAATGATGTTTTGCCACAACCAATAGGCCCAAGTATCAGGAATGCATGAAACCGCCAGGGTTTGTTAGATTCCGATGCGTTTGAATCACTGCTATCTTCATCATAAACCTGAAAGCATTTCTTTGGTCGCTTCAAGGAAGGCTCTAGCGAGGTTCTGGGTTCTAAAGAGACAAGGAACAGGTAAACGAATATGTAGAATTTACTATACCATTGTCTAGAATAAAAATATATATTAAGAGGCTTACCCGTTATTTTGGAGTCCCACGATTTTAACCAAGAAATCAGCGCAACTGTGTCACTTGAATGCATCACCATTTCAGAGAAAATCGATGGAGCACATCTGTCAGTTAAAACTCTGCTGTCTGTAATATGTTTGTCTACAATGGATAGCTAAGTCGACAATGCGCATCCGAACCCGCAGATTTTGTGTTCCTATTTTCCGCAGCATTTGGTCTATTTTTTCGGGAATAATTCTAAAAATTTACACGCTCGAAAAATAGATAATACATTAAGTCCACTATCATTAAATAGGTCGTCATGGCTAGGGGCATTCCCTCGTTGGCTCTTATCTGGAGGTCCGACATTCTCACTGCTAGGTGTGTTATTTGTGAGACATTTAGAGTAAAGGTATATTTCTTTATTGGTTGAATCCAAGGCGAATTTCCGTTCTTTGTGAGTTGCGTTTTCAAACAGGCGTCTATGGTTGGTTATATGGCAATTATGGGAGCGCCGGGGTGTCTTCGTAGTGGAACCAACCGGTTTTGAAACTTTATCACCTTTCAGTGTGTTGACAAAGTCGGAAAAGTCAATTTGTAAAGGCGGTGGGCATTCTTCCTGATTCCCATTATCGGTCATTGGGTCAGAGCAAATAATCCAGGTACACCTAAATAGAATTCAGCGCTTAAGATATTTCAATGTTTTATTAAATAACTTTAAGAACTACGGTATATTATTTTTTATCATTATCGCATTTTGATTGTTACAAAATTCGATGATTCAACGTAAAATATTTGTTAGTCTGTGTTAAAAACGCTTATTTTATTGTTATTCGTCGTACATCGTAGAGGATAACTATCTTATTTAATTATAACGAACGTGTTTAGTAACCTTTTACATACTTTCACATAGCTTTATTAATTCTCGTCTCCATTAAGAGTTCTGTTTAAATGAATCAATTGTGGGTTTTAGAAGGGGGGACTTTTCTGGAACGTGGAGCAACACGTGGTCTGTCTCGTTTATCGTATATTCCATTAAGGTGCTTACAAACCGGATGGATGTGAATATCTCGAGTCAACGAACCAGGAATGGATCCATTACGGAGACGTCGACGACGAGACGTCAATGCGTTATCTATCGGCGAGCAAGCGTGAAGAAACTGGAGAAAATGCTGAGGCAGGCAAGACTAGATGATCTTGAGCAGCGGATCCAAACACCGAATAAGACGCTATCGTCGCCTGTAATACTAAGGCAAATGTTGGAAAGGAGACGGGAGCTCGACCGACGGAACAGGATGCAGACGGACCAGACGTTGCCCGAGAAGCTTCTCGCATCGATGCTGAAGCAGGGTCAGAAGTCGTCCTTCGTAACCCCGGCTGAGGAACCAGAGCCGTTGCCCTCTACCCCGGAAGAAGAACAAGAGTCGTTGCCCAGTATCCCTGTCTTTACCCAACGACCATATCGCCTTAATCCCGTTACTCTCTGTCCTTCTAGAGTGAATGAAGCCTTTTTAACTCCTGCCGTGTTCCCACATACATGTCATTCGAAGGACGGATGAGGATTCTGAACGACGTCGCTGAGGTACTCGAGTGATCTTGAAATAATTACCTTCTGATAAACGCATCAAAATGTATCCTTATTGAGGTTTCCTTGAGAGCTTTTTCATTCGGTTACCTTGGAGTTATCATATTGATGGCGTAATTCCGTAAATGCGTGGCCTTTGTCTCTGTTTGCGGGTTCCAGGGACTTCGAATGAACTCAAATCGCATAAAAAACTCGTAAAAACTTGTATAATTTAGCTTATTGTATATTGCTCCCCGTAATTTTGTCTGGCCTCAAATGTTTTTACATTAAAGTCCTTCGTATGCTTTTTAAAATGATCTAACCATCTTGTGGTCTGCCAATGCTCTCTATCAAAGAGATTAGAGGACCCCTCCCATATATTAGAGTTTATCTAAATATAAATATCTCTGATCATTGTCTTCGCAAGCCGTGCAGTGCCTACAAGAACGGTGGCATATTACAGAGAAAGTTATGGGGCTTCTCTGTAGCAACGTGAAGAGAACCCGTATCCGAATCGATTCCGGGAGTCCTCGAATCGACTTTAAATGTGTAAATATCGGGACATGAGAGATACCGAGAAATAACGGTCCACGGGGTTTTTAGCACGGTAGGTTTTGAAACACACCATTGCGCGCTTCAGAGGTGACCGGTTCCGATAAGTCGGTTAAAAACAAGGATGGGGTCATCTGTATAGGGTAACGGAGGGTATCGGGTTACTAAAAATCGAATTCCTTGCATTTAATGGGGGTAAGTAATCGTCGACTTCGCAGCGGGGAGGGGGGTTGCGGTGAATATGGGGCGATTGTCCTCGCCGCGGTGTTTTTTCCTCGATGGGTGCTGTCGAAAACGGGATATAGAAAAATAATACCTTTTGTTTTTAGAGCCGCCAGTGCTTCCAACTTCCAACTTTATCTATTGAGAAGCCACCTTTAACTCTCGGTGTTGGCATCTCATTTCGGACCGACATTTTCAGACTGAGCTATCCGCACCAAGCCATCGATATGCTCGGATTAGTAAAGGATTCGCTTTATGTCTGAGGAGCACGCCGGTCGCATCGATTCAATGTCTGCAGAAGTGAAGTATACGCCCGAGAGTAACGATTCCATGGCCGCTTGAAACATAACCAGGAAATTCGTGAGAAATAGTGGGCACCCTTGTTTCGCTAAGACGTCGCGGAGTTTAGGAATTAGTGTTGCAATCGTTTTTTTTGTCTTTTAAGCTGGCGATAATCGATGTTCCATTCCCTTCATTTGGAACAAGACCTGACTTTCATACGGGTTGCTACTTGGTTTTATCTCTACTGCCTTCAAAGTCACGTCGACTTTCGGTTGGAATTTTTAGGTATATACCAAGGTATGTCTGCTGTGGCGACGGCTCGCGGCGGAGCATAGGGAAAAGGTAGCCAATGTATCTACCAGGGCATGGGCTTCTCTACGGCTTATACTTAACCATAAGGTAACCAAATTATGGGGCTTACGGGACTGGATCGAATGGTGTAAAGGACATAATCGCATCAGGTGTTCCGCCTGTCGGCACTGGAAACAGACGTGTTCTTCGGCCGATTGCCCTCGGCTGGTGCGTTGTAGACCTTTGCAGGTTGTGGTAGGCCCCGTCTATGCTTGGTCTGCGACTTCCACATGCGTTCAAGGCTTAACTCGACAGTTCCTAGCCGCAAGAGTCGTTTTACGTGAGGATTGCAGGATGCCCCTCTGGCGACTGCCCCATGGTCGCGATTTATCTCCATGGAATGCATGTTATCAGTTGAGCACACAGATCAAACACCAATAATTGAGGAAATTGAATACTTTTATTCAACGTTTTTAATTAGGCACGTTTACTTATGTGATTATACGCTACAATTGTGTTTTATGTTTTGATTAATTCAGGCAACAAATTGAAAAAAAATTGCAGATTATCACGTTTGTTTGGATATACAATGGAAAATTTCGTCATACCAGGTTGGTAATCAAATGTAAATATATTGGTTAGGCACATTTATTGCTGCTAAAGACGACAAATGTAGTCCTGGTGATTTTACACACTTACATGATGGGAAAATATTTGCAACAGTTGTTGGACGTCTAACTAAGACGAAAAAACCCAATGACGAAGTTGGTCCCCATCTACTTTATAAATTTTGTTCACTAGACCGTCTTTTCTGTTGAGCCTCTTCGCCACCCCTGCCCAACACCGGTCATAGGTGCTATCGTTTTAGCTAAGGTAAAGTCGATCTAACATCCTGTATTAGACCTCGAGGGCAATATTTGTATGATTTGTACTGTACTTACTGGATAGGCTTTATGCACCCCTAATTATGGGTGCCATGATATAACGTTTAGATATATTCCTGAATTTCGCGAATTCGGCTCAGTTTCATCTTCAGTATTGATGTGGTTGATACACGTGCTTCGCATCTGCAATTCTCGCGGCGCCCATTTCGACTCATGTGCTGGAAATACATTGAATTCTAGACGGTCTCAATCACTAAATAATTTACGTTTCCAGGTGAACAGTCTCACAAGACGCTTCGTTCGTTGCGATCTAGTGGCAGTCGGCGAGCGTCCACTTGCTGGCCCTTATCGCGGAATGATCCTCCGCGAGGACATCCGTGCGACCCAGCGGGATCGCGCAGAACCCGCACAATCCTTCCGACCGGGCGACCTCGTTCGCGCACGTGTCATCAACTACGTCGGCCCAGCGGCTGGCGCCTCAACTTGCCTCCCCACATCCGGCGATCCGGAGACGTCCTCGTTTAATCCGGAGGTCGCTTCTGTGGTTAAATCGGTGCGTGCCGTGGCGGCGTCTGTCCAATCGTTTGAATCTGGTGGCGAAGGCTCTTCCAGCAACACCACGTGTCTCCTGTCAACAGCGGAACCTGAGTTAGGTGTGGTGGTGGGCATAGGTCGGCCTCCGTTAAGTGGCACTGCAGACTTGTTCGGCTCTACGGGAGGGGTACCTCTGCTACCCGCCAGTTGGACGGAGATGGTGTGCCCCCGAACGATGGTGCGATTTCCTCGGAAGGTAGCTCGAGTGCCCGATGAACTACTGGACATACTGGCGTCAAGCACACTTCCACAGTCGTCTTTTACCCCTTGAGTTTGTACAATATATCCATTTTTGTAATATTTATGTAGATTCGCCTCACCTTTGGGTTTACAGGAAGTATGGATATGTGGAAAAGCCTGTGAATCAATAACTAACAGATTCTCTCCAAATCCCTGGACTTGTTCAATCTTATTGACAGTAACTTAATTTAAGGACTAGGGTTATTTAATGCATGGTATTTGGAAGGGAAAACTTGATCATGAAGGGTGAGGCATATGGTATATTCAACAAAAGAGGTGTCCACGTGTACCGTATAAACATAATAGTTAAGATTGTGCACACTATATTGTAATTCGCCAGTGCGGATGTCGTCTTTCCACGACGTCCTCTCGTGGAGGAAGTGTATCTCCCGATGGTAGATCGCTAGCCAGTCTCTGCTCAACAGCCGAGATATCACGGGTTGCGATATCCTCTGTGGTTACCTTGTATCCGGCGTCCAGCAACTGCAAACAACGTCGCATGAAGGCTAGGTACTCTGGCAGACCCTTTCCCTGCACTGTCTGACGAATAATCCCGCTGACCGCATCGTTGAAGACACGATCGGCATCCATGTCAGCGACATTATACTGAGACTCATCCTCGTCGTCCGGATACGGATTGTGCTGCAGTAGACCCAGAAATACTTGGGCGTTCAGGCGTACGAGGCTATCACCTAGGGAAAGAGGTGGACCCCTAAACTGAGTAACTATCGACACACATTGGCTAGCGGGAGCCTTTCATAACAAGACTACCTTACTCCGGTGTACCACATATTAAGGTTACGGTGAATAGGCTACCTACTTCCCATATTATGGGCGAACGGCTCGTAAGCTTCGCGGACAACAACAGGCTCGTAGTATCTAATACGCGCTTCCAGCACTCCGACATCTGCCAACGTGGTACTCCAACGACGACCGCACAGCACACCAAGCGACTACATACTAGTGCGATCACGTCGGGCATACTCGATTTACGACTGACGATTGCACTGGTGCGCGGACACCGGCAACAAGAACGGATCTGACAGCATCCCGACAAATAACCTACACCCCCCCGGGACGTGCAAACGTCGCTTCACTTTACCTGCCCTCTCCAAAGCCATCGCGTCCATTCTACAGTGACACTCAATCAAGAGTTCTGGGCAACAAGCAACAGAAGCCAGCACTTCGACCCAGCCGAATCATAATGGTCTATAGGTGCAGGCAATGTGTTGACAGTAGTCAAGAGCATACCAAGAATGACTCCAATGCCTTGGGTGGCCCGCGCCGTCACTGGAAATCCACGCAACAGAAGGCGACTACTCGCGTGGAAGTGGTGAAAGCATAGTAAGATGACCACCAGGGAGTAGAGAATTATGGTGACGCAGGCGAAGTACGCCCAGCCCTCCTGAACATCCGCCGCCGCCGTCTCGTTCTCGGTGCGATTAGTGGAGGTGGCGTTCATGCTTCCTTATCCCCCTGCACTGGCGCACGTGGTCGTAACGATTTTTCCACCTGGCAGTAATGTGGTAGGCCCTCTGGGCGAGGCCATTCATTGAACAAAACCCACGGGATTGAAATAGGCTTACTTGCCGAATTGGGATAAAAACCAACCAATACGCTCGAAGGCTCCCCATGATTGCTAATCTCCGTGTGCTAAGGTGGCCGCAATGGTTTGCTTGGAATTAATTGGCGACACCACCCTCCCGCCAAAAATCACGCAACAACGCGGTAAAAATGACCATTGGTGTAAATCAAAAATCGAGTAAACATCATTTCATGAAATTGGACGATGGGGCATCATCTCCTGAGGGCAGGGTTGTCGTCGGCGCTTCCCCGCGCCCCTGGGAGACCTCGAACCCCAAAGAGCGAAGAGCCACCACGTCCGGACCGGCCCTTTATGGGGTGAAAGGCGGCGACACGTCATAAATCATGCTAAATCAAGTATAATGACCAATAGTACTATTACTGACCCCTCATAGTCCAGCCGGACGGAAAGAATACCTCGGCCATAGATACGATCGAGGGATTTGAGGAATTGCAATTGGATGTCGCCAACCTGGTGCGCGGGAGTGTAGCCATCCAAGGTAGAGCGAGCCACTGTTATGAGACAAGGGTTGTGTAGACGGTCGAGGAGACTCTCTAAACAGTTGCGAAGGTCCGCCTGTTCCTTTGTTGTCGATTCCTAAAGCACAAATGGGTGGTATATTCCCTGATAGGTGGCAGTCCTCATGAACACGTTGCACAGGTGGAGCGTCTCCAAGTGCCTCTCGAAAAAGCCGACGCTGAATAACAATTGAACACTTAACCAACAACCGAGGAAACCAGTTCGATACTTGACATCAATAATAATATAAGTATTTCGATGTAAATGATTGGCAGGACTCGAATAACGCACGTGATGTGGCAGGGGGTCGTGCTCCCTATCGGCAAGGCTTGTCCATAGATCGTGGAGGTGATCCATGATATCCTGGTCCATCAACAAGGCCGGCTCCTCGTCATTTTCATCGATCTCAACTCTGACTTGTTTTTCAGTTGATGGTCCAGGAATGCACTGACTTGACTCGGGTAAGGATGGCTCTAAGGGCATTAAACGTGTTTCCTGTGATCCGGTAACAAAATTTCGTACCAAAGAATTAATAATTAAAGGCGCTGCTGAGTACATGATTTAACAATGTTTCGTGTTGCTAGAGGATGAGCCGGCTTTGTTTATCCGTGGAGATTCTTATTTTTAAAATCCGAGCGTGGAAGGGTCGGCTCCAAAACCAACACGAAACCAAGAAAGGTTGATCACATACATATTGTACGTTTAAACAATGCATACCATGGCTATTTGACACCTCAGAAACCGCCACAGCGCACCGATGCATCCAGTTGATAGCCGCTAAGACTTTCTCACTGTTGAAAAAACTGCGTTTCGCCTTAACCTCCTCCTCAGACTGCAGGGATTGTAGGAGGGAGCAGAGGGCCTGGACTTCTTCGGAGTTTTCGAGCACCTCCTCTGGAGACAGACTGATCCCAGCTCCAAGCTTCCGCATCCATGTGCGCATGCCCGCCAGTTGACCTCTCCTTGCCTCACAGGCTACTCTAGCGGCTAGAGAAGCGCTTTCGAAGACTACATCGGAGTCGAGAAAATGGTCACTGGTCTCCGGTGGCAATTGAAGGCGTGGCGCTCTTGGTGGAGTAAACAATTGGTCAATGAGATCGAACTACATGTTGGTGGAAGGGAACAGTACGGAGACCATTTCATACTTCATGCATTGTTTGGTTTATCGAATCAAACGTGATTTTACCTGCTCTTGTGTATAAAAATCACGAAAAGGATCATGCGTAGAAAACGCATCCAGATCAACATCCAAGATAAATGTTTGATTGAGTATCGTGTGCAAGATGTTGGTGCAAATTTTGCAGAGGCTGTTCGTTTCGTGGATTGGAGCCACAGTCAAGCAGAAGGGGACCAACGGAGACTCCATGTCTTCAGACATTGCAAAATCACCGGCATTGTAAAAGTAAGGTTCTGGTATGTTCACGCTGAAACGGACATGCAAACTAAAGCATATATCACGCGTCGATGTTATGTAATGTTATGTAAGCGATGACTTCGATGGGAAATAATCAATTTAAAGAGAATTCGATGTGAAATGCAGATGTAATTTTCAAATATGAAAATTTACTTGAATTATAAGAGGCAAAGGGTATTTTTTTAACAAACCACAACTGATCACTTGATTTACGGCGACCGATGCAATATTTAGAAGAATTTCGGTTAACGAGTTGCTTTGCCCAGGGCGGATGCAGCCAAATCACATGGTCGAAATGTTCCGCGAAAATTCCAGGCATTATCCAATTTTCTATGTGCAATTGTCTAAAAATTAAGTCTGTCAAACGGTATACTGTAGCATTTTATGCGGTTCTGTTATCATTTCTGAAGCCGGTGTGTGTGGAATGCACAAGTCCGGATGAGCATCGATATGCAGCAACTTTATTTTATTGATGGGAATTTTCTTTGCGCCAATGGCTCGATATATATGATATAAGGCCTGAAACTTGCAAATACAAATTAAAATGTACTTTATCGTGGTCTTCCACTACAATAACGACAATTTTGCTAATACGTCGAACGCTTAACAAACTAGCATTTGTTTTTTCCTTTTCTATAGAGTCTTCATTTAAATCCATTCCTGCGGTGCTAGTTTCAATCGGTGAAAATTCTATCAAATCGTCACAAAAACCTGATTCGCTACTCAACCCATTTTAAATCGCGCAGTTATTGTTCGCACAACTTAAATCAAAAGAGTTAATGGTCCCATTATCTTTGAGTTCGTTATACTAACGTTGCTGTGGTTATGATGGTAAAACAAATAGGGTTGGTTGAATTTGGTTATTGCATAGTTATTTCTTCCTGGATAATTTCGCCATTTGATGACAACATGATGGTCAGCTAACCCAACTTACCCGCGGAAAATACTTGTTATTTCGATGTTTTATTAATTCCGTTGCAATATGTATAGAGACAGACGGATTGTGGTACAATTTTGAATGAATCGCTGCGAAAAAGTTAACAATTCCAAGGAACCGACACATATGCCGACTATTCATAATCACATGTTTCATCTGGTCAGAATATGTAAGCAATGTCGGGACGCGATAAAACCTCTATTCTAAATTGAGCCGGTGTTGCTTTTCCGTTTTGTCGGAGATCACGGTATCGTAAACATAGACGAATACATTGTCAAAACTTCTGAACTTTAGGAAAGACCGAAAATGATTCTCACTAATTCGAATAATCCAAACGGTTATCCTTTGGTTTTAAAAGGTATTTGATGAAAACCGTGTGTTCGTTACTTCTGAGGAAAGATTTTTTGCCATTGACGCAATCCTAAATGCGTTGAATATAGTATATAGTATTTTGTGCTTCCGTCCAGTCCCCGGAAATCACCACACGACGTCCAATAAATGTTTCTGTCGGGACTGCTTGTTGGGGGTAAGTATCAACTACTCTATGTCGGCTTTATGTTACCTGGCGGCGGTAGCTCTAGAATCCTTTATCTTGGTCTTGTCGAATTGGAAAAGTGAATAGAGTAGAAATATTCGAACAAAAATTATGGTCGCCAACGAAGGGTTGATAAATACAGGCAACAATTATATCACGCCGCGCTTCTCGACGATCGAAAATGAAAGATTTTTTTTTCGTCATTTTTAACTAAAACGTCAATGAAGTATTATCCAATTTCAACACGTGCGATATTTTGTTTACAGCACATTTCATTCGGATTGATAAATTGTCCAACAGAACAGATACACTACAGATTAAACGGTTTCCTAAAAACACTAATTGTCTTCGTTTACAGCTTTGAAGAGTTCCAGGCGAATAAATTCCGTTTATTTTCTGGGACAGTCCGCGTTCTACAATAGAGAAAGATCTACAGCAATCATAAATTGAAAAAAAGACAATTCAAAATGTCAATATGCCAGAGTTGGATCCTTAGTTTATCTTTATGTGGGGTCCGGAGCTTGTTTTGCCGTTCGGATCGTGCTACGGAAACATCTATGATATATGTGCACGAACGGTCGTTTTGGGGCGATAACCCAGGTGGTTCCCTGGGGCCAGAAAAATGTTCAAACTGTATCCGGTTACGCCCGTGGTACTCAAACTGTGCGAAAAAAAATGCTAGGGTTTTTGAACTCCGACATTTCTTCCGTAAACGAATCTCAGTTTAAGAACACAGTCGCTGATGACATCATGTCCACACTGATAAGCCTTCAATTGGCAATTCACCATTATTTTCCATCACTTAATATCGACGAATATGACTGGGTGATCAACCCGTTTGGAAGCAACCAGACATCAAATCTTTCGTGTCAAGAGGAAGAAGAGCTGATCGAGTTGAGAAATGAAAAATTCCCTCGACTGGGATTCGCCGAAAAAAGTTTGGACGAATTTTGGCTCTCCTTGAATCAGTTGTTTCCAGCTCTCAGTTTGAAAGCAGTCAAAATCCTTTTGCCGTTCGCGTCTTCATGGTGTTGTGAATTTGGATTTTCAGCTTTGACTGAAATCAAATCAAAAAAGAGAGCGCGACTCCTTCGACTTGACGGCGAAATGCGTGTTTGTTTGTCAACATTAGAGCTCCGTTTGAATCTTATTTGCTCTCGAAAGCAAGCCCACCCATCGCATTAGAAATATACACGTTCAACATTTTTTTTAAACAAAACTATTTTTTTACTTAAGGTGTGTCGCGTAACTTTTCAGATATCCCAAGTGTGTCGCGAGTGAAAACGTTTGAGTAACACTGGGTTACGCAAACGCACTCCCTATGCCCCCACCCGTGCTTTCGACCACAACTGCTGTGCGCCCGCCCGCAGCCGTGTTTGCACGACAGCACGCCTTCTGCCATGTTGCCTTTTCAAGGTCGTTTTTAATTAATTAAACCCGTAGTAGACTAAATTGGACAGCCTCGTGCAGAACGGAAGACTGGTTAAACGGATGTGGTGTCATCGGGGGAGTGCCGGGAGTCGTAGACGCGCTACATTCGAGGTGGGGCGTCAACAAATAGGTGTACGTTGGTAGCCATGTGCAGGATTGAGCTGATTTTGGTTCAATAAAATATGGCTACTCCCATCTTAGCTAAGGTGGTACCCAGTACCAAAACGTTCTAAGGACTTTGGGATGAATAAGTTGACACGAATAAACACGTAAATGTATGAGAAAAGCTGATTCAACGTCCACCCCTTCCAAATATTTTAAGTTTGGCAACCGCCTAATAGCGCCTCCATTTAATGATTAACTACCGCTTCGCGCTCCAAACCTCAACACACCTTAGTGCAAGCAAACCTTGATTGAACCGTTGGGGCCCAGACCGTCCGTTGAAGACATTTTCGGTGATTCTATGACCCGACTGTTCGTCAAGTGCCAATTCCCATAATTGCATACCATGTCCACCTTAAAGATGCTGGTCTCCATCGGAGAAACAACTTATTGATAACAATAGGAGAACCTCGCGGCTTCTACGATGCCCTAGATGATGACCGCGCACGGATATCACTTCCCCGTTGGCATGACAAAGCCAGTCAGTTGAGAGGCAACCAATGAGCAGTGCATTAGGCGACCACGCTCGATATGAATGATTGCGGATGGGTGAGTGGCCATTAAATCAGTAACCTCAAGCGTTTGATCGATTGTAGGCGTGATGTCCATACTGATTAATCGCCATGCTTTAACAATACAGCCTGCGCGACAATGATTTGCACTTTAGAATTTTTCCAGGTTGACTTCCGGCAAATAGCAGACATGGTCAGTATTAGCTAACTACAAGGCGCCTTCGCTTTAGCTGCGGCGCGCGTTAACGCCTTTTGCCAATTCGTGTTTTCTAACGAGCCAGAACCACATGGGCATTTGAGGCCGCGTTCAGAGAACACGCCAGAGAACATGGGCGTTTGAGGTCAGACAGAACAGAATGTTGGCTAGATTAATTAAAAGACACAAAACATGCTACTTCCATTTCTAAGGTACTAGGAAGCAAAACATTTGCATTAAAATGCCCACCACCCCAAAATAAATAGAGGAAGTTGCGATTATCCATAAGAAATGCCGTCAAAGTCCTCATTCCTCGCATTGCCGTGATTCAAACTGACATGCCATTCCAATTTAGGCGATTGCGATTCCCACTTCAGCTGGCTTTTGCAATGACCATCAGCAAAGAACAAGGCCAATCTGTAGAATTGTGCGGTTTATATCAATCATCGGATTGCTTCTCCAGCGGACAAAGTAACGCGCCAAAATGACACTGGGTTGAATAGATGGAGGTAAGTTGGGGAGGAGGGGGGGTACGAACTGGGAGCTGTAGCATCACCTGCGAGGGGGAGTGGGTCGTTTCACAGAAGCGACAGCAACGAGCTGTCGGGATCAGTAATTATAGGAAAGACATCCATAGTGTGGTAGTTATACGAAAGCCGGCGCGTAGTCGAATGCAACGTCGTGTTACAAAGTCACAGCAATCGGTCAAGATTTTGGATTATGAACCGTTAGTAGGATGAACATCTTTTTTATATCGATTGGTTTCGTCAAGCCTATCACTTTACAAATTATACTTCCTTCGGGGTCCACGTCGACATTTGCAAGACTCTGGAAACTAGGCACCGAGCTTCGGGGCTCACATCCACGGGACTACCAAGTCAGCTGACTGTGCTTTTGTTCTTATTGCCATCGTTGTGGGAGTTGGTAAATTAAATGCTGAAGTTAACACCGCATACGACAGAACAAAGAATCACACAAGATAACGGAAGAAAACAATTTGGAATCGCTTGAAAGTATCGAATGTGTTAGATCTATACCGATAGGATCCACGCACCGAACCCATCATTGATTTGTCAAAAACACTAACTGGTGGCAGGGAACGCAATGGTAACTCGTGCCTCTGCTTAAAAACTCACTCCTAACCGACACACGACACGGCCACGCTAACCCCAAAGGGAATGGACGACTGGTTCCCATTCGTGCAAGGATTGGCTCGGGTGCATGTGCGACGTCGCCAATCAGATTGCTCAAAATAGGCATGCAAACAGGCACGGAATACGTGTTCTCGAAAATGGGGACTCATTTTGTATTTGACCGACGCAAAATAACGAATGATGAACACATTACTTCTAATGGTGTTGGAAGGTGTATGGGACTTAGCTAGGATGAAATTGGACAAATCCCAGAGTAATTGCCAAACGTTTGTCTAGTCAATACAAATTAACAGATAGTAAATACGATTTTATGTATTTGATCTAACAAGGATCAGCTTTTTATCGTTGGGAGGAAATTGTAGCAGAGTGCGAACCGCGTCCTTAGAGTTCACTGTTACGCAAGATACCTGGTTCCCATAGGTGCGCATCTACTAGTGCATTGATTGGTTGGAGTGTGTATGCCGTCGCCAATCAGATTCATTGAAATGGACATGGGTTTAAATAATCAACAACAAAATATTTTGGGCACGCTTAGCACTTGATTACCAAATTCATTAATTTTACAACACATAACACAGTCATAACGTAACTTCAGGAAGGCAATCGAAAAAATCGAACATCAATCGAACTTACTCTAAGGTCGGTTTCGCGTTCTTGACGTAGACGCTGGGCAGCCTATCAGCTAGTGTCTTGTCAGACAACGCGATGACATTCAACTGAGTTGGAGGGCTGGTCTTGTTTTTTCTATTTGTTTTTTTTCTAATAAACTGTGTTTTGATGCCTAGAAATACAAATATGACACTCTTATAGATAAGCATTTAGAACGCTAACTTGTTAAGGCCAAACATTTTCTTTTTTGATGCCTTTATCAACCGATTACCACTATTCTGGGGGGTACGGGGTGTTGGGCAGGAGAAGCGCCTCTGGTCGTCGCGTGGTCTGTCATACCTCGGCGCATCGACCGGTCTTCGGTCTCCGCTTGACACTCAACTTGCACCTCTGCCCCCAAGTAGCGGCATGCGACAGCGACCACACCCCGGTCAAAACCGCGGGCTAAACGTGGCGTAGGTAGAGTAGCTGGGAAGCAAATCTCTCAGTCAGGCTAAAGTCGCCTCTCGAACCAGGCCGGGTGGCGCTGCGGACGCAACCTGGACGAAACTCCCAAGATATTTAATGAAAAGTATCGCATCCAAAGCTCGACCTCTGTTACAGCGACGCTCCCGGAGTCCCGTCAGAAGCCGAGGTGGCCAACCAGTTGGATGGGAACCTGTAAAACCCATCTCCCGAACCCCCACAGTAAGCTTGAACCCCACACGAAACGGCACATCGGCTGCTGGAATGTGAGGACGCTGTTGGACACCAACGTCGAATGCATCACCGTCCGCACGCTACACGACAACCGAATCGACGTTGACTGCCTCTCTGAAGTTTGCCTTCCTAACTCCGGAGTACGGCATATCAAGGTTCCCTGCGAAAACCCTAGCTACTGCCTATATCATAGCGGGCCGGCCTACCGACAACTCTGGCCGAAATGGTGTAGCATTAGCACATCCTTGGAAAGTTCGGAATAGGACAGCGATGCGAATATGGCGGACTACATCAGGTTCGTCGTTTCTAAAACGCGCTTCAATCACTTCTGCGAAGGCCAAAGACGTCCACATGCAAGGCTGTCCCAACTTCCAACACATCTGACGACAAGCCACTCGCTCGGCGAGGCTAGACCGCAACAAATACTGGTTTGAGGTCGCATGAAACATAGAGACTGCTTCTAACACTGGGGACTTCGGGAAGCTCTTTCGTCTTTTCCGGCTTGCATCCGACAAACAGCAGCCCCACGAACACCTCCTTCGCGTTTAAAATTTAAAGCCGTGACGCTTCTTACTTATGTACAATGAGTAGAAACGGTGCGGTTATCTGGAAATTTGCCCGAACAAGACAAATATTCAATATTCGGCATGAGCAAATAGAGAGTCGCCATTTAAATTTTTCTCAACCTGTAGTACATGAATCCATTAACTAGAATATGGCTACGCAATCATTGACCTTAATGATAATTAAAATACCCTAACTCGAGCGAATCGATTCTATCACTCACTAACCCCACTTCACATAACTCGCGCTATCGCCAGCATTCTCCGTCACTGGGGGGAGTTGTCTTTTCGAAAGCGGAGCTCTACGACACACTTTGACGGGCGGCCGATACGTTTTTACGCACATTTTTACGAATTGCGAATGTGGAGGTCGCCTGCTGGACCGATTTTCATCCCGTTATCCACTGCAAATTGATGGTCACTCTAATTGCATTTTCAGGACGAATATTTGAAATATTTTAGAGGTAGAGCGCAACATCCAAGAACGTTTCATCAGATTTCTTGGCAGATTTTATCGAGGGACATCTTTAGCCGAAGCCTGATCGATTGGGCGGCTTCGCAAGACAGCGGAGATCAGAGGCTGACGGGGTGTGGCGGAAACTGTCGGCTGCTTCATTCAACCCTCTTGATTTCCACATGATGCCACGGCTACTTCCACCTATTCTGTGGTTGGCACAAGGAACGCCACCTACACAATATTTCCAAGAATCTCCCTGCAAACATCCATTCCACAACGCCTTCGGCTGCAGTGATTCAGTCGCGGTCTACGCCGGATAGAGACAGAGCTTAAACGCCTCTGTTTTGCGTCGTCCCCAGGCACAGATGCGAATCGGTTTACTCAGTAAACTTTACTGGGATGTGCCAGCTACCGATTGCGGCTACTTGGAACCAATCAGGGTGTTGGGTAAGGTGTCGACCAAACGCAGGAACGTTACCGTGAGTGGTATGACATTCACTGTCACCAGATCAGCAAATCTTCCGTCCCACCCCTTCCACTTAGATTGCCAGAGACCATAAATGGTTTTTAAACTATCAGTTGTCCTAATATTTATTTTTTCCACAAACTGTGACATTCCACAGTAAATTTGCACGTTAATCAAAACTCGGTCGTCATGGCAACCGGGAAAACAAAGGGTTTCCAGTGTAAATAAAAGCGGGGAAACTACACGGACCCCGAATTCATTAATTCCTTTAAAAAATGGGAGGCTTCCGATAATACAGCAGTCGCTTGACAAAAGATCGATTAGAATGTAAAAGCGCTCTTTTAATAGCGTGTTGCCAACCAGATGGATGCAAAGTTGTGCAAGTTGTTTACGGTACGTGTAAATTATCTAGTATCTTGACAACTCCGCTGATTCACTTCGTGCAATTAGAGTTGCTGGGAACACGTTTAGTATGATAAGGGATTAATCGAAGTGCAAATTGAGCGGCTCAGAATAGAGAAAACGACCTGCAAGACAGTAATGCAGGTGTTCGGGGCTCTCAGACCCAAACTGCCGGTGCCGGATAACTAAAACGTGAATGCTCACCACCAAAGCGGATGTAGAGCGCCTGTAGAGTCAGCAGGCTATCTAAGAAGTGTAACACTGAAACCGGACCACAAGTAGCCTTGGCCTCCGATCGCCGCAATCTAGGACACACACGAAGCCGATTTATCCTTTAGAAGGCGATAGCACTCGCCCGGAGATACTCAGAAACGCCATAAAATAGAACAAATCGCCCGCCCCCACAGTAAGTTGAGTCACTGGTGAAAAGCACTGGTAATTTTAAAAATCACAGCCACGATAAAAAGAAAGAAAGAACAAGGTCACAGTGCGGTAGTGAAGGAGTGAAGGTGGGGAGTGTGCAGAGTGCGGCACGGTCACATCACACTAACCGGTATACTTCCGTCGATAACGAGCAAACGGGGCCGAAGCAAAGAACGCAGGCAGCACATTCTAGATTGAAGTGTTGTTGGGAAAAATAATATACCACGAACCTTTTCGACGGTGTTGTAGATGACATCATAGAGTTGGTTAAAGCAGTCCGGTCTGGGATTCTTCTCTGGGCACGCGGCGTCTAAAACGTCGCGATACTGTTCCAAATCTAGTCCCATGAAGTCTTCAGAGGCCGGCGATAGATATCTACGCTCAAATTTGGGAGTTAAACAAATAAAAAAACTCGAAAATGGCTAGTAGACTTAGTACGTACTTGGCACAGATTGTTGTTGCGTCATCTAGGAGCTGTTGATGACGCTCCTCTATGGAACAATCACCTTCGTTCAAATTGATTAAAGCATTGAACTCTTTTTTGTAGGAGATTACGGCAAGCAAGAAGGTGACACGAATGGAAGAGGATTCGTTCGCCAAGAACTGGAGTCGAAATTAGAAGTGTGCAGAAACATACCTCGACGAAATCTACTAGAAGACAATCATCAAACAAAACGTCGTGCAATTTCAATTGCTCATTGACTACGATCTCTTCGCAAAAGTCGTGGAATGATTCACTTTTCAAAAAAATTGGAAATATTCTGAAATAAATAAAAATAATTTATCTTACTCGTCTTGTAGTTTAGCTTCAGTAAACTGAAGACATCGCTGAAAGCAGCACAAACTCAGCGGGTTTTCCAAGATAGACGCTACCGAAATAAAAATATATGTAGTTCTTACATAAGAGAGAACAAAGAAGTTCAATTGGTAAGTCAACTGGCAGCTTGGCCTCCTTCGAAATATATCGGAAATATATTGTCGTGACATCATTGGCCGGTAAACGACTCATTTGCTCACGTAGAATTTCTAAACGCTGAAGTGACGGCGCAAAAGTCTCATTATTGTCCATGGCTGGCTCACTGAGGTCGTTTCGTCTGCTGAAACAGCTTGATACTTCCACCCAAAAGCGAAATATATTTTCGCAGTCAGTTTCCCTCAAATATTGGTTAAAGTAGGTCAACAACAATGGATCGTTCGTAACGTAACTAAAACCAGGACACAGACGAGATGATCCAAGTTTAATGTCGAACTGTTCCATTGAAATAAACAAAGGTATGCAAGTAAACAGTTATAGGCAATCAAATTCACACCGACATTTCATACCGTTAGGCATTTTGTATGCCCTTGAATGTATGTTTTTGTTTGGTCCAATTGACAATATATTTCAAATGTTACATGAACAAGATACACAGTAATTAAACTTGTCTCAAATTGATTGATCAATTTATTAAAAAGATCACATTAATTCGTCGACGGTGCGCTAAGTTATGGTTATCGCCAATATTTGCACCAACTAAAGCAGTCTGTTTTTTAAAGTAATTTGTTCAACCATATGTGTGACGCTGTTCCAATTGTGGGGTTCTGACCTAAGAAATATTAGACCTTCGCGGGGGGCTTTGTAACGGTAATCGTAGAACATGGATACATATCCCAGGCAGCCATAATGAGGAGACGCATTGAAATGAAAGGAATTGGTATAATGAGGCAAACACTTATAAATGGATGGCGAGGTTATATAGACTTAGGGTAAAAAATGGGATGGGTCTTTATAACGGGAAATCTACGATGCAGGTTCGGAAAGGGAGGAAGTTGCTCTAGTCTCGGCGACTGTTTATGAAGGCGGTAGTGTCCTTGTGAGACCCAAGCATCCTGTATTGGAGGGGGGAGTGTTTGGTCTCACTCTAGAATCTAGAGTCTAGATGAACCAGATTGCAGTCTTCGCCGTCATAGAAGACGGCCACCCCGTCTAAAGGTGGTTGACATAAGATGGCGTCCTAATGGCGCGCAGTCGACACTCTGTGTCCTTCATATGCCGCGCGATGTCCTGGTAAAACACCGGGGCGTTACATATGTTACCTAGGATTTCAAGGACACACAATATCAACCATGCGTTAGGTCAACCTAACCATTGCACGTGATTGTCATCTTAAATATACGAAGCCTTAAATCGGTGAAGCAGGAACTAAAAGACAATTTTCATATCGAATACTTGTTATACTGCCTTGTTTTATGCTGAATGTTTTCGTCCTTGTGACCCCAATAAAGCCGCTTCAATTATTATTATTATTATTAAATGACGAAAAAGATTCCTATCTGTTTCACCTGGAGTCATGTAACACACTCTCTCAGGATTTCTCATACTAGATCACACAAGGACTCAATTGCATTCATCCACAGTCAACAAGACTCGAGCACTTTCATTCCTGTCCGAGTTCATGGACTAGCCTTTCCGTTAAAAGACCCGTCCCATTTTACCCAAATTCTCTTTAACATCACAATGCATGCTTATTCGTTAAATTATTCTGCATTTTCTAAGCATAATAGCAACTACTTGTAACATTTTTGTTAATTGTAAATTTGAATGCTGAAAGTTTTCGTCTACGTTACCTTTACAAAGCGAATGTTTAAATATATATACATACGCATCTTATTTTGCACACATTTCCTCCGTTCAATACGTCTCCTGCGTCGCTGGACCTCGACGAAAGATCCAAGGCCACCAGCTACGGAGACGGGATACTCATATTCGATGGAAGAGTGAAGACTCGACGAACCACTTCCTACCCTGACAGTCTCGAAGGATGAATCCTAGACGCCCACAGTCGTCTCCCATCGCGTTTCTCCCGATAAGCCTTGCAAATCTTTCACAGGCGACAGCTACGGGATTAGTACGGCTTTTTCACGCTGGCCATCAACCCGCGCGGTGCCTCTTCGGACAAGGAAGAACGTCAGAACCGAATAACCTCGAAATATGGCCTTAATCGACATGGAGCATATAGGGGAGACACGGGTTCGACGCCTTATATAAATGTGCCTCGACCTGACGCTCTTGAATGAATGGCTCAACTTATAAGTCGCTGAGCGAGGCCATTTGCAACCTTCAAGATTCGAGCGTAGCGAAGACTCTAGCCGATTTAATGGCCTGCCAGGAGTCAACCGAGAGTGTGACCCGCTTCTTCGGTCGCATGCTGGAGTACGTACGAAGAAGGATGCCTCGCGGGACTTGGCGCTATATCGCAACTATTAGAGCAGTCGCCACAGGCATCCTGCCGAGCATTCGGGTGAAGTTGTTCGCCATCCTGGAAGCCGACTACGTCGGGTTCCTCCTCCGGTCCCACAAAATAATCAATAAATTGACGTCTCCTGCGCTGAACACACACGCAGGTTAGTCACAGGCTGACCGATCGCGATTCCTGGCAACGTCTGTAGAGGTTCCTCGCATCCCAATTCAGACTGCAACGCGTTCGCCGAGGATAGGTGGCCGTTTCGAGTGCCGGCAACCGGGGCACCTACAGCGATTCTGTCCTTTACGCCAGTCGCTTCAACATGATAAGCCCACGAATTTTGCTACCCTTTTGTGCACTTACACAACCGATTTAATTTTCATGATCTTAAGGATTGTGACTTATAGAAGTCGATGCCCTGGTAGATGCGGGGCCTCATTGTCTTTATGCGACGACCACTCTTGCGAGCCGTCGCTACATGAGAAGTACCGGGCTGTGTCCGGGACATCCTAGATATGTCAGGAGGCCGTTACCCCCAAATTCTTCCACGAAAGGGGTTGGTACGAGTGGGAATTTATCGTTATGCAGACCTTGTCCGTTGAACTGATCCTAGGACTCGACTACTTCTTGAGCTGTTCCAGTAGGGTTAGACTGCTTATGTAGGAAGGAAGTTTTCATGCAAGCTTTCAGGCAACCCAGAAACTCGGTTTTCCCACCACGGGCGAGCCCTTCATACATACTAACCGATCGGTGGCCTATAAACTTACCGAAAATTTTCAAAGACAGATAGCCGAGATGTTGGAGGCAGGGGTGATACAACCCAGTACCAGCCCGTATGCCATTTAGGTCTTGTTAAAACGGAAAGAAGGATGAGACATGGCGATAAGGCGTGGATTATTGCCAGTTAAATAGACGAACAACTCGAATAATAATCACAATTCTCAAACCCTGCGACGTCTTAGCGAAACTTGGAGTTCGCCATCTTCACCACGTCCTGGCAAATAGGAAAAGACCGAAAGATCGTCAGGAAGCGGTATTTTTTTTTAAATGTGGGGCTGTTCGAATTCCGGGTTATGCCATTTGGACTCCCGAATGCGCCGGCCATCGTTTATCGGGCAATGGATTTGTATCGCGCATGCTCAACCCCGCTGAGCGAAATTACTCTGACACCGAGCGGGAGTGCCTCGCCATCGTATGGGCGATCAATGCCTTTGAAGACTACGTTTACGGTCGTCGGGCCTTTACGGTCGTCGTTCACCACATCCAACTGGTGCACGTGCACAAAACGAAGGACGATCAAAAACGAATTTCTCGCTGGCTGATGGTGCTCCAACGGCACGACTTCATGATCGTACAACAGCCAGGGGCGCTGAACGTGGTTGCCGCCGCGCTTTCTAGGCGGTCAGGCGAAGGGGGGGACAGACGTCGAAGGGAACGCGGGAGGCGAAAAGGCACGGACGGGGCCAGAAGGGTTGACCAATGCGGAGACGTACTCAACAGACTCGACGGTCGCTGGTAGGCGCTACACCTTCGACGGAGTTCCGAGGGACCATATTTATGTGCGGCGCGTAGTATTAGCGATACAGTGCGGTCGAAAGGGACACTACGACTCTGTAGGGGTGCAAGAAGCCGTCCGGGAGCGGTTTTTCTGGCAAGAATTCTGTTTGGACGCGGGTGCAAGCGGTGCCAGAAGACTTTACCGCGTAGCGCAAAGGCCCCAATCCGCCCCCTCGAGCCGGGAGAACCAAACGAGTTCGTGGAGCGGGGACCGATAACAGACCCCGACGGCACGCGATGGTCCACAGTCACCATCCAGGACCTGTTCATAAAATGGGTCGAAGCCAGACCCACGATCGATAAAAGTGGAGCCGCGTTAGCACGGATACTGCGGGACGAGTGGTTCTATCGCCACGGGTCGCCTAAGCAGTTGCACAACGACCAGAGGGCCAAATTGAGAGGTGCTCCAGAGGTACATGAGCGCTGTGAACGGTTTGGAGCCCGGCATGCTCGAACCAATCCGAATGAAAATGCGGAGTGGAACGAAGCTAGATGACCCGCGTGTACGCCCAGTAAAGGTTGTTGGCAACCCCAGGCCGGACACATTTATGGTCCACATGGGAGACAGCACCTGTCAGACACAAAACATGAACGACGTGACCGTATTTCATGGGCGGAAAACAAGCCGCTCACGACGACTCGTGGACTTCGTGGACGGAACGCGCTCGGACGACGCCAGCGCGAAAGCGGGAGGTAGGTGGAAAGCACTCTAAACATTGTATAAAATTAATATTCCGTGTTTGGCAACGCTGTCGATTAACTCTCAGCTGCATAGGCGACAATTCCGAACCAGGGTTTAACCTGGTTTAATCCGGCCGATACTCACCCCCGTGACCACAACCGATTAATCCCCCCCCGCTGCTGCTAAGGCGACAATTTCGAACCCCGTGATACGTGCGGGGGTCGGATTTAAGTCGATCTCACACCGATTACTCTCCCTGGCGTGTTTGGCCGACGTCTCGGAACCGGTCACCCCTGAGGCGCGCAAATTGGGGCCCCAAAACCCCCTCGCATGTTCCGATATTTACACAACCTGGCGTATTAATTGAAGTAGCCAGAAGAGTCCATACCTAGGAACAGAGCTAAGTCGCCGAAATTACTGGATCTCCACGAAAACACTCCAGCTCTCTGTCAACTATGGAGCTGCATGTTTGCAAGAATGTTTCTAACATTACAAGACGCACCTTAAGCTCACACCGAAGTGCACAAAACCTGTTTATCGATCCTCTAAACTGTATAAAACGAGAAATATAGAGGAGTACATGAAACAAAGACAGGCGTCTTCATCTTATCGAAATATCTTCACTGGGCTCCGCCTAAACCTCGGCGAAAGTCGTCTGAACCCCCCTGAAGCGGGGAGTCCTTTGATGTTGTTGAGGATTCATAGAAAACGAATATTACGCTTGGCAGGTGAACAATGGCGTCCATTGAATGGCTCTATCCATAGCACGTGCACGAAAGCCTCCAATATTTCGAGTACTCTGACTTAATAATCATTCCGAATAGCTAAGTTAATGAATAATGAAGTCTACGTGCTTGTCGAAAACGCCAGAAAATCGTTAGTAGCATCCGCTGCGCCCGCAAACACAGCCTGAAAACCTTCCAATTTCAAATTCGGCTCTGCCGGAGCGGCGCACTAGGCAACCTGTAGATTATGACCTTGAAAGCGGGTGAAGAGCGCCTCTAGAGCCAGACCTGCATCCCATTCTGCTCTGACGTCGCCGCCGCCGCCTCCGACCGTTGTTCTAGGGCACCACTAATCCGGATTATAATGAAGCTGGAGACAATCAAACGAAACAGGCATGATCTTACTCCCTACAGCTAATGTGGGTTACGTTATTCCCGCGAAGACGTTTATAAAACGAAAGCAAGCATACGGTTGAATGTCGGTTAGACCAGGATTACGGCGTTATATCTTTAATCCAGAGTCTGATAGACCATCCAACCTCAGCATGCCATGGTCTCTAGCGGCAGTGTGAGCAGATAGGGCCTTTCAATAGCCGCCATTTCCCGTTTGCCAAACTTGATATACTTCGTGGGTTAAATTGGCCTTGATGTTACTTTTTTTATTCTTCTTAACTTATTCTGCATTTTCTACGTATAATCGTTACGTCCTGTAACATGTTTGTTTATTGTAAATGTTAATGCTGAAAGTTTTGGTCCTCGTGACCTTAATAAAGCGAATATTATTATTATTATTAATTCGCCTTGGCAATAGCGTTCGGTCGATGCCGCGCAGTGTGTTGATGAGTCATCCAACTATTGCACACTGACAAGATGAAACAATTATAAACAACGGGTGTTGTACTAATAATAATTGAAGTGGCTTTATTGAGGTCACGAGGACCAAAACTTTCAGCAGTAAAAATAGGCAACATGACAAGTATTAGATGTGAAAATTTTCTTTTAGTTCCTGTTTCACCTGCTCTGGTGATAATAAAAATCTGGACAAATAGGGAATGACCGAATTGTGATATGCCGCCGTTCTTGTTGGTATTGAACGGTATAGTCTACGCATTGGTCGAAGAGATTTACATTCAGATAAACTGGGATAGAGGGGATGGGAGGGGTCACTTAAAATACGAGCAGCGATTAGTGAACAATTATTGAAGTGGCGTTGAACAATGATTTCTTGAATAGAGAGAATAGGCAGACCACTAGAAAACGAGATTATTTTAAAAAGTCTATGAAGGGTTGAAAAGTCAGAACATTTAAGGCCGGGGAAAATTATTGGAGACCAATACACAATGAGGGGAATTATACAGGCATGGACAAATGTTTTTATGTGGCTAGAGCTTAAGCCAAGTCTCCTGAACCGACGAACAAGGAAGCAGAGTCGACGGCATTTACCAAAGACATCATCCACATGATCACTCCATGATAACCGACTGTTAAAAATAACGCCGAGGAATTTAGATTTTGAGCTCGAAGCGAAATTATGGAGTGAAGGGATTTCGGGAGTGTCAACATTGGCTGTCAGGGAAATGTAATATAGATGCATTTTGATGCATTCAGCAAAAGACCATTCTCCGAAGACCACTCGAGTACCGCAGTGACTGCCTGCCCGAGCTGTTGAGAATCACCATCAGTCTTGCATGCATGGCATAAGGTCAAGTCATCCGCGTATTTTATTAGTGTCGCGTCGTTAGGGGACCGAAGGCTCGACGTGTAGTAGTTGAACAGGAAAGGAGATAGCACAGCGCCTTGTAGTACACCGAAGTTATTTGGCAAGGAGGTGGAGGCTTCATTTCCGACTCTGACGTGTTGACGTCGATTAGAAAAACAGTTTTGAAGCCAATTAATCAACCATCCTTCAACGCCATCCTCACATAGTTGAGAAAGGATGCGGGAGCGTGAGATAGTGTTGAAAGCAGAGGAGAAGTCCAAGAAAACTCCCTTGACGGCTTTCGCTCCGGCATCAAGTGAAGAGTGGAGGGTGTGCGATAACGTAGCCGCGGCGTCCAGAGTGCTTCGATTTGATTTACAAGCAAACTGAAGAGGGTGATCTGCAGCTTTAAGCGTGTCATCTAATTTAGAGAGGAGGTGCTTCTCAATCACTTTTAACCACACGGATGAGTTGGCGATAGGTCTGGACTTCACAGGTCCGGCGGAACCATTGGCCGGTTTCGGAATCGTTGTTATAGCGACATCTTTCCATTCCGAAGGAAAGGAGCATTCTCCTAAGAAATGATTGACGAGCTGGGTGACAAACGGAGAAAGCGGAGAGCGGATACGAAGTTTTTTGGGTTTGGGACAACTTTGATGGTTTTTTTATCCTTGCCATATATTTTCGGTAGACCAACAACGATGCAGTGGTCCGACTGGGCTAAAGGTGCACGTTTACGACATGCATTCAGAGAAGAATCGGACACAAATATGTGGTCAAGAAGATTCCCTTCACGTGTAGGAAAATTGACTATGGTGTTAAGACCAAGTGTAAGAAGAGGGCTAATAGGCGCAGAATTGAAATCACCACACAGTAGAATGAAAGAATCATCCATAATTGAAGAAATAAAAGGTATAAGCGAATCATAGAACTTAGATATGTCTGTTCTGGTAGAAGATGGGGGGATCTACAAGATAAAGACAGTCACAGACTTGCAGTTTTGAAGAGACCTTGGATGGCACGTAACCCCAACACATTCAATAGCACTGGCTTCATAGCAGAAAACCTTTTTGTTCGATTTTGACCAGCTGAGATTGATGCAACTCGCGACACCACCACCTTTGGATTTAACGCCGATGTGCCAATGTGTATTGTCATTTATCGGCACTGTTATTATTATTATCCAGAGTGATGGAAAATTCAAGTATGTCCCAGTTTGACTGCGATATCTTGTTATTTATAAGCAACCCGGCCACGTGTTGCGTTGGCTTAGGCTATGACGGGCGCACTTGACCTCGCGCGAGGAAGGAGCCGGCTTTTCACCCAATCGGCCACCCGTTCACGGTCACGCGACCTCCATCGGCACTCCACCATTGTAGTTTAAGACAAAAATGTGGCATATAACTTGCCTCCACAAAGAGTATTTTAGACAAGCCTCAAATCGGGTTTAATCGATATGGGCTTTACGACGTTCAACGTAGGCTTTAACCGGCATGTCATTGGATAAATGTTGCTTTGAGCATTTATCCTGGCGCGGGTGAGGCACACAAGGTGGCGGAAGGTCGAGCGATTTAAGGCAATCGGTCAGCCACTTTATGAGATTGGCGATGAGGAACCTTGATGGATTTACGTTTCTATTTACATGGAATGCCGAAGAGTCGATAATAATAACCAACACACCTTTACTTGACATCCGTGACACAAAATCCTATTTCAATGGCCCACAAACGTAAATATAGCACACTTTCGTGCCTCAATCTGCACAACCTCTTTTCTATGTAGAGCACAGAGACAAAATGCAACATAAATTTTATTTGACCCAAACATTTTCGAAGCATCGTGATTAATAACATAGACATCGTCATTTGTTCGTGTTGTGAAAGAGATCTTCACACACGAACACCCAAGCATACACTGAACTGATTTTATTTTCTGTGAGACCAAGAGATAGACGAATTCAAAGGGAAGCTGTGTCAAAACAGACAGGTAAGGGGGGCGGGGATAGAGTAAAAGCAGGTTGACTAGCTGATGACAGATAATGTACACACGGAGTCAGGCGGGCTCTGACTCCCGGGCAGTAGTGCTACTACTAGGTCTTCCTGAAGAATAGGGGCGCGAAAGTGTGCATCCCATTGACCACCCTGTCCGAGACATAGGCCAGTGGACTGACGAACCAATGCAGAGCCTAGGAGACAAATAAAAAAGGTTCACCACCACGAAATTCCTGGCAAGAGGGAGAGAGAGAGAGACACCACATGTTGTCAAGTGTGTGCCCTCCATTGGGAGAGGAGGAGGAGGAGGAGGTGGGCAACCGGTAGGCGCACAAAAAAAACTGTCTGTCAACCGCTCACCTGTTTGGACAGGAAGCCCATCTGCTCGGGATAGATGTGTGTGAGGCAGGCGAGAACGGCAGTGAGTGAGCACAACACCGCAGTAAATATGATGAAGAAGGGGATGTCCTTTTTAGGGTACACCGAGACCGTGTGGAAACCTAGACGGAGGAAGAAGAAGGCAAAAGTAGAAGAGAGGTCGCGGAGGGTGTGGTGGGGGCGAGTTAAAATAACACAACTCGGATGCAACAGATGGTCTACGTACTTCTATAGAATATTAGAACAAATACAGAAATTAATTTCGAATGTCCAAGAGGATTGATGTTTCTAGCTTTGGTGAAATATTTTGTATGATTGGAGGCAAACAACATGGGTAGTGACAATAGGGCTGCCCCCCCCCCACATGCCATGCATAGTGTTGTCTTTCACGTCTTCCGCGTCTTCTGTGGCGCGGCAGGGAATGAGCCGACTGCTTCATGGATTGAGACCGCCAGACACGGCCACCACCTCCTCAGGCCAGGTCGGAGGAGATGCCGATGCAGTTATGGCTTCTTCCTACACGAATGGCAATACCGTACCTAATACGCACATAAGGTCTTCAGAGTGCAATTGCGTTTTATTGCCACTCCGAGTACCCGGGCGCACCCCTACACCACCAGATACAACACCGGAGGCACCGACACAACACCACCACCACCACCACGCTGTTGGTTTTGTATCCCATCAGTCTTCCCGGGACGAGGGAGGGCGCGAAAGGAGCCACGGGAGACGAACATCAACGAAAAACGACTGCAACTAGAGGACAGAAGCATACTGGGCAGAAGTTCGCTGTCCGTGGTCTCGGTGGACTGCGGGTAGGGGTAGAAGAGGTTGCCCTTCTCCAGAGGGTAGGGTATCAAACGGAAGGTGCCCTCCCAGGTGCAGTGGAGCAGATTGAGGGCCCCCTCGACGGACTTCCAGTGGGCCAGGTGGAAGAAGCTGTAGGCGATGGCCTCGGAGTCCCCACGCTTGAGGATGTGCTCGGTGGGCAGAATGAGCGGATTCATCTCCAGAAGGTACTGTGGCAACAATAAAGCACACACACAACAGAATAAAACACAGGACAATCAATTCACCAATCAGACACCAGTTAACAACGGGGTCATTGGAAAAATCCAAGAATGCGCGTTGCTGGAAACAGAACGGCATCACCATCGGTTCAGACCGGCTCATCCTCTAAGCGGGAGCTAGCCGCACCAAAGAAGAAGGCGTCATTGACACCAAGGCTCCGTGTCTGCCTCATCATGGTATCCTCCAGCATCGGACTGGAATTCTTCTTGGATAGTAGATAGATATGCTCTATCTTCGAGGAGGTTTTGAAAAAGGGTCCAGCAATCTGATTATTAACTGATCTAACGGCCACCTTCGGAATTAATGGTATCTTAGAGAAGAATTAAAAGTGCAAGAAGAGTAGGGATTATAAATGTAGGCTTGTCCGTTTGTTTTATTTTCACTGATACGGCAACATGGTTAAACAAATCGAGGGTCAACGGTCACACGAAAGGTCAAAACGCAAGGTGGTGCTGGTTTGACCTCACTTACCCGTGGTACGTGGGGATTAAACTCGACGGCTCGGTGAATTGCTTCGACTGCATTCATTTCCACAGCGTTCAGTCCCCGGCGAGATGCAATATCGGGCGAAAACCTACAAAAACAAACAACACCGTCACGTACGGCTCCCACCCGCCCCCCCTGGGCTGTGCGTCAACGCTGTGGGCCTGCAGTCCACAATTTCCACACATTATCGATCCATGTCCTGTCATTTACCCTTGCAACTCACGGAAATGGGCGTGGTTTTTAGTATGGGGTGCGTTATGAAACAAGAAACAGGACCAAAATAACATCTAGCAAATAGCTAAAGCAGGACATACGATTTCAGACGTCTTTTTGTATTGGTTACGAAAAATAAAGAAACCCAAATGAGCCAGGTAGTCTTTCTGTATTCGGCCAGTTTGACATGAAAGTTTACTGTACTGAGAAATACGGAAGAAAGCAATTTGAGGACAGGTAAACGAGCCGCTCTTAGGAATCATGGGGGTTTTGGGCATGAAGATTCACGGGATTCGAGTGGTGACCTGATCTGCGAGTCTAGCCCAGGTACCTCATCAACAGAGCCAAGATGCTAACCAACACATCATCTGACGCAACTAAAGTGTTGTCGTCCATTTCGCGAGAAAACGGCAGCAGCCTAGCCATCCCATGTCGCTATCGAGCACTAAATGCCTACCCCAGAGCCAAAACATGGCCACTAATTCAACACAGCAAGTAGTAGTGGTGGGTAGGTGGGATGGGCTTACTTGTCGGCGACTTGTCTCGCCTTGAGTAGTGCAGCGGTGTAGCAGATTGTTGCCGATTTGGGGTAACGGATGTCTAGAGAGGTCAAAAAGAGGTTAGGCGTAAACGGACAGGATTAAGATGGGCATGGCAGGGCAATATAGCGACCGCAGTTTCATCACCTTCATCATGATCTTGAGAAGTGGAAAGAATAAAAGGAACAGTTAATCCATCGTCGAACAATATTTATCATTTGGGAAACAATGGTTTCCCATCCCTTAAAGGCGCGTTCTAGTTCGTCAGATAACGACGACGCTGGGAACTTCAGCTCAGCAACCCCCCGGTTGCCGTGTTTGTTTGTTTGAATAGAACATGCCGGGGGGTGGGGAGGCCAATCGTAGCGCGAAATTTCAGCGACGCCGACTAGTTGCCGCACCAAAGACGGACAGACAATTAAAAAAGTTATCTTTCCTATGTTTGAATATCGCGGTCAATTTAAGCGACCGTTTGGTGCCGAAAGTACATAGAAAAAAGAGGCAACAGGGGTGGCGAAAGTGGCCTGCTAATGGCTGTGAAACGATGTGTTCGGATCAGACCAATCCCGCACCGAGGCAAAAACCTCGTAAACTCACCCAGTCCCACAATTTAATTTATTGTTCCTTTTAATGCTCTGGTTATTGCATTCGTAATGACGAGAGGCAAATTTGAACTGATCACCTAAAGACCACCAAATAATTTATCCCAGATTAAAGCAACGATTGCAGAAACCGGACTTTAGTGCACACGAAATAAAATCGGTCGTTCCGGCTTTACTTCTGTGCTATTTCGGCCAGCAAGAGTATAACGACTCCCGTGTAATTACACATAAAAGGGACTGCTGTTAACCATCAAGCAACCTCGCGCGTTTGAATAAAAGACAGTAGTACACTTTCGGATTATAATTGTGAGATGAGGAACGGGCTTCATGAAAGCTGCGAACTTTGGCGCGTCGATCGATTTTAACTACGACATCGTGTCCATTTGTTATGGGGGATTTAAGTTAATTCAGTGTGTAATTCGCAAGATTGGGAAGAATCAGGGTTAGTAAAAAGTTAAACTAACCGTCGTATTTGGCAAGAAATGCTTGGGCATCTGCATACTGCTGGGCCTCTAGGTAGCACTCAATGAGATTTTCGTGAATATTGAAGAGATTGAGGTTTGGATATTCGCGGATAAGCTGAACCCAAAAAAACGGTAGAATTGTGCCGGTTAGTAAACATGTCGACGTGGAAAAAGCACGGCAGGTGGGAATGCTGCCACCTATAAACATATTCCCGATAATATTCATGGCAACACCGATGAAGCCGGGTTCTCCTCTAGGAGGAAATAGCCGAACAATTGAAAAAAAGTTTCAAGATTGTCACAAAGACCGCCGAAGCATGTAAAATAGCAAGAATATTCTAGGTGCAATATCACATAAAAACGACTCCGACCGTTTTATTGTTGCCAATATCACAAGTCCGGGCTATTGTTGAACCACTACTACGCAATACAAAGCTCCGTGGACGCTGGATAGTATGGTTCAAGCACAGGAATGTGCTGAAATTATGATTTAAAAAATGACGAACTGGGATCATTTATCATGTATTTCTGTCATCGGAGAAGTATTGACAATTGTTTACACTTAAATGGAAATCACAACCAGTACTTAGTTGGCAAGAACAAATTACTGTATAACTGATAAATATCATGGATATACCCAGAAGAACATTCCTGCCTACAGAGAAAAAACACCAAACGAAAATTAAATACGAAATGTAACGCACCTCTCGCATTATTTTAATGGACTCTTTAAGTTTCCCCAACTTTCGTGCACACATGGCTAGTCGGCGGCGAATAAAAATGAACGCATGAATATCTCGGAGATAAATTGCGTCTTGAGTTGGGTTGTGCGGATGGGGTTGCTGGGACTTGCGCAGCGATGCCTCGGAAATTTTGTAGGCTCGTTTAAACATCTTTTCAGTCTAAAATAAAAGAGACGATCACACCATGTTTACAATCAGCGTCGCGGAAACCTACCTCTAATATTGTGCTGCAGTCTTCTTCGGCTAAAAGAATCATGGCAGTCGAACACTCAGCGTTTTTCGCGAGAGCTTCTTTGGCTTTTTTTATTCGCTCTTCAGGATTGCGCTCACGCCAAGCTAATTGCATCACTATAAACGTAGGCAATATATTATGCGAACATACATTCATATTCCGGTTTTCCTGCGTCCGCTTCACAAGTAAAAAACGTTTGATGATCCTGTGCAGATAAATTCATATCATAGTATGTGAGTGGGTCTTTCTTGAATTCTTTGATTGCTCTCTGATATTCAGCGCAACGGAAGAGACTGTATGGGTTACGGGAAACTTTACAGTCTGCAAAATGAATACACAATAAATCGCTATACCCTGGGGTCCGGTGTGTGGAGTGGCGGAATCGACACTATCGCAATCATTCTCTTCATCAATCCCACCCAAGAGTGGATAGATGTGTGTCAGTGATATCTGTTCAATGAACGATGTGCCGTATTTTTTGAAATACCACCATTCAAAAATCTAAATGGAACATTAGATTTATATATCTAACCAAAATAAGTCCCGAAAGTAAAGAACTGGTTCCTGTTAGGGCTACATAAAACTTCGGAGTCAGGGCGTTGAGAAACATGCCGCCTAGAAAATAAATAAAATAAATGTAACCGAATCTACCAGAAATAAAAATGTCTGAAAATGATGTCACTGAAAAATAGACTACAGGTACGGACAAGGTTATCGCAGTAATGCAGAGAACAACTGTTGGCCAAGAACAAATGCCGTATATTTTGCTGAAGTTGCAAGACGACATAAACATAATACGTCGTAATGGAGGTCTTCAACCATTGGCTAATAACCAGTAACAATTTTACATCAATTTAACCGCTTACGGATAAATATATTGTAAGGAAGGTTATTCACTGGATTATACTAATCTTCGACGTTTTCACATAATGATCTAATACATTTTTAAAATTTGGTCCTCTGGCGTGAAAAACAATAATCATGTCAATTAATAAACATCTATGATAATAGCAGCATATACACCCTTTCAACTGGACATGCCTTCTATTTATTATGGACCTTTATGTGACGCTTTTCCATTGGTATTCTGAATATTCTTTGAAGGTTTAACGGTAAGCTTAGAACACAGGTAAGTCCCAGAGACTTATAATAAGCAGAAGACACTATGAATGAACGACACGTATCAATGGATATGAATACAAATATTCTATAGCGAGTGTATGAATTGGAATAGCTTCAGTAAAAGGTCTACGAGTTCCTACCAAGCTGGTGCAAGAATTGAGAGAAAGGTGGCCACAAGCAGTCCTGATAAATGGTTATCGCGAGATTTCTCTTACACACCTGGTGAATAAATTCCTGGAAAATTTTATTTTCATTCATAGAGTAGAGATGAACCCATTAAGTCATAACGTTAAAAAAACAGATTAAATCGCCCACAGCTCGACATTAGAATTCGGGATCTTTGCCATTCAACAATCGTCCAAGTTGGAGAGGAAATAAGACTAATATTTTTATATGTTTATTTTCCTAGCGCGTTGGCCGTGTCAAGGTCCTCGAGCTTGCCGGCATTTGCCCACAGTATTCGCTATTGATTATCGCTGACTTACAGTTTTCACAAATTTTTAGCCTTCTTAGGTTCCGCGTGGTATTTGCCCATCGCGTGTTTTTCGAAGGATATAACACAAAAAAAATCCGAGATGAATTCAAGAAAAATTGATCATCTCTGAACTTTTGTGAGATATTTCGTTCAATAAAATCATTGCTCGTTAAGGTTGTTTCTGGGTATTAAATCACACAGGATACCGGCTACGTTCCATTTAAATAGAACGGGTCACTTGAGAGTGGTTCTGTCGGAGAGATTTATGTGTGATTCTTAAGAGTGAAAATAGGTTGCCAATAAGACGATTAAAGAAATGCTTTTCCATATGAATACGGGTAACGTTTCTTGCCTTGTTGATAGGAAATTTGTGGTCCGATGTTTATTAATGTGCTTACTTCGCCTGCATAATTATGTTTAGAAAGTAAGATTAAATTTAAAAAACCTTTTACTTTCTATTAAAATCATCTAATCAAATGGTTACTTCACCATTTGTTTACTTTCGATTTTAAAGGACGCGTCTTTTACAAATGCTAGTGAAATTTATCGACTACGTTTAGCATCTTGCTTTATACTCATTTAACATCGTGAAATGACATCGATTGTCTCGCCAAAACCCAAAACATCCTACAAACCCGATTTGATATCAATAATCAATGGTTTCGAGGGGGATGTTCATGATGCTATTTTTATTTCCGATCAAAGTTGCATTCTAACTAGTTCGGATGATAGGTATATTATTTTTACGCAATCGAATTACGCTAAATAGATCTCTTCGCTTGTGGGTGAAACGTGAAAGTGGTCGGTATTGGCCGTCTGTCGAAAAGCTCCTCCCAAGTTCGCGACTCGCTTTAGTTTATTCAGCTCAAATTAGGTCCAGCCGTGTTGATATTGTCAACTAACGAAACGAGCCGTATCTATGCTGGGTTAGATAATGGAACGATCTCAGATTTCAGAATTTCACCTGACCTCAATTCTATTGACCACCAAAGAGATATTCTAGCCCACGTCGGCCGGATTACTGGGCTATTGTGTGTTCAGGAACTTAATTGGATTATTTCAACGTCAAAGGACAAAACTGCAAGTTGGTTTAGTGAAGAAACTGGACAGCAGCTCGGAACCTTTGATATTGAGGCCCCAGGAACATGCCTTCAGTAATCTACATAGTTTTTTTCCTTTTTAAAATAAAGCGGACTTATTTTATGGTGTTCTTACTTGCAGATTCGATGTCGCAACCAATTGCCTATTTGTTGGGGATGCAACTGGCCGCATCACACTGCTAAGTTTTGCGAAATCGAAAGACCCCTCTACGTACGAAGTCGTTCGACAGCTATCCGCACACACCAGCAGTGTTACCTCCATTTGCTGGGATAGCGTGACGTCTCGACTACTCTCCTCATCAGCGGATAATTCTATCATTCTCTGGGACATCGGTGGCGGCAAAGGCGCTGCTTTTGAGCTTCAGGTTTGTGTGTGCGCGTGCAAAAGATGTTTCATATTTAAACGATGTCGGGTTTTTAATGATGTCATGTGTATAACCCTACAATTGAATGTGGAAATTGGTGTCTGTTAACACATGGACAAGGTTTTTAAATTCCAGCTATTTAAAAATGTCTGTGCTATCCATTCGATGCTTGTGAGGTGAAAAGGTGACCTTTTGATGCATTTGGTAGAATATATTTTATATTTCGAGGGCATGCTATAAAACTTAGTGGTCAATATTCTCATCCTACAGATAATTTTCTTGTGGTATCTTTTTTAGGGCCACACTAAGACGGTTTCCTCAGCAAAATGGTGGCACAAAATGTCGGCTTCAGCAAAGTCAACGAACAGTCACGTAGAAGGTGACGACGCGGGCATAGTCAGTCGTCGGTTGGCCAACATGGCCAGTTATGTCATCTCGGGTGGCCTCGACGGAATGGTATTCTTTTGGCTGATTGTCGGAGAAGACGCCGAGGGCAGGCGAGCGCGTCGTCGCGAGACACCGGTCTGGAACGAGTCGGATATATGTCAGATCTGCTCTTCGCCTTTCTTCTGGAACGTAAAAAAAATGTGGAATGACCGTTCTGTGGGTATGAGGCAGGCAAGTTCTATGGCACATGGATGCGTTAGATGATACGAATTGCGTGCGTAGATAGGCGTGATAATTTCTCTAATAATTAGACCTTAAAGAGAGTTCAAGTTGGGTTGCTTTGTGCGGTACCACATAATGGGGTCGCCGCAGCATGCGATAGGCACTCTTATCACATTTGCGTTAAGAATATTTAATTAATAATCTATTTGCCTTATGTGGTTGATCATTGGGCTTCATAATTATCAGAGAGCTGTCGTGCACGCCAATCGTGTCGTGCACACGTTCTTTGTTTACAGGAATCTCGTAAGTGGACTTATGCGTGCCGAATGACCCAATGAAGCAGTGGGTGTTCCAAGTAAAACAGCTCGAGTTGGTGGCAAATTGATGGATTGCGATGTTGACTATTTTGTAATTCGCCAGGATATCACGATCGACTTCGCGATGTTTCGTGAATTTTATCAATCGTGATTGATCGATCGCGCATCAGCTAGAACAGAATCACACATGCAGGCCTTCGTTGGAACACGAGTTCGCTAGTCCTCGTGAATCTCGATCGGCCGATCAAATGTTTTTAGAAATTACGACGTCTTGAGACTCCACGTTTGTTTTAGCACCACTGTCGCCGCTGCGGGAAGGCTGTTTGTGTGAAATGCTCGCCTGATCAGTCGGTATATCCGGTAATGGGCTTTGAACGACCAGTACGCATGTGCAACGAATGCTACAAGTCAATTACTCCAGAGGAGTAAGTTTTCTGGCTACAGTTAGGTTGCAAGTACCACAAAATTCGATCGGAATTTTCGTGTCATTTAGTCAGAAAAGCCTGGCGCAGTGTTTTGATGCACGTCATCCAATCATACGGGTCCGGCTCCTCGGTGATCTCAATCTGATGCTAACTATCGGAAAGAACAAGGAAGTAAAGGTATGCATGCTTTGGTCTCACTATTATTTGCCTATAGAAGCTGATCGCAATTTTTATTGTCTTTCTTTAGGTCTGGGATCTAAAATCATTCCTGTGATTCGTTTTTCTGCTGATTTTCATCGAAACAACTTATGACTTATATTTCACACATACATACAGTTGATACCAGAACCACCCAATTTCTTCAATAACAATTGATTTATTTGTAAATACTCCAAGTGTACGTTTTATTGGTGCTCACAATACAATATTCCACGAAACGTTCCTGAGAGAATAAGGAATACCTTTGAAACTACTTAGCCCAGTCGGGCCAAGTTAAGCAGTAACGCACACGTTGAATTGCGTACTCAGTTCTAAATGTTTCATCAGTAAGGCGAATGAACGTGGGCATTCCTTTCCCGACAACTTGGTCACTGTGAAGGGTGTCTAAATGCGCCAATTGTTTTCTTATGTAACCCACAAGTGTGGCCAACTGGTCCGAGGTTGTATCGGGGGAAGAAAGGAAGAAATTTCGCCATAAAGCAGCCGCGAGTGCGACGTCCGAATGCATCATAAAGGCCTCATCGTAGGCGAAAAGTGTTCCGAAGAATTGCATGTTAAATTGTTCCACATGGTCGTGCTGCTTTCGGATGATGCCAAATCCCCGCATGCGGCTCTTCAAATCAGTCCATATAAGCTGAAGCAATGTATTAAAAGGCAAAAGAATCTAACCCGTATAAATGCCGTTTTTATAATCCTGCCCTCTTGACCCTCTCTACGAAGACGAACGAGACAAAGCCATATGTGCAGTGTCGTGACGGAAAACCATGTTTGAAAAGTGTCGGGTAACTTAACTGTCTTAATAAAATCGTTTAAATCAGGGTATTCTGCACAAATGGCAAACATATTTTCACCAGACGAATTCAGTTGTACGCTGGGATAGCGCAAACCGATGCCAAACTTCTGTTTGAAAGACGTAAACAGGTCAGGCGGTTTTTGGGGCATACTTTCTGTTGGCAATGACGGAGATGATTTAAAAGCACACACCAATTTGGTGTGACATAAAGACAGTCGTCTTAAAGTTTTCGAAGCTTGAATAAGCATCACTTCTGCTAATTTGTGGGCTGGTATGCTCCTCCGTGATTTATCTGGCTAGTCGGCACCAATCAGAAAACGGCGTATAATTTGGCCTGTCTCGCAATCAATATAATCAGAATATTCGCTTTATTAAGGTCACGAGGACCAAAACTTTCAGCATTAAAATTAAAAATAAACAAACATGTTACAGGACGTAACGATTATACGTAGAAAATGCAGAATAAGTTAAGAAGAATAAAAGAAGTAACATCAAGGTAAATTTGTGAGAAAGGCCAATTTAACCCACGAAGTATATAAAGTATGGCAAACGGGAAATGGCGGCCATTGAAAGGCCCTACCCAAAAAGCTCGGCTAATTGTGGCAGTCACCAGGGGGGCATGGGGATGTTCTGTGGCTCGGATGACATAAAGGTTTGGTTGTAGGGGTTGGCATTTGGGCCCTTGAAACTGGCACATGGGGTACAGGTTCTGCAGAACGTATTCACGGCGTCCCGGATATTTGGCTACCCGTAGCGACGAGTAATAGCGTTTTCCATCTTTCTCCATGATGGCCGAGTTGCTCCTGGACGTCAAGGATCACTTGGTTGGCTTGGGAGCCGGGGGAAACTACGCGTTCAGGTTGGGAGCGATCTTGTTGGAAAATGAGGACATTGTTCTGAATGGACAGGCGGGGCCATTCGTGCCAGAGGCGTTTTGCGGACGCGCTTGCGAGGCTAATCTCGGTTGCTGAAGGTTTTCGGCTGTTCCGTAGGACGCGGTCGTAGATGATAGCGATGTCACTGCTCTTGGTTGATAACCACTGGTACCGCGTAGGTTCGCTTTAAAAAACCGCGCAAGCGGCGTCGGGCGTGTCAGGTCTGCGTGAGTGTGCGTACGCGTTTGCATGTGCCTTGCCGGAGCGGTACTGGATTTAAAAATCAAATTGCTGGAGCTCCTCGTACCACCGGGCTGCGGATTTATCGGAGTCCTTCATTGTTGTCAGCCACGTGAGTGTGCGATGGTCGGTCCTGATGACAAAGTTACGGGAGAGTAAATAGGGGCGGAAGTGTTTTGTGAACGAGAATATGGCGAAGAGTTCTCGGGTGGTTTCACTTCTGTCGCATTTCGTCGCTTGGTTTCTTACTGGGGTATGCGATGACTCGCTCGGACCCGTTGGGGTCACCCTGTGATAGTACCGCTCCGATGGCGGTCTCGCTTGCATCGGTGGCTAGGATAAAGGGTGGGACGTCAGCGTCAAAGTTGGGCAAGGTTAGGATGGGAGCTTCGCAGAGTGCAATCTTTAGATTAGCAAAGGCGTCGTCATGTTACGGGGCCCAGGGGAATGCCTTCTTAGACTCCTGTTCCGTCAGTCTATGCAGGGGGTGGCGATCTTCGCGTACCCTCTTATGAAATTCCTATAGTAGTTGGTTAGGCCGAGGAAGCTTCATTCGTCCGTTTGACTCTGGGGTCGTGGCCAGTTCTTAACTTCTTCAACGCGATCGCTTGTTTTCTCCAGTCCTTTTTTTGAGATAATATGCCCTAGGTATTTGACGGATTTCTGTAGAAAGCAGCACTTTTGGGGGCTGAGGGTAAGGCCTGCCTCCTGGAACCGAGCGAGAACCGCGTCTAGGTTGCGGTTGTGTTCTGCCACTGTTCGACCGAATACAATAACGTCGTCCAGGTATATCAAACTCTGTTTGGGATATAGAACTTGTAGCACGTTTTGCATCAGGCGTTGGAAGGTGGCTGCAGCGTTGCACAAACCAAACGGCATGCTATCGAACTCGAATAGTCCGCTGGGGATGATGAATGCGGTCTTCTCGCGATCCTGTGGGGCGAATTTAATCTGCCAGTAACCCAATTTAAGGTCAATCGTGGAGAACCAGTGGGCGTGATGTAGGCGCATCTAGGGTGTCGTGGATACGTGGCAGGGGGACGGCATTGAGGGTACGGTAGTCAATGCACAGTCGCCTGGTACCATCTTTCTTGGTGACTAACGTAAAAGGTGAGGCCCATGGTGACTTCGAAGGGCGAATAACTCCGTCTCTGAGCATCTCGTCTAACATCTTGGCGGCGTGGTCTTGTAGCGGGGGAGGGATAAGTCGCGGTGGCTGACAGAGGGGTCTTGTGTTCCCTGTTTCTATTTTGTGGCGAATAATGGTAAAATGTTAGAGTAATATTGGAGGAGATTGATTATGGAGGTCCTGTCTGCTGGTGAATTATTGCAAGACCTTATGACAATCTATTGTAGATCGGTTACGGGAGGGGCTATCGCGTCATAAACCCGTCTGCAAAGGGGTTCGTCTTCGTTAGCGTTGGAAGACGCGCTAAGGTTGCCAATTGCGTCTGTATTAAGGTCGATTGCCTTGTTACACCCATCTATGAACAGCCCGAGTTTGAATATAAAATCCATTCCTAGGCCAAGGTCACAGCCGAGTTTGGGACAGGTTGCACAGTGTGTAGTGAGGTGCCGACTTCCTATAACTAGGGGTAGTTCGTAAATACCGTTTACGGTCAAAGGCTGTGAATCTCCAGAAAGTATGGAGGGAATGTGGTTGTAAAACGGGACGTTCACCCTTTTGTTTCGGGGTTGGGCGGCTGATTAAAGAGCATGTAGCAGCCGAATCAATAACGGCCGTCATGAGAAACCCCTCGACTGTGCAGGGTACTATAGCCGCTACCGTGAAGTCAGGCATTAAAATTAGCTTAGCAATTACTGGTTGTGCAGCAACGGAGAAGGTGGAATGCTTACCCGCCTGGTTCTGGCCGCAGACTCTTGCGTTTTTGCCGAAACGAAGGCAATAATGGCAGTCCGGGGTTGAATGGGAGGCCTTTAGGGTCGGTTGACGTAGGCTTCGACGTCGTTCAGCGTCTTGAAGACGTCTCACCAGGGTCAGTGTCACGTCTGTCGTTTTCGGGTTCGCACTGGTGAGGGCGATGATTGTTGAGTCAGACAGAACACCGTCGCAGAACCGTTGTAAAACGCGTTCTTCGTTCTTTGCGGGGGTGTTTTCAGTGAAAACAGCGTCGGCCATTATTCGGAGGGCGTCAAGGAACTTGTCGGGTGTTTCTCCCGTTCGCTGGGATCTCAGAAAGAATTGTGACTCTGACGCCGGTTTTCGGAAATCCCGGCGGAGCTTTATGCACAGCTCTTCTCCATCGTCAGCGGGTGGGCAACCAGCGTCTTCTGCTTTTATGTAAGCGCTGGGACCAAGGATAAGTAGAATTTTCTCGCTCTTCTGAGCTTCTGGGAGGCGGGACAGAAATAATTTCCCATAGCGTAGCCAGTGGTCTATTTTCTGGTCGGGTGTGTAAGGGGCTAACGACGAACGCATCGTTTGGGATGGGTTTGATACTTCTGACACCAATGTGACAGCCTTCTTGTCTGTGTCTTCTAAAATGTGGTCCCGTTTAGGCGGCATATTTTTCCAACAGACGAGAAAATGAGTCAGCTATGTTGAAATATTTATATGTGAGTATATCGGGGAAGGTTACGGTTATCGTAGCAAGGAAGGATTACAAATTGAGGAAATGGTCCGGTAAACCGGTCCAGAACGGCGAAGAAGAACGTGGAGTTGATTCTGGGATTTCTGGAAGAAGATCCGCAACTTGCCCGCTGTGTGGTGGGAACCGTCATGGGCGAAAACCGGGGCGTAAAAAGTAACACAGTAAAACGAGGGGGTTACAGATTCAACGCAAAACTAAAGAAGCGTAAAATATGATTTATTCAAATTGAATCAACATTTTCATTTAAACAAAAGTGTTTTATTCATTCCGGTATGCTAGTCGAATATTTTATCGCTTATCTGTTATACTCCATTATCCAGTTGCATTCGTATTCATCATGATTTGGTATTAAACGCTTTAACATAAGAAAATTGAAGAGAGCAGTGCTCCTTGTACTGTGGAGATAAAGACATGGGTCCCTTACACAATTAATATACTTTAAACGTGCTTTCTTGGTCGTTCACAATGAAATTTCTGCTGGAAGTGCACATTTAGACTCCATTTATATACAATCGATGCAAACATAATTCATTTAAGTTTTTTAAGCATTGCGCCTTCTCGGCGTTTTCGGTCCAGGTCGAGCCTTAACTTTTGTTTGAATAATCAACAATATTATTCATTCCCGACCTTCATCTTTGGTCATCGTGCCATTCTGATTTTTGGGCTAAGAAGTCTTCGAATCACAATATACTCAATGGGACATGTGTACGAAATTGTGGAACAGTAAATGTAATTTCCCAGTGGGTATGAGATCTAGGAAAATGGGATTAGTTAATAGAAACCTGTATTCCACCAGAGGGTGTCGCCAAACGCCAGTCAACACCACGAATAAGGCGACTTAAATGGGCGAGTGACCTTACTTAGGAAGGAAGTTGGTAGAAGGTACACGCATCGTGTAAGAGCACTTCTGAATTAGGATATAATAAGGAAAGCGATAGACGAAGAAGTTGGAACAAAATAGGAGCTTTGGGCCAAAATGGGACGGGTCCTTATAACGGGTAACTAGCCAACTGATCCATAGTGTGGGAAAAGTGAGGATGTCGCTGTGGGATGTGTGGAGGAGGTTGAGCGGCTGCGGTTGCGAAGTGTTGGGAGAGTGAAAGGCATCCGGTATGACGGAAGGTAGTGAGTTGCCTCACTTTGAGTGAACCAGAGGGTCGTAAACACCATCAGATCGAACTCCGTACCATCGAAAGATAGCAAAGCAAGATCACCGCCTCCTAACGGGTCATGTCGTGAAATTGCGTCAATACGATAATAGTAAATTTTCCGTTTTAAATATTTTTTTGGGGTTTAGATATGTTTATTATGTTTCCTTTTTTTTCTATAGCGTTACAATGCTAAATTAACAAAGATTTTTCTTTCAATTGTTAATGACCCTTTTATAGAATCTCAAACCTTAAACTTGATACAAGACCCACCTGTTTTCGTTTACACATATTACGACACGGTTTTTATATGATTGTATAAAACAGGGGAAAACATTATAAACCATTTATCTGTCCGGGAGAAATAAATCGCATTTAATGGAATTAACAATCGATTTCTAATGAGCAAAAGGGAACCGAGTAATCGTCGGTAACCTATACGCCTAAGCACATTATAAAATGCCATTTGCAAAAAACGTAGCAATCGATCCAGTTTTGTGTATCAATATTAGAGGGAAATTAGCAAATACAGACTCAAGTAAAAATGGACGTGACCGGTCCAGGTTTGTGAAATAATATTCGAGGGAAAGTGGGTAGTGTAAACAAAGGATCTCAGTAACCATAGACAGAAAGGAAGTTTAATCTACACTTTATTCATTTTTGACTTTAAAAAAGCTAATACGAGAGAAAATCCGCCTTAGAGTTTTTAGGAAGTCAGAGAAAACCTGGGATATTGACTTCGATTCGCAAAGAGGATAAGAGACTGCGGGATTGTGTTTCTTGTGCATTAACTTCTATTTGGTTGACGAGGAGTAGTCCCATTGTATACGCAATGGTCAGGCGTCTATAATAAGAAGGGTCGGAATCGATATAAATATATGACAGAGTTAAACTGAATATGGTGTCACTGTTACAGGGTTCTCAAACGTTAGTGGAGGGGTTGTTTGATTCAATTATTGCGCAAACAATTGCCATTTTTGCAATAATTATTTTATAATATTTAGTATAATGGCAAGCATTGAATGTATTGTTGATTCAAAAGTGTTTTAATTGATCATTTACTAGCCTCCTTATTAGTGTTTTGGTTGGTCATGACCCGTGAGTTCAACATTTGGAATTCATACCTTTTTCGGATAGAAAATAAAATTTCCGCTTCTTTTCACGTTAATTTTTAGGTGGTAATCAGCGTGAGTTGGCTCGTCAAAAAAGCCAGGCTAAACAGAAGGCCCAGAAGTCCGGTGCAACCGATAAATCTGGTAATAAAGGTCTTACACTAGAGGAAAGGCGGCAACGAGACGCTGCGGCCCTACAGGCAAAGCAAGCAAAGAAAAACACTGAAAGTGGTGAAAATGAATGACCTATTTCGAATATTAACGAAATCCCGAATGATAAAGTCTCTTAAATTATCTTATTTTGTCATCTTTTGCCATCAATCTTGGGGGGCCAAATCAAACTTTCCTGTTTCTGTTTGGAATGCGAATTTTGATTTAACAGTTTGCAGAAGAGTCTAGATCGGATAGACCAGTTCGCCCATGAAGCGGACCATGACCTCGACAGGTCACTAATATAGCTGTCCCTTTTGCATGGAAGCTACCTCGACTTTGAGTAAGATACGGCGTCATCCGGTCTTTTATTAACTAGCCTGTAGTTACTTCGGTACACTTAACGGTCATTTATTTCGATGTTTGTACGCATTTCACAGCTTGCGGAGATGACTATTTGCGACAGGCGTCGCACCACGCGCCTTGTCGGGTATTCTTTGCGGTCGAGCTGCAACCTTTGTTCGAATAATAAACCGTATTATCCACCCGGACCTACGTCTTTGGACATCGCGCCATTCTTCAATTGGTCTTTGGGTTGGGACAGAGACTGGCACATAGACCCCCCTTTATTATCCACACTTAGCAACTACCTTGCAAGTCTGAACAGTCCCCCTTTTGTTGCTACGCTGCTTAGGGGGCCCAAATCCATTTATGGTAATTTAGAAAGTTGGCTATAGTGCCGCTGGTATAGATCTCGAAAGGTACATTTCAGGAAAGCAATCACGTGTAGTCACTTGGAGCATTCATTAAGATTTGATTGTGGGAAAAATGTGCACTAAGGCAAACATTTTATTGTTTCTAGTCAAACCGGATGCGGATATATCAATATTGTTGATCTTGCTTCCTTCTTAAAATTAAATGCTAAAATATGTTTTATTGCATAATACAAATAATATTGTTTGACAGTTGGGACCAATTTCTACCGATCAGTATTGGAGCCCAGTATATCAGAATGCTAGTATAATTATTATTGACTGCTATAAACACAAATATTTAGAACTGCGAGGACGGTGATTCAGATATTTCATGCCACCACTTCTACAGAATCACCGTTCACATTCATGTTAAGGTTAGCCTGGATTCGACCCCCAACTCAGGCCACCACAAATTCCTCTGGGGACGCAACCTGCAAAATATATTCCCGACAATCTTCCTGCCAATAATCATGAAGCCGGTTTACCCTCTTGTAGCAGATTTGAATTGAGGTCATTTAAGAGTAAAGTTGTCAGGTGACCGTGATAATTGCGCGTTAATTTCGTGGCTCAAAGTCAGAATGACATGATGGACAAAGATGGAGTTGTTCGGGCATGAATATGGATTAGTTGGACAGCCCAACAAAACGCGTGGGTGCTACGGCTGCGTCTCTCATTTCTGCTACGCGTCTTAATTCGGGGTGAAAATCCAATCGTTCCAAAACCCGTTAACGAAACCATTAATTGACCAATGCGCACGTTTTTGCCGTAGATTCCCTCAAGAAAGGCCGGCGTGCACCTTTGCCCAGAGGCTTATCTTGTTGTGGATCTACGCGGTGGAACGGCATCCTAGCGCTTTCAACACAAGTTGGACCTCGTCCTTTGCTTGACCATTTCGGCGGATTTTGGAGCCCAGATATTTGAATGCTGGGTCCCACTCGAATGGTGCCTCCTTGCGGTCTAACGACCGCGAGTGCTGTTCGGTATGTTAGTCTGTGGCCCAATTGTCTTTGAAAATTCCCTTATTCGGCTGAGAACCGGTTGCATAGTAGATGGGGTATCTTCCAAGACAATGATTTCATTAGTAAATAGTATTGGTTGCGCGCTCATTGTACAAACAGCACCTGATGGACTTAACTGATAAAATAATTTAGGTGGTAGCGTCTATTAACCAGCGTTCTAGTAACGCAGTTTCGAACACGTTTTGCATCGATATACAGGCGTTATTGTTGGAATATGGCGATTTAGGTCGTCATGGTGATCTTCACTGAGAGCAGAAAAGTGGTGGACATGGCATTTTGTGGCAAGCTAAAGTTTTTGGGCATCGAGAATAATTTTGAGTGTCAATCTAAACCGTGTTTATATAGGCTAGGAGGAATAATTTGAAAGCCAGTGGATTCACATCGCCTAAATCCCAGCACGTGTTGAACGCCGAGGTCAAATCCAAGAACAGACATCGGGATAATAATGGATTGTGTCCAGAGTACTTGAATTAGAGTTATAGGCAAATTTGAAAACGGGTCATTACCATTTTTGTGCTGATATAATATAGAATAGTGCTTTTCGATGAGTTTCTACCATCCGGGAAGTTGACGATTTGCCTAAACTTAACGGACCCCGGTGAAGCGTTGACTGGATTATGAATCTGCACAATTTCACCATGCCTTCAAACAATGTATTTAAATAACAGATGAGTAATATGAACTGATCTCACGATTGAAACTCCCAATCATGTAAACGCATTGTTTAAAATCGGTAACCGACACATTGCGGTCTGATGATGATAGGCGGCATTGTCGAGGCCTTAACGACCGTTTCGTCAACCAACTATGAGTCATCACACCCAGGTTCCTAATGGGCGAGGGATCGAAGCCTAATTTAACCAATAAAATGCCAGCTAGCCCTGTGGAATGCATCCAAAATAAGGGGATGTGTGCAACCGGCATCTAGATTTCGGTAGCCACTAAAGCTCGAAGTCTTATTTATCGGTGACTGATTGCAATACCCAACGCATTAATCCATGCGAGGGATTACCTATTATCCTTTAATGTAAACATTTTCCCTTACATTCAAGTTGATTTTGAACGCACGAGATCACCGATCCATTTGTACACAGTATATATGGCACGTCCACTTTAAAACGGAGAGACTACGTAATAACAATCGCCCAATAAAGGAGCAAAACGTTAGAAATATGACAACAATTTAAATAGCTCTGCCCTTTAATCCGCGACAACGCTTCTGATCCTCATCAGACCTAACATTCATATCCTATCGTGTTGGCTTATCGATAATAAATCTTCCACCACAAACTCTCCTCCCGTTTGCTCCATTCTGCCTCAGTATCAAGGTGCACTCTCACTACTATTTTCTCCAGGTCTTCGAAGTTACGCGGACATAACTAAACAATCGGCAGAGTTCCTGCTTCACCACAAACGGAGAGGACTGATGGTTCCGACACCCCACATCTTCAGATCAATTAAAGAGCTTTAAACAAACAAAATACGAATTTGTCTCCCATTAGAAGATAAACCGGGTTCTCGGGAATATGGGAGAGGTTGCAGCGTCTAAAGTGCCACTCGTGATTGTCTGATCTGGTATTCGAACCCAAGGCGTCTCACAAACGGAGCGAGGATGCTGATCGCCACACCATCGGGCCACAAATAAGCTTTAACAGATGTCCGGGAAACGGTTGCGAGGAGCAAACAGTTGGCCAGGACCTACGGCTTTGCAGAATTCCAGGGCCGCGGGACTGAGAGGCCAGGTGCCGCCGCTGCAAATCTTCCTCCACCGAAGCATCGCTTTGTTGATTGAGTTGCACTCGGCGGCGAACAGGTTGGCCGCGACCTTGAGGCGCACGCACTCGAGGCAGGGGGAGAGTGCGCGCGCCGTTCCATTTGATGATGATGATGACGACGACGACGACGACGTGAAGACACTGAAGTGGAGGAAGAAGAAGAAGAAAGGGGATGAGGCTGTCAACCCTTCTACATTACCGTCGGTTGCAGCGATAAGACAACGTTCTAGGCAAGTCAGATAAATATCTCATGTCTTGCGCTGCCGGCCAACTAAAAACATGGATTGGATGAGCGTCTGGACCTGCAATCTGTCTAGGCGGTAGGGGTCACCGAAACCTCAAGCCGGTTCCTCCTCAAACAGGAGAGGGCTGGGCTGAGACAGAACATTACTGAATGAACCATCACTGCAATGAAGCAGAATTCGCTCACGGTCACCAAATCGACGTGATTCGGTTTTGTTCATCGTTGGGTCCAGAACGCATTAGCGGGGCTGCGTATTTACCCGTAGTCCTGACTGGTGTTGAAATCTTCCCGTGAGCCCAAGACCTCCTCGATACATTTCTGCAGACCCTCCACGGAGATGGCGCGAATGTTGTGCAATGGCGTGTCAGGCGACACCGCGCCATGCAGACACGTCTGCAGAGGCGTCTGCGGCAGACACGCCGAGCCATGTCTGAGAAGGGCGACTTGCGGCTGCCCCACCAGCTGAGAGGGCAGCTCTTCCGGCCGCTTCAGCCACTGGGCCAGCCACTGAGTTGGCACAATGCAAAAGGAGGGCGATGGGTCCGGAGGCGAATCGTTGCCCTCGCCCTCGCCGTCGAAGCGATGGCGCTTATTGGCCGAGGCGCCATTGTCTTGGGAGGGTGGGAGGGTGCTGAGAAGAGACAGGAAGCGGGCTCGAATGTCCTGTCTCCGGAGGGCAACAGCCTTCTGTTCCATCTATTGCAGACGTAAAACAAGACATTTATGGAGATGCACGAAACAATCAACAGCAATTCGCTGCTGTTCGTACGTCCGCACTACAATTCTTAACCGATTAGAGAGTTCAATCACTAGGCAACTAAAACGGTGTCACAGGAACACATTGGGGTGAGGAGGGACTGTGGCAGTTTGCACTCAACAGTCCCGGTAGACAAATCTTCGCCTGACAACCAACTAACTCCGAATAGCTGCACCCACTAAACCGCTGCTGGAGAAGCGGACTAAATCGGCTGGAGGTGGCAGCAACTCTCGCGTTCAAAAGACAACCAGCTGAGCGAGAGTTCGCCTCTACGGTGAAGAACTGGCAGAATTCGCTCCAAACGCTGACGTCAGACAAGACTGCCCCCTGCCCCGGTGCTGTTCAATTAAACCAATCACAGCCGATGTGCCTCCATGGTGTAGTGTTAGCATCCTCGCCAGTTTATCCTCTAGTAGGAGATGGCAGCCAATTTGGGATTTTGAGGATATACCTCAGTGATACCGAAAAATGACATGTTTTAATTGAAAAAAATTACATGTTTCCAAATATTGTCATATTTTTATGAAAATAAATGTTATTAAAATAAGGCGAATAATTAACCAATTTCTTTCAGTTTCAATTGAACCTCATGAATTTGGACTATGACTGAAACCATGAACATAACCCATTTAGAAAGCCAGCACAGTGAGGGAACCCGAGGACATGAGCCAATTACACACGACACATTTGTAATTGGAGATACTCCAACCACCTTAAAAGCCCGGTAACCGGGCGAATAAACGAATTCACAAATGCAGTCGGATTGGAGATCAAAACAAACCTCGCCACGACCTGCTCCACACACCAACCAATCTACCAGCCAATGAACGCAGACCTTCTATCGCAGTCCGGTGCAGCTGCAATCTCTCGCAGGACAGCCGCGCCATCCCGCAGGAACGGTGTCAAAATCGATTCTTCGCGACAGGAACCTCCCTTCCCAGGAACGCATGGGCCCAAAAGGGTTTGACCTTTTCACCAGATAAGATAAAGAAGACCTCATAGAAGCACATTTACTCATTACAAATCCTCAGTCGATTTAATTTGGCCAACATATCTTAAAGTGAATTTCATACACTAAAGCACACATACATTTACACTATGTATATATGCCTCAGGGGGAGTTTGGGGTGTGGGGGGACTAAAGCAGCATTGATTGGTTGTTTCTGTTGGATTGGGCAGAGCAAGACGACCACATGGCCAGGACGGTGGGGGGTGGGCATCGAGAGATGCTGTGTTCGAGGGAGAAAACGGTGCAGCGTACGTATCATTGAGGTACATCACCGCGACGAAACTTCGAAGGGCATCTGGGATCTCGATTGGGAGTGAGTGGCGTGTAGGTTGGGAGGGAGGGGGGTGAGTAATTTGAAAATAAAGGAAAATCAAGGGGATCCCGAATTGGAAGCATATATTCTAACTCTTGACTCAACACAGCTGCCCCGTGAAAAGAAGGAACAGGTTCTCGTCTTGTTTGATGGAGGCCGATGGGGAATGAAGAAATCGAAATGTCTGGAAAAAAGTAGAGAAAACGATTCGGTCAATCGATATAACCTGTGACCAACGTTTTGTGAATACAATCATCCAATTTTCCAGTAAAACTCACCAACAGTGCATTGGACCGAAAATCGACGCTATGGAATTCTAACAGCAGAGAAAGCGCTCTCATTCTCGAAATCAAATTGAAAGACGAATCAATGGAGCCACCTAATGGAACCATTTCCTCACACTTGATTGTCGTGACCTCTGTGGGTGATGCCGTTGCTGCTGCTGCTGCTGCGTCGATTCATAATCGTCTTGTTGGGTCAACACGGTGGTCGTGGTGGAGTTGGTCTCCTCGCAAAGTGTGGAGGGTCCATCGCCACGCCGCCTGTACGATTTGGCTCGCCGAAGCGCCATGAAGCGCGAGATCGAGGAGATCTCCTCACCGGCTTCGACGACGGCGCTTTCTACTGACTTCCGGGCGGCGGCGAGGGCGTTGCGTGGAAAGACGAGATACCTAGAGGAGGAGGTGGAGGAGGAGCCTGTGGTGGGGTTTTGTGTCTCAATGCCGTGTTGGGGGCTAAAGGCGGCTGCGGCGGCCTTGACTGTAGCGGCTGCATACTCATCTCGGGATGGCGCGATGTACGCGAGAATGGGTTCTGCGGACGCGGAAGAAGTAAGAAGCGGAGGAGGCATGCTGATGGAGGTTCTGTAGATGGTTGTCGTCGTCGTCGTCATCGTCTGCTGCTGATATATGTGGTGCTGCTGCTGCTGCCGCTCTTGTTGTTGTTGTTGTTGTTGTTGTTGTTGGGGGAAACCTGGCGAAGGGTTCAGAAGTATCAGGGAGGCTAAAAGAAAAAAAGAGGAAAGACACACATTTAGTGGGGAGCACAGCAGTCGTGGATGTGCCCTTGTCCGATCGATATGTTGGTCTGCAATGTAGACACCAAAATGAACAAAAAAAGACGTACACAAACACAATACAAACAGCAAACCCACGTCCACGACGACGTGGGGACACGTACAACACACACACACACACACACACACACAGGGAAAACGGCAGCTCAAGCAGCCTTGGAAGCAGCGGTTGTGAGACGGTGGCGGAGTGCCCAAAAGCTGGTATGCATATTTGGATATCGAAAACTTACAAAAACAGGAGGATGGGCTGTAGGGTTTTTTATTCTGTGTTTGAAAAAGACGGATCATTATTAAAAGGGGTTTCACCTTGGTCGGCATCACCAAGAATAAGAGTGAAATAGGTGAGAGGGGAGGTTGAAAAACACCACAGAGGTAGAACGTACTTTCGGAAGTATCTTTGTGCGGAGAAACCCTATCGATCGCGCTTTTTCTAAGGAAAGGACTGTCGTAGCCTACAAAGGAAGACGGGTCTTTAAAGCACCAGTTAATGGCCCACTTTATTATACCCAATACACACAATCTTGTCATCAAATCGACAACAATCGCATTTGCTTGTCATAAAACGATAAAAATGGTATCGCAGGCTAAAATGCAGTCAATTTCATTTACTTTCATGGAACGGTAATCGAGAGTGGTTGAAGGATTTTTAATATTGAAGGCTACAAAAACTCCACGAGAGACATACCTGTGTCTTTCCGTCTGCCTGTTGACTGCGATCTAGAAAAGCCAAGAATGCAGTTTTTAATATTTTTTAAAATGGACAATTCCAATGGTGATGCGATTAGTGGAAGCCCATGCCTCAGAAAAGGGGTGGAATCAAATACGGCGGCCCGGTAGGTAACCAATCATGTAAGGTGTCATTTAAAACAACGAGGAAATCCGACCTCTCATTGGCCCCACTGGCGGTCCCTGATTGGCTGCCCCGGCGATTCCTCTGTTGTGCCGCCTGTTGAGCTGCCTGCTGTTCAACCGCGCCGGATTCAAGGGCCTGCTCCAACACGGTTGTGACGTCTGTCGGGCGATCGGTGGAGGGCCCCGGTTCCTCGGCAACCTCAAGGTCAGAGGGCGATGGAGGGGGTGGCAAGATGGCTGCTGCGTGCAGCATCTCCGCCAGGATTGGTCGAACGTCACCTAAACACCAAAAGCGCGCAACAAGATATCCATTAAACGTGTTCCGTTTCATCCGGAGGCGCGCAGAAATAAGCAATTGCAATTTTGAATGGATCCAAGTTTCGACCACCCAAAAATACCTCAAATACATATTGCCCATTGAGTTGTGTGATTCTGTGACCTTGAACCATTACTCTTTGTCAGTTGTCCCTTATGGTTTTGTTCACCCGCATGTTCAGTCTGGCTGTCGGAAACTGTAAACAGTTCTTCTTCTTCTTCATCAAGAAAAAACGATGTCCAATATCAGTTGATGTGTTGCTATCCATCGAAAACAGGATTAAATAATGCCGAAGGAGCATGTCCTCGTTATCTTAATCTGCTTTAATTGCATTTCAAAAATCATCGTTGGTTTGATCCAAATCGAATGCGACCGAGGTTGATAGATGAATGTGATTACATCTGTGACTAAATTTGCGCATTTATTAAAATTTTAAGCAGTCTCAGAGAGACCAAGGCTGATTCAGCTTAATCGTCAATTTGTGATTTTTTTCCGTTACCCTGCAGCATCGTCAAGAGTTATTTTGACTCGTTGACATCTTCTTCTTTCAGCACAGATGAATGATAAAACATGTTTCCGGAGCCAACAGAACGATCTTTTATTATTTCAAAATTCGAGAGAGGCGAAATTTCAGAGATGTTGTCTTATTAATGTTCTCTTCGCCCCTTGTCTCAATAATAAGGTATCACATGCGATGGACCGATTATTCCCACCGCCGAAGTGTTCAGACACAGTCGATTTACAGTTCAGTTAGATTACAACTGACGATGGAAAGTGTTCGTGCTGTACCCCGGAAATGCAAGGAAATGCCCGCGCGCCAGGAAGAGAACCAGAATGCCGGAAAATTAGCATCAACTACACTTTAGCTTCGAAGAAGAAAACAGAATGATAAATGTTGTGGTTTTCGGCTTTAATGTGAGTTGAGAGGCATAAAATGATAATAGCATCAGAATATTCCTCTATGAAAACCTATCCCATCATTGTCTGGGCTTGTAGGGCATTAAATGGCGACTGCAAAACAAACAACACGGTCTTTCAGGTTGGTGTTTCTTTTTCAGATTCAAGTAAAACACCACTTTTGTATGGAAAATCATGATCTGTTTATTGATAATAATAATAATAATAATTGTAGTGGCTTTATTGAGGTCACGAGGACCAAAACTTTCAGCAGTAAAAATAGGCAATGGAGGCAATGATCAATGGAGAGTCTGCAGATTAAATAAATCTCCCCCCCCCTAGTACACACTTACATTTCGATTATTTTGATGGGAACAACCGGATGGGTTTGTTAAAACAATCATGATCTTATTATCCACTTCAAGGGGTATGTAAGCAAACGAAATCGCCGTATTTGGGCATTGGAAAACCCACGGCAATCTGTCGAGAAGCCTTTAAATACCGCTCGTGCTACTGTTTGGTAAGAAGTGATTTTCTGGTGCAGTCACTTGGGCATTTAGTCCCAATTACGCCGAAATTTCACCGAACCTTTCAACAAAAGAATCAGCATCTGAAAACGTGTATGCGGGGGAACATTTACATAAAATACAGACCATACACCATATCTTTTAACAGATAGAGATTCACATTTGCCTCCTAACTACCGTAGACGCAACCATTAATTTGTACAAGTGTTATGATTCTTCAACCATCAGCATTCCAATAATCCTAGATGATCTGCGAAATTTGTCGAAACAATGGACAAAATGAATATCGTCTTCGAGGAGACGATATTGACCTCCGCATAAAGGTCAGTGGAGCCCGCCTGCCACGTCCAGCGGTAGTCCATCCCTGCATCAGTTGTCCTGTCATCGGTTTTCCAAGAGGTACACTTCGCATATTCTCCGACGACATAAACTCGCAATAGTGCCGTCAACAAACTTCTGGACTTCATTTACACGAGCAGTACATTTATTTCAGGGTATCCAGAAAACGGGTTTGTCATAATGAGCTTGCATTAGGATTGATGAAACCAGTAGTAAAGTTATGGGAAAGGCCTTTCAATGGCCGCCATTACGCGTTTGCCAAACTTTGTACACTTCGAGGGTTTAATTTGCCTTTCTTGCAAATTTACGTCGTTTTTATTTCGTTCATTCTTGTTCAATTATTTTACACCTGCTATGTACAATCGCAACTTCTTATATAATTTTTGTCTGTTGTAACATTTAATGCTGAAAGTTCTGGTCCTCGTGACCTTAATAAAGCGAATACCATTATTATTATTATGATCGTTTGCCATTCGAAAATTTGTGTTTTATTTGAACTTTAACGAAAAAAACTGGAACGTGAAAGACGCTGTATTAACGTTGCACGTATTGACGGAACACATATTTATAAAGACACACCGTTTTGAAGGTTATACTCAGGGTACACAGTATCCTAAACTCACGTGACACGAATAATATTTTTCCTCATACCGTTTGCACCATTTATAGAAGCATGCACATTGTCAAATGAGCGATGATGAACGTAACTACGGCGAAGATGGATGCGTCATTGAAACTAGTTCCGCGTTCGCTCAACCGACACTTGACACGCCAATGCTGAGCTTAAAAGGAATCTTTGACACTGCGGCGTTTTAACATGATATCACGCGGGTTTAGACTTCACACGCGACCCAAAATGCGCCAATAAGACGCCGCCTGGTGTCGCTACTTCCTTTTCAGGCGATGGCCACCGATGAAAAGTGAGGTAAGTCCCTCTCTCCTTCCCTCTAAACACAGGATGCCTCACGCTGAATCACACACGGCCACAGCTGCCTTTGTCCACGGTGGACAAGACTCTACCAACATCCTCCCTTCTCCCAACTCGTGGATTAACCTGGTACTCCACTCGTAACTAGGGACGAGCCCCAACACACGATGCCTCACACTGGATCTCACACGGCCACAGCTGCCTTTGTCTACGGTCGACAAGACTCGAGCAACATCCTCTCTTATAAAGACCCACCAAGTTTCCATCAATATATAATTGTCGTGAACGCATTATGGCTGCGTGGGTACCACCTCTAACGAGAGCACACCAAACCCACCAAATCACACGCACGGAATGTGTAAGTTTGGAAGCAGAACTTGACTTCGAAATAGGACAAAGTGTCGACGCGTATTCTGTGACGACACCCCACGACCGAAGACACAGGCGTGGCGCCTACTCCCCTTGTGGCTGTTCTCAGCCCTGATTGTCAAATAATAAGCAATACAATTCCTCCTGATAGCACATGAACCGGCTTCTTGAATGCCGCTACGCCATGGCGGTCGCAAGCGCTACAAAGACATCACCGAATCAAGGCACCTTCTGATCGACCGGGCTGACCGGCGAACTCGGCGGAGGTGATGGAGGAGGAGGCCATGGCTTCCGCTAGCGCCTCGTCAGTCAGCGCGATTTCGTCGGAGTCCTCAGGCACACAGCAGCCACTCTCCAGTCCGAGATCGGGGCAAAAGACCCACTTGTGGTACTTGATAATGGTCTCGATGAGCTGTCAAAGACACAGACAATAGGACATCAGGTACATGTGGAACACGGGGAATCCCCCACAAAAGCGTCAGGACACGTAAATCGAACGCTAAGATAGCTCTAACGATCCAATCGATTGGAACACTAAACGTGACCCTTCTAAGTAAATAAAGGCGCAAACACATTCTCTTTAAATAAACATCGCTAAATGCCCCTACGTAATAAATATGATTTTCTGCAATCCTGAAAATGTGGTTTAATTACAATCGGACAACAATCAATGAGAAATGGGGTAGTACGAAATTAATGAAGACGCCAGTAGCTTGTGGCTGAACCCATGATCAAGATCAGGAATTGACAACTGATGGTGCAGCGACTGTCTTCGAACAGCTGTCTTTTTCTGACTCCTTAAACATGCCAACAGGAATTGTTTTACTACCGATTCCAGCGGCAACATTAACAACATTGACTCACCCAAATCTTGGATTTTGAGTCGGCCATGAAGAGTTCCGCGCTGTCCTCATTGGACTGAATGAGGTTGGGCGCGAACACGAGGGCCAAGTTGTACGCCGTCATCCGGTTGACCGACTCGCGTGATGCTACTCGTGCCAAGTGAGTAGCGAGGTAGCGAAGGGCTGCCCGGTGAACGCGGTACTCCGGGTGGCCGGGGTAACACTCCATGATGCTGAGGAGACGCTGCAGCGAAAGCATTCTCCGCTCCCAGCTTTCTAGGCGCGATGCCGACAGAAACTCGGGGTACATGACTAGACCGATCAAGAAAAAACACGAATCCGTCATTTTTGAGAGCTGTGTCTTTCGCGGGAGACAATCGTAATAACTGATTTGAAAAACGGGTTTTTAATAAATCATAACCGGAATGTCGGTCATGACAGGCCTTCAAGGCGTGTGAGTCTATGGGAAAATGAGATACGGAATCTCGGTCAATCGATTACTGCCAAAGCCGATGCAAATGAAGGTGGTCGTAACAAAATATGAGAAAAGGGCTCATTTTTTAAAAGAATTCGTTGTAGAGAAGGAAAATTAAATATTTAACGGAAATTATCAATGTTCGAAAGATCTACAATCAACGGAGACAACCGATAGCGCACACGCACTCAATATTTAGGAGTTTCTTGGTTCGTAATCGAAAACCACCCATCTGTAGAGTCTGTGAGCTTGAGAAACATGGCCTTCTATTCTAATTTGCGAGGTGTGCACGGGTTTGCCAATTAACAGAATCACCGGCATCTCCGTTCCTTTCGTGAGAGGCCTGGGTCCGAATCCCAGATGATTCCACCTTTGTACTGGTTCTTCTATGATTGGCAAATTCTTCTAGCTTGTCTTTCATAGGTCCATAAGAACCCAAGCAGGAAGTTAAAAGGTCGAATTCCACAAGGGCTTCCTGAATGTAGTCAAGCGTTGGATAACGCCTCGGTAGACTCGTCCCGTGAACGCACATGTTAAAGATCCCCTTTGCCGGTGTGTTCTCCTAATTGAAGAGTGACACTGAGTGGTCGAGATCGATGAGGGGGAGCAAATACGCGGAAGAGATGGGAGCGATTTTGAGGCGCTGCGGCTGTAGTAGCGAAAATCAACATCCAAATTGCTGGGCGTCATTTTCAACAGTCGTTTATCGTGGAGTGATCGAGTGGACGTCATCTTCGTTTCCTACTTTGCCGTTTCATGCGACTTGGGGCCATCGTAAACCTTTTAAAGCCTTTCATGGATGACTATGTAACTCCAATAAAAGTATACTCTCCCAACGTTAACGTGGTAAAGTTAAATGAGAAATTTAGTTGCCAAATTAATTGGAGGAGTTATTAATAGATTGGGCAATAGGGGGACCCTTACTTCCCGAGACGCCTTCAGGGGTGTTGGGGGGTGGGGGAGGGGGGTGTGCAAACTCGCGACACGGCAATTAACCACCTGGAAGCAAGACGCGAAAATGAACCCAGCTGCCCAAGCAATTCTCTGGGACGTCTTGTCTGCACGCAGGAGGCATCCGATTCCGTTGATGGGTGCCAACATGTGTTTGGCTAATTGCGTCTCCCAGGCTTTCTCTCGGGCCGGAGGAGGAGGAGGAGGATAAACCGAATTAATCAACCGGCAGCCTCCCATTGGCTGGATGACCACCGGCGCGCAACACCGCAACGCCCGGCTTAGGTTTTGGTGCAGGGCCATTCCTGCCAGGAACGCGAATGCGGGGCCTCATTTCGAGATCCTCTTTTAAAATATATTTTCACACGATCTCGGACCTTAGACAGCTCTAGAAAATGAAATGGGCGCGGTAATACCGCCATATCGCAAGGGGAAAAGCACAACTCTGTCCGTCTTGGATTCCTATTGGCAGGCATATTTTCGCCGTGGATTCAATAGTGCACACAGCCACGAATGCGAACTCTTGTTGACCTTGGTGGGTCAACGTATTGCGGCCCAAATGAGTCACGACCACCTTGCATTTTGGTTATCGTTTATTTCGCTGCGACAGAAAATGATTTTCGACAGAGTGATTGGTTTAACATACTCGGTTCACCCAATATAGTTCGCTAGCACACAATAAAACTATTGTTAGACGTGAACTAAAAATGCGAGGGCAGATCCTGACGGATAAACGACAGGAGATATCCTCTAAGATCAAACAGACAAACGGCAGGAGATCTCCTCCAAGATTCAACGGACTGACAACAGTTGATCTCCCATAAGATGCAAGGCCAAACAGGCTCCACCAACACCGTGATACCTGCTGCACCACAGGAAGTACTTGATAGCGAAAAGACTAGAACGCCCCCCGGCATCGAAGGCCGAATGAAGCTGGCGACACCATCGCCTACTTATCATCCATAAGGTGCACCCCTTTGCTTGCCCCCCTTCTGTTCAATTATTACAGTTTGAATCCCTTACATCTTAGGTTGTCGCGTGGTCTTCTAACGAAATACCGAATGCTGAACCTATCAAAATGCGTCTCCAACACGTTTTCCCTCAGAGAAAATGTTGACTCCATCGTTGATTGGCTAAATGCATAATTTCACCTGGGCGTTTTACTCAACAGTGGGTTATCATGTCGGAGTGATAACGTGGAGAATGACAGTCTCTTTTTTGAATTTCGCCGTTTCAAACGACTTGAAGTAAGCTTAATCCTCCTCATCGTAGTATACTGTTACCGCATGGTTTTCCCTTGCCTCAAATGTTATGAGGTTTGAATCAATAACTCACATAGCCCCCAAATGTCTCTATTTTATCGAGTTCCGTCTACGTCTGAGGGCAATTTAAGGGCGAGAAACAAGCAGAGGTAGTCGATTGGTCTTCAGAAAACGACCTTCTGCTGGAGCTCAGCAGCAAAATTCCTGGTAGTTTTATTCAACAGTCAGTTATCATGTCGGAGTGATCATGTGGACGGGAACCACCACCCCTCTGTTTTATGCTCAGATTGCTGGTCCCCGTGGCCCCAATAAAGCCATTATCATCATTTTGAACGGCGTAAAAACGGTCATGCGGAACCGCAAGCAATGTGTGCGCAACATTGTTATCTCAGGGTTTCAGAGAATCGTGACCGGAGCACCGTTGGAGCAATCGCTCGGCCCCCGGACTTAAAATCAAACTCAGCAATGAGTCTCCGCAAAATAAAATTAGAGCACAGGGTGTGAGGTAATTCGCTTATCAAATGGGCGCTTTACCTTTGGGGATAAGACAATCGGGGAGATTTCGGAGAAGCGTTTTGAGAACGCCCGCCAAAGCGTGAATGTCGTTCCACTTCTCGGAGGTATCGTCTATTTCACCAAGTTGCTAGAAAAAAACAACATAACTCGATAATTACTAATTTGCACAAGACACTCCTGTGGTTTGGGATTTTAAAAGTGTAAATTTGTCGGCCACGTTGTTTTGAGAGCGTTTAACTCACTTTGCAGAGTTCTGTAGCCATGAAGTCATGCGCAACCTTGTTGCCCGGCACTCGGTAAATTCCCACGCAATTCAGACCAAATTTCTCCACGAGTGTAACGCAGAGTTCCACAACGAATGGGACGAACTGAAGAAGACAAAAACAGGACATGTCAACATAAAATAATTATGACAACCAAACCATTTGAGTGAAATTTGACAATTCGTCCGCCTTCTTCTGTCGTCGTTGCGGGCGGAGCGTGTACACTAGACACCGCTTCATTTCAGATGACCTTTTTCTTGTGGTTCGCAACCTTCTGCCCTTACATAAATATGGTCTGGTGAAAAAAAACTTACGCCGGTCTCGCAATACAACTCGTCATGAACACCCTCAACCCTGAGAGCGAATAAGAGTGACGTAAATATAGATTTGTCAAATCGGCTACGCCGATCTCAAATCACAACCCGGCCTTCGTCCTCTCACTCCATCTGTGCACCAACGTTGGTTTTCCAGTAAAAGAGAGCGCTTTTGCAGTGCACTGGACATGCACTGGACCGCATGCATGCTTATATTTAGACACGTGGGCAAATAATAGCCGCCAGAAACACAAGTCTAATAAACCCATGTCTTCGAGGTCCTGGGAATCCTGGAAAGACTTCGCCAGTCACACAGAGCGCAACAGCAGATGAAGCCCGTCGGTCTCGGTTAACTTTCGCTACACAACTACACCTACTGGGCGGGATGAACCCTTGCATATTTGTTCTCCGTTTGGCCTATTTTTGACGCCGATCGTCCACTAAACCCTCCTTTCTCCGTTTCGCGGAAGAGGTTGGGAGAGCCAGCATAACGTGGAGGGGGGGGACCAATCACGAGGTTTCTATACGACAAACGCGAAAGCAAATAACGGGAATATATAGGACTGCGTCATTCAGATTTCGCCATCTAGGAGACACCCACCGCGGAGAAGGTGCTCCTAGCGCACTGGTGCAACAGCAGTGACCCCACGAGAGACCGTTCGGGGTAGAGCGTGGGTGGATCCATCAGGATGGCCTCCTGGAGGTGGGAGGGACTGACGAACTCGACTGAACTCATCGTGGTATCCGTTGGTCTTCGCATCAGACGGCGCGAGACGTTCTCCTTTATCTGAAATGGATCAACATGTTACTTAAGAGCAGATGTTTCCAAGTTATCCACTAGGACCAATAATGAACATCGACGCGGGGAGGGGTGGACTAGACGATTGGTACTGCTTGAACTTGGGTGGAACTGATTTAGACTGGAGCTGTTTAAGCTCAAGGGGGAGTAAGAGACTTGTCACTAGGTCTATTGACATTGTTTTGTATTTCTTGTTTACAATAAACAACAGCTTGGAAATGAGGCATAGGTGAAAGAATCGATTGAAGATGACACTACTACCCGAGAGTGTGTACGCTAGGTCAGATAGGGGGAAATTTTCTTCGGCGAATTAACAATCATTGGCGAGCTGTAGATCAAATTCGCTCAAGTTTGCGCTAATACTTTCAATGCGTCTCACGTTTGGGATTTATAAAAACGCGTATGGGGATAGATGCGAAAACAACTCGTTTTTCAATCATCTATCAGGACATGTTTAAAAAAACCGTTGGCGACAGTATTTGGATAGCATATAGAAAGATTACGAAATAAATCGATTAAAAACAGTGAGTTTGACATGGTTGTTTAATTTTCGCTAGAAGGCGAACAGAACTTGGACTAGGAACTGGCGGTTTTACGTGTCTTTCTGGTTAATAGGAGATGTATTGCAACAAGGAGATCTCTTCATATGAATAAGGCATTGGAGCAGGTAAAAAAGAACGGAAGTCCTTTGAAATGATCCGAAGTGGATATGTAACGAAGATAAGGGCGTAAGAATATAAATTATAATGTATTGGGCAGTCGACGTCTGCGCGATGCCCCAAAATAGATCCAACATTAAAACAAGACACAATCCAACTTTTAAACCCCTACTACTTATTAATTGAACAAAAATAGTAACTAAAATTAAAGGTTCAAATGGTCTCAGAAACGGCAACCACAATTATTACTTTGAATAATTAAACACCAAGTAGGACCCAAGCTAAACGTTCTGAACATAAACGCACTTCAGATATCAATGAACGGGATCATTGAAACTTTTTAGATAAAAATGAACGATTCTAATGCCAACTAACCGTCGTTTTCAAAATAAAAGAAAACAGAGACAGAAGGCGGTGTCTTGCTTTGTGTCCCCTTTAAAAAATGTACAATGACGCTAATTAAAATTGTTATTGGCCCTTTGTGAACATCGAAGGATGAACAGGTGGCGAATCTGAACCGATTGTGGCCTTACGTTGCATTCGACTAGGTGCCGGTATTTATTATTGATCCAATGGCTATCTCCAGCGGTGACCGGTAAAAGCCGAAACATCTGCATTCTCGTTCCTTGCCATTCAACCCGACCAACCCGGTTGCAGCTGGAGTGATGGGACATTAAAACACACTGGGCATCAAAAAAGCCATCGCAGACGCAAAACCACACACACAAACCGATTAATGGCGACCACCAAAGATATACGCGCATCGCTTTGGCTACTTTTTGCGAACCTCTTGATGTAAAAGAAAACGCCCTTTGGAGGGATGGTCGTCGGTTCCAGGATATATGGAACGGGTGGCGGCGTCGTTGAAGGCTCCACCTGTAGCATCATCGTTCGATACTCAACCGACACTTACAGGTGGCATCCCCAGCGTCACCCGAAGAGGAGGTGGGATAGGGGGGTGGGCCACGCGGGGAACGGAAGCTGGCCATTAAATTGTGAATTTCCGCCGCCGACAGCCTCCAGATCGCTGGGTGGCTACAGGCGCGCGCTGCGGTGTCCGGCTTTAATTGAAGCCGGCTCCTCATCTCGCAGGACGAGACAGCCACACGAATGGGTAAGATGGCGGGTCGCGGCACTCACGAGGATGCCGGGCCACGCGCCCTGCAGCGTGTCGATCCAGGGGTTGAGCAGCTCGCCCGTGAGCATGTGGACGTTCCAGTAGGCCAGGAGGATTCCGTTGGGGTCGCGGCAGTAGCTTCCACCAACACCACCACCAACACCACCGCCACTACCGCCGCCATTGGTGCACGATGCGTCGCCGTGCGAGCTGAACGCATGCTGCCCAACTCGGCGTTATCGAAAAGAGTCGTACTCTTTTCCAGCATCATAGACGTAATTTCCAAGAGGATTCCCTGGGAATATCGCACTGGTGGCGACCAACCCGAACAGGTTGAAGTAGCCGCTGCAGCATCATCCAACACCTAACCAACCCAGGGATGGTTGAATTCCTCCTGCTGCTGCTGCTGCTTCATCAGCCGAGTCTGTCAGCATCTCGCGGGCCGCTGGGTGACCACCGACGCACACCACAGCGCCCGGCATATTCAAAGAATGTGTAGGTTTTCCACATTTCTAACGTAGTCATTCGCCAAATAAACACACGCCTTCACGATACAATAAATACGGGGAAATTCGCCTGTATGAGAAAAGAGTAACCATTGTGTTAAAAGAACTGGGAAAGGGCGTAGTAGGTGAAATAAGAAAAAAAACAGTGTTTCGGGGGCACCATTGAAGCGGCTAAACGAGGCCGTTTTGGCAAGTGTATGACCTTCCAAATTTGCCCTTAAACAGACACCGAATTAAACTGCAGCAGATGGTGGATGATTGAACAGGCGACCCTCGCATTCATGAGTGGTGGACTACGATCTATTCCAACTAACCCAGCCAATGGTGCGATCGGAAGGGAATTGTGCAGCGCATGCTGCGACCTTGTTTGCGCCTCGTGCTTTGCTTTCTACTGGATTTCTATTTATCTAAACAACCAATCCAGAGTTTTGAGCTGTTTTTTCAACTGAACATTAAGTAACCATTTTGAATGGAATATAATTATCTGTTATGTATATATGTTATATAGATTAATGATGTCTTGGAAAATGCCCCCCACTGTGCACGCTAACATATGGTGATGTTTTTAGGAGAAATTAAACAAATTTCCGCGTTGCCGCTGATTGTTCCGATATCTGGAAGCGTGCACCCCGGGAACATTAGCAATATATCATTTATCATTAATACATTTAAATCCAAACACGTTATATATATATATATATCAATAATCCGATGATGATTTTGCATTCAAGTGGGTTTAATTAATATTTTTAAAAGAAACGTAAACTTGAAAGACAGCGTACCTCCCCTAGGGCGGGATATTGCTAAATTGATTTGTTTCGAACAATGATTGTAATGGTTGTCCAAATTTTGGCGTATAAAATGATTACTATTATCGATTGAATTTTATATGGATAAAATATGAAACATACAATAAATTAAACATAAGAGAAGGTAGAGAGACTCACTAGATGAGAAGATGTAATTTTCATGGAGGATTCAATCACCGCCGGTGAAGGCTGGCCCACTTGATGATGCATGACTGAGGGTGCCTGCCTAATGATATGTCGATCGTGATCCGCAGAAAATTGAACGCTTTCTTCTTCCTGTCTCAGCTTTCCCCTCCTTCCTCTCGCACGGCCCACTTCTGAGTGATGCGTCGTTGCCCGCAAGCGCGCTTCACACGAACCTCCATCACCGCCCCCTGTAACCAAGGCCGCGTCCACCATAGCCAATTGCAAAGGTGTAGTTACCGACAGTTCATTGGCTGGAATTCAAGGTCAAGGGCAATTGCATTAAACGAGGGTAGTGGGTGGGGGGGGGATGGTGGTGGTGGTGGACGTAACATGATCAGCAGAACCTCTAAAACAACCCAAGATCTCTACATTTGCAAAACCGACGATTTAACCAAGCAATTAACTATTTCGACTAAAATGCAATAAAATATAAAGATTATTAAATTAAGAGTTATCATTTCAGTGGAAATCCTGAACGTGTTACTTACTACGCCAATATTTTTCAATGCAAGTAGCTCTCTTTGGAATTATAAACGTTTTTCCCAAAGGCAGAAATCGTTCTACGCACCATTAACGGCTGTCTCGTAGCCTCCGAAGGACTGCAGACAGGAATTGGCGGGCTCAATGGCGGCAGTGAGGGGTATGTGGAGTTGAGCGTTGGCGGAGGCGGTCTTTCTAGGCTTGGCGGAGCCGGACATCCCCGAGGGGACCTCCCCATACAGCGGCGCCTGATACGACATGTATTTCCGATGAGTCTTCAAAGACAATATGAACTACAACTAGCGTTTAATTCCTTTAAGAAAGGCCGTGAGGGGAGGGGCGTTGAGGTGGAAGCGGCCGCCGTTGCTTCATCATCCAACACGTAACAGACAAAGCATGGGCCGCACGTGGAACAGTTCAGGCTGGTTGAATTTCTAGTGATGCGGCTGGTTTACGTCACCCAGAGGCCTCCAAGTCGATGGATTGCAGGCGGGCAAGCCACTACTCCCGGCCATTGTAGTTGTATGTCCGGTTTGCCGGTCACACGAATGTTGACTTATTTGAGAGCAATACAGGGAAGTGGCCTTTCATCGATTTGGCACGAACAATACCCAATGAAACTGGCGAAGCAAGAGAATGAATAAGTTAGTAGATGAAAGCTACATCCACAGAATTGCGAACCTTAGAACGTAGTAAACACCGTGTATAAGCCTCTCAGTATTAAATCGTACGAATAGAATAGATAATGGAATTGGGTTCTATCCGTTATCTTCTTTCGTGATTTTCAATGAGTTCATGAAAATGACACAACCCCCGGAGGAGTTTTGTGTGTGTGTGTGTGGATATTATTGTTGAGATCGTTAGATTTTCAACGGGAGATTTACTTCCCAGCCACCCGTACCAGGTTTGCCCGCCTGTCAAGCGGTTTAGCACCGTTACACGGTGTTCCGTGGAGCCAAAGTTGTGAGATGAGTTTCAAGTGGAAACCAAGGACCCTTAGGCATGACGGACCCCGCGACCCGAGATACTACTCCTCCCCGACACCCAATGGCCCATCTTTTCAAACACACGAGCAAATGGCGGCTTCTTTTGGGGGTGTCGCACCGTTAGGGATCTTTGGACGACGAGGGCCTTGTGAATAATATAATGTACACGTGTGCTGTGCCGACCTTCAAAAGACACGGTAGAAGTGACCAATTTAAATTATTTCTTAAATTCACAGTTTTAAATTGATTTCTTGACAAAGGCCCGACGCTGCGTTGGCTGTCATCTATGGTTTCAATTGCGATGGTTTCAATTTGACTGCCAAAAACGAGGGGTCTTCCAAAATAGACTATAAGATGTAATGCCAAAAGGATTTTCCCATCTCCATCGTCAGAAAAGGCATCTTATTTAATATCGCATTCGAGAACCCCCTGAATCATAAACATGCTTCAAGCCATAATATGGTGCAAAATAAAATTTAATACAATGAATTTTAAATGCAAGAAAAAACCAAAATTAATTGGCATTATTTCTTAGATTTTGAATGCGTTAATTGTTACAGAGACGCCTTATTGTCTTTATCCATGTTATTAATTATCCACAAGAAAGGTTTCGTTCTCTCAAATCCCTTTAAGGCGCGAAACATTTTTATTTTATAATTTGGACATATTTGGCCAGCTTGAACATCCACCTTTCAACAGACGTTTTCTAGTGGTCTGCCTATTCTCGCCATTCAAGAAATCATCGTTTAACACCACTTCAACAGTTGCAAACAAATCGTTGCTCGTATTTTAAGTGACCCCTCCCATCCCCTCTTTTCAAGTTTATCTAAATGTAAATCTCTTCGACAAATGCGTAGGCTAAACCGTGCAATACAAACAAGAACGGCGGCATATCGCAATTCGGTGATTCCTTATTTGTAGCGATTTTTAGTTTCACCAGAGCAGGTGAAGCAGGAACTAAAAGACTATTTCCAAATCTAGTACTTGTTTTACTGTCTTGTTTTATGCTGAAAGTTTTGGTCCTCGTGACCTCAATAATGCCGCTACAATTATTATTATTATTATTATCATTGATAGGCGAGTTTGTACGGATTAGTCACCTATGGGCTAATTCAATTTTCATCGATTACATTGATCGATAGTATTCGCAACGGTAAAAATCATTCTGAATCAAAATTTAAAACTACGTCGCGAGTGAATTACAGTTCATTGAAGCCCAATTATATTGACCTGTCTCTCAATTGGCGAGGCTGTCCATAGAAGTAAAAGCTATGACGCTATTTGTTGTCACTACGAAACAAAAAAAAATAGGATCGATGCGCATTATTTAAAATATTCAACAAAACATGGTTTTCGTGAGTTGAAAGGAAGTCTTCATAGAATATAAATTATTTCTATTTCCGCTGAGATCAATTTTATAATCGAAGTTCTTTCCGCCGAAGTCAATGAAACGTAATTTAATGCGACAATCATGGGTAAATAAAAGGTGAAGACAATTGCTAATTACTTTATAATGAACAACAAATATTTTTTTACAATCACCAGGTCAAACGTAGCGGCAATTCTTAAAAACACAATAATCGAATCAGCATGCCAAATCTATTAATACAAACCTGTCTCCAAAGAAATAAATAGCTTTCGGAGAACGCAAAATTATTTTTTTATTAACACCACAGAGTAACACCCGATTGGGCAGCCGTTTATCCTGTAAAGTTATCCAAAGAAACCAATTAGAAAACATCCCTTACGCAAACAACAGTGGCGCGCTATCATAAGCATGTCACGTGGAAAAATTACAGTATTTTTGCAAACCAACGACGCGCCAAGGGGCCAATTTGGATGCAGACGAATCGAGGCGTTTGTTTTCCAGCGCAAGGAAAAAACACCAACAACAACAACAAAACATGTGGCCCACCTGGTCAAGACGACGTCGTCGAGGACTGGATTTTTCGTGGGTGAAAGTTTGCGAAAAATGCGCCAGACGCTGTTGAAAGCCCGGTCTGGTGAGCGACTGGGCATCTGACCGTCCTTGGGGGGATGTTGGGAAGATGGGTGTTGCGTTAGACCCGCTGCCACCAGTGCCAGTTGCCACTTGTCGCATTTTGGCAAATGTGGAGCGCAGAATGTTGCTCTTGGAGTGGCCCGCCAACTGGTTCGGTGCTACCTCCTCGGGTGTCACATCTGCTGGGAGACAAACAAGGACGTGACAACAGTCGGTTATCTTGGTGTGATCATGTGGATGCTGTCTTCGGCAAATAAAGTCGTTTTTGACGACTTGACGCGAGCTCAAACAACACCAACGCCTAGAATAATTTCTCTAATCGGATACAATTCTCCGTTGTTTCTCCAGAATTTTGACTCTCCGTAGGCTTTTTAAAATAACCAAGATTTCGTGTGGCTTACCTATGCTCTAGATGCAAGCTACAAACACCCGACGCAATTAAAATGGCTTTTCATCGTCGCTGTTCGTATTCTAGATAGCCGCCCCCATCCCTTCTTATCTGTCTCAATGTAAATCTTTTCTAACTAATGTGAAGGCTGAACCGTTTAATTCCACAAAGAACGGCTGCATATTGCTATTCTCAAGCAGGAACTGAGACACTGTTTTCAAGCATAGCATTTTAACTATTATGCTGAAAATGTTGGCTTCAATAAAACGATCATTTTTGTTATTATTAATCACCCAGACGAACACCCAACAAATCCCACGGAACGTAAATACCTATTAAACAGCAATCAATAGGTCGCACAATGCATTCAACTTCTCTTAAGCTGTCCAATTTATAGTTCGGTTAATTAAGATAAGCTGCCGAGGTAAAGTGAGTATCTGTAACATGTCAGCGAAATATAAATATGGGATAATAAGGTAACATTGCCCCATAGGCAAATAATATCAAATAAAATACCGCTGCTACCATGGAACGGTTGGAATCCCTACTTCAGCAGCAATGAAATAAAGGCTGCTGGATGCTGAGAAAGAGAGAGAAAGATAAACGTGACCCCAACCGCCCAGGAAGACAATCAGAAAAAGCTAGATTGGAAGAAGTCCTACTGTGAGCGAACAACAAAGATCGTTACGCATGGTTCTATGACCCGAATGAACCAATAAAAATGGAGAGGCCTTAAGGCTTTTGAGGGACCACTGGGTGAAATCATTGCCAGTGGTTAATGGTTAATGGTTGGTGCGGGTAATGTCCGGTTCAGAATAGAGGGTCTAAGGTCTATGAACTCGGGAAAATGTACAGGTATACTGATTAAGACAGAGTTTTCTGTGGAAACTAACCGGTTCCCCAATGAGGTCAATTAACGTACGTAGCCGATTCTATCATAGAAACGTGTCGGTGAGATTTTTCAAATCCATTGCAAGCGTGGCCAGCACATTTAATTTGAAGTGTCACAATAATCACTGACTCCTCTCTCTCTTTCTCAAGAGATGGAGAAAAACGCCATAGATGATCATTTAAGGTTGCTTTACCCAGGGTTGTGCGGGAGAATGTCAATCGGTTAGTCAGCCTCCCTGGCCCCAAGGAATAAATCCTGATGTGTTAATTATGCCATCTTAATCAATCCGACTTTGCAGCTATTGAGAGAGTGCCACAAAACATGCGTGAAATAAAATGTGACAAACAATCCAGAGGACGCAAACCTGGTTTTGTGGATTAAACGTGTTTATCAGACCGCGAATGCAAGCACTCCTACGAGTTTCTACGAAACTAAATGTCATTTAAAAGTGCACAGTCGTGACCCGAGGTATGCTGGGCGAAAGTGGTGGGGGTAGGAATATCGACGCTTGGATGATCGGCTCGCGAACCGAAAACCATCAACCAAAGGTAGATCGGAACTGTCATAATAATTATTGTTTTTATAATTGCTATAGCCAAAAACCGACCCTACCAACTGATTTAAATGTCGCGCCACATTATTAAATTCTGTTACTAAAGGGCCCGTGAAATAGTGTCCCTCACACATTTAAAGTCAAAACTCGAGGCTACAAAGTATTTCCCAGGTCACATTACGTCGTTGGTCACGGTGGCCCGAGTCGACGAAAAGATCGGCCCAGAGACAGGGTAGCAACAGCAGTTTTGGGGTCTGTCTTATTTTGACAACGACCAACAACGACGACAACAACAACAACAAATTATCCGACAGCAGTTTGATAAATTCAATTATGTTACGTTCAATCAAAAAAATCAATTCAAATTTGCACGATGCCATTTTGCCATGAAGATTCTTGGATATATTTATACAGGTCGCAGCGTCCCCAGTGTCACTCGTGGTCAACTGACCGGGGAGTCGAACCCGGGCCCCCCAACAACCGCGCGAGGATGCTGACGGCTGCGCCATGGAATGGTTGAATTCTGGATGATGGAGCAGCTTGTTACCGCCAACAGGCAGCCTCAAGGCCGCAGGATTACAGGCAAGCAAGCAGCTACGTCCGGGTTCAATCTGTCCAGTATCCCACACATATTTATCTTGACGGAACCAGCAACACATCACCTGGCCATATTGATGGTCTTGGAAGTGATGATAAAATTCTAAATATTCCCTCGCATCCTCGTCTACGCCGCCTGCGAAGCTGTAAATATAAAACATGAAATGCAGGTGTCTCATAAAACTGAACGTGTGAATGGATGATCTCGTTTTTCGCTCCTGCGATTTCCAGAGCAGAATCGCCTTCATATTTTCGATACTCCTCGACAAGGATCCAATCACAGCTTCACATAACATTTAGAATGAACGTGCTTACAACGCGTGGGGTAACATGGAGCTCGCTTTTACAAGGCACTCTATAAACTTAATTCCGCTCCGCAGGTAAAACGATGGAGTGCGCTTGTGTATGCAAACCGACCCGATGACCTCACAGCGATGCATGACACCGCATCTCCTTTAACGAATATGTTAATAAAGCCTTTTGTTGACCTTGTCTGCCAATCTTTTTGTTTTCCTTGGTTTCACGAGTTGGATGCGATGAATTGATCATACGTTTAGGCGGAAACACGCAGATAACGTGGGCTGCTTGAAGGCGCCACCGATTCCGGGAGAAGTATAAAGACGGTCACCTTTCTTTCGCATAGAACGCGGCTTACACGGGAAGTGTAATTTGTTTCGAAACAAAACAGTCCTTCTTATTTCAGAAATTGAATCCATGTCTCCGTGCCAGGCATATGCCACACTCAGAAATAAGGGCGGTTTCGGCATAGTATGAATGCCGTAAAAGGGGCGATATAGCACAGTTTTTCACTGTAATAATAATAATAATAATAATTGTAGTGGCTTTATTGAGGTCACGAGGACCAAAACGTTCAGCGTTCTCTATTAACAAGGTCCGAAATGGCCACTAGCATAAAGGGTAGATTTGTTGCTGCTTCGTTTATTCCTGTTAACGTATTCGGCAACTTCAATGTTTAATTGCACATTGTTAATGGTGAACGTTCGCGTGACCTCAATACTAAGAATACCATTATTATTTATGCAGATTATGACCTGGTGAACAACAACTACTACTGGTTCTGTAAGTAGTAGTAGTCGTGGGAGCTCTGATTAAATTCGGTCGCCATCTGTCATTCAAATCCCGCCTGTTTCACACACCAAACCACTCAATCACCAATTGACCGCCGATATCTGCTAAAATCAAGACAATAACCACCCCGTCGATTAATTCGCGTTCATTCATTAATACCGGACGCACTTCCACGTCTACCGTGTTCCACGTCTTCACAGACTCCAGGACGCCAAGCTAAAAGCTCCCCGATTTATGTTTCGGGCTGCATCAGGGAGCCACACCTCTGCTCGCGTGTCCATCATGCCACTCTCGCGGTAATTTTCCGGTCGTCTGTGATCACTGCATGTGCATTCCAGCAACTCTCGCCCGATTAGCCGCTGCCGGATACGACAGCGTCCCCGCTACCACGATAAACCGCTTGAGAGGCGAAACAAGCATTGGAAAGTCAAACCGTCAGCGATTCTACGGCTTCCCGACCATTTGAAAGCCGCACCCTGCAGACAGGGCTGACCAGAAGGTACCTTTAGCAACATTCAACGACCGGATAGGAGGCGGTTCTTATGTAGCACTGCCACCTACTCCTCGATCCCTGCTGCATCTATCCGCACCCCACCCCGCAATAGGACAAATAGCGAAGAAGACATGCCTATTTGTGATTTTTGGGACGGTGGGCGTTCGGGTGACAGAGATTTGGGACAGGCGGCCGGGGAATCGCCCACGACTGGGCGGTTCACGTGCACCCCGAAGCTGGCGGCGAGGGTCTCCGCGGCCACCATGAGGGGGAAGGCGCCTGGGGGACCGGCCACACCGAAACTGGCCCCCCGACCACCGCTCGCTCCGGACTGCTGCTGCTGCTGCTGCTGAAGAAGGGAGGCGGGGGCCGCCCGCGAGTCCACTGCGACGAAACCCTTCAGGCTACCAGAAGACTCGGTCTGTTGAGGGCGAGGGGAGACCGAAAGAAACCAAAATAATGAATTGCGTGAAGGAGAACGAAAAGGCCTGTGAAATCGAAAGCGGACATTGCCATTTGCTTTAGGCACCTACTCCACCCGTGGCTAAACGGTATCCGGGTCTCTTAGAAACCACCAGAAGAGTTGCAAGTAGGAGTTGAGAGGGTGTGGGGTGTCGGATGCATAATCGCAAGGAAAAGACAATGCTGATGATAAAACGCAAGTAAACGTCTCGTTGATACATCGTTAGCAACCCACATTAAACACATTATGTTTTGCGTTTAAAATCTATGCGATGCGAATTTATTAAAACCCGTTGAGCGTTATAACAAGTTGATTACATCAAAGATGAAATGCGGCCATGCTATCAAACGGTTTGAAACAGTTTTTTTCGAATAAATTTATTTATGTACCAAATACCCACCTACAAAGTGAGTAATTTTCTAAAAGTACACCAATAATGTACTTTAAAACCCGGGGGCTACTGTTTCAACGTAATGCAGATTCAATCCCTCACCCAAAGATAATTCATTAAGTAAAAAAACGATTGGTTTGAAGCTGACACCATTTATTTTCTTTACTTGCAACCCTGAGATTTATTTTTGTGTAGGGGACAATTCTTTATCGTGTAAACGCTCAACTCTTTTTATCTGGAAAGAAGATTAGAGGTTTGTGCTGGGGAAAAGAGAGCTCAGCTCAGCTCAGCTCATAAGTCGCCATGTCACAGCGGCTTGATGTCCGACGACTCAATGGCCGAATTTAGAAAAGATACAAAACGCTTTTTTTAGACAAGGCGGGTACTACAGACAACTTTTTCCACGGCTGACATTGTGGCTCTTCTGAAGAAACGTTACGTGTGCCTTTTGGAGAAGGCGAGTTCAAAGGGCAGGTTGAAAATAGAACTGAATATGCTTGACGGGGTGTCCCCAAATGCAGTTCACACTTAATTTGGACCATAGCAGCTTGCTACAACTCAATAGAACCTCTTTTATTGGCAATACGGAGTACCGCGGAGAGTTGATGGGCAGCGCTAATGAAATGGAACAAACGGACTGGTTCTGCCTCGGGATATTCAATAAAAGATGGCGAAGACGGATGTGGATTAGACGTGTACCCATAGCGAAGAAATGGCGATAACAAAACGATCAGTCCGTTATATGGATTGTTATTGCATGCTACGGAGCGAATACTGAAATCTTATTTTTTGGTAGGTGCTTTTGTCGATCCTCCATGAGCAAAGATAACAATGCTACAATAATATTAATAATAATACTAATTGTAGGCGTTTTATGAGGTCACAAGGACCAAAAAACAAGACAGTATAACAAGTACTAGATATTAAAATTGTCTTTTAGTTCCTGCTTCACCTGCTCTGGTGAAACTAAAAATCGCGACAAATAAGGAATCACCGAATTTCGATATGCCGGTCGAAGAGATGTACACTTAGATAAACTTGAAAAGAGGGGATGGGAGGGGTCACTTAAAATACGAGCAACGATTTGTGTACAACTGGTGAAGTGGTGTTGAACAATGATTTCTTGGATAGGTTGGCCGCTAGATGCAGGTAAACAAAGATGATTAGAAAATTTGTGTGGGAGGGGGGCTACATCTTTAAGAATAACTCCAGTTGCATGTGAAAGAGAATGGGGTTGGCTTATATACCGCAAATAAATGCAAAAGAAACAAACCCACGCGAAAATGGGAAAACGCGTTACGAATTAGTTTACCGCACTCAAAACACCTTCCGTAAAACGATTACCCGAAGCCTATTGTTGATTAACCAGTCCCGTTATCTTTCAACCGCGCCTTATTCAAATATTTTAAGAACAAGACTTATCGGATTATTCTGCTTGATGAGATTCAAGTCAACGCACCCCACCCTCAAAACCCCCTTCTCTCGAGTGTTCGAGTTAGTAAACTGCGTCAGTGTTTTAAAATAACCTACTCTCCGTTCTGAGAGATATACGCCCCGCGGGGATTGATAAAAAAAGCGAGAAACGGCGGGGGAATACGAGTTCAGCCAATTATAGATCATTGGGAGTCCATCCTCTTTCTGCTACATTTGCTGGGTGAATATCGCACCTTTGCGCGTTGACACAGGGTCGTGAAGATTCTCAGGACTGTTTTTACAGGTGCTCGCGTCTCCATTGCATCCACCCGGAAGTCGAACACAGGTCCCCCACAGACAGAGTGAGGATTCTGACAGCTACACAATCGGGCCATGATATCACACATTGGCATCACAGAAAATTGCTCACTTTGCACGACGACATAAATGCTGGTTTTTGTGTGAGCGTTTCAAAGCAACTTGAATGGCAGTTTAATAGTAAATTTAATTTTTAAAGAAAATAAGCGAAGGTATTATTCAGTAAAGATGGATACCCAGATATAATTAAACTAGTTCTACAATGCAACCAAAATTTAACTGGTAAAGGAAAAAGGTTGTTATTTCGGAGAATAAATGTCCACATAAAAATTAAAATGCAAGACACTTTAAATTCGTATCAGGCGGGCTCAGAGTAAACTGAAATAATTTTGAAGTAAAATCTTTGTAAACTGTAAAAAGAAAGGGATTATAACAGACAATTAGTAAATGGATTCGTATTATTATTATTCTCTATTGAAAATCTTTGAATACAAATGTTGATTTTTAATCGATTTTTGTGTTATTCGTCGGGAAATAGCAGTGTGTGTCAGGGAAACGAGAGCTTTGTTTGGCTCTAGTCGCTGCTTTGTCCTCGATTACGGAAAGACGAGTAAACTCGGTACTCAGAACCGACAAACCGGTTCAAAGGAGTTCAATCGCGTGACCCCTCACGCACGCCTAACTTTCACCCTCAGCGGGACAAATTCGGGTGGAGACGATAAACAAGACGTAGCGCTCGCTACCTGGTTGTGTTCATCATATCGCTATGCCATCGAAGACGTCGATGGCTGATCGTATGACTCAACAGAAGCCACCTCATGTGTCGGTGGACTGTCGGTGTCAATGACCTAAATACAGCCCGGCAATGATCTACCCACGCTTAAACCCGTTTTCGGAACAGGCTAAAAAGCGGCAACCTTGTTGCACTTTTTGATTTAAAACGATTTGCAACAATCCAGAATCCGTTCGGCCACTGTGTTTTGAGACTTATCCCAGGCCTTGGTCATTAAACATACATTCGACAATCATCGCTTTAAGATAATACTCAAAAAATCCACTTTGCAATCCCAGAAATAAAACTGCTTATTGAGTGACGTATTAGAAGGTGTTTCGATTAAAACCATATGCAGCTTTGACTAGTGCAATCCGTTTCATTTTTTAAACGTTGATAATGTCCCTTTTAGCTCAATTACAAAATTGAAGTGAGGAATAGGTGTGACTCACATCACTAGAATCTCCACTGCACCAATTCATTGGAAGCAATTTCCGCTAGCAATACATCCATACATGATGAAATGGAGATGATGACGGTGGTGATTATGATGCCTATCCGAATGCGTAAAAGTGAACTCTGTGTTGAGGCGTCCAAATCTCAAATTAAGGCATCTTGCCAGCAAAAGCCGAACTGTCAGCAGCGGTTAGGAATTTAGGAAGAGAAATTCCTGATTGGTTGCATCTCTAATTCCAATCAGGCGAACCCAACAACAAAAATGGACGAACGCACCACCACCAGCGCGCACGGTAGCACACCCCCGCACGCTTACAGCACGTTGAATCAGAAGACACGCATTGCCGCCTGGGCCAATCTACTGCATGAAGAGGCGCGGTTCTTGTAATTGTTAATACGTCAGCCAATCACCTGGAACTAAACTCGTGTGCATGCGCGCTGGATGTAATTTTTCAGTCGTTCAATAACACTGAGAGAGCTTGGGAGTGGGATAGCAGGGGGTTGGTTACACTCTCACCAGAGCCTCCAGCTATACACACACACGCACTTGAAGAGTAAAATTGTTCGCTTGGAGTGTGTGTGTGTGTGTGTGTGTGTGTGTGAGGGAGGGAGAGCCGGTATGATGTGGAAACGAAAAGAGGCGTTCGCCATTTTCCGGCGCTAACTAGTGGCATACCGACATAATGTGCCGGTTGGGGGCGTTCGACGTACACCAATAGTAATTGCAATTAACGACGGGGCCGTATCGATATGTTTCTAACATATATGTTCATATGCGAATGGCCTGTTCCTTCCAATCATCTGTTCAGTAATCACGGGTGCCCTGTAAAATGCATCTGTGCTAATTTTGCACCGGATTTCTCTCTTTTAGCATTATTAGACTGGGACCTTCAGATAGCGCTTGGAAGACAATGCGTATTGTTTGGGGGGGGGATTATCTTTTTGTCAATCGTTCTTTGTTATGGGAAGAACCCACCAGAATACACCGAGGCATGAACTTAAGATTGTTTGTAATGGGTAGTCGGTGTCAACGGAGATTCACGAAACATCGTTCTGGTGATTTACACACACTCTTACGCACACTTTGGTTATGATCCAACTAGAAGCCGGTTTTCATATGAAGTATTATAACATTTTAATGCTCTACTTTAGGTCCTCGTAGCTTTAATAAATCGATTACAATTTAAAAGACCTTCATTTCGGAAACTCGGCAATAAAATACCGAATAATCTATCCGTCTATTAAATAAATGTGTTAAAATCTGTGGTTTTACTGATTTGAATGCCAAACGTCGCTGGTCTTTTACCATTCATTAATTGACTGATTCGTTAGCATCAACAAGGTTAGCAATCACATCTCCAAGCCCAATTTGCTCACTTATTAGGCGATGAGTCGTCAGCGCTTCTCTATACCCATCAAATCAATTCGGTAGGGTGGTTAACATAAAATCTTTTAACTCAGGAATAATATTCAATGAGTCAGGCCAAGTTATACCAAATCGACATGCGTATTTTGTGAATTTACTCATTTCTGCAGGTCCTAGAGATTAATATTTAGTTTATGAATAAATGAAATATTTCCATTGAGGTCGGTGAAACCGGAAAAGTGCATAATTGCTCTCCGTGGAAATATTAGCATTCGAAAAATCGATGATTATTTATTTTTGAAGAAAAAGGTTATGTGATATGCTTAAAAGTGACCTGGTTGTGAATGAAACCATAAGAAAATTATTAATGGCATTATTTATTTATGTGTTCAAAGTTTATATTAGCTGGTATCTTTTCAAATATCACAAAAGGCCAGATTGAAACTGTCTACCATTAGCGGCAGATTTCGTCTGAAAACACCTGACTCATCCGTAGACTCTGTTTTCATCATATCACTATGAGCGAATTAGCGATAATTGCCCTTCTTTACAGATAGGAAAACAAACTATTTTGTGATGAATGTGCTTTTATTTAATCTATATAAATAAAAATTAAACTGGAAAAGTGTCCTTATCGGTGATCTCCGAAATTTCGGCACAACGTTGTTACCCCCCGTGATTTTCCCAGGCGCAATCTCTAATGACCTTGGCGCATCCATTGAGCTAATGCTTGTCTCAAATGGTCTACTTTGTTGCGAATCGCAAAGATTTGAAAGTAGAACGCAACCAGGAACATCTTTCTCACAGCGGGGGCTGAATAACACCCTCGACAAAATCACATAACCGTGAACGGGTGGCCGGTAAATAATGAACTCCGAAGGTTTATTCCCAATAGGAAAAGGAAAGCGACTACGCTGCAACCCGAGGTACGACGGGAGTTTAGAGGAAACTCAACCGTTTCACGTGATCTGTTCGCAACTCTCCTTAAAATAGACCACGATGGGCAGACGAGCGTTTAACCCCTTATCTTAAATGCGCCATTCCTATTGGCTAACGTTGAGTTGGCCTACTTGCTCCTTTAATTTGAGAAGACCAATCACCTGCGATGACTTACAACGCAGAGGCATCACGTGTTGTGGTCTTTCATGCCTTGACAATAGCCATCTTCTGTTATAACAGCAAAAAGGCGCACGAGGTTGGCGTTCTGGGGACTAGAATAAACCCTAAAACCTTTCTTAATTGACTTTGTCGTTTGTATAAACAAAATAGACTGTCTTTTGTTTCGTTTTATTTGTCGGCTGCCAATAGTAGTGGTTTTTCGAAAATAGTAGCATGTTAATTTATCATTGGTGGGTTGCTTGATTTCCTTTTTTAATATTCTCAACAGTGTTGAAATCAACTGGATGTTTGAGCCCTTAAATAATACACAATCCTCTTTACTTCGAAGATCGAAATAAACCTGCACAAAACGGGTATTCGTTGATAGCAACCAAATAAACCAAAAACGTATTTGTATGAAGTTAGGCATGCTATTGGTCGCATTAAAACTGAAGGCGCGTTTTACGAATAGGGCCTTTCAATGGCCGCCTTTACGCGTTTACTGAACTTAATTTACTTCGAGGGTTTCGTTTCTTGCAAATATGCATTTCGTGTTAACTTATTGTGAATCATCATGTTGGCCAACAAAATTTCACAAATTTAAAATGGAAAAGAAGACAGCAGACGCTAAATATTTTCCAATCGATTTATCAATTGGTGTCTCAAGATTTCTAGTCGTTTGAAAAGGTTCAAATTCAGCAAGTTGGTTTGATAGCTTAAAAGTGACAAGTTACCTTGCGAATGAAACTAACGCGCTTTGATAATTTTAATGATTTATTGTTACTCTGCAATCTTTTTATATTTTTACTATATAATCCAACAAATCATAAAGTTTGTTAAGCGTTCAGAACAATTTCTACAATTCACTAATATATGTGTTACTGACAATTAAAAGTAGACGCTAACTTTGATTTGCTAAAGAATGATCAACTACTATGAACCATCATGAAAAGGGATTAGACCTAGCTCCATCACAATAAGGAATAAACCAAACTAATTGCAAGATAATTAACCAACTAAATAACTCTTCTATAAATTGGATTTTTCCTACCTCCACCAACATTGAATATCAATGTCCTTCGTACACGTATTACATAGCAATAATTGCTTCGGAACCTCGATATATGCAAACAGAATTCATTATTATTGTTTTCCACAAAAACATTAATGTACAACAACGAATGCATCATATAAATTTTAACATCTCACCTTGTTTCCCTTCAAATCCTCCATGAGTCCTTCAAGGTCGTACGAATGCTGCAGGAAATACATCCGACAGGTGTAAAAATTGGGTTCTTCAGATCCACTGAGTTCGCAGCCGCGATGGCGGTCGTTAGAGACGCGGAAAATGCAACTTCTCGGAAAGAGTTGACTGGACGGGAGCAGTCCACACTCGGATATCGATCGCAAGTCGGTGTCCCCAACGTTGAACCACGAAAATTCGCACTCCACGAGGGGGTAACACCAGATTGCTTCACACGGTGTTGGCGGATGTTCCGTGGGCTAAGAAGAAATACCAACAGAGTGATAAAAATACTCATTGTAATCGCCTGATTAAAGTCATCGGAATCACGAGTGGGGGGAAACTGGTAAAAAATGCTTTCTTGGATTGAGTTCACTGATAGTCCACTAGAAAACAGGATTTTCTGAAGGTTAGAACAACGGGGGAACCGAAGTTGATGAGGAGGATGGTACAGGCATGGACGAGTCGTCTGAAACGGCGAACTAAGAAACAGAGACGACCACATCGATTGTGTTTATCACGCTTTAAATATAGTCACCATTATTTGCTTCGAGGTACCAGATCGTATCTTTGTTATAATATATCTTGGAGCCTGCCAGCCAATGATAAACTCACAGGATTTCTCTACGGTTAATATCACCGCCCGAATATATAATATAAGCCACTACAATTATTATTATTATTAACCCGCTGAACACCATTTGCTGCCCCAAACTTTCCGTATAGACACTGCTCCCTGCAGCAATTTATTAGATTTAATATTTTGTGCCTCATGACCGTAAAAAATGAACAACATTATGTCTATTCATCCATTATTATATAGACCTATGCTTCAGTCTATAATTTCCCCTCGAGCTCCAAATGAAAATTCCTGGGTGTTATTTTCAACAGTCAGTTATCGTGAAGTGATCATGTGGATGTCGTTTTCGGTAAATGCCGTCGCGTCTGCTTCTTAGTTCGCCATTTCAGATGAATTGTGGGCTTATTCTATTAAAGTGTGTCTAAAAATAGATATCCTAAGGGCAATATCCAAATGAACGGCATTATTTGTCCCGAATTTTAGTTTCACCTAAACAGGTAACAGAGGAACTGAAAAAAGCTTTTCGTATTTTTAATTATATATATTTTTATGCTGGAGCTCTTTGTTCTCGTGATCTTAATAATACGACAACCCCTATTTGTAGTTTCACCAGAGAAGAGGAAGCAGGAACGAAAAAACAATTTTCGAATCTAGCATTGTTACACTGTTTTGTTATACGCTGACAGTTTCGCTTACAAATATTATTATTATTATTATTATCGACCGCGAAACATTAGGCATTAAATGCATACATAATTAATCTAACAGGTCTATCGTTTACATAAGATACACAGATAATATACGGTTAACACAATAGCAACTTAGTTACATCAAATTAAAGGATAAACAAACAGTAAAGCCATTATCCTCATGGTTGTCTTTTTATTTTGATCAATTAATTTTAAAATATCTTAACCCCAAAAGGTTGCACATTATAGACGCATTAGAAAGGGATGCGGCCATACACACTGCTTCGTGTGATGTGAACACGGAATCCCTGTCATGCAAGAAGGCTAATTTTGCCAGGAACACAACGAGGGCTATTTATAGAACGGCTATCGGGAAGAAATAATGCACGGGCAGGCATTCTTTACCACCCCTCACCCTCACACAACCAACCGAAGGCTTTCTTAGTTCAAGCTACATCAGCAGCAGCCAAGGCAGAAGGCTTGTGCAAATACTACGCTGCAACAGCCGCGACGTTGAAGCAGCCATGCGCACACCGTTTTCAATTTGCCGCGATCGTTCTTTATAGGCGTGCACGCGCACACGTTTGCATAAACCCGCAAATTTTAAAATGGCCACACAAAAATCAGCTGTCGTCGTGGGTAGCCGAGGGGAATTGTCGCCGGGAGTATTTTGGGATGCAAAAATACGATGGAGACAGGAAACTTTTAACAAAAAAACTGAAATTAGCATTGTTCGGTGTTTAAAACATTGTACTGCGTGATCTGTCCGTTTTTTCCCAACAAAGCAATTTTTGGAGCCATTGACATTTACCAATAGTCCCAACTAAAGCGTACAGATTACACCATTTTAATTGCCCGTTTACAATGATTTTGAATTAATTTCTTTCTTATTGCGTGTTCACAATTAAATCAAGACTCAAAAAATAAGAGACAGGCCATGTACCTTTTGTAAAGGGTCGTGCGAAACTGTTGTTGAGATAACGGATTGCCACCAGGCCATCTAGCTAAAACGCTGGTTGTGAGAGGAGTATGTGTTGCTGTGTATGTTGCTAACCACTATACCATAGACCCACCTTCGATATAATGCCTCATAAACTCATTGGGTATTGTAGACTTTATTTTGCGTTGGTGTAAAATCGTTATTCACCTAAATTTGGGGGTTCTGATTAAATTGAAACCCATCGTGATATGATTCTGGGGCCAAAAAACGATCCAACCAAGGTTCCAGCTAAATGGCAGTTATTGTAATCATTTTACACCAACAACACTCCTTACTGTAGGCAATCAAGAATACAATTAAAAATAATAATAATTAAAATAATAACACCCGAAAAAAGGTTTTACTTTAAATAATTGTGTGTTTGTTCCTCTGTGTTCAACGCCACGTTTGTACAAGCATGAGGGAGTGAATCACCACCGCTAAATAAGCCTAGGTGCTTCAACAGTTTGACATTTTGTAAAATAGGATGTTCGCTTCCTCCTTCTCTGTCTATGGCTGTTAGGGCAAATTCTTTTGTCACCAGCCGCAAGCTGATAATCAGAATGATCAAAAGGCTTTGATTTTAACCGGAAATTTCTCGGGTTGTTGTGAAATTCGGGTTCCTTAAAATTTTAATTCAATTACACCCCCCTCTGTATTTCTGTTTCAAATATTGCTGATAATATAATCACAAAAGTGAATCCATAGCGATATATTACGGATCTATTCACTATGAATAGGCTACGTCGCTCAATCGACTTTCCAAGCCTCCCTGAAACACGATTGGCTGGCTTAACAGGCCAACGAATGCCGACGTTCGCATTACGGCCAGACGTAGTACAACTTTACAGGCCAGGGGACCGACATCGACCAGTATACTCCGCGATTAGGAGTCACGTAGGCTCCTATATATCATTAGTTTGCCATTCACTCAAAAAAATCAATCTGGATACGGTTGTTTTTGTTACAGAGTCGGATAATTTTTCGTGGAGGTTTGAGTCCATAAACCCACGTGCCTGGAATAGTTGAGAACAAAACTGACATCTGGACGCCAAAACCATGCATCAGGACCATGTACTAATTAATCCAAAGCCCTTCATCACCAAATTTCGAGGCCCCGTTTTGGTCTGTTTAATGACGCCCTCCACCGGTAACGTCAAACGAACACCGATAAAACAATGATTTACGTCAACCGATCGCCTTATTATGGCGCCCAGGACATTGGAAGAAGCTGTGGGAGATGGCGGATTTCAATGGCCAATGATTACCCTTGGGTTATGTTTTTAAACAATAGCTGCACCAAATTAGACACACACATAAATACGAAATTAACTGAATCGTTACTTCCAGGAATTATTATCGTTTATTTATAGTAAAAAATGGATGTTTTTTTAAAGACATCCTCAAATGTGGCTTACCAATCGTCATCAAAAATAGTTCCTTGTTTTACTTAGACAAAATGTGCTGGGTCTAAATTATGATCTTTTTTGCGAATTGGAATTAAAAAACACAGTGATGAGGTAAATATGGTTTTAGTGTTTAATGCACCCAATTTAAGACAGCCTTTGCCACACCACCTGCGCGTCTCACAGTCCAAAATCGCATAGGCAATCAACAAAATCAACTCCCCTTATTCCGAAAAATTGCTGTAGTGAGAAAGAGAGCGGTTTTCAGTTTATTTTAAAATGCATTTTTAATAACCTAACCTAAAGTAGGTCGTTTTTTCCTTGTGACGCTCTCCCAGAGGGGAGGCTTCTGGTGGTAAAAAGGGTATTACACCCTCAAAATACTGGAAGAAGAATCGACGCCTATTGAATTAATATTGATTACATTGATCGATGCTGGACGCTTGGGCGCCTTCAAGTATCCCTCAATACGAATTAGTCTTCGTGGAGACAGATCCAGGCGTCTTCAGTCCTTAGAAATAATTCTCACTGGATCAAAACCGCTCTTTCTACTGGCAGATATATATATATATATTATATATACGATATATTATTCAGTTTCCGTTACGACGAAATTGCTGTTACCTCGATGGCCAACCGCACTTGGTGGGGAACAAGCTTCAAAGTGCTATAATCAGGCCTGTTTCATAACTTGTCCAGTTGAATCAGAATAAAAACGAGAATTTATTAATCGATCAATTAAATAAATAGTGATTAGTCAATGAAAGACTAACTTGCATAAACACAACTATCAATGAGACATCTATAGAAAGGTGATTGATCCTTTAAGCTGCGGTAATGAATGAAAAAAAGTGTCCCAAATACGTAAAAAATATATAAATTTCTTTAACACAGTCTCGTTTTATTTCAAATTAAGTGACCTTCAGACAATGGTTTACCCGCTTACCTAATCTATTGAATTTAGCCTATTTCGAAGCCACCAAAACGTTAATGCATCTTTAAATGAAATAGCAGTTCGGAGTAATGGGTTTACCAATTTACCGTTCACACTATATATGTCTCCTAGTCTACGTATAATCATTTTAATCGCCGCGAGGATCAAAAATTTCAGTAGACATGCATAAGAACATTAGGGAAATTTGGATTCAGACTATTCTATTTTTTTAGCACTAATAGGCCGGTGAGTATAATAAATACTAATGATCGTTATCACTCTATTTGGGTCACGAACGAAACGCCTCTTTCAGTGTTCATCGTTTCTTGTTAAACAAACAATTCACTATCCGTTCCATTTTTTGTACATTTGTATGAAGCATTTTTTGTTGTTTGTGTTTAAAATCAGCCATGGCAAAGGGTTAACGGACATTGCGCATCAAACTTGACAGTCAAAATATAAAATTAGTTTTGTATCCGGGCTTAAAAATAGGCTAAAACGACAAAGAAAGCATTTCATAATGTGGCAAAACCATTGGACTGTTAGACAGTTAAATTAAATCGATTGTTTAAAAAGTAGCGGTGTTTGGTTTTGTTTAAATCTACTGGACTCTGAACGGCGCGTAAAACCATTTATCTTCAAGGCCTCGGCCAACGTAAACTCAGACACCCTGATTTTGGTTGTCGAGACACACTAGCAAACGTTTCTGCGCCAAATTTATTACCCATGCCCGTTTGTGTGCTGCCCTTTCCTTCCAGTTTTCCATTTAGTTCCACTTCTCGGATCTGAATCTGGGCAGGAAAGAAGGAGTTCCCGGGGCGTGCACACAGCATTCCTTATTTTATAATCCCGATCATACATTATCGCGAAAGCGTCTTAATTAATGTTAAATTCCCAAGATTGCCCTAAATCCGGCACACAACCTGCGAGACACAGCTGTTCCGGTCGCGCCCGTGATTCCTTAATTTTGGTGGATCAAATTGTTATTTGGTCAACTTAGCTCATATCAGGAGTGTGGTGGTAGATGTCAGTAGCCAGCACATAGATAATGAGCACGTACATGCTTTTAAATCAGCCATCGAGTTCACACCTGACTATTGAACCTGTGAAACTCATTCTTTTAAATTTCTTACAAATAGCATATTTTCTATCGATTTTCTCTTCGAACAGAAATACGGTTATGGGCCTTCATTAGTGGGATGGAATCTTTTCGATTAATATTTGCCTCGTACATCGATCCAGATATTGGAATTCGGTATTTACATCGATATTTGCTTCGTAAATCAAGACGGGTATTGGATTCCCTATTTTGTACCACGTCAAGCGTTTGTCCGTCAAATGCAAACTCTTAGTAGCTTTTTCCTTTGTGTATTCGGGTTTTTAGTATCTCAAAAATAATAATAATAATAATTGTAGTCGTCGCTTCATTAATGAAAACATTAGAAAGTAATAGAACTACTTTTGTAAAACCATATTTGAGTTTCTGCGAAAAATCGGGACAAAATTTGAACGGTCGAAAAACCATGTGACGTCGTTCGCCGGTGGAATTAAACCAAGAGATTTACAGATCAGACTATTGAGGCGGCGATGGAAGCAAGCTAGGAGGACACAACAAAGAGCTGCTCACACGAGGATTGTGGAGTCGAATGGCGTTATTTAACGTTCGCCCAGCATTCCACTCTCTGTAGGGGCGGAATGCCGCGTTTCGAAATTATCATTAATCAGGGGTTGAAACGTGCGGCCACACTGCACATACCCAGGCACCCAAACGTGTGTATGTATGCGTGTGCTTTCCGTGTGTGTAGCCTGGCTCTGTTTCTGCCAATACCGCGGGACACCTATCCCACGCTCGGATCGCCTTCTATTCATGTGGCAAGCGGGAGATAGACTGGCGGCTTTCAGAGGAATAAGCATCATTATTATGCCCCTTCGCGGGGTGCACTTTTGGAGGGTTAAACATGGTGTGAAGGGGTGAATTGCGGAAACTGCGACCACGCGATTTGGGCGGATTTCCGCTGAGAAAAATGTATGCAAGGAGATGTCAGTGAAGTGGGCGTGCGCAGGCTCTAAGAAGTGGTTTTTGTGTTCTTCTATAATGCGGCAAGAAGGGTTTTGAAGTGGTTTTTCTCAATTTCGAGAGAATAGGGTTCCGGGGAATTAAATAAGAGTATACAAATTCCGATTAATTAGTTATGGAAAAGAATGCCTAGAAACCAAAGGTCTCCACGTTATCTGAATTTCTGAAGGGCTTTTGTGTACATTGGGCGGAATCCGATTGGTGGGTCCGTTGGCCGGAACATCGAATTGGCACGTTTTAGCACGTGGAGAAGCCGCCCTGTCCCGGGAGAGTCAAGTGGAGAACGATTATTTCGGAATCTTGATGAAATTTATAGTCATTTTTAGTTTTCATTACATTTTCTCCACTCTATTCTTACTGCCATGCCCCCTTGACACATTCATCTGCGCTGCATTTTAATCAGGATGAATTGCACCTATTTAATCGATTGACTGAGATTGACATCCCATTCACATAGACCGCACACCCTGAAATACTGTGATTGACTTGGAAAAGGAGTTCTCATCGACCACTATTTGGTTTCCACCAAACCTCGCCAAAGCATGCCCGAAGACGTATACGCTTATTTTTTTACTTGCTTTGTTCTAGAACCGTTTGTAGATGATATAAAATATTGGAGAAAGTCTGTTTTTAATTAATTGGGACTGGAAGATGGTACGAAATAATAAAATGCTAATAAAATACCATATCACTGGAAAGATGATGGCGAAAGAAATGTAAGTTCCATCAACTTTCAAGAACAATGCATTTCAGAAACCCAACAGCAACATGGCCCAATCAGAGGTCGATCGCTACGTGATGGTAATAGCTTTATTTAAATTACGAGGTCAACGAATTTCAGCGTTGTAAAGTAGCAATACTACTTTTAAAAACAGTCCCTGAGTTCCTGCTTCACCGCTCCTGGTGCGACTAAATTCGGGAAGAATAAGGAATGACCGAATTGCGATACGCCGTCGTTCTTGCGGGAATTAATCACATTGGCAAAATAAATTTACATTGAGACCGACTTGAATAGGGGGTTTGGGAGGGGCCATATTATCTACGAGAAAGCCATGAATAATTGTATCTTGGAGTGTGAGTGGATAGATTATAAAACGAGGAAACTGGATTTTGTTTTTATTGAACAGTATAACGGAAGTGATGGAACGCAGAACAGAAAAAGGTAACAATAAGAAAGAGACAAGCGGAAGCCTCGACTTTGGCGCAATCGTCTCGTGCAAGACAAAGGAGCGCAACTGAGCTCATGGAGTAAATTTATGTATTAATGAAATAAAACGATCACCGAAAAAGCGCGCACTAATTAAGTTAGGGACCGCTGATTTCGATCTTGAGAGGCCAATTTGAAATTTGCCATTTGCTAGGCCGACCATTGCGCGGTTAGGAAAGCTTCATAGCCTCGCCGCCATAAATGGTGACACGGGATAGTAAAAGGCCTTGCGATTGACATAGCGTTATAAATGAGATGAAGATGAGAGGGATTTTACTCGGGCGTGGTAACGAATGGATTGGAAGTTCCCAAGCCAGAACAACAACACGAAAAATGTGAATTTAATTACCTGTACGAGCCATTGCCCAAAAATGTCTAAATATTTCAGAGGGAATACACATTAAACCGAAGTAAAATAAAGTAGGTGTTTTGAGGTTTAGTTTTTGTTATCATGTTGCTACTTTCTCCCGTTATGCATTGATTCAGGGGAAATGGAAAATGTCATGAAAGATTTGTGAATTAATGGAAAACTAATGGGTGTGGCCTACCTTTGGGCTCTCATTGACGTAGGAGTCGGCGTCTCCTGTAAGTGAGGTCAAAAATAGGTATCCACGGTGGACGAAGCATCGGCGGTGGAGCCATGTCCGGGTCGCTGGACACTCCTGGGTAGTAAGGAATAAAGATTGGATATAGAAGGACTGCTGTACCGGTCAAGGCGCGTCTTCTACCCATAAATTAGTGAATGCATTTGTCGTTTTGGCCATTTTCACACTTACCACGAACAATAGGGACATTAAACAATAAAAATACCAAGATTTCCAGGAAATTTGATCGCAACAACTTGTCGACAATCTATTAACCGTAAGACGCGTATGCAGGCATTTGGCATAACAAATTCCACTAATAAGTTTATTTTTGCTCATGCTCAAAGGTTGTCATAGGAGACGATTGAGATTCCAAGAATCGTTAACTTGCATGGCATCTTCTAGGGCCACTCCCAAGAGTAACTCTCGAAAAGACGTCAACGCATTGATAAACCGTTGGGGCGTCCTTGGTTTCAATTGGCACAATAACGCTTCCCATGCACCCCCGGATCTCTCGCTTCTAGGGAATTTGAAACAAGATGTAAACCGATTCAGAAAGTGCTGGATGTTTACCCTCTACGTAAAAGCGCGTCTATAAGGACATTTCAGACAAGCTTAATGGATATGGCTTTTGATGATCCCATTGACAGAATGTGGAATAAATTTTCCAAGGTTTATTTTCCTTTCTTGTATAGACAGGTGGCGTCATTGCGTCGCGCAGATACCACACCAGAGATGCTGTTCGACCACTTGTGTGAGCGATTAATATTTAAAGTGGATTCGTTAGCCCAGCTGACAAATATTGAACAAGACGACGCTGTCTAAAAGCCGAGAAACAGCCTCCATCTTAATATGACGCCCTAGAATTCCGTTATTTGATCACGTTCTAAGCAATAAAACCAAAGCCTCGTCTTTCGCCGTCACTGGCCTGTAGACTGTTTACGGTATTCGCGATGGGACCAAAACGGAAGCGCAATGGGATCAGACCTTGAAGGCCTTCAATGCCTTCAATCGCGATGTATGACGATACAAGAAGCCGGCCAATCCTCTATAACGAGATTTCAACTTTTTTAGTGACATTTTAAATGAAATTTCGGCATAATTTGGGCTCGGATAGCTCGCGCCGATTGTCTCTTATTTATTCGCACGAACTCTCTATTTGACATTGGCCTACAGCCAATAGTCCAAATTCGTTGAATCCGTCGGTCGGTCTTGCCGGAGATTAATCTTCACGGGAATTTCGTTGGTAATAAATTAATTATTTCGTTGGAAGTGTGTCCTGTTGAAATATATCATCTATTATTCATAAATTGTAGACCATGTGATCAATAAACAGATGATCATTTTTTATTCAAAATGGGTCTTCAAGTAGGAAATCGAACTTATTGGAATCGTTCTTTATCATTCAATGTAACGTATTGCGGCATCGTCGTACAACAACTATATGCCCAGGCACTTACTTTGGAGTATTGTTTGATCGGTTTTCGTTTATCAAACTCTTTGGAAAATTAAAAACGAAAATAAGTCAAATAAATAAACAACATGGGTCAATGGATTATTCAACCCCTTTTAAATGCAGTCTCCTATCCGTAATCCCGATTTAAAACCTTTAGCGCTAAACAATTGTTGCTGATCTCGTGACCCTAATAAGCTATTGGTTTACACATTCAGGATCATTTTGGAAAACTATTCAATAAAGATGAATGCTCGCCTTGTTGTCGTCTTGAGTCTGTAGGGACACAACGACGGTTCCTATGCGTGTCTGAATATCCTGTCTGGTTTCTGTCGCCAGTTTGTTCGAAATGAAGAGATATCGACGTCGCCTACGCTGCTCCGAGGGCAGACTCCTCGTCTGGATCGGGGGGATTACCAGGGAGGACGTGGTAATGCGGCCCACAACCCCCATCTCGTCGGCAACAGGAGAGGCGGCGACACCGTTGGCTGCAACTATCAGAGCCTCGTCCGCTGAACATCGCCGTTTAGCCATTGGTTGGGTCGAGGCTCTTGGATCGCTGGTTGGCGGCGAGGAGGGATTGCTAGGTGTCAACTGGAAATGTTGATCCGCCTGTGAGGGATGAATCACGGACTGCCTATAAGCGCAGTAACCCCACATACTGGGTGGCTTGGAGAGCGTCAACCGTGGCGTCTGACAAAGGTATCAAGATTCTTCATACGATGCGCGGCGCCCCGTCTTCGGGATAAGCGGCGTGCCTTATTACAATAACTGGACAACAATGGGGTTAAATAACTGGGATCTGTTGTGTGAAGCGGTCGGAATTCCTTTTAAATGCAAATTATAGATTGTATCATCATCAGTATGTTTTTTTTCCTGAAACGCTCGGATTTTAGCGAAATTAGCGTGATTTCAATAAAGATTTCGCGCATGAGCATTCCCTGTCCCCCAATCGCAAGAAACCACTCACCGAATCGCCATAGATGTGTCGAAATCGACGGAGATGGCGGACGCTGCGTGCCACGTTTTGCTGATAGAGTCTCTTTTGGTAAGCGGCGTCCAGCCTCGAAAAAGATAAGATGTCAGTTGAGGAAACCAGCTAACGGCGTTTCTAAATGAAGTCAGTATTTCAAATAGCGCTCCTTCAAACTCTCAAGCGACAATGTGGATGGCCTGAATTCTTATTGACTCTGAGAGGCGTGTGAGGATTGTCGACAGCCCAGGCAGGCTGTCACTGAGGTAGTCGAGTGGTCTTCGGGGAAGGAATGACCTTCTGCTCAACTCATCAAAACACCATTATCTTTTCCCTCAGATGCCTGCTGAATCTCCCTCATCGTAGTATACTGTTACCTCATGGTTTTCTCTTGCCGCAAATGTTATCAGTTTTGAATCAATAACTCACATAGCCCCCAAATTTCTCGATTTAATCGAGTTCCCGTCTACGTTAGAGGGCAATTTTAGGGCAAGAAACAAGCAAAGAGTATCAATTATATGAAGTGGGCAGCTTAAATGGGTCTCGTTCGCAACGGATGTCGACAGCGCCTACTGTACATCAGAAAATCTCGAAAAAACCACTTTTATCAGCAGGACTCTTGGTTGCCAGTCCTTGTAAGTCAACTATTATTCCTAGCAACATCGATATCGGCATTTTAGATTTGCAGAAGAAGAATTAAAGAATTTATGCTTAAACAGTTAAGAAATGTTCCGATTGTGTCGATAACACCCAGATACATTGCGTATGTGTCTTAAATGTATGTTAATGTGCCATTGTAAATGGGTGAACCGAAATTGGCGTTTAAAATAAGTACCCTTACCAATTCGTCTAATGATCCAGAATATTCGCGAACATATTTAGTAGAACCGATAAGGCTTTCATAAAATTTGACGGTAACTTTAAGAGTTGTAGAAACTGCATTCCGATCCTAAGATGGTTATACATTTGTTGAAGTTTGTTTGGTACTTGATAGGTAGGCGGCGTGTTTGGGATATCAGGGCATAGAACCACCTCTGGTTCCGGGATCGGTGATCCCTCAGGGTAAAGCAACGATTTTTGTCTCAAAAGGGCTGGTCGCAGGAGATCCATTCCAGGATCAAACGGCTCCCAGGAAGACTTGTATTTTGCTAGAACACAATCACTGGTGCCTTGCAGTACTCCCTCGGCTGTGCAAAGACCAGAGAAGCTCGTCAATCTAAGCCGACCAACTTCATGCACGAATGACAGGCGGACGCACCAGCTCCCACCTTACTACCTATCAATTCTAATGAGACATAATACCGGCGATAGTCGTCTAGCGCTGACATCCGGTTGCCCGCGGTCGTGTTGCTGGGGCCGGCAGTGGTGGCGGCAAGTTGCGTTGTCTTCGATGCAGAGGAAGCGCCGGCCGACGTGTCTGTGAAGGACGCGCCGAAGAAGTGGACGGCTTCTTGTGAGGTCGTTGGAATTGGACAGGAGCCCGTGGAGAATTCGCCGATTGGGGCATCTGCGTTTGAGGAGAGTGCGGATGTAGGAGAAGGAAAAACACGAGGTAATGTGTTTGGCGAATAGGGGTTGATAAATCTTAGGGGAAAGCTCGCGATTAGTAGAATTTGCGTTCAATGTCAATTAAATTATAGCAATTCACGCCTTATCTAACAGCAGCGAGGGCCTGCCGAATATTCGGCAATTAATTTGCCACCATTTTTATTATTATTAATTTGATCAAAGTTGCTCTCAAAGAACGTTCAACAATTGAAACATTTGAACGACTTCTCTGTTGGAAATAAGGTTTTGTAAGCTTTGTTTGGTTTCACCGAGACCCCGCCAAGATGTGTGGGTATCAATTAAAGCTATAAATCGATATTAATGTAGAGCATGCGTCGAACCATGTGTCGGCATTAATGGGCGGTAAAATCGAGCGAAATATTTGACATTTATACACTAAAGCCTCTACCGAGCACGAAGGCATACTCAAATAATCCAATGCTCGCATTTATATGCAAAGGACAAGCGTTCAAATTTGCCATGTTTTGCTTTGCGGGAATTTCGTTTGGTATCTTATCGTCGACATTACAACAATCATAAGACGAAGATGCAATTTCTCGAACTCGATTTGTGGTGTTACGCGCAACCCATTTCAACTGTAACCTCCATCTGGAATGTGTACACTTACATCAAGTTGTCGTGTTATCACTTAATTAAGTTATTTGATTCTCAATGTAAATCTGAATTGCATGGTGTATAAGGTTCTGGGGAAGGAAGTGGATAAATAAGGAACACCAAGCTTTGTGTAAAGTGAGTTATGTTGTTGATAGGTTATTCCGGGAATTATTTATAAAATTTATTCGCCATGATCTCACTTAGATTATAACATAGCTTGTTTGAATAAATGTCAATGCCTTAGCTGGGAATCAAATGTATTTGAAACTATTGAGTGATGCGTACTTTGGGATAATTCGTTAAATCCTTCAATTCCTTACAAGAAGAGGTTGGCGGCTTGATAAGTAACAGGCTAGCACTATTCACATACATAGCCAGCATATATTAACGAGTCTGCCTATCAAATGAAACGAAATAATTTGAATTCAATGGAATCAGGATTAACATTCAAATAGCCGAGATAAAAAGGGATAGATAAACAGGAAAGTGTATATGATTAAAATATTTTCACAAAGGCGATTAGAAATCGCGATTGTTTTAAATGTGAAACTAAATATTATGTTTTATGAAACAAGGTGATGAAAAATCAAGCATTATCCGAGAAAAGATTTAGGTTTTGACAGGCCTTCCAAAGTGACTTAAACCGTTTGACTGGAAAATTGATTACCCGTTGAGATACACGCACACATACCCGAGTTGGCTGAGTGAGCACTGGGCGATATCGGCATCATTGAAATATTTTCCGAATTTTGAACATCCGACATCATTGATGTTCGTGATGAAATATGTGCGATATCCGAATTTATGTAGGCTGGTGGCAAAGCCTCAGTCGAAGAGGATTTATAGGGCTGTGGATTCCAATTAATCCGCGAATAGTTATGGTCTGCAATACTAACAGAATTTCCCGGTCCTATACGTATTACCTTTTCTTGATTGTCAGTGGGCATTGACGGAAGGGACGCTTTCCTATCCCCATCAGTTGTTATACCTCCAACGCGCGTGAGATGAAAGGGGGAATTTCGAAAACTGTTGTTGAAGCTACAGAGCCCAGAAGCAGTTGGAGAAAAACATTTATCATTGCGTGAAGTTTGCGCTTCCCGGTCGATATGTACAGTTCCGGGTGGTGCGGTATGGTGACCCCTTCGGGTGTTTGACTTCAGAGCACCTCCGCGTCTTATTGTGATAGCAATCGATTTTACTGGCGCTTCAGATATTAAGGGATAAATGGTTCGGTTATGACCCAACTGAAGCAGCTCTTCTTCGCTTAATCCACTGCCAACAGCGAGGCTGGCAACAGCCCCTAGTTGATTTTTGTTGCGCGGTACTCGTGGTAGTGTGTTCGAACCAGAAGCAAAATTAGAAACTGATGGTCTGTGAGGTGCAATTGGGCTGAGAGGTGGCTTCGACAAAAGAATAACTGATCTTTGAGTTGTTTGAACATCTTGACAAGTCGGCGATCGTGGATGCATATGATCAGAGATGTTGACATTGGTTAATGAAGGCGAGGGTTCAGCCATTAAGGGCTCGATCTAGGGATGCAGCATATTTCTTAATCTAAAACACAATTCGAATAAACAATCGTAGATATTATAATGGTCGCTTGAAAAACAATTGCAAACCCAGCAATAGATCGTGAATCAATAAATAAATAAACCATTTCCGGCATATTCGTTGCACATAAATCTTAAGATGTAACATAACCATACAATGAACCATTTCAGGGTAGAATAAAATAGACACTTGTCCGGTCGTAAATCTGCGGTTTTAATTGACCTTTTGCAATACACCGTTTAAACACTATGAGGTGAACTGTTTATTTGTTTGTTTGTTGTGAAAAAGAAATTAAATTGTGATCCTTTAATTTTTAATGTATTTATACGGAATAAATCAAGTCAACTGTATGAAAGTATGGTTAAAAGAGTTATTATTTTCCATTCTCAGGGTAAGTATTAATGATGGTGGATCGTAATATAAATTGTGTCGGGACTGTGTAACAGCGGAGAGTGCTGCGAAATGTATCGGTAGAAATTCATTCATGTATCATTTCAGATGGATCGATACCGAGAGTAAATTGGATTCCGACCTCGTATTTTGCACTTCCATCTTGCACATATTCACACTCCTTAACACACATATTCATATACCTCACATTACGCGAAGTCCCGTGGTTTATTCAAAAAAGGGAATGAAGCTATCAGACAAAACGCTTAATTACCTGAATGAAAGAGTCTGCTATTAAAGAAACCTATCATACATTTGAATTACACATTCTTCTCTATTCAAAAACAAGTTCCAGTAAGCCTCCGTATTTTTCATCCCCGTCTAACTTAATTCCTTTTCTGCATTTTGGCCCACAATAATGACTCATGACAACTCATTCTTTTTTGCTAGAAAAGTATTTTGTTTCTTCTTGGTTGTCGAATTCGCAATGTTTTTCATTTTCCATTTATTCGGAAGATATATAGTAATTCGAAGACTTCGTGGCCCAATAATCACAATGCCACGATGGCCAAAGACGAAGGTCGGGAATGAATAATATTGTTTATTATTCAAACAATAGTGAGGGCCCGACCTGGGCCGAAAACGCCGACAAGGCGCTATGCTTTGCGCCTGCTGCCGGCGAGTCCTGTCTGGACACACGTGGGGCGTGTCGTAGTCAAAAGTGGGGGCCGGCCAAGTGTCGTCGATGTTGTCTTATTTTATCCACGTTAAGGTCACAGTATGCGGTGTTGTGTGCGTTAGCTAATTGGGTGCCAGTATAATAGATGTCATGCGTGGGACATAAATAAACACAATTTAATGTCACTACAGATATTCCGTTAGTATTCTCTCAATTCAATTTTAAACTTCAGACATTATTTGAAGAAGTTTTGATTTGTGTTAAAAGGAACCTGTGGATTTACTATTTCACCTAAAGGGGGCGATTCGACGTTCTTCGTTTAAAGTCGGCGAATCGTGTTGAAGACGATCAAGATAACGAAATAACGGTCTGAAAAAGAAGTTATATTCCGATCGCATTAAAATTACGGCGAATACCGCTATTATTCATAGAAAAGTACATTAATATGGGAGTTATATTATAATCGTATAGACAAGGAGGCCATTTCTAGCAATGAAAATCGTTGGCTGGTTGTAATTTAAGCTACCCAATGAGATTGCGATTTTCTATTGACGCTCTACGGTTCGCGCACCCTATTTAAGGGGCTTGAGTGGTAATCTTACGACTTAATGTCTTCGCCTCCTCCGTCAAAAAGGCAACATATCATTTCGTCACCAGTCAATTTGTCATCAAATTGCTGCATAAATACGATTAACCATAATAATAACGTAAGATTTTTTTAAATATGATAAAAAATCGTGCTTTCTAGATTATGACAACCAACGATGAACCTATGGTTGATGAAAATCTATACAGTCGCCAGTTATACGTCATGGGTGCAGAGGGAATGCGCCGATTAGCACACAATAACATCCTAATTTCTGGTCTAGATGGCCTGGGACTAGAAATCGCTAAAAATATTGTCTTGGGAGGCGTGAAGTCTGTTACATTACATGACCCCGAATCAATTACAAATGCCGAATTGTCTTCCAACTACTATGCTAACTCGAGCGATGTTGGTAAAAATCGCTGTGACGTATGTAAACCAAAGTTGGCTGAGCTGAATGGATATGTTCAACTGAACGTCCTCACTTCATCCGAATTAACTGCCGAACATCTGAAGAACTTCCAAGTTGTCGTTTTGGCTCGTGGTACATCAGAAGAGTGGCGAAGGGTCTCAAAAATCTGCCACCCTCTTTCAATAAAGGTTATTTTCGCGAAAACGTGCGGCCTATTTGGACAACTTTTCTGTGATTTTGGTTCTGATTTCACAATCCTTGATAGCACTGGCGAGCAGCCGCTTTCAGTTTTGATTCAATCGATTGAAAAGGTTACTTTTTATTTTAAGTTGACTCCATTTAGAGTAAGGACGGTGTTGTCTTGTGTTTGGAGGATACCAGACATGGCTTCGTCGATGGTGATTTTGTTGTCTTTTCGGAGATTAAAGGCATGGCTGAACTCAATAACTGTGCACCAAAACAGGTTAAGGTTCTGAGTTCGCATGCCTTTTCAATTGGAGACACGTCGGATTTGTCCGAATATGTGAGCGGCGGCGTGTGCACCCAAGTTAAGATGCCAGAACAAATTAACTTTGTAAGTTTTCCGTATCAAGCTCATCTCTCTAGGCCGAATTCTCCGACTCCTTCCTTTCGCCCGAATTTCTCATTAGTGACTTCGCTAAATTCGAGGAGCCAGCTCAGCTCCACATCATTTTTGAGGCCTTGTCTAAGTTCCAGATCAATCATGGTCGGTTGCCTGCACCATGGAACGAAAAAGATGGGGCCATGTTCCTGGGCTGTGTCAAAGAAGTCAATACGAGCCTTGAAGGATCTGCTTGTCATGTGAAAGAGATTGATGATTCATTGGCTAAAATATTCTCGTACATATGCGCCGGAAATTGTTGTCCAATTCAGGTAAGCAGATATTCTCTTAATGAAATCCTCTTTCCTAGTCCGTCATTGGTGGTACTGTTGCCCAAGAGGTAATGAAAGCCTGTACTGGTCGCTTCCTTCCAATTAAACAATGGTTCTATTTTGATGCCATCGAATGTCTACCATCGCCCTGGTGCCAAAAAGATGCAACTGGGGTTCTTCCTCAGTCGGAACTTAAGGCCTACAGTGCCCGTTATGAAGGGCAGTGCGCAATATTTGGTAACAGCTTCCAAGAAAGACTGGGCAATCTAAATTACTTCATTGTAAGTTGGTATTAAACCAGTTTTGCTTAAATCAAATACTTAAATCACCATTTACATGCTTCAATTGCAGGTTGGCTCTGGTGCGATTGGCTGTGAGCATTTGAAGAATTTCACAATGATGGGCGTTAGTTGTAAGAATGGAAAACTTTATATCACCGATATGGACACTATTGAGAAGTCCAATTTGAACAGACAGTTCCTGTTCCGACCATGGGATATCCAAAAGTTCAAATCATCGGTTGCAGCCGCTGCAGCTAAGGCCATCAATCCTGAGGTAAATATTTTGTCTGTTTCGAAATCCCTTATTTCAATTGGTGGCCCGATTGTGTAGCTGTCAGCATCCTCGCACCGTTGCACCTCGCACCAACGGTGCACTGGGGACATCACCAACTTTTAAACGATTCCCCCGAATCTTCCTGCCTTCCAGTAGGAGATGGCCGCACAAATTTAATTTTTGTTTTTGGACTTAATTCAATTAGCTCAACGTTGTTGCCCATGAAAACCGAGTGGGTTCTGAAACGGAGGCAGTCTACAACGACGCCTTCTTCGAATCTCTTGATGGCGTTGCCAACGCCCTGGACAACGTTGAGGCGCGAACCTACATCGACAGACGATGCGTCTACTATCGAAAGTCTCTGCTCGAGTCGGGTACTTTGGGCACCAAGGGCAATGTTCAGGTGGTTATTCCCCACTTGACGGAATCCTACTCGTCTTCGCAGGTAACAAAGCATTGCTCATCACTGCTTCTCCTTAAGTGTGCACACAGTACTTTTGTGTGCACACAAGTACTGTGTTGTGCTTGGATTCATGCCACAACCTGTTATGCGGGGCTAACTGTGTTTATCTTTTAGGATCCGCCAGAAAAATCGATTCCCATGTGTACTCTGAAAAACTTTCCCTATCAAATCGAGCACACATTGCAGTGGTCTCGTGATACCTTCGAAGGGTTGTTTGTTCAGCAGTCGCAATCAATTGACTCATACATGAAGGTATCGTTGATGTTTACAGCAAAGTCGATATTTGTCTCCGACTCATTTCATACGATTTCGTTTAAAGGATCCTACGGACTTCTTCACTAAGGTTTCCGCAGGCGCCGGTAACCAAGCCGCTGAAACACTGGAAACCCTCAAGAACAACATACTGACCTGTCGACCCAAGAGCTTCGACGACTGTATTGGTTGGGCTCGTAACCTTTGGCAGGTGTGTTTTCACTTCTTTTTCGTGTTCTTTTTCAAAAAATCGCAGTTTTATGTACGTATTTTTATTATTTCAGGAGTATTATTCCAATTCCATAAGTCAACTTCTGTTTAATTTCCCTGAAAACCACAAAACTACGACAGGCGCGCCCTTCTGGTCTGGTACAAAGCGCTGCCCTCATCCTCTGGAATTCAACATTAATGACGTATGCTTTCATCTATTTATGAAGGACACTTTTTTTCTATTCGTCTGATTACGATTGACAGCATTGCTTGCGCACGTGTACGGTGATTCTGGGCGTTTTAATAACCAGGAAATAGAATGCACGCGCCATGATACATCGAAATGGGACTTAAAGGGTACGGAATTCTATTAGCCGATTTACTCCGCCGTTTCCTCCCATTCCCTCCACCCGCAGCCTACCCACTTGGACTATATTGTCGCAGCAGCGAATCTGCGTGCCTTCATCTTTAACCTGCCGGGCTCTCGTGATGCCGCTGCCATTGCCGCCAAGGCCGCTGCAGTGCCCGTGACCGAATACAAGCCTCGCAGCGGGGTCACCATCGATGTGAACGACTCGGAAATGCAGGCCAGGACCAACGCACATTCACGCGGAAATTATCCGGACTCGAGCCTTGAGGAGTTGAAAAAATGTCTCCCTCCACCGGGTGAGTTTAATATATAGTGTTTCCTATGCGTTGTGTGCCAGACCGGTTAAATTTATCTGATCCATGCATCAATAAATATTTCCTTTATTCATCAATTCCACTGCATTGTGCGATCGATTTTGATAGCTTTCACAATATGCGATTACTCACACAATTTCCGTCGTTACTGGATCATGACGTTTTGCGTTGCAGCGTCGTCAAGGCGTTTACTTAGCATCGAGAGCCAATCATTAGTGTGTTACAACTCCTTTTGTTATTCCAAAGCGATAACTTTTGAAAAGGGCGTTTCCCCAAACCCTCGTTTGGCCTCTAGCATTGGGGAGGCTGTCACCTGTAAATATATTCCCCAGAAAAGTCATGGCAAACCCCCATGAAGCTGCCGGTTAATCCTCTAGTAGGAGATATTCGTGCAAATTTGGATTTTGAACAACAATATGTTTGGTTTCCGTTTCAGCCGATCTTGCTGACCTTCACATCCGTGTTGTGGATTTCGAGAAAGACGATGACTCCAATTTCCACATGGACTTCATCACGGCGGCTAGTAATTTGCGCGCAGCCAACTACTCAATAGAGCCCGCCGATCGTCTTAAGAGCAAGCTGATCGCCGGCAAGATCATTCCCGCCATCGCCACCACAACAAGTCTCATTTCCGGCCTCGTGTGCCTGGAGCTCTACAAGGTTCGAACTGTCTGGGCAGGCCGCCCTTTTTGTGCTCAAAGCGTGCTTGTCGAGGGGTTCGAGGATATTCCTAGATCATCCTAGACCGCGTTGTTTTCAGATCTGATGGACCACCTACTTTAAAAAAGGATGCTGTTTCGTTCTTGGTCTTTGTGCGTAGAATAGTTAGGGACAGGGCTGCTGCGGAGTGTTTTAAATTATATATCCCGTTATCCTACTAGAAGATGAACCGGCTGCTTCACGGGGGTTTGCCATGCAGTTTCTCGGGAGCAGCGTCCCCAGTGCCCTCCCCAAGAGGTTACCTTAACGGGGAGTCGAACTCGGGTCCCGGATGCTAACCACTCTCTTCCTTATAGCTGGCGCAGGGTCATAAGGCACTCGCGATGTACAAGAACAACTTCGTCAATCTTGCATTGCCCTTCTTCGCGGCGTCGGAACCGATGCACCCCGAGTTCTGGAAGTATTACGACAACACCTTCTCCATTTGGGACCGTTTCGAGGTGCCTGGCTGCATGACCCTTCAAGAATTCCTCGACTACTTCAAGAATAAGCACAAGCTTGAAATCACGATGCTTTCACAAGACGTCTCTATGCTGTATTCCTTCTTCATGGCACAGAATAAGCGCAGCGAACGCCTCAAAATGGAGTAAGCCCCTGTTTGCGGTCTGCGACCATTTCCTGCTCGAGAGTGAACCCGTTCAGACAGACAGACAATCGCTTCTATGTGCAAGTACAAATTTACATTTTTAGTTTGCCGCCGCTCCGACAGCGCCAATCCGGGCCCGATGGCGACACATCCAAAACTCCGTCTTTAGGGGAAGGGTCGCAGCTTCTCGGGATTTAGACAATGACGTCTCCGTGGTTGGTAGTCGTGGGTGATAATGGGACAGATTGCGAATCGTTAGGCGCAACTGTTTGACACGCAGTGGGACTTCATGCTTCGCCCCTCGGGAGAATTATGGAGCTAAACTATTTGGGCGGGTTAGCTGAAGATTTCTTGGGAATTATGTTTGAACCGCGTCGAGAAGAGTAGTTGACCTCCAGCTCGACTACCTCGGCATATTACTATATTCGACTTTGAGTATATCACAGGACAATAATGTCGCACTCCTCTCAAGTAGTCTGATAGTACGATTGCAGTTAATTGTGGGTTGTTTATTTTGCCACTATTTTACCCGTCTTTTCCCCTTCATCCCGTCAGCATGCCGCAGTTGGTGGAGAATGTCAGTAAAAAGCGCATTGCGCCACACGTCAAAGCTCTCGTCTTCGAACTCTGCGCCACAGACGTGGATGGAGAGGACGTCGAGGTGCCCTATGTTCGCTATGTCCTGAACAACAGCAATTAGCCGCCCATCGAACGTGTCGAGCGTCTCCACATTCACTTCCCCACTCACTCATCCCGCCACTCAGCCCTTTAATTGTCACAAGAACCTAAATTTGGTCTCCGATTGAATTAACATAACGGGAAGTTGTGGGTTTTAAGGTGCCAGTTGATATTTTTCATTCATGAATTTCGTACCACTGTGTGGGTTTGCGCACCTGGCAAACAACATCGGTATCTAGCATTGAAGCATCTTATCTTCGGGGTTTTATCAAATTGCATTCGGTAACCTAGCACGCCCTTGTGCTTTAATCGATTAACACGCCCTAAAGTATGCTATTGAGTAAAACAACATGACACGTTGAGCTTCCATTTTATATGCTTGCCTGCTGTGCCAAGCACAACCGCAAGACATCGTACTGGTTTTTGGCAAATGACGTGTGATAAGCGAGTCTTGGTAGCCCGTAATTGCAGGCGATGGCGTAAGTCGAGTGAAGCGCTCTCATTTGTATGTTTCTATCGAGTCGAGTGCAATTAGCATGGGGGTTCTGAAATGCACAAATGAAGTGTGGCAAGGTTGCTAGCCGCTTACGTAGACGGGCGTTAGGAATGCAAGTATACAAAAATGATGGACCATTACTTTAAACTGGAATTTTGTTTGTAATAACGAAAAATGTTATGAAACAAATTTCGGTGCACGTGGCCAATTTGCGAGGGTAGCAAGCAGAGACGAGTGTCAAAATTATGCAGAAAAAGATTGTAGTATTTGTTTTGCATTCATCCCCAAAAGAGAAATAGGGCTGCACATGAACATCTGAGATAGGTTTTTTCTGATATTTTGTATTAGATCTCGGGATTGGGGATACTCTTCTCACAAAACAGAGGTCACTGTTATCGTATTGCTGTTTACAAATCGTGTTTTTGGTTAGGTAAGGAAAATCTGACCGATTGGTGCAAATGACGACGACTTTGAAGAGATGATGATGCCCCTCTAAGTAAAATCATTCCAGGTTTATAGCAACAGTTAGGTTGCATTGACCAATGTCTGAATTGAAGGGATAAATTATCCCCTAGCATGTAAAATAAGCACCGATTGAGCTGTATGGACCTTATTAACAATGGTATAGGGTTGGCTATAGTCTGCATCGAATACGTAGACTGCTGTTATTCTTACAACTGCATCCGGCCTGTAGTCAAGGCCTCACCCCATCCACTACAAAAGGAGTTCGGATATCACGGTAGCAATTACATTTTCATTCACCGTGTTGTCAAGGTCATCTCGCCTGGATTGGAGGCAAATAGGGCGGTGTGGACGCAGCAGCATAAGTATTCACTAGACGCTGAGGCAAGAAGACAAATTGACGTCGTAGCGTCATCAAACCCCCCGAGTAACTTCAGCTAGACAATAAACGACCAACTCACTCCGTAGTATGTGGCAGCAAGTGCCTACCACCGCTTTGAACCACTTCAAAGCCAATGTAGAAAAGGAAACAATATCAAGACACAGTTAGAAGTAATGGAGCATTTATTAGTATTCCATATACGATGGCTTTCAAAATTGACCTAGTATGCGATGTTTGTCCTTCTTTCCCGCCTTGGAAAGCTTAATTCTCTTCCGGGCAAGTCTTGTACACAATCGAGCAGCGGCCTTCTTCCTAACCCTTCGAGCTCCCAAAAACGCGGGTTGCAGAAGCTCGTCCGCGTCCGCTGCAATTGGCGTCACTCGGGCACATTCACCCACGCCGTGCAGAGTCACCAGAGCCAGTCCCAACAGCGCCCAGACGACGAACATTGCACACAACCGTCACGGTAGTCTGTTCCGGGACGCGACAGCTTCATCTTTTATATCCCTGCCAGCCTGGCCTAGTAAATGGAGGTGTGTGAACGTAAAAATGACGTCCCAAAACCATGGCGGCGGGAATCCCGCTATCGCGGTGTCTGGAATATTCATCAAATTGTTTACTCATCAGTGGCTAAGGGGTTAAATTTGAAATAAATACATACGAAGTAAACCAGAGACTGGGTTCACCGGCACGGGGGCTGGTTAACAGGCGGACTATACAGATGCAGTGTTTACTAATTTCTCCAAGATGAGACAGAGGTGGAGTTCACGACGCGTGGAATGCAGTGGCTGGCAAACGATAGCGGACAAACCTCTGCGATTCAAAGACATCTAAGTATTGCGTATTCGTGTTTAACTATGGCCCCACTGACCTTGTGTCATTGCCAAAAAGGTCATAATTTTACATAGTGGGGATCACGCATCTTTCTCATTCGTCGCGAATTTAGACACACACGCTGTCTATTGCTATAAATTTAGAATCATTTTACTCTCTGTCCAATTCGTCGTTATTTATAAAAGTTGGTCAGTCTACCCGTGCCTAACGAATGAAACAACATTTACTCATACTTATGCCATTACAGAACCCTTTACATTTACAGTTACTTCGAAATTCCCTCACCGAATCCCAATTAAGCGTTTGTGATTCGCATTTCTTGAGTTCCCTTATGCCAAAGAGAAATGTAAACGTTGGCCTCTCCGGTCGAAACCCCCACACGGTATTGTTCTCACCGAACCCAAGGCATTCTACAACAACAATAGCAACCACCCGCGCCTTATTGTTGCTTACTGTCCACTCAAACCCAGATACACCCGGAAGCCCTTCGTGCACGGAAAACGAAGATAACAATCAGCATTCTGTGGTGTTGACGGTGCTGTTCGATCCAATTATAGCGTCGCTTACCAGACCAATGAAACCGACTCAGGAACAAAACTGCCACCCTACCGAAGAAGAATAAGAAGAACCTCAGCGAAAATACTGGCGACGCCACAATTAAGATCTATCCTCTAGTAGGAGAAAGGCGGAAAATGTGGATTTTTGAGAGGGACGATCGCAGTCCCTTCAATTAATCCCTAAAAGCATTTCCTCATGGTATGGCAGGTTCGGCGTAATGAAGAAAATGCAGCCGTTTTAAACAACACAACCACGTCGTCATTCGTTTGCCGTTTCTGCTGCATCTCATCTGAACGGCGATTCTTATGTATCCCCTACAGCAAAAACACTTGTTTTGTCTGTGGGCGAAGAATCGTGCTTCAACGGCCATGCGTGTCCACCTCTCACCGTGGCACATCCACTGACGGGACCCTCGCCAAAGAACCGAAATATTTGCTTCATGGAATGAAAGTGCGTTTTCTGCAATATCCTGACTTTTTTTTCTTCGGTCACGGGTCTTTTATTCTGCTCTCAAGTGTCATAAGGCGTCCAATGCACCCGATTGAGCAGCGTAATTGTGTGCTTGGATGGACTCAAACACATTTTCCTGAACGGACGGCGATCTACCCTGGGTTGTTTGTCGTCCTGAGAGAGGGAAGGAGGAGGCTGGTCCCTAGTAACGAGTGAATTACCCTGTTAATCCACGAGTTCGTAGAAGGAAGGATGTTGCTCGACTCTTGTCGACCGTGGACAAAGGCAGCTGTGGCCGTGTGGGATCCAGCGTGAGGCATCATGTGTTAAGAGGGAGGGAGAGAGTGAGTGACTTACTTGACTTTTTATGAATCAGGTAGCTATCGTCACCGCCATCGAGGTGTACATCCCATTTAAAGAGTGTCATGGCACAAGACGACGTCCTATTGTCGCATGACGGTTCCGGGTGAATTATAATAACGCGCGGTTTCGTGGTAAAACACCCGGGGCGTTAGCACTTATTGGCGTATTAATGTGAAGCCATTAAATAAAACCGTAACGGAGTGGTTTTCCGACGTCACATACTCCCGCCGGCTCGTTACTTAACATCAACACGTTTGTTGATGCCGTTTGAAACATTTTATATTTATCCTACAATACCGTTATTTGCTATAAACCTGTTTGTTTCCGTTACATATTCCTTTCTCTTCTTAATTATACTTCCTTGTTTTAATGAGCTAATTCCCTCTCGGAATTGGTGTAAAACCGACTATAACTCGGATATTTGCATTTGAACCCGAATGTAACTCAGCGTTCAATGCTTGAATTCTATTTAACCCCATCTGGAAGCTCGCCGTTAAAGTATGTTATCCTCCTCTGCTACATTATCGGTTAGTAACCGCACTCAGTAAGAAACCACAGAGCAATACGCGTATTCTTCTAAAGATCCGGCCGGTGGATTTAACGTTTCTCAATTAATTGGACTAATTATGGCAAATTATCGCAAGAATAAAATACTTTGGTTTCTTTCGGTAACTATTATTAAATAGGCCAAGCAAATGGTTTTTATTACCCGTTGACTTAGAAGACGGGTAGACAGAAGAACAAAGCCACCAGTCTAGAGGCAAAAGAAAGATTGGAGGTCATTGCAGTAACTTAAGACGCAAGTGGCAATGTATTTTAAGGTATTGTTCATTAAAGTGAGTTGGCTTAAATGAGCCAATGGCTTATGGGCGAATGGGAAAGAGTGGAACCAATGGGATGATACAGCAGTGGTAGTGAACAAAGGCGTGTCCAAAAATCTTCGTCTATGGCGTGCATCGCTTGTCCAGAATCAGGGTTGCATGAATCCTGGCGTGGATGACTGACTCATTAGACACATCAACGGTTAAGACATATTTAACAAATAAGACTAAGTTCGTTGGATCATTTTGGGGGAATTGTACAAATAAGGACAGATTTCTTGGTGAATTAACAGGTTCGCCAACAAGATTTTAGCGTTGAAACACTATTTTCCAATAAATCAATACATGCCAATGATTAATTACTAGGAAACAGAGTCAAATTACGCGCAATAGTCATTCGTTACCAGACAGTGAGTTAACTGCTAAATGCGACCTTGCGAATAACTCGAGTGGCATGGAATCAGTGGTTTTTAATATGCCAGCTAATTCCCCTTATTGTATATTGTTCCCCAGTCATTTTCCCCGACCTTAACGTTTCCATTTTTTCCCTTATAAGGCTTTTTAAAATAATCTCGTTTTCTAGTGGCCTGCCGTTTTGGTCCTCGTGACCTAAATAAAGTCAAAACAATTATTATTTAAAAATCAGAATAGCTAACAGAAATGCTCCAATGTCTACGTTTGTTGCCAATGTTAGCCGCAAACACCAGACACGCGTTTGACAATATTAAAAGGAAAGCAAACAGTAACACCGAATCGGGGTCAGTTTGGCGATGACAATCTTTTTGTCAGTCCGTCAAAACCTTTCAGGGCTTGTGAGTCGATACCAAGGAGATGGGCAATCAATCAGACAATTGATGAAATGAGTAAAATTCATAATGCGTAGATGCAGAGCAGTTGAGGGCAAACGAAAAAGCCAGTATTGTCGGGTGAATGTCTTATTTAAGCAACGAGTTTCAGAAAGAATAAGGTAGGAAAATGTATGGGAAACAAACAATTATGATAAAGCGTCATAAAGAATCCGAAATAATCTAGTGTTACTTATTTTTTGTGGTTTATGCTGGGAATGAAAGCTACTCATGCAAAAGCCATTTAACTCCTCATTGTGGGGAATAGGTGCGATAAGCTGAAATCAGTCGATTCAGAACCTCGAGACTTACTGCCATCTTGTTTTAAATCTTCAATTGACACAACAATATTTTATATGATAACAGACCTTACTTTTGTGACGCTGTTCCAATTGTGGGATTCTGACCTAAGAAATGTTAAACCTTCGCTGGGGGTTTTGTAACGGTAATCGTAGAAGATGGATACACATCCCAGGCAGCCATAATGAGGAGACGCATTGGAATGAAAGGGATAGATATAATGATGCAAACATATATAAATGGATGGAGAGGTAATATAGACTTAGGGTAAAAATGGGATGGGTCTTCATAACGGGAAAACTACGACGCTGGCTTGGAAAGGGAGGAAGTTGCTCGAGTCTCGGCGACTGTGGATAAAGGCGGCTGTGTCCTTGTGAAATCCAGTGAGGCATCCTGCATTGGAGGGGAGAGTGTTTGGTCTCACTCTATATGAACCAGATTGCAGTCTTCGCCGTCATAGAAAACGGCCACCCCGTCTAAAGGTGGATGACACAAGATGGCGTCCTATTGGCGCGCAGTTGGCGTTGTGTGTCCTTCATATCCCGCGCTGTGTTGTGGTAAAACACCGGGGCGTTACACTTTCGACCTTATGGATTCTAATCCGGGCAAACGATAATAGAAAAAAACGTGTGGTACACTCTTGTATTTATGAAGCGAGATGGAAATGTCGATGTTTACCTGGAGGCCAAATTACAGAATGAAAACATTTCGGGTGTGCCAACATAGGTTCTCAGGTCAAACACGATGGACACGACGCATTTTCGTTCGGTCGGCGTATTGCGCAGCTTGGTCTTTGACGGATTACAGAAATGCCTTTGCGGGGATAAACTGATCAGATGTCGTCGTACCCAATATCAAAACGGTACGATGGAGAAAGTCTGAGGTCGTAAAGAATACCATGGTTTATAATTCCAAGAACCTGACCAGGGTCGTAAACCCACGTCAATGCGCCTGTCGCGGAGAGTCCTCTCTGAATATCGGTTAGGGCGCGTCCTAAAACTCTCCTGAAGCCGAATAAGCCAATAATTTTTGTTAGGGTAGTGACATGAGTAGATGTTGCTCATAATGGGCTCATCTGATATAATTAGTCGAGATTTCAAACACACACATTATCAACCATGCGCCCTAAGGACGCTTAATTTCGTCAACCTACACTTTTCACACAATGGTCGTCTTCTGTGACGGCGAAGACTGTTATCTTGTTAATCTAGAATAAAGTAACACACTCTCTCCCTCGATACGTGATACGTCAAACATGATCACATAAGGAAACTGCCATGGGTCACTTAATCAATCCGATTGTGACGCGACAGAAGGGGTGTGACAAGCGATATGATGACTTCTACACGTAACGCTAATTAATGAATTGAATGAATTCAATAACAGTTTCTTAGGGAACCAAAACGGTTCCCCAACAGAACTTATCTGCGTTTATTCACAGTCGACACGACTCGAGAAATTTCCTCCCATTTCGAGGCTTATGGACCAGTATTGTAGTTCTCCCATTATAAAGACCTGCTCCATTTTTAACACAGAGCCTTATTATCATTATTATTCATGCACATTCTTTATGGTAGATCGATGCATCTTTTATAAACAAATTTTCCCTCTATTCAATGTTTCTTTCTCTTCGCAATATGGCTGCCTGGGACGTGCGCCTGTGTTCTACATTTACCGTTGCAACCCCCCCTGCGAAAGTCTAACATTTTCGAGTTAAGAATCTCCACACTGGAAGACCGCCACAACGTTAAGGTCATATCATGATTTGCGGTGCGCGTTAGACAATGGGGCAAAACTTAAATTGATGTAATGTGTTTCATGATTTTACAACGTGTTTAAGAATCTCTCCCTTATACTCCTTCTGAACAGGGAAGAGATACAATAAAAAATGCCTGGCGGGGACGATTAAAAACACACGAATCAAATAAGGGCGAATTCCACGAGGTTCGGAAGGGGAGAGTGTTGACAATGGATACCGTTGATCGAAGGTATCGCGGAAGACTTTAAATTGGTTTGATATGATATTGCGATATCGAGGAAGGAAACGGGTGATTGTGTGAGTCAATTAATTCTGGAAAAGTTTCTTTTCGCTGATTTTTTGCGCCGTGGCAAGGTAATAGGTTTTCCAATATTGTTCTCTGGGAAAAATTCGCCGAGACAAAAATAAAGCTCCATAGATTCTGCATAAGCCTGACTTCGAAAAATAAATCTAAAATTATCATGGTTGTTTTTAATAATTCACGTGATCGATTGTGATCTTGGTTTAAGATTTTACCGATCGGGTTTTTATTGACCCATTTATGGATTCTGAACTTTGATTGGCCCCAAATGCACGCACTTTAGCCTTTCGCTTAACGTCGGAAAAAGCAATATCATGTTTAAGAAATCGGATACTAGATTTGCTTGTCTGTTATCCTTGCGACACCCAGATGAGGTTAATAGTTCCCATCTATTTCAAATATTTCGACTGGATAAAACAGAGTGCAAACAGTCAATATGCAGGTAAACACGCGTTTATATCGTTAATTTTTATATCGACTGGACAGCGATTACATTGCTAGCCTGGCAGTGTCTGATCTTTTTATCGTGAGAAAAATATCCAATTTTTGAAATTGCACTCCAAATTAATTTGTTTTTTTGTATACATATATATGTTTTTGTTATCAAATTCTGTCATACTAAAGAGCGTTTAAATAAACGTTCGAGCCATTTACACCGCTATCAAATCAGAAAAGCAATTTTTTATACCATAAAACAGCGGGGCTCTCTTGAGAGAGGTTTTCCTTTACGAGGTGCTGTGCGTCCATCATTTCTGGTAGTCCCCTTCTTGCTGTTCATGCTCAGTGTCCACAATTTTTCCATTTGTGTCCAGGCCTCAAAAACAGCTTTATGTTTCTACTGACCGTTTCATGTTTTTCAAATGCACCTGTTTTGTCAAGATCGTGTTTTAGACTTCAGGGTTCTGCGTTAATATCACACGGGGATAAAATCGTAATGCGCACTATCGCATGTTTTTAAGATGCAAGAGGATCACGCATCTGTTCAATTCACTGTTCTGATTGCTACCAAACACAAACTAGTGTGTTTAAATGCGTTTGTTTATTTAAGAACGCCATGTAAGGCCAACATATGTTGTTTGCGGTCTTTTCACGACGATGATGCAGACTACATTGATTCGCCGTCTCCCGAGCCCCCCGTTCCGCTTGCGGTAACGTTTCTGTCTTGGAATTCAATGTCGAATGTCTATTTCCAGATTTAAATGCATCCCCTTTGGTCGTTACAGAGGTGCGTTGGATTAAAGAACTACGGCAGCACCTGTTACCTGAATGCTTTCCTTCAAATTTACTTCCACTTTTCTGAACTCCGGAGAGCGGTTTATAACCTTCATTCTGAGCGTAAGTACGAACTCCTTCCTCGCTCGATTCGTTCCAAGTCTTAATTAATTTATATTTCTGTAGAAGATTCCTTCGACGTTGTCGAGCAACTGCAGATTATATTCAGTCAGATGCAGTTAAGTGGTACCTGGTAGGTCTCTTATCCATGTTTTAAACACAACCGGCTGTCATCTCTCCTAATTCTTTATATTTAACAAGCCTAGTTGATCCCGGTGGGCTTATTGAAGCACTGCACCTCTCAGAGTGTGACCAGCAGGTAATTACTACTGTGTTTGATTGAATGACAAATGTTGTGATATGAGACCGTGGATTAATGTAATTTATATTGCTTTAGGATGCTCCCGAATTTCATAGTTTGTTCATGAGTCTTCTTGAATCTCGGTTTTTGTCGCTTGGAAAAACAGTAATTCAGCCTCTTTTCAAGGGAACCTGTGTGTACGAAACTCGGTGAGCCCCTTTTCTCTCTAATCCTAGCGTTATTTTAAAATGAATAATTGGTTAGACGGTCGGCATTTTTATTTCTTGATAATAGATTCGTTGATAAACCCTTGGGGTATAGACAGATGCAATATAAACGTTTTTCGCCCCATGGCGCCCAAGTCTCATCGCTGGCCCATGGTAGCCATGGTGACCATCTTCAAGGATTTAATGGATATCAACTGCCGTGAATAATAATAATATTAATTAATTTCACCCAAAAAAGGTTCAACGTTTCGTAGAATAATGTCTAAACGGTGAACATTTATTTAAGCTCTACTGAAATATAATAAAGTAGCAAAGTATTTTATCGCATCATTGAGGACACGTGGGCCAAAATTGTCGGCATTAATAATAATATTCGCTCTATTAAGGTCACGAGGACCAAAACTTTCAGCATTAAAATGTACAATAAACAAAAATGTTACAGGACGTCACGATTATACGTAGAAAATGCACAATAAGTTAAGAAGAATAAAAGAAGTAACATCGTGGTAAATTTGCAAGAAAGGCCAATTTAACCCACGAAGTATATAAAGTTTGGCAAACGGGAAATGGCGGCCATCAAAAGGCCCTATCCAAAACATTTCCCGAGATAGTTGGTTAGGTCGAAAACGTCCACAAGGCGCGATGCCTGCACCTGTCGTAGCGAGTCCTCTCTGGACACACGTGGATCGTGTCGTGTTAATGGGGGTGGCCGGCCTGGTGGCGTATTTATTTCTAAACCTTTATTTCTAACGCTCCGATGTTTTACAAGGACATCGCGTGGGATTTTAAGCACGCAAAATATCAACCACGCGCCATATTGAGGCTTAATTTCGTCGACCTACACGTTACACAAGATGATCGTGTTCTGTGACAGCGAAGACTGTTATATGGTTCATCTCTCCCTCGACACAGGATACCTCACACTGGATCACATAAATATAATGGATTCGTTGATGCAGACTGACGATGAGAATTAAACGATCGTGCTCATTTTTGACCGCCGAACAAAAGTCTCCAATGAATTTATTTGCCCTTCTCTGTTTTCAGCTGTCAGTCCTGCGGTTTCGTGTCTGATCGAGCCTCCTCGTTTCTCGAAATCGATCTCAAAGTTTCCTCTGCCAACCTCGGCGACTGCATTCGTAATTACCTCGCCGTACGTTCTATTTCGTCCTTATCTGCGAGCGCTAGTAAGTAGAGTAACCAATTCACAATAATAATAAGCCGGAAATAATTCGCAATGCAACCATCCCACATGCATTCCACGTATAGCCAGTGTGTTGTTTAAGTGTTGGATGATGCGGCGGCCACTTGCGCCTCTTCGGGTGGCGCTGGGGACGTTGATGTATCGGTTAGCACCTTCACCCTGTTGGTCGGGCACCTGGGTTCTGTTCCCAATTTGGGTAAATTAGGGTTTTCGGCACTTTGGACGCCGTCGCCGCCGGCTCACCAATATTCTAAATAATCTCCACGGACATATCATCCATGAATCCGGCTCATCCTCTAGCAAGAGTCGACCACACGGAAAACCCGCAAGAGCAATACGCGCCAGGGTTTCCTTTTAATCGCGAATACCCGCCTGAAAATCCAACCTGGGTGCTCTTTAGTGTCTTCGTGTTTCTGCCCTGTTAGGAGGAGCTCCTGACCGGTGAAAACTGCTACGCCTGTCCGCGTTGCTGTGTCATGCGCGAGGGTGTTCGATGCACCCGGATTGCTGCCGCCAATACGCCGCTCATGCTCTGCTTCCAGCTCCTCCGCTTCACCTACGACGTGCGCTCGGGCCGACGGGTCAAGCAGAAGACGCCCATCAGACTGCCGGATGTCCTGGACATGGCCCCCTTTCTCTCCGGTAAGCCCGCGTCATGAGATCTCTCCGACTAGTGGATTGGCAGACTTCATGGAGTTGGGAGTCAAACTGAGGCCAGAATCTTCATCGTCGTCATAGAAGTTCACAAAGTTGAGAAAGATACAGCAATAAAAATCAAGGGATGAATCGTTTGTAGTCATCATTACCTCAATAAAGTGATTTTACATACTCACCGTTACGCTGAATATCAAACTACATTTACCGCGTTACCTTTGAAACGAATATAGCATGTTTATCGTTTGGTTCTTTTTATTTAGGCTCAACTAGCCCAGTTCCCTATCGCCTTTGTGGCGTTCTTCTACACATTGGGCGGCAGTCCACGTCGGGTCACTACATCGCCGTTGTTCGAAACCCCAACACCGAGAGCGGCACAGACAGTTGGAATGTGTGTAACGACGAGCAGGTGCGTCTTGGCTACTTAAACCTCCAAAGTAGCACTTGTTAGTTTTATGTGCATTTCAGGTGTTTACTGTGCCTGCTATTGATTTTGAACTCTCCAAAGTGAACGGCACCAACCAGAGCTTTGTACAACAGAAGGCACCCGCGACGATAAACGGTGAAGTTTCATCAACGACTGACGAAATTACAGAAACTACTAAACTAAAAATATCTCCACCAGAAATGCATGTCTCAAGCACTGCCTACATGGTGTTTTACCGGAACATTGTGAACAATGAACTACCTGTCGGTACGATGATTTTCTGCCTATTCAAGCAAACCTCTAAATTCGAATTCCTGCCAGATTCCTACGTTCCGTTGTTTTGCATGCATCACCTCAACTCTTTGATAATCATTTATTCAATGGATGTCTGTTCAGTCTTTAACGGTTCGGTTTGTTTTAGATGTGGAGGTGCCGGATCGCCTTCGTGGGATGGTTGAAACGAGTAACACTGTATTTTCAAAGGAAAACGAGAGCAAGCGCCAGGAGCAGGTATGATTCGTTTCGTTCACATTCAAGGAATTTTGTTGCGGGATTTAGAGGCTCGTGTGGCACTTCCCGTCTTTAGTAAACCGGCTGCTCGTTTTCGGGTCAAACTTGGCACGAAGTGAAGCAATTTATGAATAGCGCAGAGATCTGCCACACTGTCTTGCCAACCCGTCTTGTCTTGGGAAGTGGATTAAAGTCCCCCAATGCCGCGATTTCGCAGATTGCGCGGTGGACTCAAAAAGAACGAATTTGATAAGCCACCATCTGGATTGCTCTTATCTTGGGCTCGACATTCCGGGAATGTTGAGTGCAAACTGCCACAGTCCCTCCTCACCCCAATGTGTTTCTGTGACACCGTTTTAGTTGCCTAGCGATTGAACTCTCTAATCGGTTAAGAATTGTAGTGCGGACGTACGAACAGCAGCGAATTGCTGTTGATTGTTTCGTGCATCTCCATAAATTTCTTGTTTTACGCCTGCAATAGATAGAACAGAAGGCTGTTGCCCTCCGGAGACAGGACATTCGAGCCCGCTTCCTGTCTCTTCTCAGCACCCTCCCACCCTCCCAAGACAATGGCGCCTCGGCCAATAAGCGCCATCGCTTCGACGGCGAGGGCGAGGGCAACGATTCGCCTCCGGACCCATCGCCCTCCTTTTGCATTGTGCCAACTCAGTGGCTGGCCCAGTGGCTGAAGCGGCCGGAAGAGCTGCCCTCTCAGCTGGTGGGGCAGCCGCAAGTCGCCCTTCTCAGACATGGCTCGGCGTGTCTGCCGCAGACGCCTCTGCAGACGTGTCTGCATGGCGCGGTGTCGCCTGACACGCCATTGCACAACATTCGCGCCATCTCCGTGGAGGGTCTGCAGAAATGTATCGAGGAGGTCTTGGGCTCACGGGAAGATTTCAACACCAGTCAGGACTACGGGTAAATACGCAGCCCCGCTAATGCGTTCTGGACCCAACGATGAACAAAACCGAATCACGTCGATTTGGTGACCGTGAGCGAATTCTGCTTCATTGCAGTGATGGTTCATTCAGTAATGTTCTGTCTCAGCCCAGCCCTCTCCTGTTTGAGGAGGAACCGGCTTGAGGTTTCGGTGACCCCTACCCCCTAGAAAGATTGCAGGTCCAGACGCTCATCCAATCCATGTTTTTAGTTGGCCGGCAGCGCAAGACATGAGATATTTATCTGACTTGCCTCGAACGTTGTCTTATCGCTGCAACCGACGGTAATGTAGAAGGGTTGACAGCCTCATCCCCTTTCTTCCTCTTCCTCCACTTCAGTGTCTTCACGTCGTCATCATTATCATCATCAAATGGAACGGCGCGCGCACTCTCCCCCTGCCTCGAGTGCGTGCGCCTCAAGGTCGCGGCCAACCTGTTCGCCGCCGAGTGCAACTCAATCAACAAAGCGATGCTTCGGTGGAGGAAGATTTGCAGCGGCGGCACCTGGCCTCTCAGTCCCGCGGCCCTGGAATTCTGCAAAGCCGTAGGTCCTGGCCAACTGTTTGCTCCTCGCAACCGTTTCCCGGACATTGTTAAAGCTCATTGTGGCCCGATGGTGTGGCGATCAGCATCCTCGCTCCGTTTGTGAGACGCCTTGGGTTCGAATCCAAGATCCCAAGCGGTCAATTTTTCATTTCAGAATGACTCCCAGTCAACCTCCTCACCGCAAGCGTCGCCATGCGCTTTCTTCATTGGGGCCAGATCGTTTTCCCGTTGGCGTGTGATGGCGCAGGCCTTTTTCACCTCCCAACCCGTCGTCACATCAGCCCAATCCCACCTCGCCCAGACCCCGACGACGACAGACTTCAACGCAGACGCCCTCTGTTCCCACGGCCGCCTCCTCGTCGGAAACCCCTCTCAGGCCTCCTCCTCCTCGTCGGCCGTGCGATGCGTCCCTGGCGACGTGTGGCATCGATTGGTGGGTCTGTTTCGTGGCGCGGAGTTCCCCTCCTGTCCCGTCGTTCCCGGGGCCCCCTACGAGCCCTGCCCGGACTGCCTTCTCGCCAAGGGCGACCTCCTCGCCAGGGCTAAGCGCGAGTCCGAACTCTTGGCGGACATTTTGTCCTTCTTCGCCTCCCAGAATGTCTCGTCCACATCGGCCTGTGTGCAAAGACAACTTGATGGTCTTACCGCCGCCGCCGCCTCAGTGTACGTTTTAAGAGCTGGTCTCAGCGGCATGCAATTGTGATCCAGCGAATTTGTGGCGCCCGGTGTAGTGGCCGGTGGAGTAGTAGTAGTAGCTACAGCCGTGTTCGGCGAAACGGGAAGGTCGGGATTTTAACTTGTTTGATGTACGACGGTACAGAAGGTCCACAAGTCTTGAGTCAAACAACTGAATCAACCAACTTTGGATGATTTTAAGCGCGTTTATTGTGGGACTCGCCTGGGTTATCCCATTGGTTAGCGGTTAGCATCCTCGCTGTGTTGGCGACCAGACACGTGTTCGACCCCCATAAAGCGCCGGTTTAACCCCCTTATCTGAATGACACCTTGGGCTGAATAAATAATGCTCGCATTTTCCCATGTCCATTTAGTAACTGCGCCGAAAGTGCCGAGGACGTGACGATTGAGGCGGTTGCGCCGGTCTGTTCCACCTCGCCCAACGAGAGGAAAGAGGAGGAGGAGGAGAAGGGCGCCTCCCCCACCTCCGCCATCTACCTGGTCCCCATGGACTTCGTGCACCAGTGGCGCCGCTTCATCCGACAGCCCTCCGCCAACACCCTCCCCTCGTGTGACCTCCCCTCGGGCTTGGCCGCCGACGACGCGCTCTGTGAACACGATCATGTACGGTCATGTACTCGCGATCACCCGTTTTGGGGGTTTATCAGGCAACCACCCCCCTTATCGGGCCTCCTCGTGGGTCGAAAGACACGTCACTTTTGGCATCGAATGGAGGGTCTCTCTCGCAGTCCTTTCTTGTTGTTGTTGTTGTTGTTGTTGTTGTTGTTGTTGTTGTTGTTGTTGTTGTTGTTGTTGTCGTCGTCGAAGAGAGAGACGATGAACCGAGTGCCAAGCGTGGACACATTGGTCGGGGCCTTGATTTGCGACGTGTTGACACCAGGGTGCCGCAAACAGCGATTCAAGAATAGGATGAAACGTCATCTACCGCTTTTGCCATCAACCTGGATCCCGGGAGCAACATTCCCTGTAACCAGGCGCCGAATGGAGCAACCCAGAGTTGTCACGTAGACGAAAATGTCATCCGAGTTGGTCACTCCAATGCAATCCTCCTCCTCTTCAGTCTAGCGTGGCCAGGGGCGTAGTTTACACGTCACTCGACCACGTGGGAGAAGGGGGTGTGGGTGATTGGGATGATTTCCCAATTGCCGCGTAGTGGATAAATAAATTCAATCAAGTCCGCGATTTCATGTCCCCTCATTTGATCATTAATTTTGTAGCTCTTGATGCCCTGGCAAGAGCTTCTGGACGAAAACATTGTCTTCCCGCTGTCCACCGGTGAATGGTCTGTGTTCCACGACGCCTACGGCCCCTCTACCTCCCCCTCCTCCGCCTGTTGCCCTTCCACCACTACCACCACCACCACAACTCCGCCATCGTCGTCGTCGACTTCCACCTTCTCCTCCTCCTCCTGCACCGCTAACCCCCACGAAGACTACCCGCCTCTTCGCCTCGTCCCCACGCCAGATTCCGACGGCGGTTTTAGGGTGGATGTGCCCGGTGGTGGTGGCGGGAGCTACGAAACCGTCTGTCTAGAGTGCCACCTTCTTCTACAGGAACGGAGAGCCAATTTCGTCGGCGCTCGCATTATCATAAGGCTCGTAAACGGTCCTGGCGAGATTCTGTCAACTATTGATTTGAGTGCAAATGAGGATTCGGAGAACACGACAGGCCAAGTTGATGTCGCTGACAATGGCAAGGTTAGTTGATTTATTCGATGCCTTAGAGAAACGTCCTGCATACTCTGCGTGCCGTGGCGAAAAGTTGTAAAAAGAATTGCGAATGGTCGTCGTGTATGCGCACAAAGAAGGCATATGCCGCTTGCCGTGTTTCTAGAAGGCCAGTGGCATCTTAGAGTAAGAAGCATCTGTGCTGTCCACGCGTGAGCTTGAAGCGTCAAACGGGGAGATGGTATTCGGTGGCTCCGCCTTCCACGCAATGTAACTGGGTGTCGCACGGATACAACAATATCTACCTTTACCATACTCAATGTGGTTTTGGGTGTTTTTGCGTGTACGCAGACGACACCCGAACAGATGGCTCTTGGCGCGACAACCTTCGACCAACCCCAGCGCAATCAGGGCCCCTGTGACCAATCGGCACCCACCACTACCAACTTCTCGGCCTCCACTCACGTCCGACGGTCAACACGCACGCGGTCCAACCGAGACGACTACACGTTGCGCGTCGACGGCTCTTGCACCCTGCAGGACATCCGAATTCAAATGATGCGAATCATTGGCACTGCCCCGTTCGACCAACACTTGGCTCTTGACGTAGGCGATGCTGGTGCTTGTTATGATGTTGCTTGTTTCGTCCACCTTGATGTACTAGTAATTGTTTGGAATCTGTAATCTCTACTTATACTTCACCCCGAATACAGATTCTCCCAAACTCCCTCCCCCTTCAAGACCTGGTTGAGGAGTCGCGTGATGGAGGCGACGGAGCAGTTGGAGAACTGATTGTTGTTCAGCTTGTCGCCACCGGTGGCGCTGGCGAACATGATGTAATTGCCCCTCGGGTCGTCCACCGAAGGCAGACAGGCCGGCGTCTCCTCCTTGAAGTCGTCGTCGTGCTTGGCGCCCAGGTTGTGACCCACCTCGTGGGCAAACGTCAGCTGCGAGACCTGTTTTTGGGTTTGGCGAAAGCGGAGAGGGTTTAGAGAGCAAGGCCCGCCCTCTGACCCCTAGCCGACCTTGACTCAATGGGGTGCCATTTATTTCACCAAGCCCATATTCCTTGCAGGGCGTTGAGATGACCGACTACGCCCAAACGCTGATGCAATTGGGAATCCGCCCCAACACCGTGCTCCAGATGTGGATCGATTTGCCTGCTCCGCGTGCCGCCTCCGATGTTCTGCGAGGCAACAGTTGCGGCAACAACAACAGCAGCAGCGGTTCAACCAAAAAGTCGCACACCACCTCTCCCACCCCCCTCACAGCAGGTGATTCACTTTGGTGCCGAATAACATTGAACGACTACGAGTCCATGGGCATCAGGTGTCTAGACGTAGAACTCACAGCTGACCCACGCCAATGTTGCTCCTACCTAATGCAGATATCTTACATAAGTTTACCCAAACCAATAGTATTGCAACCTTGAAAGACGAGGCCTTTTTTGCGTCGTTTTAGACAACGTGGAGACCGGATTCAAGGGAACTCGACTGCTCGACTCCTGGTCGTCTCCCAAGCAGCCGGAGACCACCGAGGCCACCTAGTCAGGACGCCCAGAAGCCGGCGCGTGCATTTTATATTGATTGCCAAGATATTTATTCAAGTCGTCGTCACAGGCAAAAAGACCAACAATACATATCGATATCTTACTTATTGAAATGGCCTCTTGAGACCAAATAGAGTTATACTGTGAAATATAGGTTGGACGTTTTGTTAGATTGAAAAATCTTCTTCAAATATGCTGGGAACGTTTGCAAATTTGAGGGCCCCTACTGGAATCTCGTGATTGGCCTGACGGCAGCTTATTCCCAGCCGTTGAGGCGTCGATATATTGAACTTAGGCACTGCAGCGGCTGTTCGAACAACATCATCTGCCTGTGACGCACCTATACCACACGCACAATCACAAGCCTCGCTGCGGCAATTAACTCCCCTGGATAAAGATGAACCTACGCGAAATCTGGCCTGACGCATTGTGTCCATGCCAAACAAAAACGCTTGGTATCTCGGTAGACCAATGAGATACGTCGTCCAACAGTGATAAGCATGAATGCTCGCAACCCTTTGGCCGAAACCATTGTACTTTCGTACCTGGGGGCTGTCGATGTGTGATTCTCTGCAGGGCCCCGTAAATCGCCTCAATTTCGGCATTTCGGAGAGAGCGCCTATTGGTTTAAGCTGAGACTGCCTTTGAATCGTCTTTGACTTGGATATGCATGGGGGGTGGAGGTGCTTTACCCTTTCGGTACAAACAATATGATGTTGTGGATGCTTTGCGCATATTCACTTTGATATTTGAGGGCAGATACACTTGTTTATGTCTAAAGCTCGGAACAATTAAAAAATGTAGTGATTGAAAGTGGGCCGCGTGAAACAAGTACAGCCATAAACTAAGTGTTTTAAACTAGGGTGTTTAGAACCCTCGAACAGCCTGGTGGCAATTTGAGGTTTGTTCTTTGATATGCCTTATCATCTGAGCAGTCACAGACGCCCAATTAAAAGGCTTCCTTCTGACTTGACAGAATGTCTATGTACAATTCATATAAACCAGTATCTACATACATTAATGACCCAACACTGCATCTACTGTCAACGCATATATGTCCTCACGACTCATTGGTCGGCCTCGAACACACTCGCAATTGACGTCAACCACACCGCTGTGGTAAGAAACGTATGGAGCGACGTTTATAAAATGCAGGATTGGAAGTGGGCGTTTATATAATCAATCAATTCGCGTGCAATGTATCCGAGAATCGCTGGAGCCAAGTTTCCACCAAGTGTCTTCTCCATTTGGGTCCGTTTTCCGAAAATGGTTAACCATTTGATAATCCTGATAATACAGGATGTAAAAACAAGGTAAACCAGGACCCCAATGGATAAGACGCTGCCCGACTCATACCGAATACATTATTGCTTTGTGAAAACTTGGCTCCAGCGATTCTCGGATACATTGCACGAGATGCATTGTCGCAGTCGGGTGGATATTTGATTCGTGTGGGACTTGTGCGCACAAAGTATGTTGTGATCCACAGACAACCACAATGGCGCGTCACCTCGAATACATTATCGCCATGTGGGCCTCGTTTGCAGTCATTCGCGCGATTAGGGGTAAGCCAGCATTCGCTTGTAATTAACAAGCCCGACAGTCATTTTTAAAAATAAAAGAATGGCACGCCTGTTTTACAATTACCAAATCCTGATTAAAGTTTAACATTTGTTACGCCAGAAAAAGTCTAATTGACCCAATGGAGGCCACGTTCTGGGATCACCAATCAACTATCGAGTTCCAATAAAAAGTAGAAATCGTTTAATAGTTCATAGCTTAATTCGTTTCACGGGGATCAAAAGTTTAAGCGTCAACGGGTAAAAAAAGGTATCAAATGAAGTTCACTTGAAAACCACTTATCGCGGCATAATTAATCGTTACACGAGGCATCCTCATTGATCTGTCAGTCATCACCATTTCCTTACGACATTCTTGATCCAGTTCTTGGCGTTTCGAAAGGTTTTGGTATTTTTAAGTTTATTCAACACCGCTTTCACTGCCAACCGCTTGGCGGCCATTTTTGCGAAAAGCTTCGCGATGGGTCCGAACGCCGCGGGCTCCAAGACCATTTCAGCATCTCCGACGTCCACCGGCTTCGTGGGGGCACCCTCCAGTACTCTCAGTTGTGTCGAAAGAAGAAGAAGTCCCGATAGCGCGAAGACAATGAACATGTTGTAGATTTGGGGTTGACCTACAGCTTCTCTGTGTTGAACGCGAGGGCTTGAACCTTTATACCGTACGAAGGGCGTTGCGTAAACGAGTCGTTTTTCCATGGTGGTTGTTACCACACCCCACGCAAAGTGAATGAACGGAGTGCGATCTTTAGACATAAACAGGTGTATCTGCTCTCAAATATCAAAGGGAATATGCGCAACGCATCCACAACATCACCGTTACCCAGACAAAAGGTAAACTTTCAAAGGCGAGCGACTGCGAACGGCTCGTAAACAACGCTGACTACAACAGGCTCGTCGTTTCTAAAACGCACTTCCATCAATTCTTCGAAGGCCAAAGACGCCCGCATGCAAAGCTGTCCCAACTTCAACACCCCCATCATTGTCCCACTCCCTAAGACGAGCGACAAGAGAGTGTGCTCCAATTATAGAGGCATCAGTCTAATCGGCATAGCCGCGAAAGTATTTTCAGCACTCCTGCTAAGCCGCTTCACCTCGGCGAGAGACGCTCGAACCGCCCCAACCAAGGAGGCTTCCGGCGCGGCCGAGGATGCCTGGAGGACCAGATCTCTAGCCTGCACAGAATGCTGGAACATCGTCACAAGTATCGATAGCAAACAATTGCATCTTTCATTAACTTCCTTGCGGCATTTGACTAGTTAAAATGGAGTCACTCTAGGTAGTAATGGAGGCAGACGGAATGCCCGGTAAACTGGTGAAGCTTCTGAGGTAACAATACTCGTCCACCTGAGCGAAATTTCGCTTCGACGGTGACGAGTCGGAAGTGTTTCCCTTTACGCTGGCGTCCGATAAGGCTGGCCTCGAACTTTCAATCGACGACCTGGAATTCGCTAATGATATCATTGTCCTGGGAGACACACCTACTGTCCTGCAACCGGTACCAAGCCAAATTAATGACCTAGAAAAGGCAGTCCGGATAGAGACAAAGACTTCGGAAGCCATAGTTTTCTCGAAAGGCTCCGAACGCCACTCTCAACCAATTTATCTCTACGATTCGCCGGTCGACTATGCCCAGCCTTCAACAACCTGGACTCTCTAATACTCTCGAATAGTCAAGCTAAGGAGGTGGTTCAACTACGAGTTGAAATCGTCAGAAACGCTTTCCAACAGTTGCGCATAAGCCTGTGTGGCCACGCGGATATGTGTGTTCCCGGACTAAGATTCGGGTCAAAGAGGGTGGGCAGGTTGGTGAAAAGGAGGCAGTGAAAGGGTGGGCAGGTGGGTGAAGAGGAAGCAGTGAGAGGGTCGACAGGTTGGTGAAGAGGAGGCAGTGAGAGGGTATAAAACAAAGCCACTGCTTGTCGAAGACACCAGGAGACGGGAAGTATTCGATTACTGGTGTCTACGACGAATCTTGAAAGCGGACTGGTGCGAAAAACTCTCCAACAACGAAATAAAGCGCCGATGTTCAGACGCGGAGAAGCTGTCAACCCTTGTACCACGCAGTCGACAACTTGACAGAACTAACACACCTCTGTCTTGCGCCGTCACAACCATGAACAGGGGGTGGCGATGCCGGGCCGGTGGACAACTGAAAACGTCGATCCGCAACGTCAAGCAGGACGTTGAGCGCTTAAAAAACTGGCATCTTGGTAAACTTCAATACCATTAAGGCCATCAATATGACATTAATGCAATCCTGGAAAATACCCGGGGCATTATTTAGCCCAAAAGGAAGGAAGTTGTACGAGCCTCAGCGGCATTTAGGGTTGGCCTGCCTTGTAGGTGGTTTGAGTGAACGCTGAGCGTCGTGGTGTCTTCACCCAATAGGAGTCGGAGTTTCCGGCCGTAATTGGGGTAAGCCGTGTTGGGGTGTGTAACGTCCTCGGGTGGTCTAGGAGACAATGTTGGAAGAGTGTGTCCCAACGGCTGTTAACGGAGGTGTCGATGAAGGCTCGTTGACTTGGTTGCTCGTAAGAGCGGTATGACGTAGTCCTGGATTTGAGGATTTGTGGTGTTTGCTAACTTTAACAATGTAACTGTTCATTGTGTTTTACTATGCTAAGAATTCTACCGCACTCTTAAGAATATTCTATTCCACTTTGCTGCACGTGTTCTCATCCATAAAAGGTCTCCGTTGGATATTTTGAGTTATACCGTTTAGACAAACAATTCGTCTATTCTCTATTAAAGGTTAATTCAACCCAACATATAATCCTATCACATTTGGCGTCGCAACGATGTGAAAAACGAACCTGGGATCCTTGTCAGTTAATGCAACTATGGTAATTCGAAGACTTCTTGGCCAAAATATCAGATTGGCACGATGGCCAAAGACGAAGGTCGGGAATGAATGATATTGTTTATTATTCAAACAATAGTGAGGGCCCGAACTGGGTCGAAAACGCCGACAAAGCGCGATGCTTAGCGCCCGCTGCAGGCGAGTCCTGTCTGGACACACGTGGGGCGTGTCGTGGTAAACATGGGGGCTGTCCAAATGTCGTCGATGTTGGCTTAATTAATCCACGTTAAGGTGCGGAGTGGTGTGCGTTGGCCAATGGGGTTCGAGTCCAATGGATGTCATGCGTCTTGAATAAATAAACACACCATTTAAGGTCACTATACAACTTCCCGAGAAGTCTCAGACTACATTGAGCGCTTCGAAATTTGGGCGATCACCGAAGATAATCTCGCTGAAGAAAAAAAACGGGCTTATTCTCTGAACGCTATTGGTAAAGACGCTTATGCTCTGGTGAAGAACTGGGTTTATCCGGAGATTCCCATTAAAATGCCGATCGCCAAGATTCATCAAGCTATTGTTCAGCATGTCCAGCCTAATAGCGTTTGAGGCTGCTGAACGAAGCATATTCCATGCTCTCATACGAAGATCCTATCAAAACATCCGTGATTTTATACTTGTACCTCAGACTGAAGCCGCAAAATGCAGCTTTGAAGCTCGATTAGACATGCAATTGCGCGACCGTTTAATTGCAGGCATCAATGATCCCAATCTGCAAAGGCAATTACTACTCCTCAAGAATCCCACATTCGAGAGTGTTCGTGCTATATAATAATAATTGTAATTGTAGTGGCTTTATTGAGGTCACGAGAACCAAAACGTTCAGCAGACTATATGCGAACACTTCCTTGAATATTGTCAAAATTTATCCGATTCCAGATCCTGTGTTTCACTCCAGATCTATCCCAAGGAGACAAAACGCGCGGATATTTAACGATCGCAAAAATGAGACCGATAAATCATTCGGTACCTGTCATTCGTGTGGCAAATTACATTCCCGCGAGCAATGTAAATTCCGTGATGCAAAATGATATAACTGTGGCAAAACAGGCCATATGAAATCGGTCTGCAAATCAAAGGTTTGTGCGATTACTAACGATTCAGACGATAATATATCTGACATGGCTCTGATGAGTTCCAGCAGTAATAGCGGTAGCCATATTTCAAGGAAACTCAAGAATTCAAATGGGAAAAATTGGTCCTTCATTTTTGATACCGGGAGTGTTAAATTGCTCATTCCGATCCATTCATTGAAGACGTTTTGTCCACGTCGACGCTTACCAAACTTACTATTTATCATATAGTAGGAATCCTATATTGAATTTTAAAACGTACATTTCAAGCCTATCTGGGGCCTTGAAATGCACAAATAATTACTCATTTTAATGCCTAGGCGAATGCTGTTTGATTGCACCAGTTTAAAACGTGGATATTAGCAGTTTTCCCTTCCACACTTTCTCCAAAAAATGAAACAATTGTTGTATTGAACAAACAAATTTTGATTAAAGATTAAGTTAATAAAAAACTCGGTTTAACCAATAACCAATACATGCAAATATGCACGTGTAACAGTCATTTACTATTTGTTAATAAATCGAAATTTTGAAAATGTGCTTAAGGGGTAGAAAATGGAGAAGAATAATTTGTTTATGTAAATAAGAGATATTTTTAATTACGATGCCTATTTGCAATGGGGCATGCAATAGTTGTGTTTGTTTTAATTGCGAAAAAGAAAATAAGCTGTTTCATGAAATTAATTAAATATTAACTTCAGCGTAGTCGAGCCAAAAGAGACACAATAAAACCCACAGGTTATCGAAATAATCGGTCGTTTACGACCAAGTCAATTATACAGGTATCTTTTCTATTAATAACACATTTATTTGTCATATTACATGGAAACGGCACTTTCACTTCACATTTTCTGAAACATTGCATTTGGGTTTAAGTATTTCATAAAAATTAGATGAGACCTTCTCAATATGTTTTACTTCGTTCTCGATATGCCTTCGAACTACATCAACCTATTGGACATCTAGAAAGCGGATTCGCAGCCTAAACCAGTACAGATGCTTGAGATTTCTTGATAAATGACGTTCTTAACAAACAAAAAATACATACACAGTCGTAATATGTAACTGTGTGTGAATTAATCCTACACTCGAGATGATAGACGCTTCGGTATAAGATTCGTTTAATTAGAGTGTGGGAATAAAATATGTTTCATGGTTTTGGAATACTACCAGTCACAAAAGGCACTCTTTTTATAATTGGATTGTGAGACCTTGACTATAAAAAAAATTGAATAATGATATCTGCTTGTATTAAGGGAAGAATACAACATCTACTAGCATTTAAATTTACAAACAGAAACATTTATGACTAATGCAGGTAAAATTTTAAGAAATTAAATGAAACCATTAATTAATATAAGGTGTGCGCAGACACGTAATCGGGGTAAAGACCCGTACTGTACTAAATAAGACTTTGATAACATTTGGAGACTAAAATATTTTACTCTTAGGAAGCATTTTAACCTTAAAATACAGCGTTAAGTGGCTGGTTGATTAATGGTGTACCGTCTCCTTTCAATGATTTTCAAATTGATAGAAAAAATTGGGAAGTTCCGTGATACGAAAAACCTATACCCACACACTATTGTTTTACCTGGTTTTTCGAATTGTCTATTCAATTAACGCACCAACAAGCTACGGGTTTAATTTTATTTACTCGTCACTATTTTCAAGCGAATTCTATTATTATTATTAATATTAGCCACGATTTTGGTATTTTTGCCTCAATACCTCGTGTCTTTGCTGTAATCTACCACCAGCTACTCAAAATTTGTGCTTGCCTTGCTCTATCTATAAGTACACAAATTTTTGCCATTGCACGTTTAATAAGAGTATGGCGTATGCTGGAGATGTTCAAATGATTGTCATTTTCCATGTTTAACATGGAGGTAAGCCATATGGGCTGTATTTATAGCACTGACTCGACCACCTACGCACAATGTGATCAATTAGGCCATAATTAATCTTCAATGAACATCGATTGAGGAGAAATGTTGTCAACTACAAAAGAGTTAGAAGATTAACCCCGTGGATACCAAATAAATTGCCTACTTGACTCAGATGTAGTAGAACAAACATACCCCTTTCACACATTTATCATATTCTAGAGGCATTGCAGCAATGGAATTGCATTTTTTATGCAAAAATCCGAATCTCCTAGCGGAAAGGAGCCGAAGGCATGTTCCTCTTTTGTTCATAAAGTGCCCCAGCTAGACGGGATGTTAAAATAACAGTAACAACGGCCAGTTATATACGAATTGTAAAGACGCCACGACGGCCATTCATTGGAATAAACTCCGGTGCCTCACAATGCGTGGGATGCGAAAAACACGACAATTGAATAACGAATCGTTTACACAACGTCCTTCGTACGGTATATAAGTTAAAATCATCAGGTCAACCCCAAATCGGCAACATGTTTATTTTCTTTGCGCTATCGGGACTTCTTCTTCTTTCGACGCAACTGAGGTTACTGGAGGGTGCCCCCACGAAGCCAGTGGACGTCGGAGATGCTGCGCTTGTCTTGACATTTGGTTTTTAATACGTTCATGATTTACCGTGCTTTTATATCTTGGATTAGTGTTCACCATTTTCAGAAAACGGACATCGGGCTTCAAAACAGCCTTATTTAAAACGCCAATAAATAGTAGAAATCGTTTTTTTTCAGATTAAAGCTTTATTCGTTTCACGTTAATCAAATTTTTAAGCGTCAACGGGTAAAAAAATAAGGTATCAAAAGAAGTTCACTTGAAAACCACGTATCGCGGCAAAATTAATCTTTAAAAGACGCATCCTCGTTGAACTGTCAGTAATCACCACTTCCTTACGACATCCTTGATCCACTTCTTGGCGTCTCGATAGGCTTCGGTTTTTTTAAGTTTTTTCAAGGCCGTTTTTACTGCCATAGGACTGGAGTCCTGTTTTGCGGTTGGGCAAAATTTCGAGGAATCCAAGACAAGCGCAGCATCGCCGACGTCCACCGGCGGTTAACGGGGGTTTCTATGAAGGCTCGTAATAGGGAGAGGGGTGATTTGTTTGCTCTTTGGATAGGTATGATGTAGTTCTGGATTTGAGGATTTGTGGTGGTTGCTAACTTTAACAATGTAACTGTTCATGTTGTTTTACTTTGCTGAGCATTGTACCGCACTCTTAAGAATATTATATTCCACGTTGAGGCACGTGTTCTCATTCATTAAATATCTCGGTTAGCTAAGATCCCCAACAAAGAAATAAAGCGTCGATGTTCAGACGCGGAGACACTTTAAACCCTTGTAAAAAACATGTCATCAGATTCAATTTAGCAATAAAACACTGGAGGGTCTTCTTGGTCTTCTTTGGGACGGTTAGCTCCGGCTTAGAGGATGAGCCGGCAGCTTCATGGATGTCGCGGATCGTAGTCGCCCACGTGCTGCTGTCGTAGGCCAGATCGCAACCGATGTGTGGGTGTGATTGATTATATAAACGCCCACTTCCAAGATGATAAAGTAAGCAGACGCTCGCCTTTGAAAGTTTACCTTTTGTCTGGGTGACGGTGATTTTGTGGATGCTTTGAGCATATTCACTTTACTATTTGAAGGCAGATACACTTGTTTATGTCTAAAGCTCGGAACATTTATAAAATGTAGTGATTGGAAGAGGGCCGCTTGAAACAAGTAAAGCCATAAACTAAGTGTTTTAAACTAGGCTGTTTAGAACCCTCAAACAGCACCATGTCAATTTGAGGTTTTTTCGTTGATATGCCTGACCGTCTGAGCAGTCACAGACGCCCAATTAAAAGGCTTCCTTCTGACTTGACTGAATGTCGATATACAATTCATTTAAAGCAGTATTTACACACACCAATGACCCAAAACGGCATCTACTGTCAACGCATATATGTCCTCACGACTCATTGGTCGTCCTCGCAATTGACGTCACCTACACCGCTGTGGGAAGAAAAGTTTGGAGCGACGTTTATACAATGCAGGATTGGAAGTGGGCGTTTATATAATCAATCACACCCACACACCAAGAGTTGACAAGAAAGGACAAGGCCTGCGACATAATATTTGCGATCGGTTCAATTGGGTACACACCCCACCTCACCACCCCACCACCTCTCAGATCTCGACCAATCGATTGGTGTGCCACCAGAACAATTTCCGTCCACCGTAAGAATTGGGAGGAATGCCGAAACCCAAATAAAACCGGTTAGCACTCGAACGTTTAGAAATATTCAGTTTTGTTGTGCATACTTTGTGTAGACAAATATTGACACGGGTTAACTTCATCAGCCCAATTGTAGGTGAAACAAAACCACCTCGTCCACCTCGTCAAATAACTGTGGTGTTCTACAAAGCGCTGTACTTTCTCCATTTTTATTCAATGATTACGCGTCTACAATGTGGTCCCTATCATCTTCTTATTCTTCGTCACATTCCTTTTTTTATAACTTCGATAGTCTGTGTCCTTCGTGATCTGTACAAAGCGATTACTATTCTGGATGTTGCTATGATTATTATTATTTTTATTATTATTATTAAAGCAGCACTCGATATTTTATTAGTCAGCGCAGAACCTGGCCTCCATCGGTTCAATTCGACTTTTTACGGCGAAACAAATTTTAAAATTTAAACAGATTTTGATAATTGTAAAACAGGAATGCCATTCTTTTATTTTAATCGATCAAAAAATGATGGTGAGGTTTGTTAATTAGAAGCGAATGCTGGCTAACCCCTAATCGCGCGAATGACTGCAAACGAGGCCCACATGGCGATAATGTATTCGAGGTGACGCGCCATTGTGGTTGTCTGTGGATCACAACATATTTTGTGCGCACAAGTCCCACACGAATCAAATATCCATCCGACTGCGACAGTGTATCTCGTGCAATGTATCCGAGAATCGCTGGAGCCAGGTTTCCACCAAGCAATACTGTAATCGGTATGAGTCGGGAAGCGTCTTCTCCATTGATGTACCCAGAATTAGCACGTTTTCCAAAATTTATGTACTTTGAGTGACTAATTTGGTTTCTTATTCGTTCCTGATTTACTGTGCTTTGATATCCTGTATTAGCGTTTACCATTTTCGGAAAACGGACATCGGGCTTCTAAACAGCCTTATTTAAAACGCCAATAAAAAAGTAGAAATCGTTTTTTTTTATTTCAGTTTATAGCTTTATTCGTCGTACGCGGATTAAAAGTTTAAACGTCAAATAGTAAAATAAATAAGGTATCAAAAGAAGTTCACTTGAAAGCCACTTATCGCGGCAAAATAAATCGTTAAACGAGGCATCCTCATTGATCTGTCAGTCATCACCACTTCCTTACGACATCCTTGATCCACTTCTTGGCGTTTCGATAGCCTTTCGTTTTTTTAAGTTTATTCAACGCCGCTTTAACTGCCAACCGCTTGGCGGCCTGTTTTGCGGCAAGCTTCGCGATGGGGCCGAATGCCGCGGGCTCCAAGACAAGCGCAGCATCTTCGACGTCTACCGGCTTCGTGGAGGCACCCTCCAGTACCCTCAGTTGCGTCGAAAGAAGAAGAAGTCCCGATAGCGCGAAGACAATGAACATGTTGTAGATTTGGGGTTGACCTACTGCTTTTGTGTGTTGTACTCGAGGACTTGAACTTATATACCGTACGAAGGACGTTGCGTAAACAATTCGTTATTCAATGGTGGTGTTTATCGCACCCCACGCAACGTGACGTACAGGAGTGTATTCCAATGAATGGCCGTCGTGGCGTCCATCAAATTGGTCATAAAGCAGGCCGTTGTTACTGTTATTTTAACATCCCGTCTAGCTGGGGCCATTCATGGATAAAAGAGGAACATGCCTTCGGCTCATTTCCGCTGGGAGATTCGGATTTTTGCATAAAAAATGCAATTCCATTGCTGCAAGGCCTATAGAATATGATCAATGTTGTGAAAAGGGTATGTTTTTTCTACTACAGCTTAGTTAAGTAAACCATTTATTTGGTATCCACAGGTTAATCTTCTAACTCTTTTGTAGTTGACAACATTTCTCCTCAATCGATGTTCATTGAAGATTAATTATGGGCCAAGCTTTTCCGTAGAAAAAATAGGAAGCGCCATTGGGATTATCAGTGATTACGATTTTGGAGATCGGAACAGTTGATCTAATGATAGCTGATCCCACGGAATTGAAAGTATGACAATCGTATAATGGGTGAGGTGATCAAAATATAACACTATCTAAAGACAGATGGCGAACTGGTTGCTGGAAATTTGCAAGGATGACAAAGGTACTAAGACTGGGCCCGTTTGGTATCGAATCCCTAGCAGGATCAATCAAGGTATGAACCGTTTCTCTTGGCGCATCTTCGAAGACGATTTCTTTAACCCCCTTCCTGAAAGTTTCGAAAAAATTGAATTCAAATTTTACGAATATCTCCAACTCGAGGATAGACAGGCTTCATTCGGGTCCCTCGCAATCAGAAATAGGATCACTATTTGGTCGTAAATATCTATTGGCTAAAACCTTCGCTTCGGAATATTTGAATGGACATAGGATTAAAGGTCACCCGTTGTGTATATTTTCATGACCCAATTATTAATTGAACGAAGCAGTGACAGAATAATCGGACCGATTCGGTCTGCTCACATGGCTAATTGGTGGAGACCCGTTGTCGCGATTTCAAGGCATGAATCTTCCGCCAGTCATAGCGAACGGTCGTTCATTGCGTTATCTAATGTTTTGGCTGTTTGAAAGTTTACGGCTTGATTATTGGCGCGCCGAATCTCAATGCTGTGGCATGCAAATTGAATTGGCAGTTCGAGTGAATTCAAAGATGCTGTTGAAATAGGAAGCGCCATTGGGATTATCAGTGATTACGATTTTGGGGATCGGAACAGTTAGTCTTATGATAGCTGGTCCAACGGAATTGAAAGTAGGACAATCGTATAATGGGTGAGCTGATCAAAATGTAAAACACGCTAAAGACAGATGGCGAACTGGTTGCTGGAAATTTGCAAGGACGACAAAGGTGCTAAGACTGGGCCCGTTTTTAAATGATCGCCCGTTGTGTATTTTTTCATGACACAATTCTTCATGGAACGGTTCGGTCTGCTCACATGCCCAATTGGTGGAGACCCGTTGTCGCGATTTCAAGGCATAAATCTTCCGCCGGTAAATCCGTGGTCAAGCCAACGGTCGTTCATTGCGTTATCTAATGCTTTGGCTGTTTGATAGTTCCCGGCATGATAATTGGCGCGCCGACTTTCAATGCTGTGACATGCAAATTAAATTGGCAGTTCGAGTGAATTCAAAGATGCTGTTGAAATAGGAAGCGCCATTGGGATTATCAGTGATTACGATTTTGGGGATCGGAACAGTTAGTCTTATGATAGCTGGTCCAACGGAATTGAAAGTAGGACAATCGTATAATGGGTGAGCTGATCAAAATGTAAAACACGCTTAAGACAGATGGCGAACTGGTTGCTGGAAATTTGCAAGGACGACAAAGGTGCTAAGACTGGGCCCGTTTTTAAATGATCGCCCGTTGTGTATTTTTTCATGACACAATTCTTCATGGAACGGTTCGGTCTGCTCACATGCCCAATTGGTGGAGACCCGTTGTCGCGATTTCAAGGCATAAATCTTCCGCCGGTAAATCCGTGGTCAAGCCAACGGTCGTTCATTGCGTTATCTAATGCTTTGGCTGTTTGATAGTTCCCGGCATGATAATTGGCGCGCCGACTTTCAATGCTGTGGCATGCAAATTTAATTGGCAGTTCGAGTGAATTCAAAATTTCTGTTGAAATAGGAAGCGCCATTGGGATTATCAGTGATTACGATTTTGGGGATCGGAACAGTTAGTCTTATGATAGCTGGTCCAACGGAATTGAAAGTAGGACAATCGTATAATGGGTGAGCTGATCAAAATGTAAAACACGCTTAAGACAGATGGCGAACTGGTTGCTGGAAATTTGCAAGGACGACAAAGGTGCTAAGACTGGGCCCGTTTTTAAATGATCGCCCGTTGTGTATTTTTTCATGACACAATTCTTCATGGAACGGTTCGGTCTGCTCACATGCCCAATTGGTGGAGACCCGTTGTCGCGATTTCAAGGCATAAATCTTCCGCCGGTAAATCCGTGGTCAAGCCAACGGTCGTTCATTGCGTTATCTAATGCTTTGGCTGTTTGATAGTTCCCGGCATGATAATTGGCGCGCCGACTTTCAATGCTGTGGCATGCAAATTTAATTGGCAGTTCGAGTGAATTCAAAGATTTCTGTTGAAATAGGAAGCGCCATTGGGATTATCAGTGATTACGATTTTGGGGATCGGAACAGTTAGTCTTATGATAGCTGGTCCAACGGAATTGAAAGTAGGACAATCGTATAATGGGTGAGCTGATCAAAATGTAAAACACGCTTAAGACAGATGGCGAACTGGTTGCTGGAAATTTGCAAGGACGACAAAGGTGCTAAGACTGGGCCCGTTTTTAAATGATCGCCCGTTGTGTATTTTTTCATGACACAATTCTTCATGGAACGGTTCGGTCTGCTCACATGCCCAATTGGTGGAGACCCGTTGTCGCGATTTCAAGGCATAAATCTTCCGCCGGTAAATCCGTGGTCAAGCCAACGGTCGTTCATTGCGTTATCTAATGCTTTGGCTGTTTGATAGTTCCCGGCATGATAATTGGCGCGCCGACTTTCAATGCTGTGGCATGCAAATTTAATTGGCAGTTCGAGTGAATTCAAAGATGCTGTTGGTTAATTAACCGCCTCATTGGTATGTATCGAGATAGATGGGTTGTAGATTATTGTTTACATTACAATATTGACAAAATGGGTAACGATTCGCCGGTCGACTATGCCCAGCCTTCAACTACCTGGGCTCTCCAATACTCCCGAAAAGTCAATGTTAATAATAATAATTGTAGTGGCTTTATTGGGGTCACGAGGACCAAAACTTTCAGCAGTTAAAAGAGGCAGTATAACAAGTATTAGACGTGAAAATTGTGTTTTAGTTCCTGTTTCACCTGCTCTGGTGATACTAAAAATCGGGACAAATAGGGAATGACCAAATTGCGATGTGCCGCTGTTCTTGTTGGAATTGAACGGTATAGTCTACGCATTGTTCGAAGAGATTTACATTCAGATAAACTGGAATCGAGGGGATGGAAGAGGTCACTTAAAATACGAGCAGCGATTAGTGAAAAATTATTGAAGTGGCGTTGAACGATGATTTCTTGAATAGAGAGAATAGGCAGACCACTAGAAAACGAGATTATTTTAAAAAGTCGATGAAGGGTTCAAAAGTCAGAACATTTAAGGCCGGGGACAATTACCGGAGAACAATATACAATAAGTGGAATTATACAGGCATGGACAAATGTTTTTTTGTTGCCAGAGCTTTAGCCAAGTCTCCTGAACCGACGAACTAAGAAGCAGAGTCGACGGCATTTATCAAAGACGGCATCCACATGATCACTCCATGATAACCGACTGTTAAAAATAACGCCGAGGAATTTAGATTTTGAGCTCGAAGCGAAATTATGGAGTGAAGTGATTTTGGGAGTGTCAACATTGGCACACATTTATGTCAGAGAATTTCATATGCTTTCGTCAAGACTGAGTGGTCGGCGTTAAATCCAAAGATGGTGGTGTCGCCAGTTGCATCAATCTCAGCTGGTCAAAATCGAACAAAAATGTTTTCTGCTATGCAGACAGTGCTATTGAATGTGTTGGGGTTATGTGCCATCCAAGGTCTCTTCAAAACTGCAAGTCTGTGACAGTCTTTAACTTGTATATCCCCCCATCTTCTACCAGAACAGACATATCTAAGTTCTATGACTCGCTTATACCTTTTATTTCTTCAATTATGGATGATTCTTTCATTCTGCTGTGTGGTGATTTCAATTCTGCGCCTATTAGCCCTCTTCTTACACTTTGTCTTAACACCATAGTCAATTTTCCTACACGTGAAGGGAATCTTCTTGACCACATATTTGTGTCACATTCTTCTCTGTATGCATGTCGTAAACGTGCACCTTTAGCCAAGTCGGACCACTGCATCGTTGTTGGTCTACCGAAAATATATGGCAAGGATAAACAAACCATCAACGTCGTCCCAAACCCAAAAAACTTTGTATCCGCTCTCACTGCCTCCAGAACCAGTGCAATTTTAAAGATGCCGTTCCCACAACCGACTTCAAAGTTTTCGAGGATTCCGACTTCGATAAAGAGATAGACAATATCAATAGTTATCTCCGCTTTTTGTACGATACGCATTGCCCACTCACGGAACCATCCCTCACCCCCCGTGTCATATCTTCTCCATTTCAGAAAAGAATGAGTCGAAAAAAGAAACGACTTTGTCGCCAGGGAAGGTATCGAGAAATTAAACCAATTTCGATACAGATCACAGCTGAGGTAAACCGCCTTAACAAAATTTTTGCGGATGAGCTGTTCAGAACATCGAAACCCGGTGATTTCTGGAAAAATCTTTACAGATTGACAGGAACCCACCACCCATATCTACAAAGTGATGCCCTAGACCCTGATCCTCTGAACGATGGCTTTATCTTAAAATCCGCTGACCATTCCGCGGTACCTCTCGTTAGATCTCTTAATCCCAGCGCTTTCCTGCCAGCTCACGAATCCTCTATCTCCCAAATTTTGGCTGGCTCAAGAGCTCCACAGCGACTGGTCCCGACAGGGTCCCCCTCGCAATTCTTTAAATCTGTTACCGCGAGATTTCTGCGTTTGTCAACCAGCTCGTGAATCATTCGTTAGGAGAATGCTACTTTCCTTCGGAATGGACAGATTTCGCTATAACACCTTTTCCGAAACGAGCCAATGGTTCCGCCGGACCTGTTAAGTATAGACCTATCGCCAACTCATCTGTGTGTTTAAAAGTGATTGAGAAGCACCTCCTCTCTAAATTGGATGACAAGCTTAAAACTGCTGATGACCCGTTTCAGTATGCTTATAAATCAAATAGAAGCACTCTGGTCAACATGTCAGAGTCGGAAATGAAGCCTCCACCTCCTTGCAAAATAACTGCGGTGTACTACAAGGCGCAGTGCTATCTCACTTCCTTTTCAACTATTATGCGTCTAGCCTTCGGTCCCCTAACGTCGTGACACTTAAATACTACGCGGATGACTTGACTTCATGCCATGCATGCAAGACGGATGGTTATTCTCAACAGCTCGGGCAGGCAGTCACTGAGGTAGTCGAGTGGTCTTCGGGGAATGGTCTTTTGCTGAATGCATCAAAATGCATCTATATAACTTTTTTCCCTGACAGCCGCTGTTGACACTCCCGTAATCCCTTCACTCGATAATTTCCTTCGAGCTCAAAATCGAAATTCCTCGGTGTTATTTTTAATCGTCGGTTCTCATGGAGTATTCATGTGGATGCTTTGTTTGGTAAATATCGTCGCCTTTGCTTCCTAGTTCGCCGGTTCAGGAGACTTGGCTTAAGGTCTAGCCATATAAAAGCTTTTGTCCATGCCTGTATAATTTCCCTTATTGTATATTGTTCTCCGGTAATTGTCCCCGGCCTTAAATGTTCTGACTTTTGAACCCTTCATAGACTTTTTTAAAATAATCTCGTTTTCGAGTGGTCTGCCTATTCTCTCTATTCAAGAAATCATCGTTCAACGCCACTTCAATAATTGTTCACTAATCGCTGGTCGTATTTTAAGTGACCCCTCCCATCCACTCTATCCCAGTTTATCTGAATGTAAATCTCTTCGAACAATGCGTAGACTATACCGTTCAATTCCAACAAGAACAGCGGCATATCGCAATTCGGTCATTCCCTATTTGTCCCGATTTTTAGTATCACCAGAGCAGGTGAAACAGGAACTAAAACACAATTTTCACGTCTAATACTTGTTATACTGCCTCTTTTAACTGCTGAAAGTTTTGGTCCTCGTGAGCCCAATAAAGCCACTACAATTATTATTATTAACATTGACTTTTCGGGAGTATTGGAGAGCCCAGGTAGTTGAAGGCTGGGCATAGTCGACCGGCGAATCGTTACCCATTTTGACAATATTGTAATGTAAACAATAATGTACAACCCATCTTTCCTTCTATTGGTCCGATTATTCTGTCACTGCTTCGTTCCATGAAGAATTGTTTCATGAAAAAATACACAACGGGTGATGTTTTATCCTATGTCCAATCAAATATTCCGAAGCGAAGGTTTTAGCCAGTAGATATTAACGACCAAATAGTGACCATCTTTCTGATGGCGAGGGAGCCAGGTTTGATTCCCGGGTCAGGCCAGATTTGGTTGCACTGCAGACGTCGCCTGTAAACATTTTCTCGAGAAACTTTATGACACACCCTCATGAAGCCGGTCTACCCTCGAGTTGGAGATATTCGCCAAATTTGATTTCGATTTTTTGGAAACTGTGAGGAAGGGGGTACGAGAAATCGTCTGCGCAGATGCGCTAAGAGAAACGGTTCGTACTTTGATCGATTCTGCCAGCGATTCGATACCAAACGGGCCCAGTCTTAGCTCTTTTGTCCGAATTTCCAGCAACCAGTTCGCCATCTGTCTTACGCGTGTATTATAGTTTGATCAGCTCACCGTGGGATCAGCTATCATAAGACTAACTGTTCCGATCCCCAAAATCGTAATCACTGATAATCCCAATGGCGCTTCCTATTTTTTCTACGGAAAAACGTGGCCCATAATTAATCTTTAATGAACCTCGATTGAGGAGAAATGTTGTCAACTACAAAAGAGTTAGAAGATTAACCCTGTGGATACCAAATAAAGTGCCTACTTAACTCAGATGTAGTAGAACACAAATACGCTTTTCACAACATTGATCATATTCTAGAGGAATAGAATTGCATTATTTTTGTGCAAAAATCTGAATCTCCTAGCAGAAAGGAGCAGAAGACACGTGCCTGTTTTGTCCATAAATGTCCCCAGCAAGACGGTATATCAAAATAACAGTAACAACGGCCTGTTTTATGGCGAATTCGAAAACGTCACGCGGCCATTCATTGGAATACACTCCGTTCATTCACGTTGCGTGGGGTGCGATAAATTATAGCAAATTGCGTTAACTTGTGCGCTAAACACCACCATAGAACAACGACTCGTTTACGCTACGCCCTTCGTACGGTATAAAGGTTCAAGCCCTCGCGTCCAACACACAGAAGCCGTGGGTCAACCCCAAATCGACAACATGTTTATTGTCTTCGCGCTTTCGAGACTCCATATGACGACGCAACCACAGAGGCTGGAGGGTGCCCCCACGAAGCCGGTGGACGTCGGAGATGCTGCGCTTGTCTTGGAGCGGCATTCAGCATTCGGCCACATCGCAAAACAGGCTGCCAAGCGGTTGGCAGTAAAAAGGGCCTTGAAAAAACTTAAAAAAACCAAAGCCATTCGAAACGCCAAGAAGTGGATCAAGGATGTCGCAAGGAAGTGCTGATTACTGACAGATCAATGAGGATGCCTCGTTTAACGATTTATTTTTCCGCGATAAGTGGTATTGAAGTGAACTTCTTTTGATACCTTATTTTCTTTACCATTTGACGTTTAACATTTTGATCCGCGTAAGACGAATAAAGCTATAAACTGAAATTGAAAAATAAACGATTTCTACTTTTTTATTGGCGTTTTAAATAAGGATGTTTAGAAGCCCGATGTCCGTTTTCCGAAAATGGTTAACGGAATATAATGTCCCAGTGGGAATGAGATCTAAGAAAATGGGATAAGTTAATAGCAACCTGTATTCCGCCAGAGGGTTTCCCCAAACGTCAGTCAACTCCATGAATAAGGCGACTTAAATTGGCGAGTGACCTTTACTTAGGAAGGAAGATTGGTAGAAGGTACACGCATTTTTTTTTTTTAATAATTTTTACGCTTTATTAAGGTCACAAAGACCAGAACTTTCAGCATTTTAATGTTTAACAGGAATGGAGGAAATAACAACGAGGTAAGTGCACTTACGAAAGACGATATAATAAGGAAAGCGATGGACGAAGAAGTTGGAACACAATAGGAGCTTTGGGCGAAAATGTGACGGGTCCTTATAGCGGGTAACTACCCAACTAATCCATAGTGTGGGAGAAGGGAGGATGTCGCTGTCGGTCCTACAGTGTAGGATGTGTGGAGGAGGTTGAGCGGCTGCGGTTGCCGGTTGCGGTGGGTTGGGGGAGCGAAAGGCATCCTGTATGACGGGAGAAAGTGAGTTGCCTCACTTTGAGTGAACCAGAGGGTCGTTAACACCATCAGATCGACCTTCGTACCATAGAAAGATAGAAAGGCAAGATGGCCGCCTCTTATCCTGTCATGTCGTGCGTTACACTGTATAATGGGAGATATAAAATCACGGTAAAAAGGAACGAATGAGAAACCACATTTCTCACTCAAAGTACATAAATTTTGGAAAACGTGCTAATTCTGGGGACCCCAATGGATAAGACGCTGCCCGACTCATACCGACTACATTATTGCTTGGTGGAAACTTGGCTCCAGCCATTCTCGGATACATTGCACGAGATGCATTGTCGCAGTCGGGTGGATATTTGATTCGTGTGGGACTTGTGCGCACAAAATATGTTGTGATCCACAGACAACCACAATGGCGCGTCACCTCGAATACATTATCCCCATGTGGGCCTCGTTTGCAGTCATTCGCGCGAATAGGGGTAAGCCAGCATTCGCTTCTAATTAACAAGCCCGACAATCATTTTTGATCAATTAAAATAAAAGAATGGCACGCCTGTTTTACTATTACCAAATCCTGTTTAACATTTGTTACACCGGAAAAAGTCGAATTGACCCAATGGAGGCCAGGTTCTGCGCTGACCAATCAAATATCGAGTGCTACTTTAATAATAATAATAATAACGACAACCAGAATAGTCATCGCTTTGTACAGACAACGAAGAACACAGACTATCGAAGTTACAAAAAAGAGGAATGTGACGAAGAAGAAGAAGAAGAAGAAGATAGGAACCACAGTGTAGACGCGTAATCATTGAACAGAAATGGAGAAAGTACAGCGCTTTGTAGAACACCATAGTTATTAGACGAGGTGGACGAGGTGGTTTTGTTTCCGCTACAATGGGGCTGATGAAGTTAACCCGTGTCAATATTGGTCTAAACAAACTATGCACAACAAAACTGAATATTGCCCAACGTTCGGGTACTAACCGGTTTTATTAAGGTTTCGGCATTCTTCCAAATCCTTACGGTGGACGGAAATTGTTCTGGTGGCACACCAATCGATTGGTCGAGATCTGAGAGGTTATGTTGTTGTGAGGTGGGGTGAGTGGCAGGACAGCGCCCACGTACGTGATTGCAGTTGTGAAAATAGCGAGGTAGTGATTTGGTCGCGGGCGTGCGTACGTGCGTGTACCCAACTGAACCGATCGCAAATATTATGTCGCAGGCCTTGTCCTTTCTTGTCAACTCTTGGTGTGTGGGTGTGATTGATTATATAAACGCCCACTTCCAATCCTGCATTGTATAAACGTCGCTCCAAACTTTTCTTCCCACAGCGGTGTAGGTGACGTCAATTGCGATTGTGTTCGAGGCCGACCAATGAGTCGTGAGGACATATATGCGTTGACAGTAGATGCCGTTTTGGGTCATTAATGTGTGTAAATACTGCTTTAAATGAATTGTATATCGACATTCAGTCAAGTCAGAAGGAAGCCTTTTAATTGGGCGTCTGTGACTGCTCAGACGATAAGGCATATCAACGAAATAACCTCGAACTGACATGGTGTTGTTTGAGGGTTCTAAACACCCTAGTTTAAAACACTTAGTTTATGGCTTTACTTGTTTCAAGCGGCCCTCTTCCAATCACTACATTTATAATTGTTCCGAGCTTTAGACATAAACAAGTGTATCTGCCTTCAAATAGTAAAGTGAATATGCTCAAAGCATCCACGACATCACCGTCACCCAGACAAAAGGTAAATTTTCAAAGGCGAGCGTCTGCTTACTTTATCATCTTTCCGGTGCCAACTTGATTAAAGCAAACTTCATCATCTTTTTGGACCGAAAGGGTAAAGCACCTCCGCCCCCCATGCATATCCAAGTCAAAGCCGAGGCAAAGGCAGTCTCAACTGAAGCTGAAACCAATAGGCGCTGTCTTCGAAATGCCGAAATTGAGGCGATTTACGCGGCCCTGCAGAGAATCACACATCGACAGCCTCCAGGTACGAAAGGACAATGGTTTCGGTCAAAGGGTTGCGAGCATTCATGCTTATCACTGTTGGACGACGGATATGCAATTTCTTTTCTGTCAAAACGTCGCTCCGAACGTTTCTTCCCAAAATACGGATGAGACGGTTATTAGAAAGTAAGGTCTATCTAAGGAAGCACCCGATGGGACCGTGGTGGGTGTGGCTATTGTGATTACTAATCGATATTTCCGGTGACAAGTTCTGCAGCGTCACCGTAGCGTAGTTGACGTCAATTGCGAGTGTGTTCGAGGCCGACCAATGAGTCGTGAGGACATATATGCGTTGACAGTAGATGCCGTTTTGGGTCATTAATGCGTGCAAATACTGCTTTAAATGAATTGTATATCGACATTCAGTCAAGTCAGAAGGAAGGCTGTTAACTGGGCGTCTGTGACTGCTCAGACGGTTAGGCATATCTAACGAAAAAACCTACGAATTGCTACCGGGCTGTTTGAGGCGTCTACACACTCGTATTTAAAACGCCAATAAAAAGTAGAAATCATTTCAGTTTATAACTTTATTCGTTTTACGCGGATCAAAGGTGTAAGCGTCAAATGGTAAATAAAATAAGGTATTAAAAAAATTTAACTTGAAAGCCACTTATCGCGGCAAAATTAATCGTTAAACAAAGCAATCAATAAGCATTCTCATTGCTCTGTCAGTCATCACCACTTCCTTGCGACATCCTTGATCCTCTTCTTGGCGTCTCGATAGACTTTCGTTTTTTTAAGTTTTTTCAAGGCCGCTTTTAACTGCCATCTGCTTGGTAGCCTGTTTTGCGATGTGGACGAATGACGCGGGCTCCAAGACAAGCGCAGCATCTCCGACGTCCACCGGCTTCGTGGGGGCACCCTCCAGTGCCTTTGGATGCGTCGTCATATGGAGTCTCGAAAGCGCGAAGACAATAAACATGTTGAAGATTTGGGGTTGACCTACTGCTTCTGTGTGTTGGTCGCGATGGCTTGAACTTATATACCGTACAAAGGGCGTAGCGTAAAGGAGTCGTTATTCGATGGTGGTGTTTATCGCACCCCACGCAAAGTGAATGAACGGAGTGTATTCCAATGAATGGTCTGCGTTGCGTTTTTAAAATAATTTATGCACGTCGTTGCTAAACCTTTCCGTGCGAGCCTCAGCGGTATTTGGGGTTGGCCTGCCTTGTAGGCGGTTTGAGTGAACGCTGAGCGTCGTGGTGTCTTCACCCAATAGGAGTCGGAGTTTCCGGCTGTAAGTGGGGTAAGCCGTGTCGGGGTGTGTAACGTCCTCGGGCGGTCTAGGAGACAATGTGGGAAGAGTGTGTCCCCTCGGCTGTTAACGGAGTTGTCTATGAAGGCTCGTAATAGGGACAGGGGTGACTTGGTTGCTCGTGGGAGCGGTATGACGTAGTCCTGGATTTGAGGATTCCAGGACTGTCACACACTTCGTGAACAAGAGTGCTCTCGAAGTTGGCGCTGTGGTCAGAGTAGAGAGAGTCTGGGACCCACATAGAACACACGTTAGCGCCGGCGACGGTGGATGCTGTCTGGCTCCACTTCAATACAATAAAAATGAAAAAATTGACCGTTCGAGTTTCAAGCGGAGACCAAAGACCGATCGATGCCCCGACGCATGACACACCACGCGACGACCAGAGGCCCTTCTCCTGCCCGTCACCCTATACACCCTGAAGAGGTGCATAATAATGGCAGTTATTCCGTGGTAGATCCAGATGCCATAAAAAACGGTTCTCCCCGTCTTTTGGTTTTGCCTTGACCCCCTTTCAGCACAATGACACCATACTGCCTTGTTGTAACGGTTTGAGCCTGTTAGGTATGTAGAGGATGTTCCATAAATCAATGGGTCTAAGTCGTCGTGTGAAATTTAATGAGTAAAGCGACGGCAGTACCAAGTGGTCATGCTTCAGTTACCATTTCCAGATAGAAGACGTTATTTTGGGGACGTTTAATACCCAATTACCGTAAATTCACCCGGCGTGATTTGCATGAATCAACGCACACCATAAAACCGACTAGACTCCCAGCGCCGTTTACTTTTCATGCGACCAGACCCGCGGAAGGAGATGCCCCAATCGCCCTCAATACCACAACCACCCCCAAGAAGGAGGGATCCGAGACAGGAGGTAAGGCCTGTGGCCTGTAAAACGTCACTCCATTTGAAGCCATTTCACCTCAAATCCTGCTATTTCAGATGATACGAAGCGCACTTCTGCCGCCTGTCGAGAGCCAGGGCGAACGAGACGCCAGAGGAAAAGAAAGTCGAGATGCTGAAATAGACGCGATTATGGCGGCGCTGGATAAAATTCTCTTTCGACAAAAATCAGGTACGTCTAGGCAGACAATTGCGCAATCTCGCTGTCGCTTTTGCGTGACACGTTTTTATAAATTCATCTCTGCCCCCAATTCACCCTCAACCGAAAACCGTTGTAGTCACAAATGAGTGGATTCAAACCGATTCGGCGATGGCGCATTCATTACCAATTTCGGAGCGTTCCTTCGAACCGGAGATCAGAATCCGGTGTGATTCGCCGAATGAATTTAGCTCGGATTCAGATGTTATTGGACCCCTTTCTTCCGGTAAGTAAATTTTCTGAGATTATCTATGCAAAGCACTCCATGAATTGTGCCCAACATTCTTTGTGCAATGAGGGTGGATATGGATAATAGGTGGTTTATTTAAACGGTAGAATAAAATCTGTTATACACCATATAAATATGTCTAATAAACGGCCAAACAATGCCTCATCAAACTTTGGTGAAAAATGCAAAATTAATTTTACAAAAAAGACTTTATAGACCTTTTGAAACGTTGAGTTGCGCTCAAATCGCACGAATCTGGTGGCAGATAATCTTGTGCGTTTCCATCTCCGTGCCAGACATTAGCCTTTAGTTCAAGGTCACAGTACTCCACACAGATCACGACCAATAGAAACCGGACTCCGCCTATAAAGCACAAAACGCCTGCTCAGGTGAATGAGGTTCATCCAGTCATGTTTTCGATACACGGCAGTCAAACCGATGCTAGTTCCACAAGTGCCTTTTGAACTGCCTGTTAGCAATACATTAAGTGACAAATCCTACCATTTTGTTTCTATTTCTTTTAGGTTTGACAACGGAATCAAAACCAATTTCAAGTCCTGAGCCAAAACAGGAAAATCCGAGGATAGTCGAGAGCATTGAAGGAAGTAAGTGGCCCATTTGTTCAATTCATGTTTCATCATTTTGATGTGGAGGATTTTATCAGCCTCTCACCGCTAGCCCGATGATTCGCAGTTCAGAATGTTTCGTGCATGTTATCCTTTGAAGAGTCTGGTGTCTAGAATGAAGTTTCCAGTCTTTCTGTCTCCACCTTCAGTATTCATTTTATTTGTTTCAATGATTACTTCTGGAAGTGTTGTCCCCCTGACGCTAACAAGACCATTCCATTTCATGGTGTTTTTCACGTCCTGCCACCACGGTATTCAATTGACATGGAGACAGACTACAATAGAGGGATAGGATGAGTCATCTGGGATACTTCTTGGATGGTGTGCATAGATAATCCACTGGAAAGACGATTATTCTAAAGAGTTCACGGAGAGTCAAAAGGTCAGGACGTTTGAGCCCAGGCAAAACCATGGGGGCGTACGAGCGGACTGAGACAGGCATCCACGAACCGATGACAATGACCGATAGTGACAAATATCACGGTTTCCTTCTCCTGAAAATCTCCGCTCCGTATGACGGGATTGAGAGACTGCATTACGGCTAACGACTTTCCATCCACCCAAAGGATTTGAAGACAATTTGCGCAATTAGCATAACTAACTCGTATGGGTTGGTTTAAATCAGCGATGTTGCAACTGTTTCAGTGCACATAGGGTTGGTAGGGCCTATTGCGGGTGTGCACATGGAGGTATTAGGACCTGTACTGTTGGGTATAACGTTCTGGCGTGTGCTGATGCATTTAGTGGTGCTTAGAACGTGGGGGTCAACGTTCCGGTGTGTGCACATGGAGGTATTAGGACCTGGACTGTGGGGTATAACGTTCTGGCGTGTGCTGATGCATTTAGTGGTGCTTAGAACGTGGGGGTCAACGTCCCGGTGTGTGCACATGGAGGTATTAGGACCTGTACTGTTGGGTATAACGTTCTGGCGTGTGCTGATGCATTTAGTGGTGCTTAGAACGTGGGGGTCAACGTCCCGGTGTGTGCAGATGGAGGTATTAGAACCTGGACTGTTGGGTATAACGTTCTGGCGTGTGCTGATGCATTTAGTGGTGCTTAGAACGTGGGGGTCAACGTTCCGGTGTGTGCAGATGGAGGTATTAGGACCTGGACTGTTGGGTATAACGTTCTGGCGTGTGCTGATGCATTTAGTGGTGCTTAGAACGTGGGGGTCAACGTCCCGGTGTGTGCAGATGGAGGTATTAGAACCTGGACTGTTGGGTATAACGTTCTGGCGTGTGCTGATGCATTTAGTGGTGCTTAGAACGTGGGGGTCAACGTCCCGGTGTGTGCAGATGGAGGTATTAGGACCTGGACTGTTGGGTATAACGTTCTGGCGTGTGCTGATGCATTTAGTGGTGCTTAGAACGTGGGGGTCAACGTTCCGGTGTGTGCACATGGAGGTATTAGGACCTGGACTGTGGGGTATAACGTTCTGGCGTGTGCTGATGCATTTAGTGGTGCTTAGAACGTGGGGGTCAACGTTCCGGTGTGTGCACATGGAGGTATTAGGACCTGGACTGTGGGGTATAACGATCTGGCGTGTGCTGATGCATTTAGTGGTGCTTAGAACGTGGGGGTCAACGTTCCGGTGTGTGCACATGGAGGTATTAGGACCTGGACTGTGGGGTATAACGTTCTGGCGTGTGCTGATGCATTTAGTGGTGCTTAGAACGTGGGGGTCAACGTTCCGGTGTGTGCACATGGAGGTATTAGGACCTGGACTGTGGGGTATAACGTTCTGGCGTGTTTTCCTGCCTCGTGTGTTAATAATTTATGGGTTATGGAAATTGAGCTGTAAGATGACAACTATGACAAATATGACTCAAAAGACTAAGAAGTAGTATGGATGTATTGAACTGAACATTGCTTAAACTACAATAACGCCCATCAAATCCGTCTTTCCAAAGATAAAATTTGCTTAATTATGTACAAGACCCATAATCTATTAACGATGAAAGCAATGATGATCTAAGTGTATTATCTAACAAAAGCCGTCTTCGTTCGTCAGGAGACCATGCAGCTAGTCAATCATCACAATGAATTTCTGTATTGAGTTCAATTGTTTTCAGGTTTTTCAACGAACTCAAAACCAATTTCAAGGGTCGAGATGTCAACGAACGTTAACGAAAGTATGCGGCGCATGTTGAAATAAAACTATCCCTTATTTACAATTTCGGCTATCCAATACGGTTTGCATGTCATTTACTATAGCATAAGGATGTTATGCAAATTTTCTGTGGACGTTTGTCGGAAAGCGCAACTATTGCGTCGTACGTTTCCTCTAGGTGTAGGTATTCGGTTTAATTAATGACTAATGAGACCAAAACGTACAGCACAAAACTTAAAACAACCAAAAGTATGAAAAGTTTGAAAAACGCTTCACGAAAGCCATTGAAAGGCCCAACATTTAGTTTAGAATTTAGAATTAGTACTGAACATGAGTAGGTTTGGGTTTTGCTAACCCTGTCTGGTTACTGATTATTTAGACGACATTGCCGTTAGCCCCCAAGCCGAGAAGTCCCGGAGAAATGTGAGTCATTTGCAACTGTCCGTGTTTTGGTGTTTGGAGCATCGACGCGTCATACGTGTCGTTGCGTTTCTCTACACAGACAATATCGCTTTCAAACCTCAACCGAGGGGATGTTGAAGACAGCCATCTACTTGGACCCCTTGAAATCAGGGCAACCCTGAAATCGATTCCTCACCGAAGGCTCGCCTTTGTGCCACGCAGGATACCCTCTGTCGATGAAATCAACTATTTCTTGGCCAGAAGAGGTAAATTAACCGTTTGAATCAATTATTACTTACGACAAGGCATTTACTCTTACTTCCTACGGGTTATCGATTAACTTTGTTAGCACCCGAAATGGTTATTCGATACTAACCACCATCTTCCCCCTTCTTCTTAATGTAGAGAAGGAGATTGTGTGGTTCACGTTAATTGGGTAGTTTTTTTTAAATGGCGATTTTCAGCTTTTTCAAAACATTCCTGAAATAGATTTCTATAATTTAGAGTAATTTTGCGAGCGTACGATTTTCGGGCGGTCTATAAGATTCTGGATAGGGAAATTAAATAATCATTGAACATTAAAGTGTCAGATAGGCTTTTACTGGGAAAACTCGGTTTTCCTATGTTTATTATCTTAACATACTTGGCATATATATGGTTACCTCTTTCTAAGGTGCGGCCATTTCCAAAGCATCGCATTGGTCACTTATTTACAAAATATACATTTCTCATTGGCCTATTATCCCCTTAAATCATTCCATTCTGGTCATGGATGGTCGTAATGGTGTGTAAAATAACCCAGTCATTAACGATTTTGAGATAGGTTTCGTAATGCGTCTGAATATAACTCTTTTAGATCAATTCTTTCTAGTTTATCTTTTCACCTTGTGGGGGGGGGTTAGTCTATCCAGGTAATTACAATTAGCTGTTACAATAATGCCTGTCATGACTTTTTTTGGAACATTGAAGATTCATCTGACGACAAGAAGTGGGACACCAATTTCTGGGTGCCAGAAACTCGCACTAAGAAACTCACCTTTATGGTCAAGAACATGTGATTTCAATGGTCTGCTTCGACAGCTTCCAATGCTTTCGTTATTTCAGGTGATTATGCGAACAATATTACCATTTCACTAAATCCTTTCTCCCTTTTCTTTTGACAAATATAAGTCAGCTTCTGGGATTTAAGATTTCAACTTGACTCGGTGGGGTTTTAAACAAATCCAACAGTCTTTTTTTGTGGATATAATCCATTAAAAATTGCAGAAATTTCGAAATAATTAAAACTGCTGCAGTACAGTCAATTTACAATTGCAACAATTGTTATTATTACAGGTGGCCATAAGTATTCCAAAAAAATAATTATTGTGGCCGTTCAAGGACGCTGTTATGTCATAAGTAGAGCGCGCGTTGATACACTAATAAAATGAAGTGTTTTTTACATAAATCTTCCGTCTTTCTCCCCTGCTGTACCGCTGGGTTACGGTGCAGCTGTGGCCATGGGCGTGAGGCATCCTGAGTTGGGGCTGGTCCCTAGTAACGGATGAACTAACAGGTTAGTCCACTAGTTGGGAGAAGAAATGATGTTGCTTGAGTCTTGTCGACCGTGGACAAAGGCAGTTGTGGTCGTGTTCGACCCAGTGTGAGGCTTCCTGTGCTGATAGTGTGCGAGAGTATCTTCAATATTAACAGAAGATTGATATACCGTGGAGAGAGCGTAGCTACAAAAAACGGTGCGTTGTGTTAAGTATAAACCCGCGCGGTCTCGTGCTAAAACAAAAGGGCGTTGCAAATGTACCGCCATTGCATAATTAATCGGCCTTCTATTAACGCCTGGCGCTATCGTTGCCGGAGGAGGATCGAGGGATGTTCCAGCTTCCTCTTGTATCCGTTTTTGTAGAAGAGGTTTTTCAAATGCAGCCGACAAATGCACAAACCTTCCATACGGCTATAAAGCTCATAATTTGACCGACGTATTGCCCCCGTGGTTTCCAGGTACAGCATCCGGCATGCTTTCATGGACGCCTGTCCTCTACTTCCACGAGTTGGGGATCCTCGATTGTGGTGCTATTCATCTCTGGTCTATCTATTCACTCCATCACTTAACACAGGAGGCTCTTCGCCTGCCCAAAATGCAATTCTCACAGCTACAGCGGTCATGGACAATAGTATGAACCTCGTGCATAAGGCCAATGGTCGACCCGTTGGGTATACCACTCCCATTATAAACCCGCAACTCCCATTATAAACCAACTCAAGCATCTGCCAGCATTATATAACTGTGAACAATGGGAGATAACATACTTTCCATTTCATTTTACGGGAGAGATAGATAGTAATTCCCCTCATTAATTGTGTGAGTTCTATTCAGCACTATCAAGCCAAGCACACCGAATAGTGGCCAAGGGGTGATGTTTGGAAGACGTAATCGCGCGCTTTCTTAGGATTTGTGCAACAATATAAGAGGGGGGAATTGTTAATTAAAACATATTATTGGAACAAGAATTGATGGGACTATTTAGCGGAAACTAGCAAGGATTATACAGTTAAAGATTATTTTGAAGGAATCTCCTATTTCTATAATTATAATCGTATATGAATCATCTCAAATGGCCGCGCCTTCTAATTATAATGGCTTCCTGGTACATTCCTTAACAACCCACTCCCCTCCCAGCAACAGTATAGCGTTTCTTACACCATAAAGTCGAGGTTTTACTTAATGGTTCCTTGTTCAATTATTTTGGATTCTAATAACTTTTAGTTGCACACATTCAACTCTCATCTCAGTATTCACTCTGTTAAAACCTATAGGCGGCAAATTCATTGTATGAACAGAGCTCAAATATCGGACAAAGATTTTTATTTCTACTCATACTGAATTTGTCAACCATGCGACGAATTTCAATGTAACACAGATTTAAATTTAAGCCGTGCAACACTTCATGCAATATTAAGATGGATATGCAAGTCATTTCTATAGGATGGATATTGGAAGAAATAGTTGACATCATGACTCATTTTTAACCCCAGTTTGTTCGTAACACCGACCAACAACAGGCTTTGTATTGCATTCTCGTTCAGTGAATCTATTTAAACGCCACTCTTCATTCATCTGTTCAAACAAGGCGTGGATTGGACGCATTATGAGTACATGTGATATTGCCCACGTGGTCTAAACGCAGACGATTCAATTGAATCAGTCAACAACAACGACCACAAGCGCGGTTGATATTATCTATCGTTATTTTCAGTCGCCTGACAAAAAGCAATCATTATTGCATTTAAGCCAGTAATGTTGTGCCCATGATTTCAAATGTCCACTATCCTGTCGAATATTCAAGCGAAGTCCAACTGCGTATTGGCCGCGACTGGAAAGCTTTCCCCAATGGGGCCTCGCCCATATCAACCTCCAGACGAAGAGAACCAGAAAACCTACGATGCAGTTGGTTTTAAGGTTTCGGCTTCGTTCTAAGCCGGTCAGACAAGGACCTTTGGAACCTTTGGCGGTCCACTAAAAATATACTTTGGTACGATCAAAGGGAACAGGAGGCGACCGAGCTTGCAGTCCAATGTCGCTGGAGCCAAAACCGCAACCGTAATCTGCCCGACATTACTTACGATCAGAGTGTTAAAGCAGCCTCAATCCCCGACATTCAGGAAACCGATTCGATCTCTCGCAGAAGATAGCAGCACCAAATAAAAAGAGGTTTGCAACAGTACACTATTGTTGATGGTACCACATGATTACAATATTGCATAACTTCTTTGACGTACAGACAGACAGACAAATAGACAGACTAGGACACCAGCTTGGCGTATGTGGCCTGGAGTTCGAGGCGTCGAATGTTGGTCAACGTCCCGGCTGCCGCCTTCTGTACCTGTTCAACCTTTGACCCCGCCATTTGGGTCAGCACACCGCAGATATCCGCGTCCCAGATGCGCACGACGTTCTCGGCCTCGTGACTAATGCCATAGAGGGCTCGTACCGCCACGTCGCGCAGTTCACAGCTCTCGGAACGAACGAGTTCGGCCAGAATGGGGACGCAGTTGGCAGAGCCCAGATATTTGGCATTTTGCGCGTAGTAGGAGACTGCGGCGATGGCGCGCGAGACGCTGATTTTTAGGCGGTCCGAATAGGCCGACGTGAGGATGCGTGATATGCCCTCCACAACTCCGAGATCGGACATGATTGCCAGGGTATTGCGATCCCGAGCCATCTGTGCGATTGCCTCTAGGGCAGCGATTTGCGTGTTCTCGTCGGTTGCAAGAGATTGGACAAATGACACAATGGTGGACGCCGAGCCAATCAGCGGCTTGAGGAGCTTCTTCACGTCTTCTGATTGTTCCAGACAGGTCTCAATTGTCTGCAATGCCTCCCGCTGCGGATCAGCGGTCTTTGTGGAGACGTACGCAAACAGCAGTCGCAACCCGCCGAACGCGATGAATTGACTTCTAAGTCTCGTGTTCATGAGTAATACTCGAAGCGATGTGCACGTGGCAGGAATGAGGTCTTCGATGGAGAGACGCAAAAGCACAACCCACGGCTTTATGCCCTGAGGGAGACGGCCAATGTAGTTCCGAATGGACCTTTCCTTGGCCGCAAGCGCTATCGCCAGCAGGCTGTGAAGCACAATCTTTTCGGCTCTGTCCAGTCCATTGAGCTTCGCGGATGCCGTTGTCGCAGGTCGTCGAAATGGCCCAAAGAGGCGAGGGAGCTCGACGACGAGACGGACCAGATCGCCGATGGCGCCTTTCTCGTGGAGGACGAGGGCGTTTTCCAGGGAGATGGACACTTTCCACAGGAGACCAGAGAGACCCACCAAGAAGGTCTCGTGAACAATGCCCAGAGCCCGATGACGATCTTTCTGTAGTTCCTTGGTATCTTTATCGAGATTCTTATACCCCGAAGTCTTGTTGATCACCAAACTTACCTTTTGGTTCCGTTTCGAGCCATAGCTTCTGATCTCAGTGCGTTCGTGAAGTCTCAGCAGGGAGCTTACAAAACCCTCCTCGTTGAATGCCTGGCCTCGAACATAGCAGGAATTGCGAATGCTCTGGAGGGCGCCAATTGAGTCGGTGAGCTCCCAGTGGAGAAAGCGAGCGAGGATGTCCAAACCATTCATTTTTCGAATGTCCTCTCGGATGGCCAGCTCATTTGCGCATTGGGATAGCGTGAAGGTGCAGGGTAGTTTAACAGACAGGCTAGACGATCGCAGACACTCCAGGAGGTGGGGCAGCATTCCTTCCGTCCAGATGGCCATTCGAAAGTAGGAGTCAACGCAACATGCCTGCAATGTGGACATCATGCTCTCGAGGACGTCTGAATGAGCCAACGGTATGAGCGTCGCAAAAACCGAGACGATCCCAGCCTGTTGCATGGCCAGACGGCCCTCGGCGTTTTTTGAGAGCGCGCAGAGCACAACCCCCAAGACCTTGAGCAGACTATCGGTCATTCGACGCTTAACTTCGGCCTCTTTCTCGAAGTGACGCAATTTCTTGTTCAGCACCTTCTCTGGTCCCGTACTGAAGGTGATGGCCAGCCGTATCTTGCGTTCGTACTCCGTGTGCACAGCGACGATCTTCTTGGTGTTGTCGTCGAGCATGCAGACGATTGGTTTGATGGCATCAAGTCGGGCCATCAAATGACGCACCTTCTTCAGGATGCAGAGGTTGCCGATTATCTTTCCCGCTGCTCGCTTCATCTGGATGTTGGGATGGTGGAGATTGTTCAGGAGGGGTTTAATGCCCCCGAGGTGGACAATAAGCCTGGCGAAGTAGGCGAAGGATGAGACTTTGTCTAAAACCCGCATCGCCGCGATTTGAACGGGTGGGTCGTCCACAGACAGCAGATTCAACAAAAGCGTCGTGCCCTGGGAGTCCTCAAAGGCCTGCACCACATCCTTCGACTTGAAATTCAAGTGGCGAATGTAGATCAGGGTTATGAGGGTTCCCTGGCGATTAGTGGCAAGAAAGTATCGAAAGTACTTGAGGGTCTGGACGTAAGAATAGGAGATGTGGGTTTCTCCACTGTTTATGAGGATGGACTCGGCAAAGTCCATTCGTTTGACCTCCTCGTCATCCTCCGACAAACTGTCAGCACCCTTCTCAAGCTCCTCCAGGATACGACGATCAGTCTCAGCTGATCTGGATCTGGCTTCTTCCTTCAGCTCGCTTTTCTCATCGGCCAAGCGGTCCCTGGTTACAGCATCGTAGAATTCGCCGCTACGAAGCCGGCGCTTGATCTCTGCGGAGATCTCTTGAGCTGTTCGGATAACTGGGCCACGGGGAGACAATTGGCTGTCCTCCCTTATCAGGGTGTTAATCACTCGGGAGGCATTTTGACCCCTAGAAAGCGGGGTCAAGGGACGCGGTACTCCTGCGAAGTGCTTCTCCGAGAACCGGAGCATTTTCTGTAAGCGCCATACACCAGTCGATTGTTTATCAGCTGGGTCCAATCGATAAGACTATTTTAAATTGGAATACACCGTTTTCGTGTCAAAAAACTTTCGAAATATAATTTTTGGGATACTGTAATGTGTCGTTTGTTACGTCTTTACGGTGGTGAATACAAATGGTTTGTTTGGGTTTACCATAAAAAATGGTTTATTTCGTAGGCGTTGATCAAAAATGTATGAACTAAAATGCATAGAGATTAAAATGGATCATCGCTTCATTAAGGCCACGAAAACCAAAGCGGCTCTGAGTTCCTGCTTGACATCTCGTAGCCAATAGGCGATGGCCACGTCGGAGCGTTTGCAGACGTTATATTTTGAACTAAACGGTATTACCTTTGCATTGGTCGAAGAGATTTGCATTGAGATAGACTAGAAGATACGGGATGGACAAGGCCTTCTATGGCCGCCATTACCTCGTTGTTATTTCCTCCATTCATGTTAAACATTAAAATGCTGAAAGTTCTGGTCTTTGTGACCTTAATAAAGCGTAAAAATTATTATTATTATTATTATTAAATAGGATACGAGAAGCGATGAGGTCTTGGTGGGAGTGCATAGTTAATGCTCTAGAAAACTAAATTATTTAAAAATGCCCACGGAGGGTAAAAATCCAGAACATCCGATTCCAGGGACAACAACTGGGTGACTGTGGGGAGAATTAAAGAGGAATCCATTATACGGTTTCGTATAACGCAACGTCGTCAGAAACGACGGACTAAGAAATACGGACGACCGCATTCGCCGAACACATCTAATGATCACTTCAAAATAACTGACTGTTGATGTTCCTCATTAAAACGCAAATCATGGATGTTATGATAAATAACAATGACTGGAAGCATGCGTCTCTTCTTGTGTTATAATTGACTTTATTTCAATGTACACGTTATGCTTATTGCTATGGATTTTGCTATCACAACTTGCAAAGCAATAATCTATATCACTGTAGGCTACCTCAATGGTCAAACCAGTCGCCTCAGGTCACCAGACACAGGCCCAACAGTACACCAATCTGTGAATACTGTTGTAGAGACTCCAACCAATTGACGTCCCTGAAACCCAAATCGATAATTAACTGAAATTGGCGTTGTTTCCTGTTTTTCCTGCCTTGTTGGTCATTTTTTAATTGCTGTTTTGAATCAATAAAATCACGCTAAACTAATTTGCATCCTACTTGTCTTTCACGCGCGAATTATCGATTTTTGTCGACACGGCTGTATGGGGGGGGGGTATTTCGAATGACCTCGGTCTCCAACTTGTGTGGGTGCTGCAGTTGCCGTCGATATCGATTTTCACGCACAAATGATGGAGGCATTCGGTGTCAAATCACACTACCCTCCCCCCCTCCCATGTCCACGCCCTCTTTTATTTGAACAGACTATCCAACCCTTCAATATTGCCTCCATTCAATGTGGCCATTATGGTTCAGAAAATATGTATGGTATTGCAATTCCATTTTATTTAAAAAAACGGGTTCATTAATGTTGAAATCGTTTTGTTTCAAGTTGTTTGCAAAACGTATTCGCTCGTTTTTTTCTCGAGATCTCCATACTTCTAGAATCCAATACCCTTCGGAACACCCTATTTGCGGGACCATGTGGATCGTTGGCATTTTGATAGCCGACATTATGCGTTTGCCTAACTAGAAGATTTCGCGTCTCTTATTCCAGTAGCCGTATCGAAGGCTATTGGGATAAAGATGGTTTCAGTCTATGTAAGGCGATTTTCTATTAACATTCATCAAGGTGGGATTCCCGGGCCGAAAGCGTAAACACCCCACAATTTGACGATTGCGTCTCGAAAAATTCGAAATTTTGAACGATTACATTTCGTCTCTTGGTCCGGCACAATTAGGTACTTTATCGCAAGCTTGCAGCAGTAGGTGACTGTTCTTAAAGGAAGTGGCCTGCAGCGACAAATACGACGTACGGAAATGTCTACGTTCAAACATTTAAAAGAAATGCCGAATGAGATACGGCCCCAAACCCAGGAGGCTAATACGTCATCGGATTTCAAGACTTCCCTGTCAAGCGATTTGCAAAACCCCACGGCCAAATATATTACTCTCGGATTCTCATTTCCCACTTTATCGCTTCATGGTTAGTTACCATGGGGATTCTTGGTGTGAAAGATACTTACATTATTCATCCATGTTTAATGTTTGTACTTACGTTTACATCACTTGTGTTACCATTACTTTCGAAATAAATTGAGCAGTAGCTTATTGCAAATGCCTTCCAAGCACCCATCCCGACAAAATGATGATCCAGCCACCGTACAAGCAAATAAAGTAGCTTGGAAAAAACCGTGTCCACAGATTATTAACTCCAACCGATTAACAAAACCTCCATATGACGGAAAAAATATATATTTTTTAATTCTAATTCTGGTTTACATGCATAAAGTCCCCAAATAGGTATAGAATGGGATATCACGGTGTAGAGGGTAGAGGTTGCTTTTTAGAAGTCGCAACAGGAGGAGGAGGAGTAGGAGGAGGAGGAGGAGGAGGAGGAGGAGGAGGAGGAGGAGGGAGGAGGAGGAGGAGGAGGAGGAGGAGGAGGAGGAGGAGGAGGAGGAGGAGGAGGAGGAGGAGGAGGAGGAGGAGGAGGAGGAGGAGGAGGAGGAGGAGGAGGAGGAGGAGGCTGAAAGGGGGAGGTCATGGCGTCCGGGAATCGGGGGGCGTCACTGTGGGCTCAAGGGCGCTTCGAAGACTTCCGGCCAGCCGCCCCATGCCCGAGCGAAAAGAAACAGCGAAGCTGGAATCACCCTGGATGCCATCTTCTTCACCTACGTGGGGACGGCAAAAATTGCTTTCAGAGAACTATAAATATCCCATTCTGGACAACACACACACACACACACACGCACTTGGCGATGCAGCATGCAAACCCAGGTAGTCAGGCCATCTCGACTGGCACTGGAACACCTCCACCCTGACTCTTTAGGCGCCATCCAATCAGAAACGATTGCAATGGACCTGTGCTACGATCCTCACAATAATCACGTGACAAACGAGGCAGCCAAAAAACGTAACAAAGAATGTGTTTTCGTATATTACGTACTACTTAATTGATTTAGATAGTCGTGGTTTAACAACAGAAAAAGCGAACGCGCACAAAAGAAACTTTACTTTCAGCCACCAATATGGTCTGCCATGATAGTTAATCTGTGCAAGGCAAGAAATACCGAAAGGCATTAAGCGTAAAATGACTACAGCTCTATCGATGATCAGCGCAGCTATAGGTTTGAGGAAGAGCCTAGCAAAAGACAATCAAAGCAGGAAAGTGGCTCAAATCTCTTGAGCATTTGTGACGTATGGCGGGTCCATCAACCAATAAGGCTACCTATTCGGAACACGTCGTTCAGCACCACGATGTTCAAGAGGCCGGCTGGAAAATGTAGCCACGTGGGACTTAAAACGGCCTTGCTGGACGCACTTAATTTGGCAGCAACCAGAGCAGAAGACACCGTCACCTTTACCCATGCTCCGACGAGACTTCCCACAATCGCCATTAATAACGCGACATCAAGGAGACCGTTGTACCCTCTAATGGAAGGAGATGGTGCCATAAACGGCCTTGCGAATTATCGTATCATGGACAGAGAACTCACTGCTCAGCTTAAGAAGGCCGTTGACCCACTGATTCATGACTCTGCGACCGTGATCTGCGGCGATGTTGCCGAATCTAAAATGGATAATGACGCGATTATGAGAGCGTTGTGGACATTCCCCGCGCCTCCCCAGTTAATGCAGTGGAACAATCGTGGGACATCGTGTTTAATTCACACAAACAAATCATCCAAGACACTGGTTGACGCTGGGCAGCACAATTTCAAACCTTTCACATTTTCCAGGCACCTGAAATCGTGCCATGGCAGCGCACCATCAAAAACAGCTCATCTACTGCTACCCACCGATGCGCCATTCTCCTAACCAATCATACGGAACCCTATCGTTATACCGCCATCCTGATCCCTGAAATGCGTTGCTGGTGTCATACAGTCTCTGGGTCGCGCCATCCGCCCTCTAGTACTGAAAATATTGATTTCAGGATCCACGGTACCCCGAAAAGGATGTGGGGACGATACTGTGATGAAAGATTCATCAAATTATTAATTCGTCAACCCCCGTTCACCGCATCCGCCTCCGTGTAGTGTTATCTGATGGATAAACGCAGTCGTTCACACCAGGCCTGACACGCTCTTTCTAACTGTACCCTGCCTTTTCTCGCCCCCCCCTCCTATTGGTTACTCCACAATCAATCAAATAAAACTCCTGCAGATTGGACAGGAAGTTCAGCATGGGGAGGAGTTTGGTGGAGTTGGGCGAAAATTACAATGAGCCCATAAACAGTGAATCTAAATACGGCCAAAGTGGAAATTGTGGGTGTGAATGTTAACAGGAGTGCCTACTGTTTCAAGTTGTTGACAATAAGTTCGGCGGGTTCGGAGGACGGAAAATGGGCCCCGGGATGGGAGAGGGGCGAGGAGATGGAGTAGAGCCGCTCGGTGGTCGTTGCCGCTGGCGCCGACGCCGTTGTGTCTTTGGAACTCTGGGTAGGGGGCGAGGCTGGGTCGGTCGACTGCTAGGACGTGCAAAAAATGTCAAACGAATGGCCTCAGTCAGCAGCAAGCAAAAACAAGTTTTAGCGTGCTGGATTGTGTCCTAGATGAAGAGAACGCCGATCCTGCCAAAAGATTAATAGCTGCAATTTGTTGGGCGAACGCCCCCCCAAACCATGAGAGGGAGGGGGGGAGGAGGAGGAGGAGGGAGGAGGAGGAGAGAGAGGAGGAGGGACGAACAAGGGGTTCCCCTCCCACCGATATAATGTTTCCAAAATACGGGTCTTTGTTTTGATTAAGATTGAACAACTCACGGCGGTGTTTCGTGGCTGCCCCTGCTGTGACCCTTCGGAGACCTCAACGGTGACCCGGTGACCCCCTCGGCTCGGAGGCCCCTCCTCATGCGCCGCCTTGTCGTCCACCGTCGCCGGAAGCTGGGACATCACGAAGTCGACCACCAGCTGGCTCCGCCACACCAGAAATGCGTGCGTTGTTCGGAAACACGAGACGAAATTCATATTGAAGTCCTGCATCGGGGCACCTGCAAAACAAGTCCAAACAGAGGCCCTCCAGTGTGTGAAAGAAATAACAAATGAAGCGCATTTTGTTTAGGTCACACCGGCAAGGCGACTTGGAGGCTGTCGGGTGATGGCGGTTACCGACTACTGCTGCTGCTGCTGCGTCACCAGCTGCCGGATGTTAAGCCGCCTGATTTCCACGTAAAGGCCCTTTGTTGTTGTTGCTTTTGGTGCCGCCTGATTGGAGGGTGCCGTAGCGGCTACTTCCACCACCTAGTCGGGTTGCGCTGGCGACTTCCGCTTGACGAAATAGCTTCCCCGCTTTTCTCGTTTTACCATTGGCGGCAAATAAGAAAAATATGCGTGACCTTGACAAGATGACAAGTGTGTGCTCGGAAGGGGGGGTGGATGTTTTAAAAGCACAGAACAGGCAGCGCGAAAGCAGAAAGCCGTGTTTCAGGAAAAAACACGAATCGCGACGAAGGATTGCTGTAAGCTGTAAAATCAAGTCGACTTTAATGCCACCGAAGGTCATGGTAACGTTTTCTGGCCCAGATACGAGGATGACGGTTGCCAGGGAGAGCATAGACAGCCTCCGGGACAACCCATAAATATTCTGGGAGGCGTCCGCAAGTCTGCGTGTCTGAGATCATTGAGTGTACGGGATGAACCGTAGAACTGGGAACAGTGTAATCTGTGGAGTATATCAGTAGTATATGGAGTAGGTGGCTCGGTCAGCATCTTGGACTCCCAGGTCAACATACCACGGGTCTGGGACGCCACCTGTGAACTTCATATTCTCGAGAATCTTTACGACGACTCCGTCCACGAAGCAGCCGGTTTATCCTCTAGTAGGAGATAGCCGCACAAATTTGAATCGACGTTTGTGAATAAATTAGCGATGGACTGGAAATATAATTCATGCTCGTCAGAAAAAGCTAAGGATCCGGTCATCACGAAAGAGCAACAGCCACAACACGGGACTTTTGATGCAGCGTTGTAGCGGAATGTGCGAGCGCTCTAGATTGAGGCGTCGAAATGACCTTCCAGAGGAGGCTGAACAATGTGTGGTGCCGGAGACGAGATGTGGGGTCTGCTTCGTCGCGTTTGCAGTCAGCCAGACACGACCTACCTCGTCCATCCGCCGAGAGGAGAAGCGCCTTCACGTAGACACCGAATTGAGCCCACATCCAGGTCTCCAGGTCATCTTGTTCTAGGTGAAATCAAAACGACCAAATCAATTAGATTGCGAGAAAATTAGATGCCTCAACCAACCAGCGCGCGGTTATCATATGGTTGATCACGATTTCTACGAAGATGCAGCAAATGCCATGGTAGTTTGAGGCTAAACAGGGAATTTGTTCCGCAGAATGGGTCTGCGCGCCTGTGGTCATCCAGCGAAACCGGGTGTGGCAGAAACCGTCTGCTGATGCTGATTCATCAGCCGGAATTCAACCCTCGTGATTTCCGCATGTTGGTTCAGCTTTGGACGATGATGCCACGGCTTCTTCCACCTATTCTGTGGCTGGCACAAGGAACGCCACCTACACAATATTTCCAAGAATCTCCCTGGAAACATCACATTCCCCAACGCCTTCGGCTGCAGTGATTCAGTCGCGGTCTACGCCGGAGCTCAAAAACCGCTGACTTGCGTCGCCACCGTACACAGGTTGGCGATGCCGGGCTGTTGGACAACCAAAACCGTGGATCAACACCATCGAGAGGGACGTGGAGCACTTAGAGCGACAGAAGGTCTACGGGGTGCATCGCTGACAACAGAACTGGATCCCAATCCTTAGCCGACCTGCCTCCAATCGCTGCGAGTAGGTGTCTACGATTCGATACTTCCACCAAAGAAGAAGAAGATGCTGTAAGCTCTAGCAGAGAAAATTGTCCTTAACTTCATTGGTCAGTTTATGCAGCATTAAAGAAACGATGGGAGGACGTTGGGCCTGAAAGCGCGCCAAATGCCCCCACTTCAAACTGTTCGGCGCCAAATGCCAAAACAACAACTACAGCACCCCCGCAGTGCCAGCTTACCGGGGAACCTGGCGAGAACCAGCTGATAAGACTGCTCCACGGCCTCGGGCACCTGTTTCTCCTCGGGTGACACCGAAGACGCCGGCGCCCCGGAGTTCAGGTCGAGGGCGAACGCGCGCGCGGCGCTCCACAGCTCAGCTGTGCTCACCAGGTGATCGATGAAGCCTCTGTCGAGTCGACTCAGCTGGGTGGCTTGCTGGAGAGACTGGCAGGGGAGAGCGCGCAGTTGGTGCGCCGGTTCGTCCGAGGATGGGCAGAAACGGAGTGCCGTAGGCTTGCGGTACTGGAATGCGGAATAGAAATGTCGTTTGGCGTCGCTGCTGTTCCATCCAGCTTCCACGAAGAGCCTTGGGAGCCTTAACTCGCATCGCATGGACGGCAGCCGCGTGCAGCTACCTTGACCGACAGTCGATGGAGACAAAACACCAAGACCTTGCTATGACACACATTACCAACAAAAGTGCTACTCTTACCTGTCACCCAATACACGCGCTACGGTACACCATGGACTGTTCGTGGACTTGTGAGGGGTAGGCAGACGACTCCAAGATCCAAGTACCTCGAAGTGGTCGTGGCAATAACGGGATTAGGGCGCATAGGCGTTAGCTTGAAATATCAACAGAGAACCCGTGATTCATTCAACATGTAGCGAAAATGCTCTGGCCAGAGATGCTGAAAACGATTCAGGCGGGTGACTGTTTATTTTTAAAGAATGGCACCCAATTGCGCACCGAATCGGGTGTATCCTCGCCAAGTGCGGATTTCGGCACTGAGTGGCCAATGAAACCCGCGATCGTATTCATCAATCCAGGCTTCCAATAGGAGTTTTGGTTGAAATAATGAACAACAATTATTGTTGTAATAGGCGCCTGTGGTTCGCAATGGACAGCGCCCTTTTCAAGCTCACAATCAGCCGTGTATAACCTTTGAGGCGGAGATATCCTCCACGAGAGGATAAACCGACTTCCTGGGGATTTGTCATGACGTTTCTCGGGAATATGGTTACAGACGGAGACATCCACCGTGCCAGGAATCAACCCACAGTCCCCCACGAAAAAAGCGACGATTTTGACCGCTACGCCGTCAGGCAAAGGGATCGTGGCTTTAGTGTATTGAATTCAATTCAATTAGTCTTGGTCAATTCGAGCACTGCCACAGTTCATAGCGTTCAAGCGTTTCTCAATCCTGATCCGATCAGCACACCGAGCTTTGTTGCGTCGTAGCAAACTGGCTCATGTGAACGCATGAGGTCAGGGTTCAAACAGCTAAACGACTCGATTAGGAGAACGCACTTGGAGCCTCGTGTCTTCGTTTACCCTGTTACCCTGCCGACTACCACAAAAATAGTGGTCTCGACGAAAAGGTTTTATGAGACGAAATCGTTCTTGTGGGTCAAACGTTAGACAGAGAAATGGGGCGAGACAGCGAATGCGTTGGCGCCATGTCCGCGTAGGAACAGGCTTACTCCTCCCATTGCTGCAACAGTCTCTCGAAGAGGTGGAGCTGTATAATCGTGAATTTGACTGCTATTTTTCGTCGACTTCATGATTTCTCTACAAACACTAACATCTTGGAATCGTGTCCATTAACCTACAGCGTCATCTGTACGCATTACGCTGTGAAGTTGCAGCGATCAGCATCGGCACTCAGTTCGTGAGAGACCGGGGGTCCGACTTCCGGGTGGAACCAGGAAGGCCACTTGTACACAATTCCCAAGAATCCACAGAGTCCGTGTATCCCCCCTCATGGACAAACACCGCAGATCTGCTCCTACCAGTAACCTACCAGAAAGCGCGAGATAACTCCACCAGGACGAGTCGACTTGACACTCTGTTCGCCCGCCTTTAAATCGCCACTGTCGACCGCAGCAGCGACATCTTGGTCGCCGTTGTCAAGGTCCCTTTGCTCATCAACCGAAGTCGCGACCACCCCAACCTCCTCCTGCTCCTCGTGCACCGGACGTCTTTCGCAGACGTCCGGCTGGAATGGCAGGGTTTTGACGATGACCTCAGCGAAGCGGGCATGCTGGCTGAGGAGGGGGTTTGTGGTACCGCCGAGAAAACCGCGGACGCGTAGGCCGGGGGGCGGCCGCGGCGACGTCGAGGACTGCAGCGGGACTGGCTGCCGAAGCAAGTCGAGGGCGTGCAGAGGAATGTAGGGCATGAAGAGGTAGGACTACAAGGAGAGGATGGAAGTCAATCCAAATCTGGCTGCCGAAGCAAGTCGAGGGCGTGCAGAGGAATGTAGGGCATGAAGAGGTAGGACTACAAGGAGAGGATGGAAGTCAATCCAAATCTGGCTGCCGAAGCAAGTCGAGGGCGTGCAGAGGAATGTAGGGCATGAAGAGGTAGGACTACAAGGAGAGGATGGAAGTCAATCCAAATCTGGCTGCCGAAGCAAGTCGAGGGCGTGCAGAGGAATGTAGGGCATGAAGAGGTAGGACTACAAGGAGAGGATGGAAATCAATCCAAATATGGCTGCCGAAGCAAGTCGAGGGCGTGCAGAGGAATGTAGGGCATGAAGAGGTAGGACTACAAGGAGAGGATGGAAGTCAATCCAAATATGGCTGCCGAAGCAAGTCGAGGGCGTGCAGAGGAATGTAGGGCATGAAGAGGTAGGACTACAAGGAGAGGATGGAAATCAATCCAAATATGGCTGCCGAAGCAAGTCGAGGGCGTGCAGAGGAATGTAGGGCATGAAGAGGTAGGACTACAAGGAGAGGATGGAAGTCAATCCAAATCTGGCTGCCGAAGCAAGTCGAGGGCGTGCAGAGGAATGTAGGGCATGAAGAGGAAGGTAAGCCCTTTAAAGAGCATAAACGTTGATGAATATTGCAACCAATACACCCCATATTGCTCTGGCGTCTTTCAGGAGTTGGAGAGATTGAATTATGAGTAGTGGTAGTGGTAGTAGAAGCAGTGTTGGTGGCACTAGAAGTAGCAGTGGTGGTAGTAGTAGTTGTAGCATTGATGCCGATTGTCTCCATCTTGACATAAACCGCAACTAGTGGAACCATACTCGGCTAAATATGGCAAGCGGTAGCCCCCAGTCGTCCGTCGGCAAAGCAGAATCGAAAACGCCGCCGTCGTCCAGAGGCGGAAGGGCTGCGAAGGCGTCCACGACGGCGTCCGTCTGCGCGAAACCGCCTGCGACGACGCTCCTCGGGCCAGACGGGTTGTCGGTGCATCGGGCCTGGGGGAAGCTGCCTGGTGCGTCGGACGCTGCGCTGGACACGCGGGATGACAGCGCCGAGGCCGTCTTGGTGACGCTCGACCAAAGGTTGGAGGCGCCTGCGCGGAATGCGGTGGCGCGGTTGGCAGTGGCCGCCGGATGGCTCTCCGCTGTTGCTATGGCCGCCGGATGGCTCTCCGCAGTTGCTATGGCCGCCGGATGGCTCTCCGCTGTTGCTATGGCTGCCGGATGGCTCTCCTCTGTTGCCGTGGTTGCCGGATGGCTCTCCGCTGTTGCTGTGACTGCTGCGTGCCAATAAAAAGGCGCACATATGAATGCAAGGGATTAGGCTTTGTGGGTGACGTAAGATGCGTCATGCAAATGGCTCTCATTCGAGAAACCGACTCTTTCTCTAGTTCCCCGATCGCAGCCAGAGAAGAGGAGATGGGGACTTCGACTTCTGGTAGCCGCGGCGCGCACCGTAGACATATCCCAGGCAACAAGCTCTACACAAGCACTTACCTGGACGCCGCTACGACTGAGATGCGCGCATGCTGGCATTGTTCCCTGGGATCATATTGGCTAAAATTTGGTTATCAACCGCAAAGTCGCTTGAGCCGATTTGACATGTCGCTTTGCGGGTATGCCGAGCTTTTAGAAGGAAGAGGTGGGTTAGGAAAACGATAGTCCACACTGTCAACTCACCAGAGACAGTTGGCGCAGTCGTGTCTTCGTCAACCTACAAGGATAAGAGAGAGAGTCGCTCAGATTCTCGTTTCATCGGCAGTTTGGTTATATCTTGAGAGACGATCGCCGCATTAAAATATCCCAAATCCTGCTTAGCGAATGAAATAACAGGTAGATAGGTGAATGCCAAGAACAGAAAACTACAAAACAAACGGCCATCAATTTTGCCGCATAAACACGAGCGACTAGCACCGCTTGGGGTTTCGTATCAACATGTCTGGCTCGGGAGCCAAAATCAGCCGCCGTTGGAGGTCTCGCCGAAAGGGGAGTAAGATGAGCCACGCTGGCCAACCGGCTCCGGCCAGTTTGACCAAGGAGGGCGCGCTTAGGAATGATTGGCGAGCCACGCGTTCCAGCGACGAGCAAGACAATTTTACGATCGCCATACCAGACATTTCGGACTGCGTTGGCGCTTATGTTGGCATCGGCCACAGTTGCGATTCACGATACGTGATCCCAGAGAACCACCTCTGGCCTCTGGTGTGCTTTAGTCCTCACTGGCGCGATTTCAACATTGATGCTCTCCCCCATCACGGATCCTACAGACTCCCGAAAAATGCAGCCGGGTCAAAAATGAATTCCTATTTATTTCTAATAGCGTTCCTCTTTACGATCTGACTAAAATAATTCGCAACTGAATAGTGCAATCACCAGACGCTCTGCATGCACACAGTGTGTGCACGAACAACTAACATAGTTGGTGTCGCGACGCCAATTGCATCTACCCGAAGACTCTGGTACAGGCGATGTCCCCAGCGGCATGACACCCGGTTTTAGATGGAACAGACAACACCCCTCGCCCTCCGAAAGCCTTTACCCAATCAAGTAGGTCCTGTGGGGCAGCATGGAACAAAGTGGCAGAACAATAACACCGCTCGGGCTGCTGAATCTTGGAACAGAAATCATCGCCTCCACCCAGTGCCGTCGGGATGTCTAGGGGCGAGATAAACCCTGCGTTTAGGCTCCCAGCAGCACACACAACGACACACACACACGCACAGAGGGTTTGGCCCGCTTGTCAGGCGTGACGACTCCCGCATGCAGGGAGACAGTTAAACGGAGACACGGGCGACCGAATCCCGGACAATGGCCGCCATTGGCGTGACAGATACTGCCACAACCGAGGGACTTCTGCTCACCGAACGCCCAAACACATTGGTGCACATGCACACACACACACACAAATATTAATGCGGCTAACAATTGCTAGAGGATAAATCGGCTTCACGTGGGTTGCAGAGACGTTGGTTGGGAATATTTTTATAGGCCTAGGAGTCGAATCAAGGTCAATGCGCACCAACAGAGCGAGCAGAAAAACAGCCGCTCCATCGAGTTACTCAAACACAGTGAAGAGTCGTCGCCTTAGCAACTGCGCCCAGCCTGAAAGGTCAAATGATTGCATCTTCATAAAACAGATGTGGCCGCAAGCAATCTCACTCCGTAGGTGAGCGACCTGGGTTCGAAACCCAGGGGAAGCAATTGGAACGCCACCCGTGGACACATTCCTAAAAATAAAACCACGGGGACAAATGCCCCTTGGTACCGCATTCACCAGTTGCGCTTGACGTGAGGATAAACCCACCTGATGATGAGAGGTGAGGTCTCGCGGCGGTGGATCGGTGAGGGAGGAGGCGGTGCCGTCGATGGTCGTAGCAGTAGCAGATCGGGAGAGCGTCGCTATTGGCCAGCAGGAGCGTTCAAGGACCCAGGAGTCGTCAACCAAGGCGCTGGTGTTCAGGCCGCCATTCAGCATACCTGGGAGCAACAGAGATAAAACCATCGTCATGATGACACGAGACAGACGCTCAGGGCAGGTTGAACAACGTTGGAGGGCGCTTTAAAAGAGCATGAAAATTGAATGACCAGCGTTTAAGCGATGCAACGTGATTCTGCCACACAACCGGAAGCAACAACGCACCACTCGCACGTCGCCTACAAGGTAGTGGAACTCAACCGACACATCAAATCTAAATCATCATTTACTGTTTTCTCTGCGTTACTCGACGGAGCGCACAATTTCGACAAAGGTTTGCCCGCCCATTCTCCGCTTAATCGATGCCACCTTGATAGACTTGATATTCTTTACGGTTCCGTCTCTGGACCCCAAGCCGACAACTCTCTTTGGAATCGCCTGTTATCCTCAAATCGACACAAAGGTGAATTCTGGCCCCCCTCTTACCTCACACCCCTCCCCCACCCCAATTTACGCATACTCCAGCAGAAATTCCGAATTCACCCGAAATACGGTACAGAAGAGCGTTTTCGTCCTCTGCAAAGCCGTGAGTTTCTGCTAATTGACACAGACTATGCTAACACAAGGATGTCCATTGAACTCCACCTAGACCTCTAATCGTCATTAACACAGGTTTCTGTTTTCTCGTCTCAAAGGCACTTTTCGGACTGCTTTCCTCCCAACTGGATTGCCTTACGGACGATTTCATTGCGGCCCCAAGCACCCAGGCTGGCTTCGCCCTTCTGCTTACACATTTCATGAACCCGACTGAATTACGCAATGATCTCGTGCAGGATCTCAGTGAGCCCTCTGGACGCGAAGTAAAGCCCACAGTATCGAGTAGGGTTGGACGTTTGGTGCAGTGGAAGACCCCGTTGAATCGGTCACGAGAGCTAGCCCAAACAAACCAATCGGCTACTCACCTGGAATGAGACTGACGAGAGTGAGAAGCCAGGTGGATAGGCAGCTGACGGAGGTATCACAGGCGAAGAGAATCTTCCGTTCGAGGAGAAGCAGTTTGAGGAGGATCAGGGCATCCCGTTGGTAGACGCGCACAAAGGAGACCACGCTGAGGCGTTTCAGGAGAGTGTCTTGTGGAAAGAAGAAACGAATTTCTTGAAGGTTCCCAGGACCTCACCACCGTTTCCGCTACGTTTGCTGGGGCAACTTTTAATGCTGAACGTGTTGGTTCGTTTTGGGTTATACGAAGAAATTGCAGTAAAAAATAACTGGTTAGTCCCCTACCAGTGGATCCCGTAAAGCACAACAATCACATGGTCTCCAGATGACAATAATAATTATTAAGGTCACGAGAACCAAAGCATTCGTCGTTAAAATTTACAACAAACAAATTTGATACAATCAGTAGCGATTCAGGAAACGTTCGACCGAATAAACGAAATAACAAAAAGGTAAATTAGCAAGAAAGTCTCGAGGAATATAAAGTTTGGCAAACGCGTAAAGGCGCTCATTAAAAGGCCCCATCCATATAACGTAGGATTCCCTCAACGAACGGTTAGAGTTGCAAAGTATAAGCTATATGAATTGCCGTAGTTACCGTGGTTGCCAATAGCGATTACGGCGTTTTCACAGACAATAATGTCCACCTCAAAATGAAACCTAAGAAGAACAGTTCTCAGGCATCAAGCAAACGACGTTAACACAGAGGAAGAGAAAAAAGCTCAACCCGTATAAAAATCTTTGTCCGTGCCCATATAATTCCCCCGTTTCCAGACACGAGACAATAGCTGCGACGAGGCCTCAAGCGACGAGAAATCAATTGTGACACCTTTGGGGTTCATTTAAAATTCCCGAGGCTAATCCGGCTTCATGGGGCTTCGCCATGACGTTTCTCGGGAAGATGTTAACGGGTTGTGCGCCCAGTGCTTTGACAGCGAAGGTCGCGTCAACCACCTTGTAGACGACAGCTACAATCGGACAGGATTGTCCCGGTGGGCACCCAGCAGTGGAAGGCATAATAGAGAAGCACGCAAAAACACACCGGCGCTCGGTCGATAACCGAGGTTAAGCTACGCTCAGCCGGATTAGCGTCGGCACGGGTCATATTATGGATGGCTGGGAACACCAGGTATTGCTGGCATTTAACGTGGTCCTGGGGAAACCACCGCCTGTACAATGTTCCCAAGAAGCCGGTTCGTCCAGAAGTAGGAGATTTGAAGTTATGATAGGTCAAGGTGGTCGTCTGGGGACAAAATAATTGAGCAGTAAAATGCCCAAGGAACGGAAATCAAAATTCCACTTCGGGATGAGGCTAACGGCAACGACGACTAAGGAACGTGCGTAAGTTATCCCCGGTCAATTGATCGTTTAGAGGCATTGAATATGCCAAATTGACAAAAGTAACAATGGTTAACCAACCACCATAAGCAGGAGATTGGACGGCCTTGTCGACAGTGTCCGTCAACGCGTCAATTCCCTTGCGCAGAAGGGCGAAGCCAGCCTGGGTGCTTGGGGCCGCAATGAAATCGTCCGTAAGGCAATCCAGTTGGGAGGAAAGCAGTCCGAAAAGTGCCTTTGAGACGAGAAAACAGAAACCTGTGTTAATGACGATTAGAGGTCTAGGTGGAGTTCAATGGACATCCTTGTGTTAGCATAGTCTGTACCAATTAGCAGAAACTCACGGCTTTGCAGAGGACGACAACGCTCTTCTGTACCGTATTTCGGGTGAATTCGGAATTTCTGCTGGAGTATGCCTAAAATGGGGTGGGGGAGGGGTGTGAGGTAAGAGGAGGGCCAGAATTCACCTTTGTGTCGATTTGACGATAACAGGCGATTCCAAAGAGAGTTGTCGGCTTGGGGTCCAGAGACGGAACCGTAAAGAATATCAAGTCTATCAAGGTGGCATCGATTAAGCGGAGAATGGGCGGCAAACCTTTGTCGAAATTGTGCGCTCCGTCGGGTAACGCAGAGGGTGGGATGAAGGACCATTGTTCGGGCAATTCGAGCCCCGTATCGAGCGGGGGGTACACGAATTCGACCTACAACTTCTAGAGATGTCTAGGTGGACATACGGTGCTGCCTTTCTTGTGATGGAAACCAATGACCAGTACATAAATACTCATGGAGACCGCGCCTAAAACTGGAATGACTTGGGATGAGAAATTTACACACGGAGTTTTTTCTATGTGAAAGAAGAAATGGCTGACTGACGCAAATTGGCGAAAGTGGTCTGGTTCCTAACTGGATATGTACCATCTTGTGCAACACTTTGCAATTAGATCACGTACAATTCTGTCTGTTTACAAATGGATAGTACGAGTCTTGATGCACAGATTTAGGAACGAATAAAAATAGGAAGTAGCATTTTTCTAATGAATCAGATTGAATTTTACGAACTATTCGAGTTTTAGTGTGTACGTAATTTATTATATATTAGAATCTCCATACACATTCGATACGACCCTGGGCAGTATATCCATACGACAGACCCATTTATCAGTATATTAAGAAGTAAAAAGGGTGGTTTGTTTATCGTTCGAAAAAGCTGACCTGTCTGTGACTAATCAAGTGGAGACAAAACCAGGAATGTGAGCCACGAAAAAACAATATAGATATGGGACAGTGAGGGATAATATATGAGGAGTGATATATACAGCCGAGAAGACTCCGGGGTTATACGGTGCCTGTCAAGGGTAGGTCCTAACGTAAGTGAGCAAAAGCTACATTCCACAGACATATAACCATATACTATGCGTATTATCTCAAACAACAGAAACAAAAACGAATATTTAAATGTTGCCAGAGTATTAATATACCGAGTTTTGTAATAATAGGAGACAATTACGTAAATCATAAAACAGAAATTTGGTTGTTATCGAGAATTTCCTTGGCTTTATCATAACCGTTCCTGATTAACGACACCAAGAAGAATACCCTTACCGCCGAAGGAATTAAAATATCAAACTGTATCAGCCGATGGCTAATCCAACTGAACGCGGTTTCAAACCACCCCCTGATTTACTCAATCAATTTAAACTTAATATTACAAGGTGACAATTGGTTGTACAAAAGAATTTATATGCGTATTGTTTTTGTTGTTACCATTCACATTTCTTTCGAAACACTATAATTTAACAAAAAGTTGAATCAAAAGATTTTTATACATCATATAATTATTATATCAATTTGGACAAAACTAGATCTTGCAACTTTTGATTTAATAAAATCAATCGATGTAAATATGGGAACTCTAAACAAGCCGCGTGTTTTGATTTAGATTTAAACTTCGGTCAAACGTGTCACTCAAGTGCCTATTTTTTCACACAATTACATGCATGCCGCTGTCTCACACACCTCATTTTATGCACTACTATTGGAGAACATGGTATTTGAACAACGAAACCCTCCTTTCTTTTTAATTTCTTTTTGAACATTATAAATTACCTCGATTTGTAGAGATAACAACATTGTATCACTTGTACCCTGCGTGTTATTCAAGAATATCACGCCATTGCATGCATCTTGGGCAGGCGAATACAGTAACTGTGATTCAGCGACCTTGCATTATCAAATTTTCTAAACTGGTCCACCCACTCAATTGAATAACCCCGGTTTCCGCTATTGTTAACTGTTGCTTCTTCAATAATCTTTAGATTTTACTATTTTCATTTATTTATCTAACCTGTTGGTTGATTAATTTGCATCCATCTTATCTTCCTATTTGAACCAGTCGCCCGTTTATGTTACCACTTCGCTCCCGGTCAGCTGTATCTTCGCACGAGATCAGTATGCAATTAATCTTGGTATCCAATTGCTTCACAGACGCCGTACGGGTTTCGGCTAATGGCTCCTTTTTCTCATGGTTTGATAGATGTTTGTTATCGTAGTTTAGCCTCTATCCCTCCATCCGCAACGCAAACCTTCGGCTTTCGTCCAGTTCCGTCCTTTATTAGATTTCAGTGCCGTTGTTACGAGAAATCAAACACTGTTTTTATATAATACATTTCCAGTTCCGTAACGTGTCACCTGGCGGCAATATTTGGGTCAAATCATGAAACCGGGATTTTCGCAACGTGCAAGGACAGCTACGATGTCTCGGACACAACTCGGAACCACGAAAATTCCGCAACCAACTTGAAAGTTAATTATTCAGCATAAAATACGAGGAATAATGATTCCCGAATTTCTAATCCGTCACGCACACAAATACGCATTCTATCGATTTGGCCAACCTGAAACGGGTCTGATTAATGGAGGACCCAGCTCTTGACATCTTTTATTTAACCACAAACACCGCAGCATGCAGATACGCTGCAAGTTCCTCGCAAGCGGGCGCAGCGCATACGCCCCTCTGTGGACGTTTGATCCCATCCAGTGCGGGGCGATGGCCTTGTGTTGGTGAAATACGCTACACTATGGGAGGAAATAGCATGTAACTACGTTCACATTAACCATAAATCTTTCTATCTTTCAAGACAGTCGAAAACAGTTAAAATATTTCGCAGATAACGGGCGTTTTATCTCTCGCTCACACATACTGGGTGACCCTGCGATGCTCTCACCGTGTACGCGTCCAGAATCCCGGAAATATCTGAAATAATAACTAAATAAGATGGGTACGGAAAGCAAATGCGACGATAAATAGTATTTTCCATTGATGTTTAAGAAAAACAGAGCCATCCCTGGGAAAATACGTCCGGCAATCTGTCCACTCGCTAAGCGTATGTCCTCATGTGTCCGCTTGTGAAGTTCGCGAACTGTGTCTGGCGAGGCACACGTGACCTATAACCGTTGAGTCGTTCAAGACTGACCCTTGCAAACGCGAAACTAGTGTTGGTCGTGGGGCGACCCACTAAATCTCTGATAATTGGGGCAGATACTGCGACAACAGACATTTGACTACATTTAAAACCCAAACTAAATTTCACTCTGTAATCAGTTTATGGTAATTCGAAGACTTCGTGGCCCAAAAATCCGATTGGCACGATGGCCAAAGACGAAGCTCGGAAATGAATAATATTGTTTATTATTCAAACAATAGTTAGGGCCCGACCTGGGCCGAAAACGCCGACAAGGCGCGATGCTTAGCGCCCGCTGCAGGCGAGTCCTGTCTGGACACATGTGGGGCGTGTCGTGGTCAAAAGTGGAGACCGGTCAAGTGTCGTCGATATTGCCTTAATTTATTCACGTTAAGGTCACAGCATGTGCTGTTGTGCGCGTTAGCCAATGGGGTGCCAGTCCAATGGATGTAATGCGTCTGGAATACATAAACACACCATTTAAGGTCACTACAAGTTGAACGATTTTTTGCGAGTGCAATTCAGACGCAAAAGCAAGAGTTTCCTTTTTATTATGTTGTCGCCTCTTAGAAAAGATTTTGCTTCACCGGGAGTACACAAATCAATTGATGATGCAGCATGCGGTTTATTCCGCCGCCGGTGATTTTCCACCAATTTTCATGAAATGTCTTTAAGACGTCGACCCCCCTGTTAACCATAACCTCATTAATTTGCAATACTTATAACGCAGGCATTGAACTAGCTTATATCTTCAAGTTTAAAAACACAAAATCACTTTGCGGTTTTTATAACCGCACCATCGACCGATCAGCGTGCAGTCTTCTCAAAGTAAATTCTCTTGCAGAAAAAATATATATAATTTTCCACTGATATCATTGCTCCGTGGGAGATTCGCTAATTCAAGAAAATAAACATTTACAAGTGAGATTTCAAATTTTCCGATATTCGATTGCAAAGATAATTTGTATGCTATTAGGTTTTAAATTAAATTCGCGTCCTCCTCCCGCGAACTTTAAAAATAATACATAACATAATAGTGATTACCCATGTGTATGCGCATCACGCGTCTTTGATGGTTTTTAGTGCACAAATTAAGAAAAATTGTACATTTTGTCAGACGGTTTGTAAAACGAACTAGCTCGTTTTGACCACAAGGGTACAAAAATCTAATGAATCAATACCCTTCGTGAATATCAGAGTTCATAAATGAAGTTTAGACGATCTCATTTACCAGTTCCTTTATTTTAAAAAATAGCCAAAATGTTCCATGGTAGAGGCACTTGCATGAATTCAGAGAAAAATTGCCTATTCTAGAACGTTGTGTGCGGGGAATGACCAAAAACGTCACGCTGAAATCTGATGCCGTCTGAACACAAAACAAATAACCGTCGAAATAAAAATTAGGTCAGTTTTGTCCTTTTGAGAGGCATGCGAATCAAAAGAGCCGATGTTTCGACCAGGTATTGTCATCAAGAAAGCGCTGAAATAAAGGAAACATTAAATTACACGAAATACAATTAGTATGCATCCAATTTCCACACAAGGAATCCCATCGTGCTTCCATCACAAGATAATAAACGACTTCTACACAACGTTTTTTCGTTATGCCGACAATATGGCAAAAAAGCAGACAAAGCGTAAATTTGACCGGAAACATTTTTTGAAAATCTCAAAGCCTTCCCCTCAAGTGAATAACCACGATTCCCCAAATTCTTCATGAATCTTGATGACATGCAATGTTCTCTACAATACCTCCTTTTCATTGATTTATTTAAACTTAGGGTTGATTAATTTCCTTCTATCTCACCTTCCTGTTTGAACCAGTCAGCCGTTTATGCAACCATTATTTGAACAATGCCAAGTTCGCACACACACGCCGAATAAAAGGTGCCAAATTCGTGCATAGTACAAAACGACAACGAGATTTCGTTAATGATTGATGATTTTTGTTTAGAAATTACGAATCCCGATGTCCATCAATTGGAACTTTCAAATCACCCTGTCGCTTCTGTATTGCGTCGTTAACTAAATTAATCCACGGGGGTTCTTTCATCACATGGGGAATTAAATATTTGTAAGCTAACGCTTGAGAAAAAAATTACGATTGAACAGGGCTAACTGTCAATGGAGAAATCTTCGTCTTAGATGTTGCTTATTAGATTGGTTGTGTCAGCAATTCGATGTCAAAATTATATCACTTTCGTTCTTGAAACATTGCTTCCATGTCGGCGAACGACTGATTCCGCATTGAACACTGTATTCATTTAAATAGTAATACATCTATCTGTCTACCAATATAAGTAGATGAAGTGTTTAACTGAACCACATCAACGCGTGGTCGGATTAGGCTAGTTTTCTTAAAACAACACGTCTTTTTTTCTATGCCAAATTTGTTTACATGACCCCGTTGATTATGAGGTCAACTTCCACACACTCCGTACCGGTTACGGGATCACGACTATTTCGACGTATTTTAAAGCATTCCAGGCATAAAAAACGTTTTTGTGAGATTCTCCTGGTTACGGTTTTATTAAGTTTTAATAAGTTTGCTCAAACGATTACAGTTCGTCCTCTAGCACCCATTGACCTTCTGCATAGCCAACAAATGAACGAGTGAATGAAAATACCAAATGGTATATCAGGATTAGGCGTGACAAATATGAATGGGGGGGCATTGGTCTCGTCGTTCCCGTCACCCTTTCTGCACATTAGGCTTCGATTTGGCCTCTGTTATTCGTGCATGGTGAAAATCGGGCCGATCGACCAAAACATCTACCACCGGGGTGTGTGTGTGTGTGTTTTACGACTGGCCCACGTAATCAATTCACGTAATTGGGCGGTGTCACGTGAGAACGAAGAAAACTCACAGTATAGGGCGACACTTCAACAATGATGTTGCGGAAAATTTCCCGATAACCCTCGAAGTCCGGCTTGGACAGATGATTTCCCTGTGCCAGGAGGGTTAGTCGTTGAAGAGATGGAAACCAGCGGGCATAATCGCCTTTGCTTTCCGATAGCATTGCGGCCAGAAATTCGGTGTACATAGACACCTTGAGGTTTTTGAGATTGGGGTAGGCCGGGGGAAATTTGGTCTTCGAGAACCACGAGAAACGGTGGTTTTCCGACCAGGGCACAGCACTGTCCCCATCCTTCAACGAGACTGTCGTGGCATTCAGAGTAATTTGGAAAAGCTTGGCCAGTGGCGTGCTGTTCATTTGGAGATTGGGGGCAAACACCAGTTCCACCGTCTTTAGACTGGGTAGCGGTGGGTGTACCTGAAGCTCGTTGTCGCTATCGCTGGGATTTCGGTTGGTGTAGGAGATGCCATGGTTCTGGACGACGGTTGCAGCGAGGTCCTGCAAGCAGCCGAAGGCCTTGTCATTGTCGCCCCAAAACATGTCCACGAGGTCTGGCATCTGCAGAACGCAGTATCTGAGGTCGATAGAGACGAGGTTAAAGGCGGCGCCCGTTGGAGGAAGTTGGGCGAGGATATCGGCAAACAGGAGAAAGCCTCGAGAATCCCAGACGAGTAGACAGGAGGTTTCCGTGGTGGTGGTCAGTTGGTGGTGTATCCGGACACGATTGCCTTCTGAACCAGCGGCCAGAAGGACTGGTGTTGGAGCCAGGCCACGCCAGGACGGAAACACCTTTAGACAGTTCCATCGATCGAGTATTGTGAGGTGATTGATTATACAAGCACCCACGGAGCGTTGCGATAGGGCTGTTTGCTGTAAAATAAATTACCTGCAAGAAGTGGATACGGATAAAAATAAAACGCATATAACAAGAAAAATGATAATAAGCGGCTTACCTCTACAGAACATCCCGTTGCAGTGGACATGGCGAACTGGACATACGGCATCCAATGCGTGACTTCTATTCATTTGCGCGCGATAACATTGTTAATGCCACTCACGTTGACGCCTCTGACCAATCAGGCGTCGATTAGGATTCCTTTTCTAACCAATCACGCTGCAGGTATATCGCGGTCACGTGCGCACTTCAATCCACTAACAGGTGTCCACAATTCTGATAGTGGTAATTCCGAGAGTGGCGCTTGCTATTCGTTGGATTAAACGTTTTCAAACGAGTAAAATTGATATTTTACGTCGAAAGCTACTTTGCATTGGTCTTGAAATTGTTGCTGCAACCAGACATTGGGACAGCAACGGCTTCCCATAAGCGCACATTGGTTAGCCAATGGGATCTCGCCAATCAGAGCTATCGACGTGGACAAGGTGACGCGCATGAAATGTGGTCCTGACAAAAATGAAATTCGCTTCCGGCGGCAAACAGTTAACTTGTATTTGGAAAAACGGTGGTCAACACTATTATTTATTTGCGGCTTTCGTCTGTGACCTTTGCGCCATTTTTAATTCAGACAATACGATTTTCGCGTGAATTTTAGTGACCAGTTCAAATCGTCAGCGTCTGACAGTTTCGAAGCTTGGCATTATCAATATAGTGCTTGTCGTAATATTTATCTTAATGGGTTTTTTTAAGCTCACGGGGAACGAAACTTACTAAACCGGGTCAGTTTACCAATCGATGTGTGTTTGAGAAACGTGGCCCAGTGACTAGCATTGGCGCAATAAAGACCAGCAACCAAATAAGATGAAATATCATAAGTAACACGGTTGCGGCCCTTGTCCATGTTTAAACTCTGAGCATTGTCTTATTTATGCGGTAATCGTACATCCGCAATCAGAAAATGCTCGTCAAACAAGTGTGTAGTCCAAAACGCCCATAAGGACAATATACGTGGCGCCTGCGTCCATCGTGGGGCAAAATACTTGAACTGTTTACCTCACACCTCATTGTCCAGCTAGCAATAATTACCCTTGTAGGTATTAAACCCCCCGACGTGAGAGACTAACGAAAGATGGCCACCTCTTATGGACTCTAGACCAGTGTTTCTCAAACTTTTTTTAAATTGCGACACACTTGGGATATCTGAAAAGTTTCGCGACACACCTTAAGTAATAAAAAAATATTTTGGTTAAACTTTATTTTCAACGTTTATATTTTTAATGCGATGGGTGGGCTTGCTTTCGAGAGCAAATAAGGTTGAAACGTGGCTCTAATGTTGACAAACAAACACGCATTTCGTCGTCAAGTCGAAGGAGTCGCACTCTCTTTTTTGATTTCAGTCAAAGCTGAAAATCCGAATTCACAAAACCATGAAGACGCGAACGGCAGAATGATCTTGACTGCTTTCAAACTGAGAGCTGGAAACAACTGCTTCAGGGAGAGCCAAAATTCGTCCAAACTTTTTTCGGCGAATCCCAGTCGATGGAATTTGTCATTTCTCAACTCGATCAGCTCTTCTTCCTCTTCACACGAAGGATTTGATGTCTCGTTGCTTCCAAACGGGTTGATCACCCAGTCATATTCGTCGATAGAAAGTGATGTAAAATAATAGTTTATTGCTAATTGAAGACTTGTCAGTGTGGACATGATGTCATCAGCGACTTTGCTCTTCAACTGAGATTCGTTTACGGAAGGGAAGCATTCAAAAATACCCTTCGAAACTTTGCTTTTCCATAGCGTCAGTTTTTCATCAAACGATTTCAGCATTTTTGAATATTTTTCAAAAATCTCGCGACACACCGATTGAGAAACACTGCTCTATGCCGTGGCTGCAAGACGAATGGAGATTCTCAAGAGCGCGCGCAAGTCGTCACTGTGGTAGTCGAGGGGTCTTCAGAGTAAGGCATTTTGCTAAACGCATCAAAATTTTGCTGCATTACGTTTTCCCTAAGAGCAGATGTGGACATACCGACGATCGCTTGACTCTGCAATTTCGTCTAGAGCTCAAAACCAAAATTCCTCAGTTCTATTTTCAGCAGTCGGTTATCATAGAGAGATCATGTGGATGCTGTCTTCGGTAAATGCCGTTACCTCTTCGCCGGTTCAGGAGACCTGGAGCACGCTTAACCCGTATAAAAACCGTTGTCTATGTCTGCATAATTCGCATAATTGTTTATTGTTCCCCCGTAGCTTTCCCTGGCCATCAATTGTTCGGACTTTTTAAACCTCCGTTGATTCTGTGAAATAATCTCGTTTTCTAATTGCTTAAGTATGCCCTACATACAATAAACCATAATTCAACGCCCGTTGTACACTCTCACCCCCTCTATAAAAGTTTATCCAAACGTAAGGCAAAACAGTTCAATACGGACAGGAACGACGGCAAACCGCAATTCCGCAATCCATTTGTGCCGATTTTTCATTTCACCTGAACAGATGAAGCAGGAACTAAACGACGGTTTTCGTTAATAGAATTTTTAATTAAATTATGATTTTATGCAGAAAGTGTTGGTCTTCGCGACCTTAATACAGCGCGCATCCTTAAAAAATGTTAGATATTTTGTCAACCAGTGCCGACTCTATCGATCTCGTTGACACGTAATTATAAATGAAATCGGAGTCACAACGGGCTAACCACCCCACCCAACCGTGTCAGTAAATGGCGCAATTGCGTTTACAACGAAAGACAGACCCGCAAGTCTAAGTACAAGCCAATCGACACGAGCTTCAAACGAAAAGGGCTGTTTGTTCAATGGCGTACATTACGCGCTTGCCAGACGTTATATTCGTTGATATTATTATTATTCGGGCTAACGACCCAACTAGTCCAGTTGAGTCGACATTAGAGCGCAAATTATCAAACCAACTGGATTCTAAGGACTTGAAAAGACGTGTTGAGCAAACGACCTCTTTCGCATCGGTCCAGAAATTTTGATCGGATCACTCTTAACGCGTTACAAATTTGTACAAAGTTTTGGAGCATGCCTTTTCGTCAATGAGGTCACCGTTTTAATAAAATGGCGGTTCCCCTATTCTCAGTTTCGATTCTTGATTATTTCACTGGTTTATAATTGATTAACCGCCATTTCTTACCCTTATTTTATTTGCCCGAATTATTATAGAAACCAGGAAGAGGAATGTGACACAACGGGTTGGGAGCTGCTGTTGGTGAAGCTGATTTGCTTGGTGGGGTTCGTGTCGCCAACATGGTGTTGTTATTGCTGGTTCACTTGTCAAAGATCAAAGCTCGCGTCAGCGGTTTCGGCGTGTCTGAAACGGTTTGCTGACAGCCGGCGCTGGATTCTACCGTGTGGCGATCGCTGCCATCAAATACACAAGTTGCTTCCACCTCGCTTCGAGTCGGTCTAAATTTAAATCCATTCGACCAACCCGATGACTATACCCTCGAATTCCCACAATAACGACTGCAACTCCGTCTCTCCGGAATTTTAGTTTCACTAGAAGACGTGAAGCGGAAACTGAGAAATTATTTTAATCTCCATAATGCTTTCGCTCCCTTACCATTATTATTAATATCTCCAAGGGCATTGCAATTTTGATGCCTTGTCATTAACGTGGACAGGAAGTCTTGTGCGATTAAACTAATCATCAAAAATACCACAAATGTACCGAACTGTGGGGTGGATATGTCGAGTCATGTGGCGTTTAACTCTGCTACGATAAAGCGTAGAATTTATTGAGTCACGTTTTGTAACGAGAGTGAAGTCGTGACAGTCAGATGAAAGGTTTCCGAAAGTCATTCAATCCACTTACATTTATCTAACTTGCGGGAAAAATATTTTTTTATTCGATGAGTCGGTCGGATGTACAACTGTATAAAAGAACGTGATGGGGCATGATTAAGCTCGAAATACTGTCTGTTGATTCCGTTTGAATCAAATAGTTAATTCATCTGCTTAAAAAATATTTAGTTTACACCACATATTCTAAACTCTTCTAACAGTAATCATTTAATGGAATGAGATAATTCACTCTCTGAATTAGTGTGAAGTGTCTGTCAGAGTAACCTCGTGTTAAGGCACCGAACTATAATACGGTTTGACCGCATCCGGAAGTCCACTGTTAAAGTATGTTACCGTCCTTTTCTATGCTACCGTTTAGTAACCGTACTCAATAATAAACTCCAAAGAAGCACGTGTTTTCTTGTAAAAGTCCGGAGGGTGGATTCAACACGGTAATTTGTAAAAATCGCCACATCTAAGCTGAGCCGAATCCAATTATCCTACAGTAACGCAAAGTATCCTGTCACCCTCTATACATTTGAGAATTCCCTTCGTTCATTAAAATGATTAATTAACTAACATTATTGAGAAAGTGGTATAATTAAGCCGTCACAAAACAATGGTTACTCATATTTGATAAGTAGCCATTCATCCGCCCCATGCCACCAAGTATCACGACACACGTAAGCATTCTACCATTGTAACTCACTAGGCCTGCGAAAAACGTTATTCTCCGTATATTAATGTGTCGTATTGCGCCGATAATTTCACAAGTTATAATAATGATCAAGAAAGGTCGGAAAAGGAGCTTTTCTTGATTTTTCGGTAGATGAAGAGGAAATGAGTTCTAGCGATGTGCCGGTCTCATGTTCAAGCACAACCGATTCATTATATATTCTTACACAAAATGCAGCTGTTATTTTTTCATTCTGATATTCTTTTTTATGGGAGACAATGAAGGTCTCTGCGAATACAACGTCTGTCATAACGATCGAGGCGTTTGAGTTACAAGGATTCCATGTTCTAGAGCAATACTGTTTCAGCGTGATGGACGGATATTTTGGGAGGCTGGAGATTCTGGCACTTCTTGTATAGGCGTTCAGATGGGACATCAAGTATTTGAGTAAGTTAACGGCAGACCTTTCAGCGCAAAACAATTTCCGAAATGCATTTATGATACACCGATCATTGAGAACCAGCATAGCACCTATTAACTCCTTCACAAAGAGTTATTATTCCCATTTATTAACACCTATTAACTCCTTCACCAAGAAAACTGTTATTCCAATTTATTAAGTCTTTACCCCGATTCTGGACATCACTCCCTTGAGGGCTCGATTTTTCTTGGCTCATTCGGCCAAAAATCCATATAAATACCAAGTCAGACCCCTTTCAGGTTATTTCTCCAGAACTCCTCCCTTCTTCCCGTGGATGCGGTTACGGGTTATAACGGAGTTCGTGAGGCCTCTTTGGTTTTGTTCCGCTAGTCTTTTTTTAGTCAAGAGTAGTCGGGAAGACGGCCACGGATGCAGACTAGCACACTTGTCAATAATTGGCTAGAATGCGACCAATGGTAATCCCTACACACAAACCCAACAATGAGTGGGTGCTCTGGGAACGGGGGAACCTAACCGGCATCGGAAGGATTTGGCCACTAGAGCACTCCGACCTTAGAAGCTAGAGTTAGATAGGAAAAGGTGTATTATTGCAGATACCACCTAAACGCTATCAAAAGTGCGCTGTTTTAGCTAGCTTTATAGAAAATTGGCCAATCTTCAAACACAGACAAATGGTGTGTGCTTAGGTCATTGGCGAAATGAATACGCTACGAACTCCGTGATAGTGCGTTGAATACCAGTCAAATCAAACTTTATCCAAGTGGCATTTCTCAACCTTAGAAACCGCGACCAAAAGAGAAAAATTCAACAGATGTAATGATCTCTTTATTCATAAATAAGAAAAAAATCACAATCCGAACTGTACAACGTATTTCTTATGTCTCCCTCTCAGTCCCCCCTCTAAACGACTAATCAATATGGGAGACACGAATATGTCCATTTGCCTTGGCCTGCTGCAACTCCTTCCTGAAGGTCGTCTTGTTCAACTTCTTCACGCTTTGCCGCTCCTTCTTGTGAGCCTTGATGGCGTTCTTCCGCGCCCGTTTCTCTTCAGCCGTTTCTCCTCGGATGCGACACTGATGACTGACTGGACGCGACGCTCGATCGCCACTGCCGACAGAATCGTTGTCATCGTCATCAGCATCATCGGCACCGCTGTCTGAATCAGATTTTGCGGGTTTGCCACTTCTGGCAGGACGGGCGCCAGCCGATTTCAATTTCGGAATGGCCAGGAGCGACGGCTGTTTCAGGGCACCGATCTCAGCGGGAACTAAAAATTCACGAATTAATCGATTCAATTAACATTCACGAACTTCACGCTAACACACTTACAAAACGCCTCGAGCTCACCATTCCAGTACGCTGTTATCGACCGTCCAAAATCCACATTCGCCAGACAACCACTACACCACCGGGCCCATTATTATATTCTGTTCATCCGTAGTTATCCCGGGCTTCAAATGTTTTCACTTTTTAAAATAACCCCGTTTTCTCTCGTGGCTTACTTATGCTCACTCATCGCTAGACGTATATTAAATGAACTCTAACATCCCCATTACTCAAGTTAGTCTGCATTTAAATCTCTTCAACCAATGTGACAAGGCTGTACCGTTTAATTCATGCACCGCAATTCGGTCATCCCTTATTCGTCCCGATTTTTGCTTCCCCCGAACGGGTGAAGCAGGAGACGGTTTTGATATGAAGCCTCGGTGATTAAACGTTATGGTCCTTGTGGTCTTAGTAAAGCCATTACCTGACGCCGCCTTGGCGTTAACTTACGTGGGTCAGACTGAATGATGGAGCCGCGGTTGTATTTGCTGGGGCCGACCCATTGTGCCAGAGGATCGTCCGCCGGTTCTTCCATCTCCTCAACACACTGGAGAGTATTCGCCTTAGATACTGCGTCCAGACACACATAGTCTTCGTTCTGAGGAAGTCTTAAAAGGCAAAGTATTCCACCTCAAAAAGATGCAGTAACAACAAACTTGTCTCGACGGTGTAACGGTTAGCACCCTCGCTCAGTTTGTAAGAGACCTGGGTTCGACTCCCACGTCAGTCTGCTACCCGTGAAAATGTTCTCGAGAATCTTCATGGCAACACCCATGAAGGTGATTTATCCTCTAGGTGGACACTAGCCGCAAAAATGTGATTCGATCTTAACGAAAAACTGGAGGGAGGGATCAAACCACAACGACTACTCCAGCGACTCACTTTTTGGAGATCATCAGCTGATCGGCGGCGACAACTGACTGAAGACTTTCACTCATTACGGATGTACCAGAAACTATGGACATCCCGTCGATTCCACTGCGAGACTTCGTCTTCTTCATCAGCTAGGAAGGGACAAAACAGTTATTGTTGCTGCTTCCATTTGTGTGGCTATGGACATTAACCGGCCCGTGGATTTCCCAAGGGTATTGTAAATAAGGGTACAGGTGAGATCCTTCGCAACACGGATATTTCAAAATAATGGATCTTCTTGACAAGTTATCCGGAAACATACAATGCAGTAAAATACAAGGTTTATCATTACAATGCATAGATAAACCTTTTTTATAATGGCCACTACGCGTTTGCGAAGCGGTATATGAATAATAAAAGGCAATAGGTGGAGCTAACAGCTAAGCATGCAATATTCCAAGAAGATGCGGAAACCCATATTAGACGGATTAAAAAACAAAAGACGTTCTTTCGTCTTTCAAAACAACGAATACACGGATTGTCGTCTAGAGCGGTGGAAATTAACGATGTTGCACGAACCTTATCAAATTGCTTCTCGAGAAAATCCTCTTGTCCGGTCAAGGCTCGACCTTTTCGGGCAGAAGCTATTGCTGTGGAAGGCACTGGGGACGTGGAAGATTGACCTCCTTCTCCGTACGACTCCGGATCAGCACCCGACGACAGCTCTGAGCCCCACAAAAAGCGCTCCATCATCTGCACCTTATGCATAGGTAGATTCGACGTTGACGGCTGTGGCGGTAGACATGCTTCTTCCTCTTCATCGTCATCCATTTTTACGTGCTTGCCTCCTGCGAGTTCGACGAAATTCTCCTCCAACTCGCCTTCTTCAGCTATAAGCTCGTCGTCTGAGGGCATTTCAAAATCTGGATCAAGAGGTTCGGTGATCACCGGTTCAACTTCCTGGGGGACGTAGCTCGGAGGGAGAGTTCCGCCTTCGATAACGTCCTAGATTAAAATTAACATTCTGGAAAGCATTGCCAACAAGAAAAAACGTCATGCAAAAAATCTAATATCTCACGAATTGAGGGTCTTCCATAAATTCTTTCATAGATTTCATATGCTTCGTGTAATCATAGTCGTCGTCAAAGTAAACACCATAATTGTAGCATCTAGGGACATCTGGGATAATAATATCAGGTTCTCCAAGTGCATTTTGGTTAATCGTGTTTGGGGGTGCATTCGTTTCCTCGCTCTAGAATAACAATGACAAAATATAATAAATTTACCATTGTAAGACTAAAAAAGCATGTGATTTTCTTTTAAAATACCCGCTATCATTACAATTAATCAAAACAACCTTTTTCATAAACGTAAGTTATATTAGGATTCAATGTAGAAGTAGTAAACGATAACTAAGAAATTAATGTCTTCACATTTCTGTGTGGTTTTTGACAGTTTGAAATATGTTGATAACGAATGTGCGTGTCATTCCTAAACGGACTGTGAATATGTTTGTTTGAGATTCATCAATCGTACCAGTTCGGGACGAATAAAGTGAAGAGAAAACCAGGAATTTGAGCCTCGAACATCTCTTTATAGATCGAACCCCGAGGAAAAACAGTTATTACGTCCTAACCGCGGCTGAGAATACTCTGGCTCATTTAATGCCAGTTCCTCCGACACGTGCAAAATGTAAGTCTTTTCGTACCTTGTTATGGGTAAATAAAAGGTTCGCAATCCATACGTTTTAAATTCAAATTTAAGATTTATTAATGTGTACACAGAAGATGTTTTAAAATCACATTTCCGATCATGAACATGGATACTGGGCTTTGGGTAATATTTTCAGCATTCATTTCCTGTTGTAATCAAAAATGACTGCTTGAGGGAATTTTTGAGTACGTTTAAAAAGGAGAATTAAATTTTTTAAAGCCTCAATCCAGCAGCAGAATCTCACGAAAGACCGCGATTTTCTAACCCATTGCTCTCTGTGGCATTCGACCCCCTCCCTCCGCCGAACGCCAGTTACGGAACATATGCTACCAGTTCTCGAGAAATATTAATCTTCATTGAACAAAACACCACAACAATCCGCTAATTGTGTCGATCACTGAATGAATTGGAAGACGCTTTGTAAATATTTCCGTTATACGCGATGTCTTACAGCGCACAAATGCGGAGTTCAACACTAAAAACACTCAAGGCGACCGATACATATTCAATTCTGCCTTTATCCCGCCTTTTTCTCTTGCATAATCAATAATGCGGTTCTCTCTGGATAACTAATTAACCGCGATTGTTGATTACCATGTAAGAGAACGACAGTTTTGTCCACAACCACCGCACTCCCCCAACCACCACTCATTGACACCAAGGGCCTTTCAATGGCCGCCATTTCCCGTTTGCCAAACTTTGTATACTTCGTGGGTTGAATTTGTTTTTCTTCAAATTTACCTTCTTTTATTCTACTTAACTTATTATGCATTTTCTACATAAAATCGTCACTTCCTGTAACATTTTTGTTTATTGTAAATTTTAATGCTGAAAGTTTTGATCCTCGTGAAGTTAATAAAGCGCATATTATTATTATTATTATTAAAGCCCAAGCATCGAGCTGGTTGGCTCAATACTGTTCGCAGTCGCTATCCTGCAACTAAATCACTTCAAGCTGCTGTGTCCTTTAATCTACTTTCGATTCACAGCAAAGAAGATGATTTTTCTCTCTTCTCTGGTTAAACCTGTCAGCAGTGTCTGTCTACAAGAAAGCTTTCTTCAAGACATCAATCTGGATGAGGGATTTTTGTATGCTTCCGTTAGGACAGATTGCACGACGTTAATCAAAAGGCGTGGTTTCGTCAGTTGCATCTATCTGATCTGGTCAAAATCGAACAAATAGATTTTTTGTTATGCTGCAAGTGCTATTGAATTTGAGGTGGTTAAGTAATAATAATAATAATAATAATAATAATAATGTTTACGCTTTATTAAGGTCACAAAGACCAGAACTTTCAGCATTTTAATGTTTAACAGGAATGGAGGAAATAACAACGAGGTAATGGCGGCCATAGAAGGCCTTGTCCATAACGCGCGCGAGACAGTTTCCGCCACCCGGCCTCCAGGTTGCTAGATTACAAGCGCACGCAATCCAAGGTCTCTTTAAAACTTGGCCTGTCTATTCTCTCCATTCAAGAGATCATCGTTCAACGCTACTTCAATAGTCGTTCACAAATCGCTGCTCGTATTTTAAGTGACCCCTCCCATCCCCTCTTTCCAAGTTTATCTAAGTGTAAATTTCTTCGACCAATGCGTAGGCTATACCGTTCAATACCCACAAGAACGGCGGCATATTGTAATTCGGTGATTCCTTATTTGTCGCGATTTTTAGTTTAACCGGAGCAGGTGAAGAAGGAACTAAAAGACTATTTTCATATCAAGTACTTTTTATACTGTCTTCTTATATGCTGAAAGTTTTGGTCCTCGTGACCTCAATAAAGCCACGATAATTATTATTACTATTATTAATGACAACGAACGAAGTGACACCGGAGGCATTGCTCATTCGAGACCTGAAGAAGCCTTATTGGGGTAATATTTCATCGTCGCAACCTGCCAAGCAGTTTAATTCCAACCTCGAATATATCAATCAATGTGTCTTTAAATAAACAATGGTTATGGATAATAATACACAAAGTATACAATTTAGTAGCAGTAAATGTAATGAGTGATGTAATATGTATACCGGAATTGTCTAAGAAAAATGTTTATCACCAGCCGAACAAGAGCAAACAGCTGCATGTTTCTTTGATTTGGGTGTCGCGAATAAACTGTATCAAAAAGAGGCCATATATCAAAAGATGTTCTCTACAAAAGCAGCTTTGGCAACCTTTATTGATGGCGGAATTTTTGATGGTCTTCGTAAAGGGTTTTCCAAAGTATATATAAATAAATGCGATCGCACGACAATTATATCTTGAAACAATTGAATTTAGAAAAAGAATAAGATACAAATAAGCAGAATAAGCTGATGGACCGATTTATGGATTGGAAAGGCCCGTATCCTAGTCTACGCATAGTCCCCACGTACGACTACAACAAAGGGCCAACGTATCTGAGTTCTTTAAAAATGGGAAGCGGATTTGATGAATCGAGTGTAAATTTGCGAACTTAAGACGCACTTTATCATTTTTGCGTTAAATACATTATTTTGAACCATCATCCTGTAATTTTATTATTTTCAATTCAAACAAATTGGAACCCAACTTAGGCATGCCCTACTGTTGATTGCTGTTGTCAAAGTGTGATTCCCATCAACACATAACAGACTATTTAGACGCTATTCTCTCGATAATACCGCATAGTCACGACAGAGTGTTCCTGTTGCAGTAAACGGTAAGTCGAAAAGATGAATGACAACTTCCGGTGTGGATACAAATTCGTATGCCCGCTCTATAGTGTACCTTCAAGTATGACGCCATCGCGGCAATGTCTTTGTTTATATATGTGATGCGTTTTGAGCTAATCCAAAGGCTCTGCGCCCGGTGTTTATCCTACACGCGGGCTCTGGTGTGGATTTGTAAGTGCGCGATATTTGGAAGTCATTGAATCGACATCGTCTCCCTCGAACGGACGCAAGGAACGATGCGGACAGTGGTAGCCGTCTTTTGGATATTCGCGATTGAAGCCCTCCTCATCGAGGCAATTGTTCGATATGACACAAAATCAACTGCCCCGAAATACGCTAACCCGGATGAACATGGGTAAGTCTAGCGGATTTCAATTATTCAGGTAACTCTGCGGTTATTCGTTCTCCGCGCGTGCGTGATGCCTTCTTTCGCAGTGATGTCTTTAGCAACCCACTGGTTTTGATAAAAGCCAGTTCGATACCAAGAGGGGTCGAACAAACCGATCGCATTGTGGTTCTGGTACTCGCGAAGTAACGTTTTCAACGCAACGGTTGACTGCTTATGGGGTCGATAATAACGCCTTCCTCAGTCCCTTCGTGTAGCGCGATGGGTTAGATATCAGCATCTTAAATCTGTTATAATTCGGGTGAAGCAATCAAAAACTAAGCCAGCCTGGTTACTATGGCACTGGTTGGCGTAACGCCGAAGCTGGCCTTGACGGCGTGTCTGCCTGCAATCCAGCGACTTATAGGCTGTGGGGTGACCCAAATCGGCTCCTCCATCATCCGTAATTTAATAATAAACCGGAGTTTCACGTGGGGCCCCTGTTGTGTCGGATGCAGGAGCACCAGCGGCCAAGTTGAATCCTCCTCATGTAGCAGTGGAGACGCCTTTAAAATTTCCCCGGGAAACCTCAGGTCGTCTTCGTGCAGTTAGGATGGTGCATGAGTGTACGGTCTCGCTGAATGCAAGGAAAGAAGATGAGTCTTTGGAAGTATTTTAAGCACCAATTTTCGATTTATTTTGCGAATCGCAACCTTAGTTGCCCTTAACGCAGGTAATACATGCCACGCACCATAATCTGATAAAGGCGGCTTTTTGGTATAATGACGCGTGCGAGTTAATTCGTGTGTGCACAATCAATAAATAGTAACAGATCTTCGCATCATCCTTGTCCTTCGTAGCGAGATTCAGTAGAAATCAAACCATCTTGCTTTGACCGTGACCTAATAGTATGCTACATGCTGTGTTACAGGTATCGTTACTGTGCGTCTTGGAAATTAGCGGACGGTACGCCCATCTACAGCGGATGTGATCCATACGTGATGAATCGTTGCGGAAAGGAACTGTGAGTTTTTCTTAATGAAACCCCTTCTCCGAAGCCCAAAGGACAGACTTCTAAAGCGCGTTTGGCCCATTGTTAGAAATGATGGTCGCTTGAAATGTTGTGCATGCTTTCTTAGAGCATTTCGAAGCGAAAATAATGACCTTGGTGACAACCTAACCACCCAATGCTGCACTGAAATCAAATACATTCGGAACAAAAGCGACTTGAATTGTAAATTTTCTTTCTAGTGGGTTCGACTACAGTTGTTGCAGTGGGTTTCAACACAGCGGTGAAAGTCTAGGTGGAAAATCGTCGAATCCTTGCGGAAAGTTGGTGCCCCAGTTCGACGACTGCCCGTCTGTGGTCGACGGCCTGGGTTCGTACTTTTATTGGTCAAAAACCTGTGTATCAAATACGTTGAAATAACCAATCACCGTAATCATTGTGTCATCTTTTATTGACAGAGGTTGTCTAAATGAAGATAATTTTGACTGCTTCAAAATATTGCCATTTGTATGCCGGAAACAAAGAGTTGTTTATCCATTTTTTATCTAGGCACACATCTTAAGATGGATTTTAGGCATTAACGTCGATCCATTCAATCTTTGATTTTAGGTTATCCGAACTTTGCAAAGTATCTGCGCAATATTCCCGAATTGAAACAAAAGAATGGGCAAGCCTACACAATATTCGTCCCGCGAACAAATGACGCGAACGCACTGGACCCCATCTACGGAAGGTAGATATTTTCGGAGCTGCAATTAATCGATAATTGCCGCTAGGTGCCGCAATAGTTTGATCTGCTGAATGACCTAATTGAGACCTGAAGCCAATGCAACTTCCTTTGCAAAGGTCAAAGGGTCGTCTTATTTTCCGTCTAGGAGATAGATATTATAGTGTAACTGTTCCTCTAAAGATAGGCAAACACCACAGCACCAGTAACGTGGCCTAAACGGCCCATCACTTTTCACCAAAGCCAGTACTTTAGAGACCTTCAAAATGTTGGCCCCAAATGGGACTCTGTGCTCGAGTAAATGAAAGCATTGATTTTGAATCGCCGGAAACACCCGACTAGGTTACATAAAAACCAGGGTTTCCACAAACTGGCGCGAACTATCCTAATACCCGACCTTTCGGCGTTATGCCTTGAGCACGATGCAGTTCAATAAAACGCATTTGGGTGGGTTGAACGGGTTGACCGTTTGGGGCGCGGTTTAAAGGAAAGAGTGGCCTTCGTCGGTCGGGTGTATTCCACGAGGGGCTTCCATTGCCACTGCTCATTTTAGCAATCCCAGAGCCGCCGCCTACAGCGTTGCCAAGGGTCGCTATTACGCTGAGGATCTGAAGTCAGGCGTGGAACTGGAATCACTCTTCAACGGCGAAGAAATCTCCATCAGCAGAACCAGCTACGGCGTGAGTGGATAGAATAACACGTGATCTAACGACCAATAGGATTTTGGCACGGAAGTGTACCGATTTTTGGCTACACTTAATTTTGCACGTTTTCCTTGTAGGGTGTCAATGTTGAATGTATTGAAGTCAGCCAAACCGACATCGAATGTGGATCGGGTCTTATTCACTTCGTGAGACGTGTAAGTTGCTCGTCTTATTCGGTCCTAGGAACCTAATTTGAATATGGAGATTTTGCAATATTGAATTCAACGACTGTTCTTCTCATTAATTTATAGTAGAGCATATTAATTTCCCCTCCGCTCATTGACCATTTAGCCCCTGGTTCCTCGAAAAGGATTGGGCAACTTGGACAAGAGCAACGTCATGACCCTTCTCCGCTCCAATCCCGAGACGAGCTCGTTCGCCAACGACCTGCCTCAGAAGCTCCAAAACGATCTCGCAAGAGTGGAAACAGACAAAAGGTACACCGTCATGGCGCCCTCCTCAAGATCGTGGGAGAATCTGCGCAGCCGATACAGCGGTGAACGACTCCAGAATGTACGCTATATTCGCTAGTCCTTTGGCAAATCAGTTTAGCGACACCGAATTGCTCCTTTCGCGTACTCGCCCACTTAAGGGTGACTCTTGGGGTGATACGTTGTTATGAGGAGAGTTATGAGGGTGCTTTTACTCGTTTGGCTTCTTTGGTTGCTACACTGCATAAATACTCTAATCATCATCGGAAGATTACCGAAGACGGGATAGAGAAATGTTGAGAATTGTTGAAATAGCCTAAACACGGAAGAGCACGTACTTTCAAGAGGCTAAATTTGGAGTGCGATGAATGATTGAGATATAAACACACCAAGAATCCTTTCTACCAGGTTTCGATTAGCACACTTTGGATTAGCAGACACCGTGAAACCAACCAATCTCGCACCGGATGTTTACATGTGAACAACCTAGATCGGTATTCCTAACGGGGATTTGCCACATCAATACAGACTGTAAACGAACCAGTGCACCACTATGGTTACACCATTTCCGTTTGAAAGCATGCCATGAATATTATCTGTGTGCATTAAAACAAATTAATAATGTGCCGATGTGCGAAGTTATCTATTTTGGTTTGTTGATCAAAAATAATCACAATTTTTTGCTTTATGACGTTTGTCTAATTCGTCAGAATTCATGTAGTATGTTTTTGTTACACACTGATGCGTTTTACAAAGAAAATTGTTTCCAGTTATATTTTTGGAGCATTAAACTTAGCAAGCAACAAAATTCATCCCACGTTTACACCACTTTTACAGATGAAATAAGATGAATCCATGATGGATGACCTCAGAGCACCGATCGACTGTTTCTTATCAAGACTAAACCAGCGCATTGCTCATAGCAGAGAGAAAGGCTGATTTAAATAACATGGAGACGCATTCTATTTTAGATAGCAATAGCCATTTAAATCCACCCCGTCGAAGCAACGGGTATTTTAATCAATAAATCGTAAATATGCATGACTCACGCCCATTGACGAATGCCATTTACGCCCACACAACTAAACCCTCCACTCACGCGTCCAGCGGAGTAACTTGTGAGAAAGTTGATTTTTCGTACAAATCCACAGATTGCCGCCAGTCATGTGAGTGCCGGACTCAAGTGCACCTCAAACATCATCATGGATACGCAGGACATCATCGCAGTGGACGGTCATTCAATCGATGCCGAGTGTTCAACCAGCCCGGGGGGACAGGAGGTCAGAAAGGTCGTTGATGCCTGTGGTCAGGAGCATGAATTTGTCTCGAAATCGGAGGACCAAATGGCCGCCAACGGCGTTGTTCATGTCCTGAATGACCCAATTGTACCCAGTTCCGGTGAGTTTACATAGCGTTGAACCTGTCGCAAAGATCATCTGCTCAGGGCATTTGGGTGTATTAATTGATAGCACAATTGCTTTTTGACCATCCAAAAGTCAAACAACAAAGTGCCCGAATACTGAGTGTTTAAATAAATCACGTTGATACATTTACGACTGCGTGTGGTCTCAGACAGGTTTGCCGCAGTGAGTCGGAAATACGTCTGAGTAAAGCCAAACAAGGACAGATGAGCAATCGGGCAATGAAGAAGAGAGTTGATTCCTGGGACACCGAAAGCTGTTGCCAAGTAGAAATAGCAAAATATGCCGCCGAGTAAAACACTTGAATTGGTTAGATGGATGGAGTCGCAGCCTAGATGGTCAGCAAAGGTCTGATGCCAAAGTTGAATAATCCGATGGAACAGAGAACAACATATCTGTGGGGAATCTCCTACATTTCCGGTAACTTTGATGGAACCATATGATATGTGGTGGGATTGTTCCCAGGGGATGGTAGTTTAAGATATTCGGATTTTGCAGCAAAGGTTCGTTTGAAATATTTGTGCTACCCTGGTTCTTGTGTATCCAATAGAACCCAGTTTCATTTTTATTTATTGAATAATACACGGGTAATCCACAATCCATCATGTTAAACGACTTAATAATAATAATGCTATGCACTTTATTACAGTCATGGGAACCAGAACTTTAAGCATTTAAAGTTACAATAAACAAGAATGATATCAGAAGTTGCGATTGTTCATAGCAGGTGTAGAATAAGTTTACAGGAATCAATTGATCACCGCACATGACCTTAAGAATCCTAATCAACTAATCGATGGATGATTTGATGAGCTCAGTTATACCATGTCATTTTGGTTCCATTTATAATAATTTTGAACTCCCTAAAAGGTCTTCCGTATGCAACCACACTTAACGCATTGCGTTTTTTGAAATCCTTAGCACTGACCCTGAAGGATTTCATTGATCGTCCGGAATGCGCTAGCCATCAGAAAATCGATAAATTCATGGATGTCCTTCGTGAATGCGACCTCTACATGAATGATGCCGATCAGTATGCAGTTGTGGCACCACAAAATTCTGCATTCGATTGTAAGTGACGTTTCTTCATAGGCAGTGGTCTCAACCTTTTACGCTCAAACTTCTCACTGCGATATAAATTTATTCAAGATAAATGCATTGCGAATTTCCATGGGCGCGGTTTGGTTTGAATTGGAGGGACATATAATTATTGGTTTAAAAAAAATTGTTCAGCGAATTCGGGCCAGTAATTACACATGTCTACTTAATAACATTAAGTAGCATTGATGAGCACACTATTTTACTTCAGGGTGGAAAAACTACCCTCAGTTCAGCGACGAATATCAACGCTTCCAAGTTGACAAGGAGTATAGATGCAAGGTCGCCCGCTACCACATTGTGCGTCATGACGGTAACCTGGCGAACATCCCCAAATTTTCGGGGCATACCGACGGCCATCGCACTAACAATAAGAATGACTACCTCTATGAGACTACTTACTTCACTCAGGGCAAAACTGGCTCTGTGGTAAGCATTTTTGTCGCAAAACAAACAGAAACCGCTTACTCTAAGCCACAATCGTGTATGAGGCCTTAGATATTTATTACGAAAAAGAATTCCGAATGGCTTTTCTAGCTGCTTGCATGTGTTACTTTGGGCTGTAGTGAATAAGGCAGATGATTTAAAATTTATACTGTTCTCTATCTTGCAGCTTAACTGGCATTATTCACCGGTTAACAATCTGGACACGATTCCACTGAAGGGTGCGTCGATTTACCGTACATCTAGAATCAATGTCCCTCCGGAAACCAACATTTCTGATATCTTGGTGGACAGGCCGGATTTTTCGTAAGTATTCACAATATCCGCTCTTAAAATCCGCTAATTATCATTCTAAACAATCAATGCCATTGTTTGTTCGTAGTATCATAGCCGAGATATCGCTTGAAGCGACAAAGTGTAAATAAGAAGCTGCTAAGAAGCGAAAGACAATAAGGATAAAGACAATATTGGCTGCTAATTTTCTAGGAACACGAACGAGATCACCCAAATTGCGGAGATGAAGAGCAATGTATTCGACAAACAGGCACCCAAGAATCTCTACCTTGTGACGGCCAACGATGGATGGCTTGACAAGCGCTCAAAGCAGCTGGGCAAGACCCTTCTAAGCCCCGATCTTGCCCGCTATAAATCAGACCCCAAGATTGCCCTAAACGTATGTACATTTGTGCGCTAATACTGGCATTACCCCAACCTCTTCGAGGTACTAAACATCCTGGGCTGAACGTCGATGCAGAGACGTTGGTGGGTGTGGAGGCGTGCCTGTGGTCATCCAGCCACGTGTAGCCTCGTCGAAATGGTATCCATGGCACGAGAATCCCGCACCAAAATATCGGAGGCTCCGATACCAAAACATCAGTGTTAGCAGCTACTTCTATTGATATCACTTCTGGTTAAATTTGTTTATGGTCTGAAAAAGGCTAAAACGACATTCCTGTTAGCAAAGATTCATGATACAGACAAATTTAATCCAATTAAATTTTTTTTTCAAGATGGTGTTCCATCTAGATTTTAATTATTTTTCTCATTCAAATCCGAATGCGCAGCTATTCCGTGCAACAAGAGCGCGCGTTTTTTTAAGCCTTTTAATGCGCAGCTTTCACGAGTCGTTTGATTGGGTCAGATGGAAGGTGTCCTTGCCCATCCCATCCAATCGGTGACTCGTCAATTATCTGTTGATTTGGTGCATTTTAGTTCGGCAAGCTGAACACCGTGCCTCTCTACCTGTGGGGCGGCGACATCGGCTACTTCGAAAATAACTCTGTCCACCGTTTCATGTCGACGGCGGGCAAGGAACTCATCTTCTGGATGGACGCCAAGGGCGACATGCGCATCGGCTACGACGGTCTAGACAAGAATAACTGGGTGAGTGGCAGTTGTGGATGGTTCCATAAAGATGGAATACCTTAATTGTGGGATTGTCTGGGGCCAAAGGAATCTCGAAGATCTGTCGATTACGTGAACAACAGGATTCCTGTAGTCTCAGTATTAAAGGACACTTATTAGATCGCTGCATTAGATCTGTCAACTGGCGAGACTTCTGGAATGTCAAACAGGGGTCGCGTAGTTTTAGAGCGAGGTGACAAATGACCTCCGCTTTCAGGTCAAATTAAACAAGGGATGGAGTTGGTCGTATAAAACGGCCCCGCACAAGGATCCACATTGAATCGCATTACTGCAATGTGTGATTTTGTCACATTGGTGGGATAATTTGCAAAAACCGCCCATATAACGCGATGACGATAGTCAGGCCGAATCAGCGGTCATGCACACGTAGAAACAGCGGTTCTGGTCCGATCACCGAAGTAAGGCACATTGTGCAACCGGCTTAGTGTCTGTACGGTCGGTTATTGGCTAGGAATGCCTAGCGTTGAGGGTAGGACTGCCACTCAGTATTCTTCGGTGAAATATTGGTTTTTTGCGATCACGAATCGGGTGACCCACGTTTTCCGCATTTAGGCGCGCGTAGTTGAGTTCAATATACCAGCTCGTGATGGCATCGTCTGGGTACTGGATGGCTATTTACCCTGCCCCGGGGAGATCTGTCCGATGGTTCTGGAAGACACGGACACATACACCTTCTACACGGCCGCCTGTATTGAAGGCGATCTGCCCGGCGAGGAAAACCCGAAGAAGGCGTTTGCCGAAAAGCCGACAGAGATCGCAAAGAGGCATCCCGACAAGTGCATCGTCGTGAAGCAGGGCAGCGTCCAGACGGTGAAGGATGTCTTTGAGAGCGGGCCTGTGGTACCGCACGACCACTAGTTCCACGCCAACAACCACAACGGATTTGATTCAACTCATCTTTTACCACCCCCAACCCTTTGAAGCAATGTCTTGTCATTTCGTTTAATCAACCACCAGTAGTTACCAATATAGAGGAGCTGCATTATAAACGCATGCAAGTCTTTTTGATGAACCTGGCATCCAAATCGAACGGTGGTGACTGTCCTAATAGAGGGTAATTTGGGTGTGTGAAGAGTGGCATTGACCTTATAAAGGTTTTTTGAGGGACGGTGAACACCGGAAGGCATTGTCTTGACGATCGACACGGCGGTAAATGTCAACTCGCAAGTTTACAAGTCGAAATTATGAAAAAAGCAAATGCTATTAGTCAGTCTTGGCTTTAGTAAGACCCACCATAACACACCAGTCGATCGACCAAAGAAGACTTCCTCAAAAGCATTCGCTGGAATACCAAGGCAGTTATTATAAATAACCGTGACTGATTTGGGTTTTTGAGGAGACAATCACCTACAAAAGCCCGGGTATGCTGATGTTTTTGCATGAACACCTCTGAATTAATAGATTTTGGGGAATGTTCGATTCTAGGCTGCGTTGAAGCGAAACATTTTTTTTTCGGAATTATGCTTCTGTTGAACATATTGGACGCAGCTCCGGCAATATCAATGGCAGAGTCCCGCGTCTGATTGTGCTCTCGGGAACAATGTATCAGTTTTGAATCATCATTATCACTATTACATCTTTGGGCGCGTGCCATGGATAGGGTCTATCAATAGCCTCGTTTTATTGGTTCGCCAAACTTTAAATCAGTGTTTCTCAAACTTTTTTCACTCGCGACACACCTTAAGTAAAAAAAATATTTTGGTTAAACTTTATTTTCAACGTTTATATTTATAATGTGATGGGTGGGCTTGCTTTCGAGAGCAAATAAGGTTTAAACGGGGCTCTAATGTTGACAAACAAACACGCATTTCGTCGTCAAGTCGAAGGAGTCGCGCTCTCTTTTTTTATTTGATTTCAGTCAAACCTGAAAATCCGAATTCACAAAACCATGAAGACGCGAACAGCAAAATGATCTTGACTGCTTTCAAACTGAGAGCTGGAAACAATTGCTTCAAGGAGAGCCAAAATTCGTCCAAACTTTTTTCGGCGAATCCCAGTCGATGGAATTTGTCATTTCTCAACTCGATCAGCTCTTCTTCCTCTTCACACGAAAGATTTGATGTCTGGTTGCTTCCAAACGGGTTGATCACCCAGTCATATTCGTCGATAGAAAGTGATGGAAAATAATGGTGAATTGCTAATTGAAGATTTGTCAGTGTGGACATGATGTCATCAGCGACTTTGCTCTTCAACTGAGATTCGTTTACGGAAGGGAAGCATTCAAAAATGCCCTTCGAAACTTTGCTTTTCCATAGCGTAAGTTTTTCATCAAACGATTTCAGTTTGCATTTCGATAAGATAATGTTTTCCGATGGTCCTTGGAGACTCAAGTTGAGAGAATTGAGTTTGTCGAAGAGATCAGAGAGAAACTGAACTTTAAGCCACCAAATCTCGTCACGAAGATCGAATCCCAAATTTGTTTCCTCGACTTCCAAGAATGCAATTACTTCTACTTTGAGATAAACGAGACGCTTCAAAACTTTTCCTTTTGACAACCAGCGAACCTCGGTGTGGTAAAGCAGCGATGTGAAGTCGGAATCCATTGCATCACAGAGTTGTGCGAAAATTCTTGAATTAAGCGGCCGAGACTTGATGAAGTTCACTACTTTAATAGCTTGATTCAAAACTGACTGAAATTTTTCCGGCAATGATTTGGACGCGAGGGCTTCACGATGAATCATGCAATGAGTCGTGATTATGTCTGGATTTTCTTGGAGAATGATCGTAACGAATCCTTTATGATTTCCTCGCATAGAAGGACATCCATCAGTACACACACTGACGCAGTTCTTCCACTTCAAGTTGAAAAGCAAAACATTTTTGTTCACCAAATCAAAAATGTCTTCTCCTTTCGTCGTGGTCTTCAGTTCATCGCAAAAAGGAATTCATTTATGAATATATCATTTTTAATGAAGCGAATGAACGCTTGTAGCTGAGCTTTTCCGCAGATATCAGTAGAATCTACTGAGTAGATTCATCGACTTGAAGAAACCACAGTATCCTTGATTCGACTTCAGTTTCGAAATTTTCACGAATTTGCTCTTTTAAATCGGATGATAAATCTTCGATTCGGCGAGACATTGTGTCATTTGACAAAGGAACTTTCTTGATTTTCTCGGCGGCTTCAGGTCCAAGAATCGTTTCAACCACAATAGCAAGCGCTGGTGCGATTATTGTTTCACCATCAGAGTGTGCTTTTTTTCTTTTTGCCAATAGTTGAGCGACCTTGTAACTTGCAACAAGTCCTTTTTCAGGAAGTTTGAGATAGTTTGTAATCTTGCTCGATTGATGATTCTTTTCAGTTGCAAGCTTCTCAAAATATTATCTTGGTTTTTCTTTGTGCGCTGGATGATTTGACTCATAATGTCGCTTCAATTTATCTATTTGAATTTAAATACAAGCTGAATTATAAGTTAGAAAAAAAATGTCGGATTTAAAAAACCCCAGCATTTTTGAATATTTTTCAAAAATCTCGCGACACACTGGTGTGTCGCGACACCGTTTGAGAAACACTGTTCTAAACAGTTGGTGCCTATTCTCGAGTGTATCGCAACTTTTCTGTGGATAACATTGAATAGAATAAGTAAATAGCCGTCAGCATAGTAAACATAGGCGATTTGCCCTTCCTTCCAATATCGATCGCTGTTGCCGTTAATGCATCCATCCGTGTGTGCAAAACTCCTAGGCCAGTGGGGCGGATATTCGGGTAACCAGACCGCAAGACCCGATAAATAACAATCTGAGTCATTTATATGGCGTTATTAGAGCCTAAACGATCATGCAAGCGGTAAAGTTTGTCATTTTATTTAAAATGTAATAACGTGACCCAAGATCCTACCTACAACGAATGGGACACTGTTAGGTTTAGTGTTCGTTCAAGAGCAGCCTGTCTTGGTACCACTTAGTTCCCCAAGCACGCAAAAACAACTCAAATTAATTTAATATGGATTTATATGTAAATATTCAAAATTGTTCATGGCTTCTTCATTGATGCCTCTGGTTTTCAACAAAAAAAACTCAATTAGTATGGTACATTTGTTTGAGAAACACTGCTTTAAATAATTCGACGGTTTTATTTGCCATTCTTGCAAATTTACCTCGTTGTTATTGCGTTAGATCTTATTCAGCGTCTTGCATGCATAATCGCCACATCTTATATCGTCTTTGTTTGCTTTTAGTTTATTACTTAACATTTTTTTGTCCTCGTGAACCTTAATAAACCGAATACTATTATTATTATTATTATAGTTCATATTAAATTTGCATCCAAGATGGCTGTGTTCTCCAGCTGCTGGCAAATTATTTAATCACTTGCATATTTTTTGTCCGGATATTTTTTCCTGCAAGATTTAAAATGATCTGTTATGTGAACTAATATGTGCTTGCAGTTCATATCTTGCCATCAAGGCACACTACATCCGGTTGTTCTTTGTCCAATCAACTCAGTCTTACTGATTCCAACTAACCAGTCTTCGCTTGGCGATCGGCAATGGAATGGCGAGCGATGCGGTCACCAAACGCAATGCAGCGGCGACAGAGGTTTCCTCCTTTTTGCGCAGACGAAGAGGTCGTAGATGTCCCGAACCTTCGCAGACGTTGTCGAAGATGTCGTAGAGTTTCGTAGATGTCGTAGATGTCCCGAACCTTCGCATACGTTGTCGTAGATGTCCGGAACCTTCGCATACGTTGTCGAAGATGTCGTAGATGTCCCTAACCTTCGCAGACGTTGTCAAAGATGTCCCGAACCTTGGCATACGTTGTCGTAGATGTCCCGAACCTTCGCAGACGTTGTCGTAGATGTCCCGAACCTTCGCATACGTTGTCGTAGAATGTCGTAGATGTCCCGAACCTTCGCATTCGTTGTCGAAGATGTCGTAGAATTTCGTAGATGTCCCAACCTCCGCAGACGTTGTCGTAGATGTCCCGAACCTTCGCATACGTTGTCGTAGAATGTCGTAGATGTCCCGAACCTTCGCATACGTTGTCGTAGATGTCCCGAACCTTCGCATTCGTTGTCGAAGATGTCGTAGAATTTCGTTGATGTCCCAACCTTCGTAGACGTTGTCAAAGATGTCCCGAACCTCCGCAGACGTTGTCGTAGATGTCCCGAACCTTCGCATACGTTGTCGTAGAATGTCGTAGATGTCCCAACCTTCGTAGACGTTGTCAAAGGTGTCTTAGATGTCACTAACCTTCGCAGACGTTGTCGTAGATGTCCCGAACCTTCGCATACGTTGTCGAAGATGTCGTAGAATGTCGTAGATGTCCCAACCTTCGCATACGTTGTCGAAGATGTCGTAGAATGTCGTAGATGTCCCAACCTTCGTAGACGTTGTCGAAGATGTCGTAGATGTCGTAGATGTCCCAACCTTCGCATACGTTTTCGAAGATGTCGTAGAATGTCGTAGATGTCCCAACCTTCGTAGACGTTGTCGAAGATGTCGTAGATGTCCTTAACCTTCGTTGACGTTGTCGTAGATGTCCCGAACCTTCGCAGATGTCGTAGATGATGGCACCGGGCGTTCAGATAGTCCTCCTCGTACTGCGTGGCTGTTTCGTAATCTTGAACAACTTAATAAACTCGAAGAGAAAATCGGTCTGATCGCGAACATGCTGATCAAAAGGCCGTGCGTGCCTTTTCCCCAACCGTTCTTCGCCAAACCATCATTGTCTAGTTAAACAAAAACTATAGAAAAGCATTGAACAATTTATTTAAATACAACTCATTTTATTTTCCAGAGTCATGTTCTTAATTGTTGGGGGCAGTGTTGTGGCATCAATTGCCCTATTCCAATAGCCAATTGAGGCTGATTCGGCGGAAGTCGTCATCGGCGAAAACAATCACTCCGTCGTCGCCCTGCTCCTCGGCTCGCTCAGCCTCGTCCTCTACACGACACTGAATGCCTAGGTCGATCTGCCCGGAGTCGCGGCCACAACCGCGAACCCAATTGTTGCGCGGTCGGGTCTGTGCCTGGTTCTCGTGGTGGGAGGGTGTGTTGACGGTGAGGATGCAGGGAATGACCACGAGGATGCAGAGGTTGGGCAGAATGATGCCCAACACGGCAAACTGGCGCACCGTGGCCAATTGGCTGGAGTAGAAGTCCATGCAGGAGACGTTGGTCCAGCCCACCGCAGGCGGGTATCGACCCAGGTCATGGAATCGACAGAATCGGAAGGTCTGCTTTTCTGCGATAAGGGTGAACCCCTTCTCTTCGTCGTCATCGATTGGCCGCTGTTGGGGAGACGCCCTTCTCGGCCGCCTTTTGAACGTCTTTCGGTCGCGCTTTACAAGCCAATTGTTGGCCAGTTCGCGTTCTCTCTCTATGACCAACTCGTTGGTCATTTCAAATTCGCGGGCTTCGCTTTCATACTTATAGATGCGGCGTTTCAAATGACTCTCGAAAAACTCGGTTGCAATGAGCACTTGAATCATCGCCACCGAGAGGCAGATAGCAATGACCATCTGGAGAACGACATCGATTAGACGGCGTAGACGCCGTGAATTGAAAGTCTTGGCATGAAAAGGGGTCTTTACGACATAGCCCAGTGCGTCGTCCACCTCCCACGTGACAGCGCTCAAACTCGCATCATCGGCGTCATCAGACGATTCCTTCTTTTCAAATGGAATGTGCTCATCACAGGTGGCCCGATCGATGTTGTTGGCAAAGTCCACCTCCTCTGCAACCTCGCTCTCGAATTCCCGGTTCAATATCTCGTGATGTGGTTTTTCGGTAATCTGTTTTTCGACCGAGTCCACATTGATCATCTCCTCCTCGGTTTTGCTGGTTTTGAAGCACAGGGACGTTGACCAACTAACAGCGCTGCTTGATTTGGTCTGCACGAATTGGAGGAATTTGACGGCATCGAACTCCGTTTGTTGTGAGGCCACCGATTGGGTGTCCTCGAACCAGGTAAATGTATTATATTTTGCGTAAATGTCGTAGAATTCGAATTTGACCTTCCTATTCCCCTTCAGTGGAATGAACAGGGCGATTCCGGCGATGCAGCAGACAACGGCAATGACGGAGCCCGCCGTAGTTATGTGGAATGAGAACCGGTAGTACTGGGGTTTGTCCAGAACCCCCAGCCAATACTCGTCCTTTGACAGTATCAAATGGTACTTTATCTTCAGAGAGTTCAACAACAAGATGAGTGATATGGCCAGTAAGGTTGCGTAATTGAGGAAGAGAAGCACACTTATGAAGGCCATCGCGCACACCGTGTGTTCAAAAGAGGCGACTGGTTTTGAGTAAACGTTTCAAAAATGTATCGATCGTCTTTGCATTCGCTGTGGCTGACCAATTAAAAAAGTGCGCTAATTTCAGATTGATGGTGCAAAGAGTTATGATAGATAAACCGTTTTATCGCTTACCGTTTAGCAATTTTGAGAACGCTCAACAAAATATAATTGAGCAAAGCCATTTGGGTCCTCGTGCCCCCAATAAAGCCACGAAAATAATAATAATAATTATTATTATATTACCTTGTCACCTTTTTTGTTCCGACAGCTGACGCCATTTAAATGGGCCTATTTTGAACGATACCAAGTAACGTTTACGAAAATGAATTCGATTTCCCCCGAGAACGATATAAAATGATCAAAATTAACAACGAATGTGTGAACACAACATTACGCAATTTTTTGGTGCTAAGTTTTGTCTGGCGCTGTCATTTGGGCATTAAGTCCTAAGTTATGCTGAAATTTCATCGAACCTTTCAACAAAAGAATCAGCACCTGTAAACGTGTACGCGGGGGAACATTTGTAAACCCTCTACGATGCATCATCAATTGCAGAAAGATGATCCTCCATTCAAAATGGGTTTAATTTGAATGGGAACCTCTGGCTTGAGAGACACAACACTTCCTGGAACCGATTAAATTTTATTCTGCATAATAAGGGCCGTTCCTGGATGAAATAAATTACGATCCGATTTAAGAAAGTTTGTCAATATTAAATACTACTTAAACCATGAGTAGTTTTTTTGGGGGGGGCGTGGCTTTTCGCAGTAATATCCGCGCTATCGTTTGTAGTCTAGTCTCTTGCCACAGCGCCGAAGTTCCACGAACGGTCAAGTCATGTTTGCGGTCCCGTTGCCTGTTAATAACACCAGGAAGGGGTTCCATAAGCCTCCGAATAGACGTTCGAGTATTTCGGGCATTTGCGAAAACACGCGACCCGAAAGTTGGAAGTTCTCGACTTATGGCGTTGGCGACGAACCTCACAAAGCGCGCTCAGGCGTAGAGAAGCTGTCAACCCTTCTAGAAGGCCGCCGGTGCAGCGGTTCTACCGCTTCCTATTCCTCTCCTTCGTGGCGGCAATCTCCTTCGAGAGGATGAACCGACTGAGAACTACTAACCACGTGGATAATGTTTGGGTCGGCGGTCCGTCTGCGCTGTTCGACGGCAGTCTGCTCTTCCTGCCTTGCCTCACACCGTTGTGCATACGCGGCTGCAATGCGTGACCCCGGCAATCTTCTAGAGATGGTTTGGCCAGGCAACCATCCAATCAACTTCTTTCGCGCTGCCATCTCCGGCAAGAGGAGGAGTCGTGACGTAGACGGGTTTTCCCCAGCGTGAAGGCCGTCTCTGCCCTATCATCCAACTTCTCCCCGGGGAAAAAACATGAGGAAAGCACGGAGTTCAATTCTGGATGGCCTCACTCGGGAGTCTCCCCCGACAAGGTTAGAGCGGCAATAAGCGACACCTTCGGGCAGCTGCACAATTTCACGCTATTTTCGATCCCTCCTTCTTCTCCTCGATGCCCTTCGGGTCCTGGACGAGACGACAGCGGCTAAGACGGCCTAGACAATGAGGACTGTTAAAGGCGCTGTTCCGGATGGTTCCACATAGAATCTTTGAAATATTGTCCACATTGCGTCCACAGACATGCTAGAACCTCAGGTAACCCGATGTTGGAAACATTTCAGAAATTGCGGTTACACTCCAAACTATCGTCTAGTTGAAATAGTAGCCCTGCAAATTTTCCAATGAGCTTAGCCTCCCTTAATGACCAAAACCAACGACAGGTACTTACTATTTTAAACGCACTCTAACAGGTACACTTTCTAAACTTTATTACCATAGAACCTGGGCGTCTCAAAACACGGAATTTCAGAATGTGGAATAAAATGCGGTGCTAAAAATCGTACTGAATCGAAACAAAGTGTGTGCGGCCACCACCTCCTCCCACATCAGAATGAGTTGGCTTCACGCATGCTTCCACAAAGAACCTCGGAGATAGGGCAACGTGGTCGAAATAGCAGAAGACACGCATACGTATATTTATAATGTGACAGGAACGGTTTACTTTAATTGGTAACTGCATAGTATACAAAAATATAATCTGTTTTGTCGTAGTAGAAGAAGAAGAAGAGAGATCAGCGAAAGGGGCTTGCGATCTCCTCCTCCTCATCCCCCTCTTCCTTCGGGTAGAGGAGGTAGATCTTTCCGATGGGCAACCGACGATAGACGGAGGCGCAATTCAAGAACCAGTTGATATTCAGCACCGGCACATCCAACTTCTTGGACAATTCTAAAACAGGCAATAACGACATAACAAAATGGTCAGAAGGTCAGAAGGGGGGTGGGTTGGGTGACATGATTGAGGACAGCGCCGGGGCTGGAAGACAAGGCGTGTTTTCGCCAGGCCTCTTCAGTGAGAGTAAGAGGCGGTTGCCCAAGCGCGGCCGGCGGTTGCTCCGGCGACGCCCTCCGCCCACGGTTGTGGTTGATCGACGCAGTGGCAGCGCCAACCTGGGCGAGGCAGGCGGGTTGGCTCCGCAGTAGACGGGAGTCTCGGTGCGTCTCCCCTCGGGTTGTACGGGCAGTTGGACCTCGTCCTTCGCTTCAACCTTCCACAGGATCGTGGAGTCCACAGATTTTCGAAAGCTGGGACATATTCGACTGGCGCATCGTTGATAGACTGGTGGTAGTGGCTGTTCAGAGCACGGCGAGAAGACTTTGGTCTTTTTTACGAATTCCAAAACACTCGATCACTTGCACGGCGTTGCAGTCAACGGTGCTTTACCCTGTCCACAGCACCGGGAACAAAGGGCCGTGGAAGACCCCACATAGAACTCACCTAGGTGCCGCAGAACCCGGTGCAATAAGAATCAGGAAGCCACACACGTGGCGTTGACATACCCTGGCAGGCCCGGGGGTTGAACGAGGCAGAGGCTGGACTGGTGAAGATCAAGCGCTTGTTGTTGTTGTTGCTGGAGATGGCGGCGGCAGCTGGTTGGTGCGAAGGACGCGGCGACTTGGTGGTGGTGGTGGCGGTGGCGGCGAGGAAACGCGGCTCCATGACCGCCTGACCTCCGCCGGCGCGCACCAGCGAGGCAAAGTCCGCCGGGGTCAGCGGACCGATGTTGCCGAAGGAGCAGAGGACCAGACCGGCGAAGGGGCGTCTGTCAGAGGCGCCGGCGCCGGCGGGGGCCTGGCTGAGGGGGTCCAAGGGGGTATGCACGGAGGGGGGCAGGGCTGAGACGCGCAGGCGGCCGCGACGCGGACCCTCGTGGCAGTCGCCACACACCGTGTCACCTTGGATCTCAAAGGGCTCCTGTGGAAGGGGTGGGGGGAGGCGGTGGAGGAGGAGGAGGAGGAGAAGGATGCCACGGTGGCTTTCACAACTAATTCCGCACTTTAAGGGAGTATTCTATGGTTTCAGGGCCAAGTTAGCGAGCTAGTATTTGCAAGGTCGTGAGCACCCAACTTGCAGTACTGTTGCATAATCCCCAAAACGGACTTATACAATGGGCGGGGGGGGAGGGGTTCTTCAATCCGTAGTTTAGTAATAAGATACTGACAGCAGATAGTGTAAAAAGCATACGAATGCTGACGGCGGTAAAAGGCAGCACCTTATTGTTTTATGAAACAAGCCAATCCAACGGAGTTTCTTGTGGATTTCGCAATCAAAATAGAATTTCCCCATTGAAACATAAAATGTCGAAGAAAATCGATTTCTTTTAGTCTAGGAGGGAGGGCAGACGTGCCACATTTATGCAAGAGTTGAATGAATCGCTCGGCTGGGAATAGTGGCCGTTATACTAGACGGAACTGATCATAGGGCTGTGGACGATGTGGGCAATGCGATCTCATCTCCGACACCTCCGCCAATGGGAATGGATGCCGGTGGGATACACATGCGATACACATGGGATGCGAAAGTTGGTGATGAAAAGGCAGCCACGTGACGGTGGACGAGGTAATCGAAGAAGGAGTCCCTCGGGAGAGAAACATGTGGGTGGCCACCAATGACCCTTTGTGGCTGTGGGTGGGAATTAAAAAATGGTGGGTCACGACTCACCTCGGAGAGGAGGGAATTGGCCAGGAGGCACTTGCGCACCCAGAGATTACTCACGAGCCAGGCGCCGTGGAGGATGCCCATGAAGTACTTGAGGGTGCGCTGGGCGACGCGTGGACGCGCCAGTTCCGTCGACATCACCACATGGGTCGTCTGGCCCGCCACGAAGCGGCTGTCCTCGATCGCGCCGAACTGCCCACAGAAGCGCCGCAGCGACGACTATGCGAAAGGCAACACAACAACAACAGCATTAATCTAATTTGCTGGCCAATAAGGACGCAGAAAGCGCACCAATCCACAGAGAGGGCCTGTAGGCTGCCATGGTAGTGTGGGATTCGGGTTTGCAGGAATAACACGACGTCGAGGTCTACGAAACAGCCAACACGACAACACAAACCAAAGGGTCCTCTAGGCTGAGGTTAGCTTCACACACACACAGCCGCCCAATCCCAAGAGGGTTATTTTGTTTGAATTAATACAGCTCTCGACGGTTTAGGCCACGAAGACGTCGTTGGTGGGGAAAACAATGGTCGTTTATTGTGCTGATCTGATAAATTGCCAAGCATGGTTACGCAGATGAAAGTTGCTACAATCAAACTGTCGACAAAGAAATTGCCTACTTCGAAGCCAATCTCGGGTTATAATTACGCAGCATTATGAATAACCATTTAAAAATCGTCACACCATGAGGAAACGCCAGTTCTCATCCGATCATCAAAATTAAACCGCGTTGGACCTGTCCCTCCATAGGTAATAGGCTGTACAAGAGTGCTCCTGGGAGTGCATCCAAGAAGCGGACGGCTAATCCCCACCTCACGATGTGTAGGAGGAGGAAGCCGTTTTCAGTAATTAATGGAGGTTGATTCGGCTCCTAAGTCAACAGGTTACAAGACAACTATTTGAACACATGGGCAGCTGTTTTGGAAGGACATCCCACTCAAGGACTATCGGGTAACGGTCGGACGCTGAACTATGCGCGATTTTATGCAGGCTTAGAGTAACCGTACTTACATGCTTTTTTGAAGCCTTTCAACGAGTCGAACCCTTCGTCGCAACTGGTTTGAAAGATAGCACAATTCTTGCTCTTATTCTTGTTTAAATTTCCCCCCTTCCGTCTCGAGAGCAAATAAGGCGTTCGGGAAATTAATTTCTCACGAACGTTGACGCCTTCTGGTGCCCCTTTATGTAACCCCTCGTGCTGCTGCAGCTGTTGGGGGGGGTGTAAACAAACTTATCCTGTGCCGCGGATGATTCATGCGCTTTGCTAGTGCGCTGCCACGAAATCCCCATGTCTTCTGATCTAGGACGACTGCCACGCCCTTTCGAGAGGGCGGGAGGGGGCAGTGGCAGAATACTTACACTGTCGACTGCCGAGAGACTGGAGCCCGTCAGATGCATGGTGCGTCCTCTGGGAGCCCTGGGGCCCAATCCGTTTTCCACATCCTCCTCCTCCGCCTCCTCGCGATGCGCCTCTGTGTCTGGGATGAAGATGGTGGTGGGGACCTCCTTGGGGTGCTGAGAGAAGGGCATGGTGTCGGCGATGATATACGAAGTACCTGCCGGCGACGGTGTCCCTAGAAATGTCCTGTGGCCGGCCTCCGATGCCTGGCTGTTGTCGAACCGCGAAACCATGGTAATTGGGGTGCCGGGGTAGTGGGTGACGTCGACAACGGTCGCGTAGGACGTCGAGGTGTCGGTAGCAATGTCATCCTCGGCATCGTCACTCTCTTCTACCACATCCTCGTCGACTTGAGAGGAGGGGATCACGTCGTAGGCGTCATCTGCGGCGACAGCAGTGTCCGGAATCTGGGGAAAACAACGAACTTACTGACTCCATACTACTACTGCTACAACTACAATAACAACAACCAATAATAAAGTATAACTGGCTGTTAAATGGTGACAGGTAGAAAACGCGATCTGCTTGTGATTGCCAGTTGTTGTGGAGGCTGTGATGGTCCACAGCCGGTCGACGCCAACAAGTGCTTGGTCAGGAGTTAAAGAAATTAAACAGTGCGATTGTCTGGCTGCGACAGCGCTAATCTGGACAAGGTGGAGTCTCGAAAGCTCCATATTTGTCAGGTGCAGAAATTGACGAAGGCGCTGCCCTAAAGATCTACAACTTCCACGCAGACAGTACGGCTTGAGCCTGCTCTTCGGGGTATTGGGCGTCCGCGGGATGAGCAATCAGTGCTCACACATGCGATAGGCGTGACGGAATAATTCCAACAACTCACAATACTCGGCATGATATGGACACCCTGGGTCTTCGAAATCAGTGTGCCAAGGGCGGTATTGGGCGCGGTGGTTATGACGGCGTCTGGGGTTTCGGGAATCCTGATGTGGCGCAGGGGTGGCGCCTCTGGATGGGGCGTCGATGTGGGCGCGTCGACGTGGGCGCCCGCAACCGATGTCACCGCTGCCACCACCACCGAGCCAATCACCGGCCGCTGCTCGGGGGTGCCGTCAACCATGGATGACTCGGGAGTTGCCTTTTGTCTGACCTTCAGGCAAAACATAAATAAACGAAAACGCCCACTTGTGTTGTTCTGGGGTTAAGGCGTGATTACAACCTCTTGTGGAGTTTAATTTGCCTTCCAATAGGCATAACTGGGCATACTGGGCTAGGCTAAGAGTTTCTCTGGAGTGGATTTATCACCTAGGGCGACCCGCCCATTTGAAAAAGGAATGAGGAGGTGAAGAAGGACCATTCCTTCCGCATACACCATTGCATATCTCCGTTACTCCCTCTCTTATAGGTCCACTTTTCTTTACTCAAAGTAAGGCTCCCCTTTACGACCTGGTTCCTCACCTTTATATCCTCCTCCTCCTCTTCATCACCATCATCACCAACACCGTCAAATTTGGTGCGCGGGCCTGATTGAAACGTACGCATACTGAAGGACTGCGGCACGAAGGATGGATTGAGGTTGATTGTCGACGGTGCAGCCGGGCTGGTAGAGGAGATGGTCGTGTACGTCAGGACCTGTTAACGAATAAATAAGTTGGGGGAGAATATCTGAAGCCGACTCGCGCTGAACCGAACCTGAATCAGGTAGTAATTGATATTAATATTCAAAAAACCCACCGCCATGTCCTCCTTTTCTGTGGCTGGTGCGCAGTACCCGAACGCTGCACCCGAACGCTCGGTGTTCTGACTAAAGCTCTGTGGTGTGAACGAACGCTCGGTGTTCTGACTAAAGCTCTGTGGTATGAAGGAAGGCTGGATGGTGACAATAGATGTTGGCGCCGGCGAAAAGTCCAGATTCTTCAGTGGCTCGCTGGGCGTTGGTTGCGGCTGCTGCTGCCGCTGCGGGGGTAATTGACAGTCGCCATCGGGCCAATACGCCTCCTTCTCGTGGACAGACGGGCACGGTGGCGGCAGTACACTGGTCACCATCCGTCTCTCCAAAACCACCAGGACCTGGCCGCACGCACTGCACATCACACTGGAGGGCACCGAGCGCTTTTCAACCCCACCGCCAACCACACGCCCGAGTGGCAACAGAAACGGGCACGTCGGCCCAGGACGCCGGGATTGCGTCTCGGCACCAGGTTTCCTGAAACTGCTGCTCCTGGAGACGCGTCGTCTCGTCGATTTAATAACCAATTGACCCTGTCGATGATGGCCGAATTCCTCGGTGAGACGCTTGGCCCGCGACCAGCCGGGACTGGGCTGGTCGTTGCCCGTCATTGGCAGTGGCGGAAGCGAGGCGCGAGGCTTCTTCTTAGACTGCGCACTAATGCGGTATTTTCGGAGGAAGTGAAAGCGGGAATTCCGCACCCACGGGGAGTACAACTCGTTGGTCTTCCGGCGACGTTTGCCTCTCGGTGTTGCTGGGGATTCGGAGGAAGAGGCAGTGGCGGAAATTGTCGGCGCAGTCGGCGCCGCCGCAACGATTCGTTCACGTAGGGCGAGGATCTGAGACGTGGAGGTAGTCGAGGCAGCCGAATCGACCGATCCACTTCGATTGCGTCGTCTAGTTCCTATCGATAGTGCCCTGAGAAACGAGCTTCCTTTTAATGAGGAGAAAGATAGTTTGGAACTGCGGCGTCGTTTTGGAGTACTACTTAGTCCACTGCCAGAGACAGGCGGTGCAGCAGACGGCTTCATCGTGGAGCGTCTAGCCATCCCAATCGATGATCGCCGCTGCCTGATACCTTGGCGTCTGGAAGAAAGGTTTGGGCAATCGGAGATACTTTTTGTGACGCTGATGGGCGGACCCGGATTGCTTTGGGTCATCTCAAACAGCGGCCTATCAGTCTCACCATTGGCTTCACGCATTGGCTGAGTCAAAAGGTCCTCATCATGCATGGCCTGAGTCGATTCAGGACTGCCCGCACTGGAAGCGGGTAGCCTTGCGCGTGATTTTGACAACATAACTCTCGCCGAGGCGCCCAACGTTATGGCGGGTCTCTTAGAGGACGCAAAAGAACGCGTGGTCGGTTCAGTGGCGCGGAGACGTCTTGAGAAAGATTGCCCAAAATTTGGCTAGAGGGAGAGGGTTATTGTGATCTTGACGAAACCTACCGGGACCTGACTGAACTCCTGGCTTAGATGGAGGGCGTCAAATTTGGTAGCTGGGACAACTAGATTTTCAGGTTAGGAAAACGCAAACGCGTACATGATATTTGACTTTCAATTGAAAAATTTGTGAAGATTTCTTCACTTATTAAAGCAATTTTTTTGACCTTTTCTGCATCGGAAAGTGAGCTAATGGTACAAAAGTTATGACGGTACACAAAAAAACAAACCGTTTCGTGATTGTTTTGTTGCACAGCGGGCACTTGACGAAACGTTTTGAACTTATGTAACCCAGGATGCAGAAGTTGCAGAAAATATGCGCACATGGTGTTATAACCGGGCTCTTTAAATCATCAAGACTAAAATGCACGGTAACAACATTTGTGAGAAGAACTCACCAAACGGGGCAGTGTAAAGCCTGTTTTAATAATGTCAAACATTGCTGAATTTCTTGGACAGTCGTGGGATCCAGAGATCGCTGAATTACAGACATAAATTAACTGAAACAAAAATAACATGGGAGATAATAGAAACCTTGGGAGAAAGAATGGCATTCATCCGATTATGGATTGTTATCGGGTGGACAGGGCTGCTCAATAAGACATTGAACTCGATGAATCCCGAAAGCGAACTGGTGAGAAGCTTTAAAGCCTTCTAAAGCGCCATCGGCTGCAGTGGTTCGGCCACGTTCTACACCGACCATGGACAGAACTTATAAACCATCGCGCACAGATTGGCGCTGTCGGAGCGGGTACAACTGACAACGTGAATTTGCACCACTAAAGCGGTCGTCGGGCGCCTGGAACTGCAGACCGTTTACGGAGTGCGTTGCTGAAAGCATAACTGAATCATAATCTGTTCAGACGTCACCTCTGATGACCGTGCACGGGCGGCTACGATTCGTGACATTCATACCAGCACAAAAAAGACCTTGAACAGGAGGGCATTTTGACTCCTTGTATAATTGAGGAAGAACATGACAAATGGGTAACGGCATTTCATTTTCGAAGCGACCGATCGTTTGATTTTAAATTTACAGCTGTGGTTACCCCGACAGTGGAGCACGATACGACCCTTTCAATTAACGCAGTGGAAGAAGTAAACCAAATTGCCAAATAAAGGTCGTAGATTTTCGAAGTTTTGTGTCTCGTTGGAGTATTTAGATTAATGTAAATAGTTTTCCGTTCTCATTGTAATACTAGACCGTAGGTATTAGATTGCACAAACAGAAAGGATTAGAAGACCCAGTTTGGTGCGAGAAAGATCAAAGAATAAATGGCAGCTTTATAATTCTATATAAAATGTACAGAGACATGACCAAAGAGACCGAAACAGACTCCAAAGGTTCCAAAATCCCGCCTAAACTAGAAATAGTATGAATTAGAATTGAGTCACGACGATTTTATATTAATCATTTGATTTTGAAGCCAAAGAAACAGCATAACAGATCATAATCGTGTTGCTAAAAATCGGCAATGCGGCGGTCACGAGTTAAAGTCCAAACGAGCTAATAGGAAACATAGGAGACAGTGAAAAATGTGTAATTTACCAATAAGAGAATATGAAAAATTCAGTTTTCATTCAAAAGTACAAAAATGTAACAAGGTTTATGAGAAAACGAACTCAGCATAAATTCGACAAGCCAAAATATTAAAAGCCCGGAACAATTGGCCTCACGAATTAATTTGAATTGACCAGCAGAACTTTGTTATTCCATTGTCATTAGTTGAAACATAAGTATATAATAATTCATTTTCCGCATACTATTATATCGCATGTCCTCTTCGTAGATAAAGATACATAAATTAACTCCCATCTTGAAAGGTAGGCTCTCAATGCGTGGTGTCGAGGTAAATATATGTACGCATATCCATAGCTTTGGCTTCATATTACCAGATACATGTCCTTAAAAATCGTTTTCGATATTTTATTGGGCATATTATACGGCGACCAAAAATTAAATATTTCATAAGTGTTTTTTCATTCAGAAAAGCAAGGTCATAAATTATTCCCTAATTTAAGCCAACCGAGTGTAACGCACGCCACTGGCTGCATGTATTGTTTTTATACCTGGTAACTTAACTTGGTTTATATATCATTTTAGGTCTGCCCTCTAATCCGCAACGACGCTACTGAACCCTATTAGACGTTATATTCCTATTCTATTCGTCTATCGATAATAAATCCTCCCTCGCAACATCTCCTGTTCGCTCTATTCTGCCTCAGTATCACGGTGCATATTCACCCCTATTTTCTCCAGGCCTTCGATCCTACTGGGACATTACATTTGGTGATAGCGGTGACGAACGTGAAAGTTACCACGTTTACTTACCTTTACGCTCCTCGCACGTCTACCTTCTACCGCAATAGCAATCTCATCGCAACGCTATACATCCCTAGACTCACAGTACTGGGATTCCACTTTCTCCGCACCCAAACCAGCACAGCCACTGAGGACAGTGGCTTTCAAAGAGAGAGGGCTATGTAACGAACGGGATGATTGGATAAGAGGCGGCCATCTTGCTTTCTATCTTTCCATGGAACGAAGTTCGATCTGATGGTGTTTACAACCCTCTGGTTCACTCAAAGTGAGGCAACTCACTTTCTCCCGTCATACAGGATGCCTTTCGCTCTCCCAACTCTCCGCAACCGGCAACCGCAGCCGCTCAACCTCCTCCACACATCCTACACTGTAGGACCTACAGCGACATCCTCCCTTCTCCCACACTATGGACCAGTTGGGTAGTTACCCGTTATAAGGACCCGTCCCATTTTCGCCCAAAGCTCCTATTCTGTTCCAACTTCTTCGTCTATCGCTTTCCTTATTATATCTTCTTTCGTAAGTGCACTTACACGATGCGTGTACCTTCTACCAATCTTCCTTACTAAGTAAAGGTCACTCGCCCATTAAAGTCGCGTTATTCATGGAGTTGACTGACGTTTGGGAAAACCCTCTGGCGGAATACAGGTTGCTATTGACTAATCCCATTTTCCTAGATATCATTCCCACTGGGACATTACACGAGAACAATTTGGTAACCCAGATGTCCCGGTTTTACCATAATCCCTTTATTGATCAACCGTTAACATTTCGTTCGAAGGATAAAGTAATCAGCAATTTATTTCAGCGTCCACACTTAGGCTATTGAACACATAAAACCTTTTTCCGCTGATGCGATTCGTCGTTTTACATCGCACATAATAGAGGAATGGCGTCCCGCATGTCTCAGAGACCTTTCAATTTACACAGGAACTTCTGGTACATGAAATGTGATATACTGGACTCGGATAAGTGTATTATACGGTAGCGAACATCAGCATTTTGATGTTACGTGGTCTGAAATACTTAAGCAAATATGTTGTTACAGAAAATATGTTCATTGAACGCACATATGTAACTAAGAAACCCTAAAACGCCGTTTAATTGTCACTATATGTTTCTCGCAGGAATTTTGCTGATGGGGATACGCTTGCAGCAGGATGCATATCTTGCGCGTGAATGCCGTCTAGACCGATTTGTCGCAATGTTACGTACTATCCTATCGGAGACACTTCGTAGACGCGATGACTCAAAGTTATTCAAGAATATCAGCATTTTTACTAGCAACTTTACTGCTCCGTGTCTGGTTGGGGCCCTATGGAAAGAGCATGCACCGACCGATTCACAATTCTGTGACGATTTCCTAAACTGCTCTAGTTTTTCCGACAACTCAATGCCAAATGAAACCCTTTACGGGCGCGTAGGGTACTTGGCAGGTCTACTCGCGCTTTTCGATGCTGGATATGAAGTCCCATTGCACACGGTTTCTAAAGTAGGCCTACTTACTACTGCATTAATAAAACTTTCTTTTACGTCTGATGTTTACGGAGCATGCACGTCTCGAGCTTGCATGAATGGGCGCGCTGGTAGCCATCCTATTCGTCTACATTTACCCCCTCAGATTGTCGAGAAGATCCTCAAGGAGGGTAGGCGATTGCGTAAGGAGGTATCTTCCTCGAGATCAAACGGTCGCAGTGTCTACGAGGAGGAACTAATGAAGTCATTGGCATCCCCTCCACCACCCCCTCCGCTCATGTTTCAATGGCACGACAAATTCTACCTCGGCAGCGCCCACGGATTCGCCGGCATCCTCTCCGTTCTAATTAAAGTAAGAAGTTTTACAGGGTAACCGGGACCCGGAACTCTCGCAGTCTCTTGTTCTCCCCACCATATGCTGGCAGGGCCAATCTGTTCTACAGTCGGCAATATTTAACGTCCTTCGCGAAACTGCCATTGGAGGTGTAAATTCTTTTGCAACGAGGACGTCTGTTTTGTCAGTCCTCTCCTCCCAGAAAGAATGACACCGCTTCGGGCACTATGTTTCGAAGTTGAGATTCTTGGGAATATGTGCGGTTCCACGTGACGCCAGCCGGCAGCTCGGGCTCACCTGCCCAAAACCGTGTTTCTCTCTCTCTCTTCCTGCCGCAGGTGCACGAGAAGATGCCCAATGCGCTCCCCGTGGACGCGCTGGAGACGCAGGTGCTTCCGACGGTCAAGTGGCTCGCAGACCTCCAACTCGCCTCCGGCAATTGGCCCTCGAGTCTCGGCGCCAGTCTGGACGGCGACCGCCTGGTTCAGTGGTGCCATGGCGCACCGGGCATGATTCCTCTCGTCCTGCGTGCCCATGAGGTGGGTTTTCGCACGTCGCACGTTATCAAAATTGGCTTTAGGAGTTGCCGAGTCCCCTCCCCCATCCTCATGCTGAAAGAGCTGTGGCGCCGAATAACTCTCCATAATTTATCTCAGGCATGTGTAGCTGATATTTACGTTTCGAAAACCATTTCTCCTCGAAAAAAACCTCGGGATCGCCGTTGAACTAGTTGGAAACACGCACCAGTGGACCCGGACCATCTGTGTATTCGATAAAAGGAACTATTTTGGGGCTACCGCCGTTTAGATGAACGAAGAGAGCACCGCGTTTTGTGGAGAAAATGCCGAACATAAGGATGGTAGTGTAAAGTACTGTTTAACAAGTTAATTACAGCAACGCAGATCAGTTAACAGGTTGCAAAGGATAACTGGCTGCCGTTGGAAATGGTGTAATTTCTCAATTCAGACCGGAAATCCCTCTAACCAAGAGAATAATTCACAAGTTGTATACAAATAGGAGAAATCGAGAGCACCGCGGGTAGGAGTCTGCCCGGGTCAGTCGGCGTGGATCTCCGACGCCGAGTTTCGTCAAAAGTGTGGGTTTTGTCGGCCGATTGTCTGCACCCGACGCACTGGTGTCAAGGAAAGGAATTGGACCTCATATTTGGTCTGTTTTCAGCTCACGGGGGACGAGGAGTACCTGCGGCGGGCAAAACACGCCGCCGAGGTTGTGTGGGAGCGCGGCCTCTTGACGAAGGGCTGTGGCCTCTGCCACGGATCGGCCAGCTCCGGTTACGCCCTCCTCTCCCTCTACCAACACACCGGCGACCTGCTGTACCTCGAGAGGGCTGTCGCAGTGAGTTTAGACTGCTGTGGTCGTCGGTGATTCCTCCTTTTCCCAATGGCCGACAGTGGTGGGGTTAGTGTTTGACCAAGTCGCGAAAGGACCTTATTGGTGGAGTGGCCGCTTGAATATCCTCGAAGCAGACCTCCGCTTAGGCAGTCTCTAGAGATGGGCCTCCATTCCCATATTCATAATCCGCCACAACTTGCAGCACTGATGAGTTGCAGAGAAAGTGGGGGCCGTATTACGGAATGTGAGCACAACTAGACACCCGTGGGACATCGATTTCATTATGAGCGCGTGAAAAATGGATATCAACAGTGAGTACTGCATTTCCAGTAGTGTGGGCGTTGAAAAAAAAACAAATTAGTGCGACTCTCTTCTCCTACTAGAGGATAAATCGGCTAAGTTGGTGTTTGGCATGAAGATTATTCGGAATATTGCTACAGGTGCACTGGCATGATGGTCGAACCCAGGAACTTCGAAGGAAGGAATCGGAAATTACCTTAAAATGCGATAATCTGAAGAGTATGCTGTAAACGCGGCTGTGATAGGATTCAAATTCTCTTAAAACGCAGGAACCTAATAATTATGTAAACTATCCACAAAGCAACCAGAATAAAAAGGCCGCCAACCACTAATAATCAATTCATCGGTGTTACAATGAATCAATCCTTGGGGTGAAAACCAACTGGTGTCAGAGGAAGTACCGAGAAAACGATTTGTTGTTTGTCTCTTTAGATAGCCCAGTGGTGTGCTGACTACTTCAATCACGCTGAACGAACGCCAGATCGACCCCTATCGCTGTTTGAAGGTTCGTTTGGACAGGCAAACCCGGCGGAGCGCTTATTCGTTTCTGCTGTTGACACCACTGAATGCGGGTTAACAGGGTTCTTAATTGGGCATTAATTGCTGCTCCTGGATTCCATCAAAAAGCATGTAACTTCTGCATTTTAGGCATCTCCGGAACCATTATGTACCTCGTCGATATCATAAACCCATCGGCCGTATCATTTCCATTGCTCAGCTGAGACTTCGTTTTCTGTTCATTTTATCCGCCATTCCCTTACATCACAATAAACGTTTTTTCATTGCTCATATCAGGCAAAATTGTCACCACCAATGGTCCACATTTTTGTGCTTCATGGCAGGTTGATAAACCGGCTTCATTGAGTTTCTCGGCGTCCCTAGTGCCACACGACCTGCTCTGGAATCGAAACGGGGTGCTAACTACACCATCAGTTGTGGGAATCTTCAGACAGTAACGTCATGTTCTTACTCAATGCGGAATTTGTAGATATAAAGAAAGGCGATTACATAAAACGTAGAGAATAATTGAGACCGTGTTTGAGTACGGAGGGGGGGCGAGTTTAAGAAGGTCCCATCCTTCAGATAACGGACGAGGGTGTTACTGTTTATGTAAAACAAGAGTTGGGTATATGCCGTCACCCCCAAGTTCCTGTTGGCGGCTTGTATCGTCGTGTTTTGTGTTAGAAGATGCCGGGAACCAACTGAAGAAAAACTTTGGCTGGGAGAGGCAATACAACGGACGCGAACACGGGGCCTTCGGTGCAGAGATTATATCCGCAGAATTTCAAGACACTTCTGATAACATATTGCGATCCAATCTGGTTGAAGGGCGCTCCACTGGATCTGGTTGATTTCACCCTGTGCAGTGTAGGCCAATATGGGATCCTCAATGGCACGAGGGATTGACTGGATGTCCCAGATCAGGGCTTGGTGATCATCGGCGGCTGTGCAAATGTGGCAGCTGGAGTGTGGAGCCCATGCAAGGCCGTTAATGAAACCGCCATGGTTATCGAGCGTAGCCATGGGGGTGAACAACACACGAAGATCGAGAATAGTAACCTGCCAAAAAAGGATGTCGATGAATGACACCACAATGGGTTCCTAGGCATTAAAGTCTCTGTTGCACATAGTGAAGGACGGAATTTCCGAGGTTAAGGCATCCTGAAGTACAAACAGACTTACCTCTTTCGAATCAAGAGCAAATGTGGCAATGTAATTGGGATCTTGTCGATTCCATGCGAGTCGGAGAAGAGGAGCCCGGTTTCGATTGTCGTAAATAATAGTCGAAGTTTCGAGGTTTCGGAGATCGAAAAGGCGAACAGATCCGTCTGCCCCTAGATTAAATAATAAATCGATTAAAATGACCACACTCATATATTTCTCTTGATAAATTATGCGTTTATTAAGCTACATATTTCTGAGTTTTATTTGCTAACCGGCAACAATTACATCCCCATAGTTTTCCAAAGCCATCAAACGTTGTCGAATGCATTGAAAAAAGGATAACGGATAAAGCGATTCGTTGTTAAACACCGTCTGTCTGTTATACAATGTATGCCCCCAGACAAACTATGTTTTACTGTCAAAATTGGTCGTGGTGAAATAAAGAGATTAGATTAAAACTTATATTTCCATATTGTCAACTTACCGACACTTGCAAAAATGTCCCGATTGCCAGCCGCACGGCTAAAGGCAATGTCGTACACTTCCTTGTCATGTGCGATCAGTTGAGTTTTAACGTGGCCATTGACACTTCTGGTTTTTCCAATAACCTGTTGTGTCTAATAAAAATATTCGTGGATGACGCTACGCAAGCATTACCTCAAGACCCCAAATGGTGCAAGTCGTGTCCATGCTAGAAGCTCCAATAATCGTTGGATCCATCTCATTCCAATCAAACGAAGTGAGAGGCGCACAGAAATCAGATGACTGATTATTATTGAGGGTGCATTCAAGTTTTGTTGAACTGTCAGATACCTTCCATATGCGAAGGTAATCACCACTTGTGGCTAACAGATCTGGAAAAGCTCCTCTTGGATCAGGCATCCACATAACTTTTGTGGCGGGATAGTAATGATTAAAAGCGGGTTGGGCACTGAATTCCCCCAGCTCTTCGTCGAGAGTAACAATTTGAATTTTGTTGTCGTACTCTTCAATGAAGCTACCGATCGCCAATCGAAATCGCTTATCTTGCCGCATAGACCAGTTCATAGAGAATATATTCCATGGCGCATCATACTTGTAGATCTCTTTATTCTTCGACATAAGTGGTTGTTGTGGTGCATTAAATTGTATTTGGGGATTAAGTGAACCCATAGACCCCAATGGTCCCGCCATTTAAAACACGAGTACGAATTCACCCGACTTGTTGCAGTATACTAAAATAAAAAAGGAAAATATAGTTCAAATAAAACATATTTAATTAATTAACATCAGTATCGAATCTTTACCAATCTTAAATTATATATTAACAACAAAAATATGTCTTCTAAATATGCTAATCTTAGAGCAACGGTAAAACGATGAAGCCCAATTTCGGTGGTAGAGAAGAAAATGCATCTAAAACATGCTTTAAGATATCCATAATGTTAAACGCTAATCCATTAAAGGCTTTATTGAAAATCACGGCCAGGAATACATGCAGGTATTTAGTCGAATACCAAAAAGTAGGCGTGTATACGGTTGGATATTCGAATCGGTATGCTCAACGCTTTCATTCTTTAATGGTTATTTAAGAATTAAACATAACAGAATGGATATTTGTTGGGGAAACTGTTGGTTCCCCAAGAAAATGTTATTGAATTAATAAAATTCATTAATTCGCGTAACATGCAGACACCCACGCGCCGTTAAAAGGTCACCACATAGCTTGTCACACCCCTTCTGTAAAAATGCTGTCGTTTCACAATCGGATCGATTGAGTGACTCCTCGCACTCCCTTATTGGATGGCTGGCCCTACTGCACCGAAAACCTTTATAACTGCCACGTCTTTCGAAGTCGAGGCGGGTATAAATAGTTAAGACCTTTAAGAAATCGACTAGAGGGTATGCGAGAGTAGTACCTCTGGTCGCGTTGCCTACCATGCTTTAGCGTAACTCTCGATCTTTTGACTAGACCTAACAACGGCGCGCGTTTTGGATAAGGCCTTTCAATGGTCGCCATTTCTCGTTTGCCAAACTTTATGTACTTGGCCTCTCTTGCAAATTTACCTTGATGTTACTTCTTGTATTCTTCTTTACTTATTCTACATTTTCTACGCATTATTGCCACTTCCTATAACATTTATGTTTATTATACATTTAAATGCTGAAAGTTTGGTCCTCGTGGCCTTAATAAAGCGAATATTATTATTATTAACTCATAGGGTAGAGTCGCCCATCCAACAAAGCCGAGTGGCGCTGAAGACGCCGCTTGTACCACATTCCCAAGAAACTTTAGTAATTTATATTATTATTATTATTATTATTATTATTCACGAAGCCGTATAATTCTCTGGTTATATATATCCACGCCAAAAAGCAGAATTTCGCGTGATCAGACCAGGCAATTAGACGGACCAACCTTGTGCAGCGTCAAATAATTTTCCTGCCAGAATCTCCCCAAACTGGGCGTGGCGCCATGCGCGCATTTAATCTAGCTACTTGGAGGCTTCGTGGTTTGGCAGGATCCGGCGCTTGCATCAGGCAGCTTGTAGTTCCGTGTGTAGCCCGTGTGTTGTTTGTGAAATTTCGGATAATGATGATTCGGTAGCAACTTCAAACTCCTCTTCGGGTAACAATGAAGATACTACCGATAAATCTCCTCAAGAAATTTTATGGAGGAAAAATCACCACACTTAGTAACAAAAACAAGAAATCCTCCCGCTTAGTATTCACTTTCGACTCCGCGTGGATCTGAATAGCATAGTTGTCAGAGATTATTCCTATATCGAATTCAATGTTGCACCGTTGTCAGTGTTTTTGCCGCGCGATCATCATAATTATTAGGTGCAAATTGCGCGGTTTACAATTATCACCGTCTAGATGGGGGCCTCTGCTGCATTAGCGGCGACCTCTTCGGTGTGATTAAGACGAAGAAGACAGCCTGACTTCTCTTCATCTTTGAGTAAAATGACATCGATCGTCGGGCAATCGGCGTTAAGATTCAGTTGCGCCAATGCACTGCTGTCGATTACGCATGGCAACACCGCCTGGTTTTGAAGGCGGTTTCCAGTTTGCCGTATTTCCATCGCTGGATTTTGATACTTTCGCCCGCGGGAACCCAATGGGACCTGTCCATTGTGGGTCGACGGCGCAAGGAGATGCGAAGTATTCGAACACTGGTGTCTATGACGAATATCTAAAGGGGACTGTCGTGACCAGCTTCCCAAAAACGAAATATGATGCAGCCGGCTTATCTTCGCGCCAGAGAAGTTTGCGCACAAAGAATCCTCTCCAAATTGAAGTCCCGCAAAAAAAACTGCTCATCATCCGCTCCTGTTTACTCATAAATCATATAGTAGCAGTTATGGCACCGAGTCCATGGGTTTTTACCCCCGCCGACCTATTGTTGGACTTCAGCGTTATTTCCAGCACAATCTAACACTCGTGTATATGATACCAACTGATCGAGGATTGGGTTGATGGATATTTACTCAGCTGGCTTCAAAATATGTCTCTCACCGCTATCAAAAGGTCAGGGTATTAAAGACAACCTCTTTATAACTGGCGAATAACAGCTTGACGCCGCTGTGCGAATTCGAGGAAGCCGTCAACATGTCTACAACGCCATCGGCTACAGTGGTTGGGCAAATGTCTACGCCAATGAGACACGGACCATTGAAACCTTTGCCTCTCGTTGTAACTACCTTCTAAGTGCGCCGCTGGAGCCATAACGGGACAACAATCTGTTTCGACGTGGCCGCGCTTTCGCGACGTCTACGAAGCTGCGTTTCATCCTCTCGCAGGAAATCGATGCCACAAATACCTCAATTGGGTGATTTCAGTTCCTCTGTGGCAACCTTTCAGGGGAGACCGGAGGTTCGGTCTGTGGTGATGTGGAGGTCGTGTTGGATATTTTTCAAAATTCTATTCTGGTGGTTTACCAAGACTGTGCTAACGGATGCTCGTTACTGCCGATTTAATCCCCGGAAGAGCGCGGCGCCTGCTCAGGCAATACGAATTTATCCAGACTCCACGACTCTTGGTCGTCCACGGGTAATAGGTGCGACGGACGAATGTCTTACCACGAAGCCACCTCTCCAGATTCGCGGAGATCGTCGGCACCGGTTCGGCGTACGTTTGCTTGAACATTTTTAAAATGTCTCTGGCTCCCGTTCAACCCGATTGTGTGCGGTTTCTCATTGCCGACATCCCGGCCCGAATCGCCACTTCCCGTATCCATTTTGCTTATTTTAAATTCAGCTCTTGAATTTTATCGTTTTCGTGACCTTAATAAAGCGAATACCATTATTATTATTTCGAAAAAGTGGCTTCTCTATGTTCAAACAGACAAAAATGACTCTCGGAAGAACCAGACGAAAGAACGTTTACAGAAGACGATTCTGCGTTCAGAGTGACGAACGCAGCTTCTAATGCAGTGGTTCTCAACCTTTTTTCACTTGCGACACACCTTAAGTAATAAAAAATATTTTGGTTACACTTTATTTTCAACGTTTAAATTTTTAATGCGATGGTTGGGCATGCTTTCGAGAGCAAATAAGGTTGAAACGTGGCTCTAATGTTGACAAACAAACATGCATTTCGTCGTCAAGTCGAAGGAGTCGCGCTCTCTTTTTTTATTTGATTTCAGTCAAAGCTGAAAATTTATTTGGAACCAGGGACTCATTCGACAAAGTAGAGTTGCAGATCAAACAATAACATTAGAATCTAATGTTATGTACCGTAGCTGCAACGCCGTCACCTGGAAGACAGTAAGAGAGAAGGCGGAAGTGTTTTAGACACCTGAAATGCCTCCAGTATTTATTCATGTAATTCGATATTCAAACAGGGTTATTTGGCAGAATGAGCCAATGAAAATAAAAAGGCCTTAAGGGGTTAAATCTAGGACACTGAGTGGCGACTGCCAGAGAATAATGGCTAATAGACAGAGTGAGTGTCTGGTCCTGAATCGGTGTTTTTCAAATCGGTGTTATACATGAATAGGGGACTACTAAGAAAACTTATCTATGATCGGCAAACTAATAGTTTCCCCAACATTCAATTTGTTCGGAAAACCAATAAGGCCCACCAAAATATCCCAAATATTAATGGTCGATGGGGGATGACTCAGATGAAAACGCCGATTTGTCTCCTGCGAGTGCGACCTGCAAGGGAGCAGGATCTGATCGCTGGGATTGGAACCGACTTCCTGACCGCATGGCTCTCCTTCGTCCCCCATTCTGCCCTGGTTTGCGTCTCGGGGTCTCCGGGACATATTTTCCTTCCCAGCTAACCTGGCCCACCTGTCAACCGGCTGCACCGCGCTACTCCTCCACGACACCCCTTCGTGTTTAAAGGTGTCAATACCCAAGGCCACGGGGTTTATTCAGGTCAGATAAGCGACCGGAATGTGGCGCCTGCCATTTTCAGATCTCACAGCTGAGAATGACGTTCCATTAAAGTTCGGTGTTTACCTGTTTGCAATTTAATAATTAATGGCGATGCAACGGAACCGCTAAGCTGGAGTAGTGTGCGGTGATAATATGTGGCTCGAATAACTAGGATTGGAAGAATGGTGTACAGCTAGGAACACGATACTGGATCAGGGAGATAGCTGCGACCGCGCCTGCCAGAAGTAAGTTGCAACTTAAACTCGGAGGAGGAGGAGGAGGAGGAGGAGGAGGAGGAGGAGGAGGAGGAGGAGGAGGAGGAGGAGGAGGAGGAGGAGGAGGAGGAGGAGGAGGAGGAGGAGGAGGAGGAGGAGGAGGAGGAGGAGGAGGAGGAGGAGGAGGAGGAGGAGGAGGAGGAGGCATAAAAGAAAGGACGGCTGCCCCTATTGTAGCCGGGATTCGTTGGGTAGAGGGAGAAGATGGGAGTGACATGTAACCTCACTGTCCAGTACCTCTTGGTGTTGGGTAGATTTGGACTGGTGGAGATGCTTGCGAGTACCCGGGTGGCATATATGAGTTTGGAAGTCATGAAAGGTCATCGCTTCGGCGCCATGGGAACGGGATGGTGAATGCTCGGAAAGATGTGTGGCTAAAGGCTACGCCGAATTCGCCCAACGATTCCCATTCGGAATAGGTTGAGGAATCAGAGTGGACATTCGGCGACACTCGACTGGAAAATTTTTTACCGCGCCCCATGCTATTGGTCGAATGGTGGAATGGGGAAGGAGCCAGCCCTCTTAGGGACGCGAGGGTAATTTCCAGAATTGATGGGGAACCAGTTGCAGGTACGGCTGAGGGCACGGAATCCGCTGGGCGAAATTATCGCCTTTTCGTACGATTGGCGGTATAGTTTGTTGGGGTTGGGACGTTGTGTGAGGTAGAATTGTCGGCGTGGGCTGCCTGACGGGTGTATCCGGGCTGAACATGGATGACAGATGCTGCGGCGAAACAGGTGAGCAGGCTGAACTGTCGGGTTCTCAAGCGGTGACCCGAGAACAATTGGCATTCGACTGTTTCTTTACCTCCCAGATAATACACGACAAACTGAACTTAAGTGGGATCGCGAAGATGAAAACTAGTCTTTGTTTTTTACTTGTCATGAATTTCGTTATTTTCGTGAGACCAACCCGACTGTTTTGCTGAAATAATCACCTTCTCATACGAAGCTCATTTCCGGTTGAAAGGGCAAATAATCAGTAATGGCCGTATTATGGCAATAGAAAACCCACGGCAATATGTTGAGAAGTCTTTACATTCTTATTTATCATTAAGAAATCGTATTTTCCCTAATATATATCAACAAATAGACGATGATTTTCCATTCAAAACGTGTGTTTAATTTGAATTTGAACAAGAAACTGGAATGCGAAAGACTGTACAGGACAGGCGGATACGGCTTAGCGGCAACGGAAACATGCGCGCAGTGATCGGCGCCGAATGCTGTTAGGCATACTAATTCAATTTTGGGGTTTATTTAAAAAAATGACAGTCGATGAACATAAAGTAGCAACTGCCACATCCTCTGCCACACGTTGGTTCATTTCAGACGCGTGTGCGCACGCACGCACGCACGCACGCACGCACGCACGCACGCACGCACGCACGCACGCACGCACGGAATCTTTTAAAGGAGTGTTTTCTAGAAGGGCGCTCCTGCGAATTACTGCTTTTTCGGCATTCTCAGGTGTCTTCTGCTACATTTCGCCTGTGAAACATGTGTTGGTGTCTTCTAAGAGGCGCCAATCGATACTGATTACCAAGTCCCTCAATGGAGATTCAGAAATGGACCGTCACATCTATACAATCTCTAACCACGTATGGTTTGAGGATGTTTAGCCGATGCGCATGCCTTCGTGCACAGTGGTCACAACCTGCTCCATAATGTAAAGAATCGAATGTCCATCCTTTCTGCCGATTGGATTGTTCGAAGTCGGTTGGGCGCCAAGACGTGACAGCTACCTTGAGCCAAGACCCCTGAAATGAGTACCATTATCTCTTGAGATCACCCGGGGTAAACTGCCTCGAGAAAAGTATTTACATAAACCGATCCCGACGAATTTATGAAGACTTCCAGTTGGCAGTGATAACTATCGACAGAATCCATTTGTTTTGGGGCGAAGACAAAACGCACAAGCCACCCCATCGCCTCGGGTGTGTTGAATTTTCTTGATTAATTTTGTGTTTGTCCTGCACATGTGCAAACTTTGGCACCACGGTGTGCATGCAGACGGCATGAGTGGCTTGTTCTAGAAGATCAATGGCACACCGGGTGTTGATGGTACACACACACACCTAGCCAATAATATAGATTCTATTTTACTGTTGATTGTCGTGCACCTGGGGTACTTTTTGGATGAAAAACAATGATCGCCAACGCCCTGTTATGGCGTAAGAACAAATTCACCCCCACACCAACCACCGGCCGGCGTGCTCCGCATATTTATAAAGCGAAATGAAAGAGGTATTGGATAATGTATGACAATTGCATGAGGCAGAAACCGGTGCAACCTGGTTACATTTTTGTTGTTTTTATAATTGGCGTCACTAGTACACTTAAAATTTCCTTGGCCTCAAATGCTCTGACTGTTTAACCTTATGCAGGCTTTGAAAAAATAATCTCGTTTTCTAGGGGCCTGCCTATGCTCTCCATCCAAGCGATTATCGTTCAACGCCACTTCACCAGATGTGCACCAATCCCTGCTCGTATATTTGATGTCACCTCTATTCAAGCTGATCTACGTGTAAATCTCTTCGACCAATGCGTAGGCAATAACGTTGAATACCAACAAGAACGGCGGCATATCGCAATTCGGTCATTCCTTATATGTCACGATTTTTAGTTTCACCAGAGTAGGTGAAGCAATAACGTAAAGACAAGTTAATTGCATTGTTAATAATGACGTAAAATGTATAAAGATGAAAGGAGACTGTGTTGATTTAGTGAATGCATACAATATTCGGGTGTGCAAGCACCACATCAGGGGCTTCTAGAAATCGGATCTCAGTGGAAACCCGAGGATTCCGCACTTTTGGAGTCAGTAGGAGGGGGCCTCTGGGATCCTGTGGGTCGACTGATCCAGTGCTAATTTGGCAGGTGACTAGTCTGATCTCGACCAGAGTAGAGACGAATTGAGCAGTACACTACTAGGTAATGTAGGGATGCGAATAATGGACGAATGTTACGACATCACCCCGTGTAGCACTCATTTCTGTGAGTCGCCCAGCACAAAAAGGTGACTTATAGGACATCCGCGTTGCAATTAGTTGAAGCATTGCGGGCGTTTTTACTGATATTGGGATTCTAATTAATGTATACGATTCATGTCAACAGACTGATGAGAGGTGTTCTCGTAAATCACACGTTGTAACAGAACACGATTGGGCTCGGCAGCCGCTAGATTCTACGTTTAGTTGCTTTATTAGACAGCACCACAATAGAACAGAACAGGATGACTAATTGAGAGTGTGGGGAAAGGTGATAGGTTTATGAATCTAGGGCACGCATCGGGTAAATGAAAACGCGTGCCTGATGACCTGAGATCAGTTACAAGTCTACACAGCCAATGAGTTTCATTTGGGTGTCTTGAATGTTCCTAGCGTGAATCGAGAGTGAATACCATCAGCAAGTTTACAGCCTGGCCAATGGGCGTAGGTTTGTAATGTATTTTCCTCAAGGGCAATCTGTTTCGGCCGTTTTATATAAAACGATCGCGTGGCGAGGACTCCACGAGTTGCTGTTTGCTGATTTCTGTCTCAATAGTAACAAATTGGACGGATATCTCTTCATAATAACAGACGCAATGGATAAAATGGACGCAATGGCGACATCCGAGCTTAAACAGACACCACTCGGGCGGTACAAAGGGGCTGCGCGTGTCGTTTGTAAGTGCAAGAAGAGTTTTGTGGATCGATCTGTGTCCTGAGGTCTGCGTGGCTGATTTGGGCAATCGATATCTCTCGTGTGTGGCCACAGCTCATGTTATTCAGACACAACAGGAACATTCGTAAAAATGAAAAGGAGGAATAAAATTGGCCTCGATTGTGGTGGATGAGACCGCAGTGAACTGATTCCTCATATTAACTAAGTAGAGATCGACACCATGCAGGATCGATAAATAGACTTGAAATGTTCGGATAAAAGTTCACATTGGAAAGCGGGTCGTAAGTACACATGTGGTTTTCCGAACGCAAGCAACGTGACCCAAACCGCCTAAGGCTTAAAAAACAAGGGCGTTTAGCCGACGGTAGCACGTTACAGCGTATACTTTTAGAGGTGAATGTAGGGTCATACGATAAAAAATGTAACAGCGTTGTTATGGCGCTCCACTGTAATCTTGCCCTTAACCCTGGATCCGTCTGAAATAAACTACATCTCCCACCCCTCACTAATACCAAAATAATGGGCCCCATATTGTACAAAATAGCGAGAATCGTCTGGGTCAATAAAATTCCATAAACCGAATAAGTATGTGGCCATTCCATACGTTCTGCATGATTGTTAAGGGAGACAAATTTTGATAGATAATTTATTGTGAGTGCATGATACGTACATAGTAAATACACAGGAAGTGATACGCAACATAAAGGAATATAGAAGTCTTGAAATATGTAACGAGGCGTTACAAAATTTCAACTGCACCAAAGAGAAGCAAAGAAATGATTAAGTGGAAGGAATAAGAAGTCTTCGAGGACACGCGTGACGAAAGATGACGCAGCAATTATTCATGACTGTCGGGGACTACATGTCGTACAGCGGCTTCGGCAGCCTTATTTTTAGCTAAAACGATAAAAACGATTAAATAAATAACATTTTTTTGATACACAACCGGGGTAACCGAAACTTAATCCTGCGATACACATGGGAAAACTCCTGTAACCACGAAGAAGCGAAGCGACAAATCTGTGAAACCCACAAAACTTACAAGCTGGATTAAATATCTGCACCACTGAGCGGTAAATTCGCATATCACAATTAACATTAATTATATAAAGGACACTGTCGAATGTGCAACAGTGAAAATAGTACCTTTGTCGGCCAACTGCCCAACCTCGTCCAAAACATTGTCAATTTCATTCTTGTATTTCAGAACATAGGGACGGATGAATTTCTGGTAAAGCATAACGGATCCATTGTATCTTCCCGGAACCATAAGGAAAATCAGGAAAATACACTAAAGCAAAAAATTATCGCTTAGACCATATATCAAATGGACGAGAAAATATTGGAATAGAAAACCAACCTTTGATAGGGCGTACAAGGGAATCCAAAAAAGAAAGATGTCAGCAAATGTTTCAATGAGGCTGAAGGCAGCATAAACGACCCAGTAGGTGAGCCACTTCGTGTCGTCATCCGTTTCAGCAGACTCAATCGCCTTAATCCTATTACAATAAATCATAATAAATATATACTTACGAGCAATATGCGGGATAAAGAAAACCGATGAAGTTGGCCAAAAATGTACCCCCCCATCCAACAATCAAGTATAGAACAATGATTCCAATGAAGCCTGAAAGTTATAACAAAATTCCACGTCCTTACCATATATCATGTATTCTTTTTTCGCACCAGTTTTTGCCTCGACCTTATTGAGCACATCGGTAAGAGCATTCTTCTTTTTCAACTCACTATTTAACTGATTCCTAACTTTGTTAACGTAGTCCATCGTGAAAATCGGGAACGATAGAAAGATGAGGAAAGAAACGTGTGAAAATTACCTAATTAAAACAAATACGTTTTTAAATATACATCTATCCGTTTTCTGTGAATATAATGCGACGTAGGTTCAAGTAACTTTCCGAATTTTAGGAATATGATTTTTGAAGTAAATGTGCGAACAGACATCCTAACGACTTGCCGAGCGACAGATGGTGATCGTGTCGATAAATAAAGATAGTAAGATATTTTAAACGTTTTATCGGAACAGGAAAGTACCGGAAAGGACCATCATATGGTGGTTCAAATGCACCACTGACTCGATCACAACGTAGCTCTGGGTCAACCTGGGAGGTTGATTTTAGGGGTCTGGTTTCTTTAGGCCGAACTTTCGCAGCCTCTGAAGAATATCAGAGACAGGCAGGGACGGCGCAGCTGTTCTTGGGTCAGCAAGCACATCCGATCTATCGGAGAGTTGCACAGCAGACTAATTTCGCCGGGGAAGAGTCGGCGTCGGGTTTAAAAGTCGCACGTGTTGAGCAGGACGAGAGGCGAATTGTCTGCCCCTAATTCTCGGTCATCTTAAGCCATGGGGGAGGACTTCAATATTTTATGGAGGAGCTCAAGCCTGCCATTGGCTGCGTGATGGTAAAAATTCGTTTGCATAGAAAAAATCAGCACATCTATTGAAAAAGAGTTGATTCTAATTGTGCCCCTCGGTCGGTTGTAAAACGTCGCGGAGATCCGAAGCGCGCCACGACTGAAGGTGCTGCGTCGGCGTTCCGTTGGTTATAGGGACTTCGAGGAAACGCAAGTGGTCGTGGCCTATTCGCTTTCCCTTGGTTACATACGGCGCCGACTGCTGTGTTCGAAGAATCCACCACCAGATATTTGGGCATCAGAGCGTCAATGAGTCAATGAGACCGGCCTTCAACTTCTGGAAAGCTGCACTCTGTTCTAGTTTCAGTTTAATCTGATGGTTTCCGTATAAGGTCAAGAGGGGTTAACGACCAGGCCATCCATGGAGGAACCCGGCACAACCAGTGAATGCGCGTCAGTGGATATCGGTCAGGAACCGTGATCGCGTTCAGAGCTCGATTGCACCACAAGGACGCCAATCCCAGTACAGGGGGTCCTTAAAGATGTGGAGCAGGTATGACCACTTGCTGCCGGCCGGACGCAAGTTGCTAATCTCCATCATTCGTTCGAATTCCTTTTGGGTTATACGTGCTTTGCTGGGTCGAGACGGCGATGAAGATGAAATTTGGCTGGCCCGTGATCTTTATATGATTGGCTACGTTGTTTGGCGGCGTTTGTTGGGTTTTATTTAAGTTTAAGATGTTGGAAATTGATTGAAAATGGCCTAGTAGGGGACGAGACAGTAATTTGAGTAAGCTGGCGGATCGAAATGGATGCTGTGTATCCGGAAACATCTGTTGTCGTCAACAAGTTTCTTCCGTCGAACGCTGACAGAAACGTCACACGTGAAAAGGAAGTGAAAGTGAAAATTCGTCTTAGTTCAAGGTCAAGATGAAGCGCATGCTAACCGTAGGTTTTGATGTTACTCCGGTTCGTAGCCTGCAGGTATCTAACCGGTGGACAGAGACGGGGAATGAAACTCACATCAGCGCCGCGTCAACGATGAATCGGTGGCAGTGTCTATTTTCCAGGCGGAGTGAAAGCCGCACACACTACCTGGCATCTCTGTTTCCCGATCACGAACATAGAGAACGGCAGTGCTTTGCGTTGAAACCGAACGTGCGATGAAACCAGTAAGCGTATCGGCTTGCTTGCTTGTGCTTGCGGCTGTCAGTGGCCTCCGTTTACCCCAGTCAACTGTCGTTGTTCTCCAGCATATTGCGCATTTGGCGCCTTAATTCACCCAAATCTTGGACCTCGTCGTCAGTGAGCATTTGGGGGGCTCTTGACACGGAAGCTACAGCTAGATTGCCAGGGTGAGTTGCAACAATGCGGTCGGCATACTCGCCTAAGTCGACGAACTGTAGCGCGAGCGGAAGGGTCGCCAAGGAGTCTCTGAAGACCAGGGCGGATTTTGAATTAAAATTTATCGAATGATAGATTCGATGACGTCATTGTTCAGCGATAAGGCTTCCAGGTGTTGCAAAAGTTGCGAGGGTCTGTCGTCGCCAAATTCTTCGTCCGTGAATAGAGCATTGTAGCTCCGCGTTTTCGTTTTCACAGACTGCTGGACAAGATATATGTTAAGCCATGTGTACGGGTTTTCGGCCTATAGTGAAACAATTGCGTGATGAAACTTCGTTTTTTCGGTGAAAAGTTATTTTCGCCGCAAATTGGTATTCCACTACCGAAAACCATGCCTCTGTTCGCTTTTACACAGAGGAAAATATTAATGGATAAGGCATATACGTCGGGAAATAAATCAGTCGGTTAGTTTATCAAAAGAAAATCCGAGAATCAAATATGCGCGCAAATTTCATGGTTGGTTGTCGAAGATACTTAAAATGTATAGGCCTTTTTATGACATAAGAGTCAAATAGAATCAGGATTGTTCTTTTTTAAAGAATCAAATTACACAGAGTTGTTCTGAAGTTCGCGTTCGCGCGTCGAGGAGTGAATTCGGTTCGTGTTTTCATTAAAACAACAAGGGAGATTTAAAGGTCACTACCTACTTCAGCTACCAGGTAATATGGTATTAAATGGTACATTATGATTTTTGTCAACCATTTATGTCACCTCGATATGTCTAATAATTTCGGTTTGCTTAAAATCGTTTTTATCGTAGTTCTGTTTCTGTTTTAATTCCCAATTAAGATATACCTCTCCATTGCGCGCTTAGGTCCATGAACCGCCGAATCCTTGATACGAAGTCGGCAGCAGAAAGAATGACGATGCTTAATAATTGTATGGTGTGTTAGTGTCGGGGGTAGGGGTTACATTGGGGGAGAGGGGATAGGTCAGTGCATAGTGGGGGTTAGGGGCAAATGTACTTGGGAAACGGGGTCGTGGGGTTGTCACATGGGAATCACGAGTCTGCTCATGCTCGTCAACGGGGATATTCTGAGAGCGTTGGTTGTTCTGCGTCATAGCTTGCATTGCTCTGAGAATCTTCTCCATCTGGACTTCTATCCCGCGCTTCCACTCGTTGGTGTCCGTTTTATCGTCTTCTTCGTCTTCTTCGACGCCCTCGTGCGAAGATACAGGTCGATCGATCGTTGTCGACGTCTTCGTAGGCACGGCCGTGGGTTCTCCACCTTCCTCGATGTCTCCGAGCGAAGATACTTGTGGACCTCTCATCTTCGACGTCCTCGTTTCTGGCATTTTATGGACGATCTTGAATATAGAACAAACATGGCCAACGCAGAGACTAACCGTTCGCTGCACGTCGATATTAGCAGTCCGTGATTCAGCACGGCTCGAGTTCGTTAAAACAAAAACCCCATTAATCAGTATTAAAAACGACCCTTTACAAAAAGTGACTGGAATTCGTCTAAATGTTTATTATAACATCTATTTAGAATTAATTAGAGTGTTTTCGCCTACAGTTAGAAATAAGAAGAAGGAATGTAATGTCCCAGTGGGAATGAGATCTAGGAAAATGGGATTAGTTAATAGCAACCTGTATTCCGCCAGAGGGTTTTCCCAAACGTCAGTCAACTCCATGAATAAGGCGACTTTAATGGGCGAGTGACCTGTACTTAGTAAGGAAGATTGGTAGAAGGTACACGCATCGTGTAAGTGCACTTACGAAAGAGTATATAATAAGGAAAGCGATAGACGAAGAAGTTGGAACACAATAGGAGCTTTGGGCGAAAATGGGACGGGTCCTTATAACGGAATTTTATAAAACGATGGATCTGTAGTGACCTTAATGGTGTGTTTATTTATTTAAGACGCATGACATCCATTGGACTGGCACCCCATTGGCCAACTCACCCCACACCGGATTCGGTGACCTTAACGTGGATAAATTAAGACAACATCGACGACGACTTGGCCGGTCCCCACTTTTTACCACGACACGCCCCACGTGTGTCCAGACAGGACTCGCCTGCAGCGGGCGCTAAGCATCGCGCCTTGTCGGCGTTTTCGGCCCAGGTCGGGCCCTAACTATTGTTTGAATAATAAACAATATTATTCATTCCCGACCTTCGTCTTTGGCCATCGTGCCATTCTGATTTTTGGGCCACGAAGTCATCGAATTACCATAGATCCATTTATTGGAGTCAAAATAGGGAAACGGTCTTTCTGCTGATGGGCGACACATTTCGAGGAAAATGTTTGTCATGTTCATAAGCTAGCGAGGTTATTATAATTAATAATTCGAATGGTTTTCGTTTTTTTAATGTTACGAAGAACCAAACTTTCAGCATTAAACTGGACCACAAGAATAAATTAACACGAATGCAGGAAATGACAATGCGATAAATAAGGAAGAAATTAAATTTGTGTTTTGTGATGAAGAGCATCCCTTAATAAAGCAAAGAACACTTTAGATTGGGTCCAGCGAACGCAGACACAAAGAACATTTTGACACTTAAAGATGGGTCTGAGAGCCTGCACGCGCTTGCAGAATGCAAGATTATCTCGAAATACAGGCGTCGACTATCGGTTACATATTTGTCTCGCAAGGTCGCTACCAGAGGGTTCCTCAAAATAAAAATTAATTAATTCGACGGCGAACCTGCCAAGTTCTTTACTGTGTTCCTTTCTGCCAGGCGGTACGTCGAAAAACTACGTCTAATTAATAATCTATATTATTGTTCAGTGATGCGCCGATATTCTGCTCTGTGATTTTCCCGATTGCGGCCATGGAAATGCAGACGAAAATAGTTTACGCCTTAAGAGAGCTCCGTCCCTTGTAAGTTCGCTTCAAAGTGGCCTCCATGCCTACCACAACATTGACAACACCGACGAGACACATCTCTGACTCTAAGATCTTGCCGTTTCGTAGCAAGTGGCACATGTATTGTCATTTATATGGATGAGGGGAATAAATTGGGATTCATTGTCCACACTATGCTGGCAAGCAAGGATTTGTAATAGTTCGACGAATCTGAATTACAAAGAATCTCGTATCCCTCGACAAACGCACCAACTCGTGTCGAAGGTGGTTCACCAAACATCGGATATTGTGAGATTCGACTAGATGGGTTTCCCACTGATGACGAGAAAATAGAATGGGTGCTAACCGACGGCGATTTTGACCACGAAACAACCATCTTAGGATTAGATATTCTTCCAGGTTGTAACACCAAGTCACAATTTAATGTGACAGACTATCATAGACTATAGTTGAAACTTCGATAGCGCGAAATTGTAAGCAATATAATGGGTAGCAGCAATTTTGGAAGCCATCAAGATTATCGACGATCTACCGGTGCTACTGGGAAAAGCAGGTCTTGTTAGCAAAAATGGGCCTCTTAACATTGGTACACGCAAGACAACCCCAGGGAAAGTAAAATCTCGTTAAGTTTGGGCTAACCGAGGGGCTCTCGTCCTGACCAAGCGAGCTGTCGTGTAGTTATTTTATAAATGTCCGTTTACGTTTTAACGGCCATTCTACGACACAACAACAATAACACAGAAGCCCAAATGGAAGTATCATACATTCATGCGTTTTAAATACACCCAAAGATTGGTGATTAAGGTTCCAAAAGTCAGGGAATCCATTAAGGGTAGACATCCATACAGTCAAATTGACTCCTGATATCATGAAATTTCGCATTCTCTGGCCACAAATTCCGTCAAAGCGGAACGTTTCAACCCATTCCTAATACGATGGGTGGAACAATTCAAGTCACTGAGGTGTAGTTTGGCAAAGGATTGGCCTCTCCAGTCGCAGAATATTGAATACCCTTTTTCGCGTCCAAGTTCTAACAAACGTATATTTGACCAATCTCTAGTTCCCACGTATTTAGAAATCAATCACCACATTCAAATGTTGACGTTGTATAAAACAAAGGATTAATTGGAAATTAAACACGTTTGTAATTCCTTATCACTGGCACAAATTAAAGCACATATCTTGATGCCAAAAAAAATCACTAACTTATTTATAACAAAGAATATAGTAGTGATGAAATTAATTTGTTTAAATATTGTAATCGAATGCCATATTTTTTTAAAGGAGACAATGGCGGGTTTTTACGGCGCGTGAGATTCCCCTCCGCGCCCACGAATAGTGGTTCGAGGCCAAACCGAACGACCAATAAGAAAAAAGATGGGTTTATTTGCTTGGAGAAAACGCTGCTAGCGGAATAACTTCCTTTAAAACGTTCCCGTAATTTAAAAAAATTCGCCTTTATTTTGAATAACGATCAGTCTGCAAAAACCGTTATATATTCCTCATTTTATAAGAAAAGGGTTAATCAATAAGTTCAAAGACAGTTGGATTGGCACCCACAGCATAAAATGGGCCGAAAATATCCCAAAACTCTAAACAGGGAAATGGGGAAGCGCCGGAAAAATCTCTATTGCGCCTCTTTGAAGAGACTTCTTCCTTTCAGCAGTCTTGTGGCGCACGCTTTTCCTTGGCGTTTAGAAACTACTAGAAGGCGTCCCGGAGTGCTTTGGTGAGCATATCTTGTGCAGGCATCACCATCCACGCGTAAGCATGCTTTACATTGATGGCTCATCCTAGTCGTGTGTTTTCCGTCGATATCCGACTGCCTCTGCAAATATCCCGGTGGCAGTTCCAAAAGCCGAATGGCAACCTGTCGGTTTTTCTCGACGTTTGGAGTCGAACCACTTGATCGCACTCGGGAAAGAGCAGGTTTAACTTGTGGTCTTGTTGGTGAAGAGGAGCAAGATGAGGAAGAGAATGGAGAGGTAACTGTGACTGTTTGGGTCACTGAACATTTATTCATCTGGCGCCAACGTTTTCTGATGGCCGAACCAATCACAACGCGTCCTACAGCGTGTTGTGGAGGTGGTATTGGTGTGCATACCATGGGAATTCCTCGCTTGTTGCTGCGAGGATTTTTACGATTTTTATTAATCAAGGTGGTCTGAGTGACTGCCGATTTATGGGCTTTGCAGGTCCTCAGACGCTTTTGATCAGAATCAGCAATGTGGATGGACGTAGCTGCCTCCTTTAGTTGTGGCAGTTCAGTGGTAAGCGGATCTGAACGATTCCTTAGTTGTTCCCCTGAATTAGCTATACCCAAGATCGACGTTTTCATCGAGCTGCTCGCATTAGCCAGTTTCCATCGAATCATCGATGCCTCCTCCACAGCTTCCTGTTGGCTTCGGCGTTTATAAACATCATTCGTGGCGAGGTTGGTTATGGAGGTTATTCCGAGGGAGGTCGACTGTTCTTGATAGTGAAGACGTTTCGCTGGTGATGTGAAACACAAGTGAGGTGGCTCTATTCCAATCTCTCTTTCACAAGACGCTGCCCGAGGCGCCGATTGAGAATCGGTCAACTGGGGACCGGCCTCCGAGGTCAAAAGGTATCCCGGAAGTCGCCCACGAGCATCTGGTATGGCCGCGGCCTTCGATGTATCATCCCAGGAGGATAAATAAGCGCCACAATCTTCTAAAATATCGTCATCAACATAAATTGGGGCCTCGGGCTCCGCATGACTGCTGGCAACGATAACACTGACTTCTTTTACACTTGTTAATCGATCCACGGCGACAGAGGCTGTCTGGCGCAAGTTATCGCGGTCTGTAGTCGGTCGAAAACCAGGTGAGGCGTAACATTCCATTACGATAACATCCATATCCGCAGATTCGGAGTTCTGAGTCACGGGTAGGTGTATCTGGGGATCGGGCGTTTCGATTGTTGACTCAGTCGCTTTATTAGACGGAGTACGGGTCTCAGTGGTGGCGTAAGGTACATCGGAGAAGTGCTCCGACGGCCCATATTCCGTTAAGAGCCCAAGACGACTTTCGGGCAGTTCGCCGTTCGATGGCTGATGACAGGAGCTCACCGAGGATAACTCTGAACTGGGCACAGTTGTGTCGTATCCACTCGTTAGGAGGGGCGATGGTGGCGGATGCGGAGATTGTTTATCGTTATTTTGTGTAGTTTCCCGTCGGAACACCCGGTTTAATGTATTCAACAGTCGTCTCCGTGGTGAAGCATGCTCATTGGTGGGTTTAGGGTCTCTGCGTCGCAACATAGGCAGCCACTGGGGAAGTAGGGAGCGCCACCAATACGATGAATTTCGTGCGGCTTCCTGGTTTTTGGTTGGCGGCGAGGGGGTCGGCGATAACCGGAAAGAGATTGGTTCACCGACTGGCCTGTAGCGAAACGCGACGTCGCAGACGAATTCGACTAGTGGAAGCTGTTGCACCGGAACCGGTACCCTGGTTCGAACAGTAACCCTGTGGGCAGAGTGCAGATGTCTCTCCGGAAGGACGCTGACACGTGGGAATTTGAATTCTGCTGCATTAAACCAGTCGCAGCAGTCCCCCCAGTCATTGTCCATGGTCTCAAGCTCCGCTCTTTTCACAATAATACCGGGGGCTCCTCTTGGGGTGTTGCAAATTGACGGTAGATTTCGCTCGGTAGGAGAGAGCACCGTAGGATCCAAATCTTCTTGGTCAAAGTCCGTCTCGGTGAACGACTCGGCGGGCAGAGAGTCAATGGAATTGGCCAAAGGAGAACAATCGAGAATATGGGCGTCAGGAAGCGCTTTGGAAGCATCACGCCATGGAGGTAACTGGGCCAACGAGCCTAAAGGGGTGACATAATTGGTTGAACTCGTATAAACTCCGATTGAGAAGAGTTAGTTCTTACCACGTTCAGATTTCAAATCACTCCTCACATCGACGCCATTAGAAGCGTTGGTGTTGAGGTTTGCAAACCAAGCCTCAATAAAATTGGAGACATCGATTTCAAGAAGTATGTCCGATGGGTCCGAGGGGTCTGGCTGGCTGATTTTGAGCATGTCCAATGACAAAGACAGGTCTGTTTGACCCGAGGTCTCTCCGAGGCGAGCAAGAATACCGCCTGCGAATAGGGAGGGGGGTGTCGAATCGGTCGATTTATTCACCTCCCTCTTTAAATAACATAAAAAAAGGTAATTTTCGTCTTGGTGCGAAGATTGTTGCTGATGGGCGTCCACACAACCCCAAATAGGGAATTGATGGACTATTGAAAAGATGGTCTTCTTGGTTGCAGTTTTTCTGCTGCTTCATAAGCCGTCTTCCCCTTGGTTTAAGTAAAATGCTTTACAACGAATAAAAAATGATCAAACAAAGACAATTTTCTGTTCAGCAGTACGGTCGTGAAATAACAGGAATCAATTTTTATACGAATTTGTTCGTCCAATATTTATTCTTCTCATTTTAAATTTAAAAATGCGAAGTTGGCACAGTTTTACCATTAGTATCACTAATACTTATCAGAAAGACGACTAGACCCACCAGAAACAACCAATGGAGTGTAAAATCATGGAATAAAGTTGAATAACGACACTTCATTTGGGTTCCCTAATTGAAGTTTGCATATTCCGTTAACCTCCCACCCCCCTTACAAAGTCTGTCCGATATTAAATTTATTCGACCGATACGAAGGCAATACCGTTCGATACACGCAAGAAGGCGGCATATCGAAATTCGGTCATTCCTTATTTTTTCCGATTCAGGTTTCACACGAACAGCAGAAGCAGGAATTTAGAGGCGTTTTTCACGTATAGTATTGCTACTTTTACTGCTGTAATTTGTAGTCCTTGCCACCTCAATAAAGCGATTACTATTATTACTGTTAACGAGAATAATTTGACGGAGGCGTAAGTGGATTGGTAAGCCGCTTTAAAAATATGTGTCACCTTTGAAGATAGCGAAATTCGGATAACGGCGTTCGGGGCCTCTGTTTCATAACCACGGCATTCATTTTCTTTTTCATCGCTCTGGAGATGTGGTAATCTACTTCCCAAAACCTCAGTCGCAGAATTCTCGGTATCCCCCGGAGGGTCCTCGATACGATCAACCAATAAAGATGACGATGAGAGTTTGAGAGCAACTTCCTCCCCAGAGTAGTAGTCAACGCTCCAGATGTTATCGCCGTCGCTGGTGTTAGTAAGAGACCAGTTGTCTCTACCTACAGTGATGGGTGGACAACTTCGAGGACGCTGTTGGTAGAGCTCAATTCCACATAGCTCGCATTTTTCCGAATTAATTATTGAAAGCATGTGACAAAGTAGGAAGTCACCCGCTGCAGTAAGGTGCGTGTTTAAATATAGTGAAGAAATCGATAAAGGCCGTTTTTTTCACCGTCACACCCACGTGGAAAACACGCACCTTTTGTATTGAGCGGTAAGGGTCGCCGTGGACACTCGGAAAATTACAACAAGCATATTTTACTCAGCATTAAAAAAATCATTATTTACCTGTATGTTTATTTATTGACTGGTTTAATGGTGGGAACACACGATTTCCAAAAATACACGTCCCCCAAAATTATTTTGAAAGAAAAAATATTTCCTTAGCGAGCTTGTCTATTTCCAAAAGCGAACCCTTTCATTTTCAGAAATACCTATTTGATATTTTGTTTATTATTTAGCAACCATTTAACGTGTCTAACTGTCCTCCGATTTGTTCACAATTTTCTTCTGATTGGTCCTCTCTTAATACACGCTTTCCATTAGCCAATGAGTACTCGAATATGTATAAATAGCCTAGCCATTGTCGGCTGTTGGATGTGGATTTTCGAGCCAGTAAATTATTGCTTGGGGTTTTTATGCCTCTCGTAATTAATAACATAAATAATGATATCAAAACTTTCACCATGAATATTTTCTTTAAGAATAAGTTAACCCTTACAGAGGAAATAACAACGATGTAAACGAACCAAATTAAGCACGGCCTGATCCATAACGCGCATCCACAAATACGTTTGTTTGATTTAAACAAGCTTTGTCACTAAGCTTTATTGGGGATCAATGCGAGTGATATGACAGACGGATTTATTTAATCCTGTATTTTTCATCGTGTTTGTGTATACGCTAATTCACGAAGAAACCCCTTTGTTATTATTAATGGAACAAAATAATTTGATTGTAATTATTTCGGTCTGTCGGGATAGGCCGCGTTCCCGTTTCCTGATTGGATGGCACCATTAGTCATGAAGACTCCCATGCTAATTCCGTATTCTTATTCATCGGTGTATGGAAATATAATATACCGGTTTAATACGCCCCAAGTATTCCAATCTTGATTCGTCTTCCTGCCAAGATAGAGGATCAGTTGGGTACTATGTGTTTCTCGCTCTCAGTACCCATCACAGAACTGCGGGAAACATGAAATGGTTTCTGAATAATTATCCGAATTCGTCTTAATAAACTAATTACGGTTTTTCCCAATAGACTTAACTCCTCTGAAAGAGAACAATACCGGACAATACCCCGGAATTAGAGCGCATCGTTGCATGCAAGAGTGCATAGGACGTCTGTGAGAAGCAGCAGTTCTGTTCGCGGGGTCCATCAGACAGGCGGACTAATCTTGACCCGCGGTACTGGGAGACGATCTTACCGGGATTCAAAAGCCGGGAAGGCGGTTCATATTCCATTGCACAGATCTCTGCAGTTTCAAAAATTGAATGAATAGACGGAATAATTTGATATATGGAACCATCCGCTGTTCCCATGTTGTAGTATTGCATGGAGGGTTGAATATAGAATAGACGAATTTTCTGTATTATCGGTAGAACCCAAATAGCCAACCGAGACCTTTGACGAATGAAGACATGTGCAGCAACAAGGTCTAGAATATTCTTAAATGTGAGGTACAATAGTCAGTATAGTAAAACACAATTATTAGTTAAAGTTAGCCACCACCACATCCACCTGGGTGCAGCAGCTTCGATGGCATGCGGTTCATATTCCACTGCTGTCCTGTGGGACACATTCGGTTATTTAAAGATTAGACTCGCCCCTCAAATCAATAATAATAATAATAATTGTAGTGGCTTTATTGAGGTCACGAGGACCAAAACTTTCAGCATTAAAAAAGGCAGGATAACAAATATTAGATGCGAAAATTGTCTTGTAGTTCCTGTTTAACCTGGTCTGGTGAGACTAAAAATCGGGACAAATAGGGAATGACCGAATTGCGATATGCCGCCGTTCTTGTTGGAATTGAACGGTATGGACGGCGCATTGGTCGAAGAGATTTACATTCGGATAAACTGGAATAGAGGGGATGGGAGGGGTCATTTAAAATTCGGGCAGCGATTAATGAGCAGTTATTTAAGTGGCGTTCAACGATGATTTCTTTGATAGAGAGAATAGGCAGACCGCTAGAAAACGAGATTATTTTAAAAAGTCGATGAAGGGTTAAAAAGTCCGAGCATTTAAGACCAGGGAATATTACTGGGGAACAATATACAATCAGGGGAATTATACAGGCATGGACGAAGGTTTTTATATGGCTCGAGCTCAAACCAAGTCTCCTGAATCGGCGAACAAGGAAGCAAAGACGGCGGCTTTTACCAAAGACAACATCGACATGATCACTCCACGATAACCGACTGTTAAAAATCACCCCGAGATACTTCGATTTTGGGCTCGAAGCGAAGTTATGTAGTGAAGAAATTTCGGGGGTGTGGGCAGCGGCAGCGGCTGTCAGGGAAAATGTGATATGGATGCATTTTGATGCATTCAGCAAAAGATCATTCTCGGAAGACCACTCAAGTACCTCAGTGACTGCCTGCCCGAGCTGTTGAGAATCACCTTGCGTCTTGCATGGATGGCACAAAGTCAGGTCATCCGCGTATTTTATTAGTGTCGCGTCGTTAGGGGACCGAAGGCTCGACGTGTAGTAGTTGAACAGGAAAGGAGATAGCACAGCGCCTTGTAGTACACCGCAGTTATTTGGCAAGGAGGTTGAGGCTTCATTTCCGACTCTGACATGTTGACGTCGATTGGAAAAATAGTTTTGAAGCCAATTAATCAACCATCCTTCAACGCCATCTTCACATAGGTGAGAGAGGAGGCGGGACCGTGAGATTGTGTTGAAGGCAGAGGAGAAGTCCAAGTCAAGCGGGGTGACGCTAGAGACGCCGTCGGTTCCAAACTCCAACAGAAACATCATGCCCAATGTCATTTACACAGAATAGGGAATTCGACACTATCAACCTACTTAACTGTGAGTTTAATTTGGAAGTGGCTAAATCAACGTATTCACATATTTTGGGTGCTTTTGTTTGTTCGAGTGTGTTGATAAAAGCCAGTGGGTGTTCCTTCGTTGCCGACCCACGTGCCGACTGTTGGAGACCCGTCCGTGACTAATCAGGTGAAGGAAAACTAGGAACTCGGGCCACGTGGAAACAATGAATCACAGAAGAAGTCCTATCCACGGCTGAGAAGACTCGGGTTCCTTTATCCCTACCCCAAGGCGAATAATAACGCACATTTTCATAGGTATGCAATCGCTACCTTCTACAGAGCTCTAATTCCATCGAACCATCCTCTATTACGCACCCCACACAACATGCGAGGCGTTCAGGTTCAAAGAGGTTCACCACAAACAGCACCCTGGGGCATTGGCCTTCTCCTGCTAGAGGTTAAACCGCTTCGAGGATTTATTTTACCATGAAGGTTCTGAGTGTTTTTTTAGGCGGTAGTTGCCGATGCTACACCACCCGAAACCGAAAAAAAAGACAATGTCGCAACCTAGATCGCCTCCAGATCGCTTGACCCGGTGGCCTGACAACTTGGGAATAAAATCAAGGTCTCCCACCGGCTGATGACAGCCACTTAACCAGCGGGGCACCGTTTTGAATACCAGGGAACCGGTTAGCCAGATGCAGACTGATTTTTAAAGCGTGATGGCCTATTCACAATTTCCCTCCTCCCATAGGGAAGTCGCTGTGATTGGCAGAATTCCTAGAAAATAAACCTACGTAGAACAGACTTTACCAAAGTGCCTATAACCATCTCTTGGTGCTCGTTTAGTAAACTTTACTCCTCAGATCACAATATCGTAAATTGCACAAGTTCGCCTATGTCAGTAGAGCTATGAAGCTGTGGAGAAGGTGATTGGTGTTTCGGGGTGCAACGGGAGTAGCAGGGGCAGATTGTCGAGTGTGTCCTTGAATGTGTCTGCGGAGTCCGTAGGCGCCGTTGCCAGGGAGGTGCCTTTGTTGGCATCATTGCAGAGGTTGGCCACGATCAGCACCAGCGCCCGAAAGATAAACCAGCGGGGCAGGAAACACACCCGCGAACCCAGCAGCACTCGGGAGGCGAGGTAGGCGGAGAAACCGTCATCACCATGACGACGGTGTATCGTGGGGTCGAAGGGAAATCGATTCGCGTTGGCGGCGAATTGGTGGGAGCGTAGGGGAAACCAGATCAGGGGATCGTGGAAAACCCTTGGCTCGTTGAAGAGAACTAAATCGCCGGCGCTGAATAGATCGCCGTCACGAACCGCCTCCCGCAGAGCACCCAGGGGCCAGCCGGCCACCGCGAATCGGATACCCTCCAGGCAGATTGTTTTCGTGAATGCGAGGCAGTCGTTCTCGGGGTCTAGACAGTCATCCTAGACAAATGGCAGACACAAGTGGAGATAGTACAACAACTAGTACGATGGCTGTGCTGTAGAGGAACTGGTGGAAATTGAATGAGCATGGGTGTTACTGAATTTGGCGGGGAAATTATGGGTGGAAATGGTGAACAAAAGAATGTAAGCTCCCGGGCAGACTGCCTTTAATATTCCGCATATTTATGTATTCAACAGTCTACGATATACACGATTTTAGTTCATTCAAATTAATGAAAACGCGTTGCGGTCTTTCATTATACCAAACACAGACCGTTGAGTGTAACTTGACTAATAAGCCCTCTCACTTTTGAAATTGGTCAAGAAAAGAGGCGCTCGAAAGGCAAAATACAAGTGGTAGTTGATAATATACTACTTAAGTGCCGATTAATGGCCCAGGACACCTCCGCCGATTGTTAGAATTGATCAACTGCAACATCGGAGGCATGGCCAAATAGCCACCACATGAATGAGAACAAAAGTAGGCTGAAAACGACCCCATGATAATGTATAGGAAATGGCAGGGTGAATTTGTAAATATAGATACCCACCTGTTGCATTTTCCGGTTCCTCCAGAAAGCAAACAACATACCTTAAACTCTTTGGAGTGTTTACTGCAAGAATATGGGCATGTTCGGGAGTGCTCTGCAACATCGGTTTTGATTCGATCACGCCAGGTTGGTCGAAGAATCAGAGCCGTCAGAATTATATGGAGACACGGTGCTACGGCGTGCCATGCAACATACAGCACCTCAAACATCGAGTGCAATGCGTGCTGCGCTGTTGTGCTGGTATCTCCCAGAGTATCCCTGCTCAAAATAAACTGTGACAGCAGCGTCATTGGATCTCTGTGAGGGCTCTCCAATTCATGTATAACGAGTGGCTCCAGAAGACATTCGAAATCGGTGAAGTCGATTGGAACGTCAGACCGTCCTGTGGCATGCAGCTGATTGAGAGAATGTATGAAAACCTCAAGTTTAGACACAATTGCGGCTCGTATCTGTGGTGGGCATTCCGTTGAGTCAACGAGGACGGTTTCGAAGAGAATATGTGCTGTCATTGTTCTAATTGAGTCGGCATCCAGAGATCCAGTAGAAGAGATGCTGCCAAAGAAGCTCTGGATACCACGTGTGGTGGCCCCCGAATGGCTTCGGGCGGAAAAACTACGTATTGTCACGTCGATGAGATCTGATAACTTCGAATACTCCTTCGTAAACGGGTCTGAAAACAGAAGACCACGCCACAACGAAGCAAATGATTCTAAAAAGAAATTAAACATCATCATTAACGCGATAAAACACCCTTAGGTGTGAAGTGTTTCCATATACAGCAATATAAATAGACTGACGGCATAAGATTATAGCCGAAATATATACAGAGAAGCCTGTAAATAAATTAATCTAGTGATCATTCATTTTGTCCTCATAAATGCGAAATACAAGGCGAGCAATCAATTGGTAGTGTTATCGACAACAAGTAAAGCATACCGGGCATTTTCGAAAAATATGGTCGGATTCCGAAAGCATCAACAAGGCCCTCGCAGTAACTCCACTTAGAAACCAAAACGAGTTGACGCGTCTCAATTCTTGAAATGCAAATGTCATCCAGAATTGCATTCCGAATAAAATAAATCCAATCCGACCGTTTATTTAGAATTTCAGAATAAAGCTTTATGGGCGGTAAGAAAACTTCTTTCTTATAGAAGGGACGTTTCTGTGTATATGTTAATAAATGCAATGTGAAATACTTTCCGACCACTCCAAAAGGAAATGACGACAACGATACCAGTGAAAATAAATATATTCAGCAAAATTTTCGAAACAATGTCTGTTGACTTATTGTGCGAAAAAATACCGACATAATGGTCTATCTCTGCATTTTCAAACATGCTCAGTAGAAGAAAATGTTTCGAAAACACCACTGCAAACTGAAGCCGAAGCAAAATAAATTGGGTTCAATAAAACGAAGTAGGTCGTTTTCAGATTTATGATTGAATTTCAATAAATAATGAGCTTAAATAGGGAATTGCCGTGTAAGATAACAATCGTATCTCTTAAATGGCGAGCATAGGCAAGCCACTGGAAAATTAGATTATTTTAAAAGGTCTTCAAAGTGTTAAAAAGTCAGAATATATGAGGCCTAAGTAAACCAGGGGCGAAATCATGAAGTGAAGCGACTTCCGGTATGTCAACATCTTTTCTCAGGGAAAACCTAATCGAGATGTGTTTTGATGACTGTATCAGAAGGTCATTACCTGAAAATATGTCGAATACCTCAGTGACTGCCTGCCTCAGCTGTTGAGTCCCAATTCGTCTTGCAGTTCTGGCATGAAGTCAGATCATCCGCGAATTTGATGCGCTTAATGCATCAACCGAACGGTTGGACGTGTAATAGGTGAAACTGACACGAGAAAACACGGCGAATTGCAGCACACCATGTAGAATAGTGAACGATGTCTAAAAAATGAATGTTGTCACATTTCTGCATGGTTGCTGTTTGTTTGAAATGTGTTGAGATCGAATGCGAGCGTCATTTGTTAACCGAGCGGCGCGTAGGTGTGTTTGAGATTATGCAATAGTACTTATAAGGGGCGAAAGACAAGGAATGATTATATAATAAATGTCTAGGCCTGCTTAAACCGTTATCCTTGCAGTGGATAATTGGGCAAGAAAATCGATTTAATGTCGGTATGTCGATAACAACCGCGTTATAGTCTGTCCTTCCAGAAACACATTTTGGGTGAAAGATATTGTTTTTTTATAATAAAGGGTGAGACTAAATCAAGATAGATAGACTAAAAGGGGTTGTAATTGTGGTGGGTTACATTTACATATATCTGTTTAAATTTCTTTTTATGGATTGGGTTATTCAAAGAATATATCAAAAATATGCCGATAAGACCCTATCGCGAATGAACAATTGGGAGGCTAGCCATGTCGGTGCCTCAAATTGCATACATTATCTAGTAGGTTGAAAAGACCGATAAGGGTGAATAAACTATTAAAGTTGTGTTCATATCACTAACGCGAGGGTATATGGAATCTTAAAAATATTAGATCATCGTCACTACGAAGACGAAGTTGGAATAAGATGTTTGCCAGCATATCCACTTGCACCCAAAGCTAAAAGGACGCGTTGGAAGCCGCAAGCACTGACTTGGCAGGAGGCACATGGTAGTATTGTATGGATTATTGAATTAACCCTTGAATATAGAATAGACCAATTGTCTGTATTATCGGTAGAACCCAAATAGCCAACCGAGAACTTTGACCCAAGTGACCAAATGGTCGGCGGTGAAATGTTTACATTGTCCGTAACCAAAACGAGCGGAATGCCTTCACGGCTGAATAACATCCGAAACACCGCTTTGGTGAAGTCAGCATTGGAACTGGTCGTCAGAAATACTTCAGGCCAACGTGAAAATGAATCGATCACGATAAGAGCATAGTATTTGCCGAGAAATGGTCCACAATAATCAGCATGTATTCGTTGCCATGGCTCATGGGACCCTGGCCATGGAGACCATTTAGAAGGCCTTGAGGGCAACTTGTGCAAGCAGCCATCACACCGGGCAGCCGTTCGCCGAATATCGGCTTCAGGATCCGGCCACCAACATGAATTTATTGCCAATTGTTTTATTTATCAACATTTTATCAACACCCAGATGACCGGAGTGCAGATCGTCAATAACAGATTTCCGCAGCACTGGTGGTACCACAATACGGTCTTGACAACATAAAAGACCTTCTGGAGTGGAACCCAAATCGTCCCTCCGAGAGTAGAAATGTGGGAACTTCTTTTTATCTGCATTATTCCAGCCCTTTCTGAGTGCCGTTAGAATTCTCTTGAATTCCAATCGCGTCTCCGAGATGAGAACATCGCGACTCACAGGCAGTGGTTGTAGCAGGAGAGACGAGCCTTCCGCAATCTCCTCTGCAGTAGCAGTTCTGGATAAGTAATCGACATGCTGGATATGTTTGGCAGGCCGATGAACAACGTCACAAGTATAGGCGCTCAAAGCGAGACACCACCGTTTTTAATAATAGTAATAATATTCGCTTTATTAAGGCCACGAGGACCAAATTTACAATAAACATACATGTTACAGGACGTTATAAAAGAAGTAACATCAAGGTAAATTGGCAAGAAAGGCCAATTCAACCAACGAAGTATATAAAGTTTGGCAAACGGGAAATGGCGGCCATTGAAAACGCGCGCCATAGCTGCAGAAGCCTTTGACAATGAATGAATTGGATTGTAAATGAATTTCAAAGGTTCATTGTCAGATACAATCGCGAATCGTCTGCCGAATAAGTATTTATGCAACCGCATCACAGCCCAGAAAACCGCTAAGGTTTCGCGATGCGTTTGGGCGTATCCACGTTCAGCTGTGGACAACCGCCGTGATATGCAGACAACAGGTCGGCCCTCTTGCTCCAACACGGCAGCTATGCAAGAGGGTGACGCATCAGTTATCAGTGTTGAATGTATTCTTGGTGCAAACGGTTGTAGGATACCTTCTAAATTAAAAAAACGAGTAAAATAAAGTAATCTGAAAGTCTATCCATTGATGTCGGCAGTCGCGAATGTCCATAGGCCGCGTTGACTCAAAAATGGACACGTTGGCAGATAAATCTCTCCTGTTTAGGAGGCGAACGTTTTTGACAGATAGGGACAGATTTAAAATGGTTGGTTGTCCTTGGCTTCGTGGAAGATACCAACTTTCACTTCTTGGTCGAAGCGTTCATCTTTGGTTTCGACGGTAGAGAGGTGGCGACATCTCGTTTCATTGAACTTACCAGTAAAAATTCAGAGTTACGAAATGCCCAAAATTTGAGTCCAATAATGCGTACGCGAGCCACTAACCCTATTAGTCTCAGCCCATATTGGCTTATATGCAAAAATATCCCATCGCCGAACTTGTCTACATTAACATGGTCAACAGCTGACAATATACAAAGCGGGTATGCTATTCCTGTCTCAATCACCAATTTTTAATATTTAAATCAGCATATATTTAAGTAGATAAAATAAACATTGTTGGAAAGTTCGAGCTTAAGATGATATTCGTCAAATCTTTTATGCAAAATTGAAAGTCAAAGCAAAGGGTAATTCAAAAAAGATGCACTTTCGTTATGAAATCCGGCCGAAACCAATACTCATTTTATTAAAATTTGGCATTTGTTTGTTTAAAGTAAGTGGATTTCCTAAGGACCGCTACTTTTGATGACAAAATGAACAAGAGCTACGATTACCTCTTTAAGCTATTATTGATAGGCGATTCAGGTGTGGGAAAAACGAGTCTTCTTTTTCGATTTTCCGAGGACCAGTTCAGCTCAACATTTATTGCCACCATAGGTAAGTGAATACATCTTAAACCTTTACGTTAATCCCCGATACGTTTTCGAAGTGTTTCCTAAACGCCGAGTCCGATGTGCCGGTAGTTTGTTAAATGTATTTAACGGTCTTGTGTTCTGATTAAAAAAGAAACCGTTTATCATTACTGAGTTTCTTTATCGACCCCCACTCCCCCTATCACTGTTCAGTATTTTTGTAGCATATCTATGTTTATTTCTGTTCATAATTTATTTTTTTGGAAATTAAGGAATTGATTTCAAAATTCGGACCGTCGAAGTTGGTAACAAAAAAATCAAGCTCCAGATATGGGATACAGCAGGGCAAGAGCGATTCAGAACAATAACAACAGCGTATTATCGAGGCGCAATGGTTAGAATACTTCATTTCTAATTTCTTACTCTCAGGGTATCATGCTAGTATATGACATAACACAGGTAGAATCCTTCCGGAATATAAGGAACTGGGTCAGGAACATTGATGAGGTATGTTTTACATAATCAGATCACTTTCAAAATAAACTTGGGTTTACCGTGCTGTTTTTCTTAAAGCATGCCAATCCAGATGTTGAAAAGATGCTTTTGGGGAATAAATGTGATATGGATGCACAGCGACAAGTATCTACTGAAGAAGCACAGGCTGTACGTTTCTTGCTTGTTTATTAATTTCTCATTCGCGTCAGCATACTAGGTTTCATGATGTAAGTATTGGCTGCAGCCTTTTGCTATTGATGGCCTAATAACATATTTAATATTAAGGTATGAAACGATTTATATAAATCCATTCACAAAATGATGTAATTCCATTCCATTTTGCATAATCCGTTTATTTAACTAATTTTTGGTTTTACCAAGCATTTAAATTGTTCATTATCCTCGCGCTATGGTGCTTCAAGCCACCACCGTGGACCGGCATGGTTCGCAGCGTTGTTAAATGCAATTCCAAAATTTAATTGGCTGAGTCTAAAGATGCGATATTTGGATTTTTTGTGGTATTGGATTTTGTGTCATTTATTTGAATTAATTACCCCAAGAATCTGTTAAAAGACAACACATTTGATGTTAGCGCCACCCGTGTACCACAAAACAATCGTTGTAAGATGTGGTTATTGGTTTAGTTTCTCGTAGCTCCGGTTAGTATTAATACCACACAACAGTAATCGGTGACCAGTTGACTTTTTTATAAGCATGTTAGGTGGCCCGATGGTGTAGCTGTCAGCCTCCCTTTTCCGTTCAAGTATACAAGGGGTTGTACTTGGGACACCAGCTATAAAAATATTATTTTTTGACATACACCTATGCAGCCGTTTGATCATCTAGTAGATGATCACTTTCTGTACTGCAGCTAATTTGAAATTTTGGATGCCAAATTCTTTCACCCCAAGGAGTACTTTCGAATTTGACCTAGAAATGATACGGCTTTGTAAAACCACATTGCGTGCACCATTTATATAGCAAATCGACCTTTGGAGTCGATACTATTACGTTTGCGAAGTATTTTAACGCAGCACAGAGCTTATCTGCTCGAGTTGAGACCAATCAGTCTACGACAATTTTATTTGTTCCCTAGTTAGCGATTTTCAATTACACATATTCTAAAGAAGCCCATGGTTGCGGCGGTTGCTGGATCCTGTGTGTCTGCCTACTGACGCCCCGTTGACTTGCGCATTGCGATTCGCGCGCAATGGTCTGCCCCCTGGTGCTGTGGCGTTTTCTCTTGGCGTGATCGCATGCACTGGCGCCCCAATCCTTGGCCCCCACGCGGCTAGTGACGCCTGGTGTGTGTGTGTGCGCGTGTTGACTGTACCGGACCGGTGGACAGCGCGGTGCTTGGCCACCGTGGCTGACTTCGGCGGCTTGATGGGTGTTTATGCTTCCGTCTGGGGAGGTTGGTCGTCGATGAATCACGCTTTTGAGCGCGCGGAGTATAGGCCAACGTGATGATGTTGACGTGAATATTCCGTCCACAATGCTACTGTATCACCCAACAGTTAATCAGCCGCAAATAGACCTCCACCGGTTAAATGGCGGATAATGTAGCCGATTTCCGCCACCCAGCTACCAAGTCTCGGAATTACACGTGCACGCCGCCACACTCGAGTTGTTTTTTCGAGGGGGTTGACCTTGAGGTCGAGCCATACTGTTGTCCTTTATATCCCAGTATTCCCTACAGTACGGAGAGCCATCTTTTACATCCGATTTATTTATTCTGATTATATTTAAGCTGCCTTCCTGTTATTCACACGTTCACAAACCAACACCAGACGCGTGTGTTCTTTTGGTTGTTCACTCGGCAGATAGGATTTCTGTTCCGGAATAACTTAGCTGTGTAACTTAACTGACCATTTTAGTTTGCCGACTCCTGTGGAATCCGATTTCTTGAGACCAGTGCGAAAGGAGGTCAAAATGTCACCGGTGCCTTCGAAGATCTCGCTTCTGACATCAAGGTGAAAATGGAGCGGAAAATGGTACGCGTGCATACGTTTTCTCTTTTTTTATTTTCGAATTATATTACAGTCAGCAGCTTTGTGCTTCTTAAATGCTTGGTAACACTTGGGCGGGGGGCTGGATTGTGGTTCACATTGCTGCAGTGTTTCGGTGGCTGCATTAAAGTTCCCCCGGTATAACGCAGAGGTAGACGTCATTGCTGGAGCCGCGCATTCAGACAACGCGTTTAAGTAAAAACATATTCATTTTATCCGTGATGTTTGTATCAATTCAACCCACGCACCGGTTCTTCGATAGTCTGGCTGCGTCCTAGGACGCCTGCTTATTCCATGTATCTTTTTATTCGAGAATTCTTTTCTTTATTCTTCTAAATTAACTGCGACGTTTATTCAGTCGGTTCGTGCACTAGAACGAGACGGTCTGACAAATGATGTTGATGCATTCCGAGGAATTCTATGCCATACACCATTTAGTTAATCCTGACCTAATCACTCGCCGGAATTGACCGATAAGTCACCAGACTTTCTTTTAGGAATTATCGATTCGTTTGGATTACCCGTGATTCATTATGTAATCTGTAACAATTTGCGGCCATGTTTACATCATACGTCTGGAGGCCATGGTTAAGTTTCTAGTCTGCAACAATTGCGCATATTGGGTTTATGGAGAGTTGGTTTATCTCCTGACGGTTGTGGTTTTGTACGAATTTTAAATGGGCGTATTTCTATTGTTTTATTAGAACGCCTCCAGCCCTCCTCGCCAAGACGTGCGTCAGATCAATTCCTCACGACCAAGACGATCCTTTTGGCGCTGCAACTTCCTCTAATCAGTCCAGAGACACTCCTCCCATACTGTACAAGTTCTGTTTCTCCGTTGTTTGGAACAAAACTCGTAAATGGGCCCACCCCTCTTTATCTCGTTCTCATGCCTCCGAAACATCAATCCCTCGTGTCATTATATTTTGATTGGTCATTTTAACGCGTGACACATGACATCCCTGTTCCAATCCGTTCTACACCCCCCCCCTCTCAACCCCAGCATCCACCCACACACTAATAACGTGCTTTCAGTTCTCAGTCTCTATCTCACACTCTGTGTGTACGTTGTGTAAATAGGCATCCAGGCGGGTTAAACCCGCCTATCCACTTGGAGGAGGAGGATGAGGCTTGCCGGTTGTGTTTGATTTCATTCCGCGGGAACATTGGCCTCCGTCGCGTTTTAAATGAATTTGTACGCGCCTTTTTCTACATAATTGCTGGTACTCAACCCCCACGCCCCTCAACCCGACCTCCCTCTCACTGTCCCCTATTTCATTGATTATTCGTCTTCCAGATTTGAGCAATAACGTTTCCGCTTGTATGTCAGTTGAGCATACCCTTCTCCCTTTCTTTTCCGTTGCCGACGCTGAAGCCTACGTCTGCATGCTTTATTTTCAAATCTCGTTGGAACCATTATTATGGCTGCCGCACACATTATATTCTAACCAGGTTGGATTCAGAATAATTGACTTGCATTATGAATGTCATCGGTGTCTTCTTTTCCGCTTATTGGAGCGGAGCCCGACCATGGCCGTTATCCAACGCCAATGCGCGCCGAGGAGACGTAGCTTCCTTGAAAGGGAACACCTGCCGTTGAATATACCATAACATATGTTTGGCATATTCTTATTTCCAAGGTTTTTGAAAGTACAATATCAAGAGTAGAAAGGAAACCCGAATCAATGTCGGTTTTTCGATAACAAGTGTTTGTAGCAAGGAAGTCACAAGTTGTAATGTAATCATATCCCTTGGGCAATCCTGAAGATTGCAGCCCACATGCGACCGTCATGTCCTTCAGATTCCAAGGTAAATGAGAAGCCAGGGGTATCCCTGAGAACTCGGCACTACCAAAATCCGAATAAACGATTAGATCGGAGTGCATGAAATGGGGGTTGTTCGGGGTTACTGCGTTCAGTTCCAATTTCGTGTTTTCACCACAAGCTACAAGAGTTAACCTTTTTCAGTGAAAGAAGAGTTCGACTAAGATAAATAGGCGACGACATTTACCAAAGACAGCATCCGCATGATCTCATCTTAGGGCGAAATCGATATGCACTTTGATGAATTCAGCAGAAGGTTAATCTCTGAAGATTACTCGAGTACCTCAGTGTCGGACTGCCCGAGCTTCGTTGATACTCCGTTTTAATTACCTTTCTATCGAGGAAAAATGGTGAAACTAATCAAGCAGAGGAACCGGAATATCCACCCAGGGATTGCTGTATCTACGAGAACGCCGACGACTGCACGTAGTCCAGATCATTATTTGCTCGTCAAGCTGGACAAAGAACTGACTTCAACGGCGGTGCGGATCCGCGTGCTACTGATCAAAATGGCGAATCTTTGGGTTGAGCTTCGGGAAAGGAAGCAGAACGATGCCCCGTTGTCGCTAATCTCTGCCCCGGCTATGGAACCAAAGCCGTTGCCATATATACCCGTTCCTTCCCCACGACAGTATAATCCGAACCCTGTTACTGCCTGTCCTTCCATGGTCAATGAAATCCCTCTTGTAGTCTTGTAGTTTAATACTCGTTCTTCATTTTCTTTTTTTATTGAAATTATTCGATTTCTCTCGCGATCCGAAGAAATTTGTATAAATATCGTAATTAGGATAATAATTTGTATTTGCAATTAGAATATCATGTAGTTTAAAATCGGTTAAATTAATAATTTCGGTATTTTAAGATTTTTTAAGTACTAATCAAGGAATATTATCGAGTAGTTTACAAATATCGCTTTTTGTTTTTACCAATCAATTTGCTTTGTTAGAATTGTGTTATTCAGAGTTCTTCTTGATATATATTCTCGCTAACAAAGGGTTTGTTTGATTTTCCTTTATTAATAATTCGCATTCTTGTATCTCGTTTATTTATAAACCGAGTAATTCATGGTATGTACATATCTGCTGTACAACATATTTGTATATTGAGTACAAGTTTGTCCTATGCAGTTAACCATCAAGAATATTGCTAAAATATATGTTTACACGAGCATTGCATTTTCGACCTTTTATTCCACGAATCCAATTGTGTTTCTGTCGATAGGGAGTGTAAAAGGTAGGGATTACGAACCTTTTATTTACCTATAATAAGGCACAATAAGCCTTACCTTTGGCACGTGTCGGAGGAACGGTGGAAAAATGAGCCAGGATATTCTCAGTCGCAGTCAGAACGTCTTATCTGTTCTCCATCACGGTTAGATATATATAGCGATGGTCGTCTAAAACGTAGAAATTGCTTGTCTTTTATTTACTCATAATAATGTACGATAAGACTTACCGTTGACACGTTTCGGAGGAATGTGGATAAATGAGCCGGAGTATTCTCAGCCGTAGGTTGACCGTCTTATCTATTATTCTACCTCACGGTTCAATATCTAGTTTTTCGCGGCTCAGATTCCTGGTTGTTTCGTAACTTGATTCGCCCCGGAGTGGTCCGACCATTGAGCCTCAAACAAACCAACGCTCAGTCCGGTTAACGAATCACGCGCCATTCGTTATCAAAACATTTTCAACAAACAATAACCATACAGAAAAATGAAGACGTTATTTTTTAGTTATCGTTCACTACTTCTACTCGCCAAAACGGACATATTAATTGGCAACCCGCACCACGACATTCATTCCTGGGTGCACGATAACTGTCGCTTTGAGTTTGGGGTTTTAAAATTCACTCACAAAGAGGAGGGTTTATTTGCTCCCTCGGTTCCTGTTGAAGCAAATTATCTACTCCTGGTATCCCGATTTATGCTTCAATTGCACACCGAATTGATATCACGTTTTGATATTTAATTTATAATAAGATGCTCCATTTATATGGTTTAAAAGGTGGCGATTTCTAGCCTTCCATTTACACATAAAAGGGTACGACAATACTTACGTTTGGCACGTGTCGATGGTATGGAGTCAGAGTATTCCCAGCCTTGGATAGAAGGTCTTATCTATTCATCCCCACGGTCCGATACATATCGTTTTGTCGTGGTTCAAATACCTGGCAATTTCTTCATTATTCGCACGGACCAGTCTGACCGTTGAAACGTAAACAGCCCCACCTATAGTACTGTTAACGAATAAAGCGCCTTTCGTTATCAACATAGTTTAGACAAGCAACGACAATACAAGAAAAGTCAAGACAATCATTTTGCAGATACCGTTCACTACTTCTACAAAGGGTTTTCTTTTTTTTCAAACGATGTGATCTGGTTTATAATTCCAGAATGTCCGTGTTTATGCCTAGGTATTCTTTGAAATTTATCAGTTTTGTTTGCTTTTGGTCCACAGTTCTAGAATCAACATTTGCTTTGGAGATTTCAGAATCCTACTGATGTGCGCATCTCTATTTAGGTATACTTGGGTAAGGGGCGACAATTCAAACAATTTTTACCATGTTCTACCAGAAGAGGATCCGGCTTCGTTGATGTTTCCTGTGGGAATGTTGTGGAGGATGGATGCGTCCCCAACGCCACCCGAAATACCAGTTTCACCAGACACTAACTCGGCCGAGAACCGCGTTTTCTACTTGGCATCATAATGTTATTTATGCAATCGCGTATTTTTTTGCTCATCAAGTGACACGCTATTGAGACATTTCTTTAGTGGCCACATAAAACCTTCATTCTAAACTGAATTCCGGATTTCACCTTTTTGGGTTGCCGGGATAAGTTCCGAAACGATTTTCCTTTTCGTCTAATATAAATGCAAATTGCTTCTCAGGGGATTGCTTAACTGATAATAGCTTCTTCCAGAGGATTAATCGTAGACGCCCACGCGCGGCGATCGAAAGCAAAGTCGCCAGCGACGTATTCCGTCAACGGTCAGCATTTCCAGGCGCTTCACGTCCGCTGTGACGGTGCCAAGCCACGTTGTCAGTTGTCCGGCGGCACCGACCTGGGAATCGTGACCGCAAACGACATGTTTATCAGCTCTGTCTCAGGCCGGCGTAGGACGTCACAATATATCTATAGTCGACGGCGTTTGCAGACACCAGCGATCTACTTGCGCATCGTCGAGTCAAATTGATTTGTCGAGGTTTTGACAAATCGCATGATTTTGTGCCCTAAGCGATGTTTTTTCGGCCAAATACTTTCAATACTGCTTAATAGTAGTTAGTAACAATTACATTTTAACGTTTATTCACCAGAGGTTTCCGAGTGTGTTGTTTATTTTTTCAAAAAGCATTCTTTCAATTCTAAAAAATGATCGCCCCATTTTACTATTTTGAGAATTTAACATAGAAATATTTTGCCGGCCTTCATTGGGAATATATCTCGATCGCTTGCCTGATACTTAACCACACCTTCATGTCATCCCTGGATTATGTGGTGTCGTCGCGCCTGTGTGAATGCTAGGCCATCCGGAAAAGAAGGTCCACTATTCACCATTTCCTGGGCATCCGCTGCGCGTCACGGCGTGCCCCGTGCTAATCCAGTTTGCTTTGTGTTGCCTTGGCGGCTGACCTGTGCTGCCCCGCATTGCGGCAGCTGCCCATGCACGTCGATGGGAGGCCAGATTGTGGCCCAATTAATCTTGCCTGTTGTGTTTTGAGGCCAATTAATTATCCGGTGTACTGTTTATATCAAGCACACAAACACCCAGGCTCTCCTAGGCGTGTGGCCAGTTGGAACAGATTAAAAAAACGTGCGTGTGCGCGCACGCATCTCTTTTGCACTCACACAGGCACGAAGCGCGTTCGTAAGGAGTTCACAAGAGCACACCTTGTATCGATTTCAATTGGTGGTGGTAATGAAGTGGTACCTAGTTGCTTGTTCTTGTGTGTCCAGCCTTTTGAGAACAAGAGCGGGTGTCGACCTGTTGAGGCCTCTTTTCTCATTTGCTTGTCGTTTGTGCATGCATGCACGCCCGACCACTTAGTTTAGCGGTTTTATTCCGCGATCTACTGTTTTCTTAATTGTACTTTCGCTGCTGTTATTCCTTTCCGCCCAGGTCCTCTGCGGCATCAATAAATGTAATTAAACCCTGTGGTTGGGAAATCATATTACCCTTTGTAATTAAATCGACCAAACTTTGGTGTGTTTGCGATTTCACCATCTCCGATTTTTACCGCTTGACCGCCAGATGCGCTGCGTCCTTCGGGTGTAGCCGTAGGCATTCGCACACGACCTGTTCGGATTCTAGTCGAGTGGTTGAGCTGCCGAGCCTGTTCAGGCGTGTTTTTGAACCGAAATTCGTGCCTTCCGGCTTACTCATCCACGCAATGTACCTGCACGAGCGAGTAAGAGACCGAGAACGCAGCAGACCTAACCGTGCCCCCACCGGCGATTGAGCTCCAAAGTGTGGTGTAACCGCTGCTGCTGCTGCTGTCGCCAGTCTATAGTGTTCCCATCACATTGCCACCGGCACCTCTATGTGGCGGTCATCAGCGTGATGGCAAAACAACAAAGTCAAATTGCCGGTTTTGCTTAAGCAGCATCCAAATTGACAGCCTCCGTTTCATCTCGCATCACCCTGGTCTCTCGTGTGACTGTTGCTATTATTATTGAGCCCACTTAGTGTGTGTGTGTGTGGTCCCGTAGGCCCCCTATTTCCTTGTTGTGCAAGGAGTGGGCGGCTCTGAGGGCTGCCTCCAGACTCGGGTGGAGTCGCTCGGTTGCGCGCCTGTCTTTGGCGGCACAGCGATTGCATGCCACCGAACTAGTCGCCTCATCGCAACCTCCACCGTCCTCTGTGTACCTCACGCCGGGTTGTTCGATTTCTCGCCTAAACATACCAGTCTCTGCAAAACGGATATTTTTACCTATCGGGGGGCCTTACGGCGAATAGTTTTGGACAGAATTTAGGTACCCCTAAGGCGTGTCCGATTTCGGTGAACCTTTTACCAAACGGTGGTCTTTTTCGAAGGATATATTTTTGAGGGAGGGAGGGGGGGTTAGTTTCGTGGACGTGTTCGAGCATCTCGTTGTCTAGCTGATTTTGTGAGATGGTGTGGTTATTGAGAAGGTGCCACCCAATAATCTTGGCATCACAGAAGCGTTCTCGTGTGCGTGCGTGTGTGTGCTTTATGCTCCATTCGTCCAGTGTGAATGGCGAGGTTTTTCTTTAGCGCGCTATCCAATAAGCTCCGTGCGTACACGCACGCCGAACGCACACAGCACCGTGCGTACGTAATATCAGTCGATTGCAGACGCCTTGAGCACTCATTAAGTTACCCAGGACTGCCGGGATTGCACGCGCTCCATTCATTGAGAATGACAAGTCTTGAGTCGTCTTCCGCTTCCTCGGTCAGCGCATCTACCCACTTACAACCACCACAACTCTCAGATGCCACTCTGGTCAGTGTTTCGGCTTCGTCGACGACGGCGAATACGACAACTAGTACCAGCCTTTTAGCACTATCTCCCGAAAATGCGGCATCCCCCCCAACTGTGATAGTAATTCCGACTTTGCCAAGTGTTCCCCCCATTTCACAACCCATGGACACCTCGAGCTCTCCCATGACATCGATATCTACCACAAACGATACCGCCCTACGGAGTTTTATCAATATCAAACCAGAGACAACCCCATCCGCCGGTACAACTCCAACCCAGTCGCCGATAAAACGGCCGCGTCACAAGCCCGGTGAACGCAAGGAGCTCCTCATGATGGCCGTCCGCGATGTCATGGAGCAGAACATCTCGATGCGGAAGGCCGCAACGCGCTACAACCTGGCCAAGTCGTCGCTTTGCGATTTTGTCCGCAAGAATAACATCAAACTTCCGAACAACCGATGTCGGCCGGCCATTGTGGCCATTCCCTCGGCTACTGCCGCCGCACAGGCGTCTGGCAACGACGGCGGCGGCGGCGGCGGCGACGTTTGGTGGGGTGGAGGAGACGGAGACAATTGTGCCAACATCACCACCACATCCGCAATATTCCATCTCCCGGTGTCTGCTGCGGAGAGTTTGTTCAGAAACCACAACCACCACCAGCAGCTACAACTGACAACACCATCTCCGCTGGGCGGCGGCGGCCTTGGCAACAGCTGCCCCACCACCGCTCCCAACAACAGAAGCAACACCCATTCGGGCCTCGAGAGCCCCTGGCACAACGTCTTGGGTCTCCCAACCCAGGTGCCCATTCAGAATTGGAGCTCTTTCGCGTCCGCGGCCGCTGCCGCCGCAGCCGCCGCCGTCTCCGCTTCCAACAACGCCAGCAGGAGCTCCGCGGTGACAGCAAACATCTTGCTGGGCGGCAGCGGCTCCCCAAAACTCTCTGAGGTGAGATTTACTTTTTTGACAATCTCATCTTCAATGACAATATTCGGGCCACATTTGTCCGTATGCGTCACTGTTCATCATCATCACCATCACCATCATTAAAAGTTTGTCGCACATGCAGTAGACGGTGTGTGTCATACTTGTGCGTTGTATTGTTTTAGTCAACCTCTTTGAACGCCTCTTCGAGCTCACCAAACAGTCCGGCCATCATGGGGCAGTCGGCTATTGCCACGAATAACAATTCTTCAACTCTACCACCGCCTCAGAGTCCATCTGTCTTCAATCATCCCTTCATCTGCAGTGCAGACTTGGTGCAGGCGACTACGAACAACGCGGGCCTCTTGTCCGACGGAGTGCCGTCACTGCCCAGCTATTTTCTGTCCAATTCGACACCACAACCGACCAGCAGCAGCAACAATAATAACATGGCACTTACTCACCTGCTACCCGGACTGACCATGCCCGCACATGTGATACCCGCCATGCCGACGTCCTGCGTCCCCACTACCACCGTCGCCACTGAGGAGCCCGCCATCTCGACCCCCTTAGCCCAGTCGTTGGCATCGATTTATCCCCCAGTTCTTCCATCACAGCATGTCCCACAACAAGTCCCTGCCCCCCAAATTTCCGCATCGCAGTTGCCTCAGCTCATATTTCCTCCCACGCCCACCGAACTTGAGAACTTCATTTTGGCCGCTGCAGCATCGGTATCTGCCGCTCATCGGGCGGATTCCATCATCGATTGTGGTGGTGGTGGTGGTAGTGTTGGAAAGGCGGCTCTGAGCTTCCTTGATTTGAGCAAGATGGTCTCGCCGGAAGAAATCTTGAGAAAGTTGCAGTTGAATAGTTGTCTCGGTTCGTTGCTGGCCTCGGCTGCCGTCGACATCCGGTCTTCGATGTCAGCAGATCTGGCTCCCACGACAACAACCACAATGACGACGTCCATAGCACCGGCTGTGATGAACAGTACTCTTTTCGCAGTAAGCAGCGCCGGTGCCCGCCTCGCCAGCGTCAATACTCCTCGGCTGCCTGTAACACACCCCCTCACCCACCCCGCACCCATTTCCACGCTGGCTTTAACACCCCCCCCACCCACACACACACACAGTGTTGCTTTACCTAACACCCCCGTCTGTCACCCCTCACACTGCTTCCCCCACCCCTCCCTTATACTGTTCGAAGGATCGATCGATATATGTTTCACTTGCTAGGGGTTTGATCAGTAATAATAATAATATTTGTATACTAACCGCCTTAATGCGACAATGCTACCCCGTCCGTCTGCTCAACCCCCACCCACCAACCCCTCGCGTAACAATAAGGCCAAGCGATGTACTCTAATGTCCGTTGTCTTTTGCCCATTTAGCAACTGCCCCAAAGTCCAATGGCTCAGGCTAAAGAACTCCTCAATTTTATCAACAAATCTCCTTCTCCATTCCATGGTAAGTCTGATTCACAAGAACAGCTACCAATAGTCCGCCTTGAGCTCGTGATTCCACGGCTTGGTCGTCTTTCGTTGTCGTATCACGACAAATCCGTTTGCCGCGTGTCCTGTTTTTCGTGCATGGTCACACGCGCTTGAACCTGTTGTTAGAGATAATCGAACTGTTGTTTAAATGTGCGTAGAGCGTCTGTGTCTCAATGTCGGCTTTATTGGTTGCTGTTGCAATTGTCGTAAAAACCAATTGTTGCGTCCAGTCGAGTCTCCTCGATGGGTAGTTGGGGTTTCATTTCTCAAATCGACGACGACGGTCGGCGCGCTCTCAGGTCCACACACGCATGCTGCGAGGAGGACGATGCCTCGTAAATTGGCCCCAACATCGTCTGCTCGCGTGCTGCACCGTCCTTGTGTTAAATGGAGATGACGAGGCCTGTCGCGACCTCGAGCGGTGGGCACAAATTTGCTATCCCTCTTGTCTCAGCCCTGCCTGCTGCTGCTGCTGCTGCTGTGGCCTCTTCTACCACCCGTACGACCACAGACGCCTGTCTGCCTGACGACCTTCGCTGTTCACGGGCATCATCACCACCCATTCGCTAGCGCTGGGTTCATTTCAGTTCATTTCAGTCGGCTCTTCGTCATGTGTGGCAGTGCGTGCGTGCGCGTGTGTGTGTGTGTGTACTTGCGCTGACAGATGAGCAAGGGCACTTGGCCGTTCTCAAAAACCTGCTCACGTTCACATCACAAACATGTACGCGCGTGCGCATTCGTGTGTGTGTGTGCGTGTGTTTGTGTTCTTGTCGATGATGGCGATGGTGTGGGTGACGATGTGGTCCGTTTGGCTTCAAGTGGAGAAGTGGCTGGGTACTAGTGTGGCCGACTTGTGCCAGTGTCTATGTGCCACCAACGTTGCCAGTCTTGTTTATCCGAAGTCGGTGAAGAAGAAGAAGAAGAAGTGCAATTGGGCTAGAGTCCTTTCTCGGCAGGGACCCACCACGGCTTCAGAACGCCACTGCAAACCACCCCCATCAATGGGAGATCAACAGCGAATTGCTAACAGCATGCTAGCACTCTTTCTCCAGTCAGAATTTCTGGAATCAACTGAACTACCATGGTTTTCGTTATCTTTGCACCGTTGTTGGGGCCGATAGCTTCAGCTTCTCTCCGATGTACCGCGGACCAATGAGCGTTAGAGGAGCAAGCCAGGTTGACTCGGGGACGCCGCAACAACAACAACAACAACTATTCGAGATACGGGGTATGCTGGACACACAAATTTTCTCTCAGGAGGAGTATGTGGAAGGAGCAGCTCACATTCATCAACCAGATATTCTGCCACAACAGCAACCACTACTCCGCCCCTAGTGTTGGCCGACTGAATTCGCACCCCCGGAACCACCCCCTCATACTCCGCACCCCGCCCCCCATGCTTGATTGAGCGGCATCGGTTGGCGTCAAACAGACTGCAAACATCGCCATTTGTTATGGCTCGGCGTTTGAATTCGTTAGGAAAAGTTGATTCATTCGGGTGCGCGGACGGGGTGGGTATGTCCGTGTGCATTAGATTAGAATAAATTAGTTTTGCGCGCGCGCCGTTAGACAAACCTTTTTTGTTCAATTCACAAACATTACCACCGCCACCACCACCACTTCGTTAAGCAGTCACGCAGTTGGTCAGGCACCACTTGGGTGTTGTTGTTGTTGTGTCGATTTGCGCCCTTTCGGAGTGTGTCCGATGTTCTGCCACACGACTCTCTGTGAGGCTGACGGGCCTATGCCAGGAAGCCTTTTGTAAAATATCGACTCCTAAAGGCGAGTTGACGTCTCTGTAAACGTGATCGTCGTCGACGACACCTTCTGCTTCCGTCGCTTTTGACAGCTGATGTGCGACGTGTTTGAACAGGACGACTGGCTCAGCCGCCTCTCGTTCGCTCGTATGAATCTCTCTCAAGTCGTGTGCGTGCAAGAGGGCGGGAGTCTTGTTCCACGTTGGCATAACTCACCACACGGTTGAGAATACCATCACCAATCGTATTTCCATGCTTGCAGGCTCCAAGGGCACCAGTCGGCGGAGACGGTGTCCAGTTTACGCTCTTTTCTTCATCTTCTTCACCCTCACATGCATCTGCGGGCGGTGTTTTAGGTCACCCACACCAAATACCACGACCTTGCTTACACTCACCACCAGAAAGCACCACTATACGGCGGACGCGCGCACCTGCGTCGGCACGCGCTGCCATGATGGACAGTTGATTGACCCCGCTCACATCGGCTCTCAACCGGCGTGCGAATACACACACACACACACATGAACATGAGAGGCGGGGTGGGCGTTCAGACAGTATTTCTCGCACGATTTCTCCACACAATTCAAATGTTTCCTTTTATTGTGCCTTTTATAGCCGTCCGCTCGGCCATCGATATCCTCCAAAGCGGCGGGTTTCATGAACTGAGTGACAAAGAATCGTGGAGCTTGGCCCCGAATGATTGTGTCTTTGTGACCAAGAACCAGTCTTCGCTGTTCGCCATCGCAGTCGGCGGTGCCTACAAACCCGGCAATGGATTCGGTATCATCGGCGCCCACACCGACAGCCCCTGCCTCCGCCTTAAACCCCTCTCGGAGCGTGTGAAGGAAGGTTTTGTCCAACTGGCCGTCCAGACCTACGGCGGCGGTCTCTGGTACACCTGGTTTGATCGCGACCTCATTCTCGCCGGTCGCGTCATCGTGCGCAACGGGGACAACTTGGAGGAGCGCCTGGTGCATATTAATCGCCCGGTGGCCTGTGTCCCCAGTCTTGCCATCCATCTTAACCGCGAGGCCAACAAGTGCTTCTCACCGAACCCAGAGGTCCACCTGGTTCCCATTCTCTGTACCACCATCACAGAGCAGCTCCTCCACCCGACCCACGTCGAGGAGAAGGAGGGCGCAGCGTCCGCGGGCCACCCACCCGCCCTGCTGCGCCTCATAGCGAACGAGGTGAAGTGCGCACCGTCCGATCTGGTTGAACTGGAACTCTACTTTTCCGACAGCCAGCCCGCCTCTCTGGGCGGCGTCCACGAGGAGTTCATCCACGCCCCGCGCCTCGACAACCAGTTCAGCGTGTTCACGGCCACCCAGGCGCTGGTCAACGCGCTACCGACACTCAAGGACGACTCGATGGTGCGCGTCGTGTGTCTGTACGACCACGAGGAGGTGGGGTCGCGAAGCATGCAGGGCGCCAACTCGGCCTACTCGGCACAGCTTCTGCGCCGCGTTGTCGATGCTCTGGCGGCCCCCGAGGGACCTGGGGGTGCTAGTGGCGTCGTCGCGAGTCAATTCGAGCGCACAATGGCCAACTCCTTTCTGCTCTCGGCAGACCAGGCCCACGCGGTCCACCCCTCCTGGCCGGAAAAGCACGAGCCGGCACACAAACCCGGTTTCCACCAGGGCATGGTGCTGAAACACCACTGCTCGCAGAACTACGCCACCAACGGACTCACCTCCGCCATCGTCAAGGAGGTCGCTCGTCGCAAGCATGTGCCCATTCAGGTGAGCAGTTGAGGTTGATCGCTCGAGGTGATGGTACAACACACCTCTTCATTCAAAGGGGTCGATTTAGAAGAGACAATCACGTTTCCTGGTTAAGGTTGTTGGTATTGTTGCCCTTTATTAGTCTTAGTCATTAAGAGTGAGAGTCGTGGGAGTGGTCGACGTGCAGATCCGTTGTGCCGAGATCTATTAACCTGCAAGTGCGTTTTGTGGCGCGTCTATGGTTACACTTCCTTTCGAATCTCTCTTTAGGAGTTTGTAATTCGCCAGGATCTCGCGTGCGGCAGCACCATCGGACCAATGATCAGCGCCCAGTTGGGTGTGATGACGGCTGACGTTGGAGGGGTCCAGTTGGCCATGCACTCTTGTCGTGAGATGACCTGCACGACGAGCGTCAGCCACGCCATCTCCCTCTTCACGGGATTCTTTGAGCAGTTGGCCTCCATCATGACCGGTCTTTCAGTCAGTCGGGGCTCCTAGTCGGGGCTTGAAGCCAGACTACCAACCGCCAACAAGCGCCAACCCTCATGTAGTTCCACCCCCCCCACCTCGTTTCTTATAAAAAGCCTCACCCATCTGCCCCCCTCTCCTCCTTCTTGCCTCCCAACTCTCTTCCAAGGCCGCCTTTTCTATCAGTCTAATTATAAAACTGACCCCACATTGTTTTTTTATAAATGTAGGCCTTTTGTGTTCAAGATTCAATTATTGAGCTGTTGTTTCTTCATTTGTGGGTCTGTAAGTGTTTTTGACCACGGAGTGTTCTCGTAATCGGTTTCTCCAGCACATGGAGTAGGGGAGAAATTCCGTTAGGAGTTCAGAAGGTCTCATAAATATGCCTCGCGGAGGTTATATCTGTCCCACACCAAAAATTAATATTGGCTTTAGTGGGTGGGAGGTTACGTCCATTTTGGAGGGTGAAGAGTTCGGAGTTCCCGACGTAGTGTGACGAAATGGGAATGTGCCATTATATCCTGCGTACTAAACCTGGTGATCAAGACCATTGTTGGTTGAATGCGGGGTCAATTGGCTTAGTGGGCCAGCATTGGGCTTTAGGAAAGTTTCAAGTGACCCACGACGAGGAGTACCCGATTGATAAAATTTCAACCGTTGGGGGAAATACTGTACCAAATGAAGGCGGATAAGCCAATCAGGATTCACTAACCGTGAAGTCTCTTGAAATGAGGATTTAATATGAGATTCAGTTAAAAGTATAATTTAGTTACTAGTCAATTCGCTTGAAACCTAATTAATTAACGTAAATGTGCTATCACAACTTTAAATGACCTCGATACTATTTTGTTGGTAGTGTTTGAGGCCTCTGGAGACGAGCACTAAACCACAGGGCTAGTCTCGTTTGAAAAGTGCGTTTTTCGATGCGCTCATGGCGTAATCAGATTGGAAGGCGCGAAATCGTTATCTGATTTCGATGAGCGGGTCACCCAAACCTCCAGTTTAAATTTTATTTTGCTCTGATACAGCAAATAATTTGTCTTATCAATTCCACGCTTAAAGGCTAGGAGGTTAATGCAGGATTTGTCCAGATCATGCGGTGCAGCTCGCCGTCCTGGATATTCAGTGGCCTTCCGGATGCGTGTTCAACGAGCATTCGCTCGAGCGGAATTTGTTCAACCACCTTTGGCATGTCCGAGCCGTTACTTCGGCTAATGCACACAAGTTTCGTGCTTTATTGATTCAGAGTATATACAATATTGAATACAATGCCTTTTCTCCACCCGTTGGAACTGAATACTATTCAAACATGTGCATAAATCGTTTGCTAATTTACCGGCTCTAATTGGGTTTAGTTCAGCCCGAAATCTTACTTAAGAGGCCCTCAGCTCATCGAAAAATGACCGAAGATTCTCTTCCACCTAATATATATGGTCACTCAGTCTATCAAACGGAGGACAAATTTGCATCATACAAGCAAACAGGCTTCGTGGAACAATGGTGAAACCATTTATTCTGCCAACTCAATAATAACCTGCTCTGAGGGTTAAAGTTATACATACGAATGCAAAAATTGATTCTTCGAGAACTTCCTATTAACTTGGGCAAAATAATTATTTCGCGAGTATTCTTAGTTTCATTGTTGTTGTTTGAAACGGTTTAAAATCGATAATTGCTTCGCCAGAATTAACTCATACGAAGCATAGCAAATATTTGTAATACACAAGTAGACAAACCGCCCATTTCAGAAAAAAATCTAAAATTATTATAATAGATGGCGTTTTATCAGTCAGATATTCCGATAAATGTTCGCACATTTCGAGTAGCCTTAATCGCAACTTTTACAGTACGAGCCGAAATGTTCTACAAGGCACAAATTGGCTTCTGCTTTCTCATCCACTTTCGCACATGAGCACACGTGCACACGAGCTCAGACAGACTCCCCTAATCGATCTGTTTTGTACAAGCACGGCAATAATTTGATTAGCGCTTGCACATAACCGCCACTGCGTGCATGGCGCGTACGTATGCATGTGCGAATTATTGCGCAAAACGAACTCCACTTCTCTCCTGCCTTCTCCAGCCAATAGGAGTGGGCGAATGATCGCGCAAGATGTTATCGCGCGCGAACCTGTGCCCGGGCGTTGACGCTCTCACTGGCGAGTGAGAGAGAGGTGTAATGAAATCGTCAAATTATTGTGGTTCAAGTTTTATTCGCGATGCCACTTGCATCCGATTCAATGAGATTGGGCCGCCAGGAGATAATCCACTCAAGACTGATGCCACATCATGTGATGACCAGAGTAATTGCACAACCTGAGAAATTCCGGTGTCTAGAGATTTGGGCAGGTCTATCTAATTAGGTTATTCGATGAAATAAAGACCGCAAGGAATCTTCAACGGGTATCAATAAAAATAAAGTAACCATAAACAACCAAATGATGATTAATTAAGGGTAATGCAACATAGAATAAAGTATATTTCCAATTCTATTAGTGTATAGTTGTCTTGGTGACTAACAGACGGATCACCAAAACGTAGCCTGATCCCGCACCATAATTCCAAATCAAAAACCGTTTATAATCGTATGTACTTCGCAGGACACATGCTGCTGGGCTTTACGAACTGTCGATCAGACATCGTTAAAACCAATTTTCAGAACACTAAATGATGTTTTGGTTTCTCACTGCATTGTCTCTTTCAATTTTCGAAAGCCGAGGGTACACCTAATTCATTCGCCCATTTCTACCACTTCAGGCACAAAATCAGACGCAACTCGCTGAAAGAGAGGATTGCTTGATTTAGCGAATCATTCAAATCAAATTGTTGATGTCAAAGCGATTCAAATGGTCAACTGAAATTATTTTATTGAGGCGAACGTGACAAAATGCCGGTGCAACCAATCTGGTCTGAAGTAACCAAGGGTCTGGAGGGAATAAGAATTATCGAAACGCGACATTCGCTGTCCTCGTGCAACAAACGACTCTACCTTTGGTGTCGTTTTTTTGGGATTTCGTTTGGGAGAAACGAACTCTCTGGCATTGCTCGCTCGCTTGCCTGCTTGCTTTGTTCGAACATATCCTACTGAACTCGCTTGATGAATTTTATTTCCGTAAAACTCGGGCCAGGGTGTTGCAGCCACCGAAATCCTTGAATCTCTAGCTCTTGCACAACCAGTTGCGTCCTGCAAGACAGCATGTATCCAGGAGGCCAAAAAATCGGCTTATAAGCCGTTGAATCTTGGACCCGATTTCCTCGGCCGCGTAGCCCACTGAGATGTCCCCACTGTGGATAAGTGGAGATACACGAGAGTTTGAATTGCCGGCCAATTCACCTCCTGATTCAGACATTCAAGCTGGTGCTGTTTCCGCTATTCTGAGCTACCGCTGAGAGATTATCACGAGAGAGTTACATGACAGACTCCAGGGAAGAATTTATTATTCGTTTCTGGTACTCAATACTCAGTAGTTTGGAGATACAGAAAACGCGAACATTTGTTCAAAGAATCCCAGAGCGGCACATCACAATTCCCCCCAAACAGCCGATACTCTGTCGTGTGGTGGCAGGGGTGGGGGTGGGGGTGGTAAGGCTGCAAACGTAAATCGGTATGAATCAAAGAGAGGTGTTGCGGGACTTCAAAGGTGGGGTATTATGCACACACGCCCATTGCCGAAGAGCGGAAAATCTGCTGTTCTGGAGTCGTTGGGTTACTTGAATGAATTGGAATGCATGGATCGCCGAGAGGCTGGCAAGACAGGGTGAATAAATCGTACAACGAGGTCGTGGAATTCTAGAATAATCCGGACTTATGCAAGGCGGAAAAACCAATAACAAAAAGTAATTTCTCGGGACTTTAAAATAATATAGAATAGCCAGGAAGATATTATGAAGAAGTTACGAATTGTTTCTATGGGGTGATGTGTTGCTCCCAAACTTCTCGATAACCCGTAGAGCCTCGAGTGGCATCGTATGGGGGATTGGGGGGAGGGGACGTTACCTTGTTGCAATGGCGACGGCAAAATATATCTGAAGACACCCGATTTTACTGTTTTCTGGTATCAATTTAAGTTGCAAGGCATACAGTCGGATATTTACTGTATGTTTATATCAACAATAAACCGTTAAATTGTTTTCCATTGTCAATAATAAGACTCTTCCACTGAGGTTATTAAAGTCTTTGGGACTAATGAATCATTATAAGATAACGAAAGGAAACGCAGTGCCTATATTGTCTTCCAGAACAGAACAGTCTTCGGTCATGGTCGATAAGTAAAACAAGAAATGTATGCTATTTTAAATTTAAAAAAAACTTTTAAATACAAGTCAAAACTGGCGGACGTCGTCCGGTTACCAGAGTGCTTCTATTTTTTTAATAAGCAAACTGCACCGTTTTTAATTCGTCCTTCAATTTAGAAAAAAGGCGCTTCTCAATCACGTTCAACCACGCAGAGGCGGTTGCGATTGGTCCGCGGCCGACTGGGAGAGTGCCGTTGAATGCCCACTAATCGACTGGCTCGCACCTAGGTGACTGCACAAATGCTCAAACTGACATTTATCCAATGACAAGCCGGCCAATGGTCCCGTTACTCCCCGTGATTTTCCTGGGCGCCATTTCCCGTTAACCCCGTTTCGATTATACTCGATTTGATATTAGTCTGAAATGCTCACACGTACGCACGAACAGATAGTTGTACTGCAGGCTGTAAAATGATCGGATGGAATGCGGGGGGGGCACTCAAGAACGAAGTGCTCATATTTATAGGCAGTTAGATGAATTGATGCCTCTCTAGAAATCCTCCAGTGTCTTCAGTCTTCCGGTTGGTGGAGCTATGTCTACGCCGTCGGTTCCGAAAACCCGCACCTGTTCCCCATCTGTTCGCGAACCCAAAATCACCCGACGACCTCTTTTTCCTTTTGAAAGATTCCGCGCGCGTTTTGGATTGGTCTGCCTTTCAATGGCCGCCATTTCCCGTTTGCCAAACCTTTTATACTTCGTAGGTTAAATTGGCCTTTCTTGCAAATTTACCCAGATGTTACTTCTTTTATTCTTCTCTTAACTTACTCTTCATTTTCTACGTATAATCGTCACTTCCTGTAGCATTTTTGTTTATTGTAAATTTTTATGCTGAATGTTTTGGTGACCTTAATAAGGCGAATATTATTAATATTATTATTATTATTATTATTCAGCCGACCGCTTTAGCAATCCCTTGTATTTCGGTTCACGTGACCCTCGGAGTTAATTAATTTCTTAAAATTCGTCACGTTATTTGACTCCAGTTGTTAACCTGTTGTTCGAAAATCACTTAAAAAAGACACAACCGGAGTTACGGAGAACTAAAATAAAAACTGGGTTGTAGCATGCCATGAAGGGAATACTTGAGGGGTTCACGAAGTCCTCGAGATTCCGTCTTCTTTTGGACTGATTACTAAAACCCCCAATCTTATTGCCTGAAATAGATTATGAGAAGACCATATAGATTAATTTTAAGTCCTCTCAGGCCAAATGATAGCGATAGCGTGATTTTGTCGTGATGGTTTCTTGCGAGATCAAAATTCGGATGTCCTTTTGAATCCGCGTGGTCTCATTACAAAGCCGTGTTGTTTAATTGTGTTCTGAGCTATTGATTGAATCTTTTAGCATCACCTCCAATGTGCAAAGAACTTGATTTTTTTAAAATTCAGGCGGTTAAGTCCCTCCAAACATTCATGCGCAACAAACTGACCCCGTCCACGCATTGTTGGGGCATTATAGTCTGCACTAGTCTAGTCAAGTGTAGTTGACCTCGTCGGGGCAATGAAGCAGAGAGTCGGCTTTTCACGGCCATCGTGTGGCTCATTCATTGTTTTGGACGATGTTTACTTGTACCAACAATATCAGCACACACATACACATACGCACGCAAAAAATGCAACAGTGTATGTGTTTAAGTAGCTGCTTTGGGTAATTATTTTATGGACCACCCGTTCACGGTTATGGGACCTTAACATTGGGGAAATGTTACTCCCACTGTGAATGCATTGTTCTTGATGGGGTTCTGTTTTACCGTCTTTATGTGTCACCACAAAGCAGAGCATTTCAGGCATGCCTTAGATCGGATCACAGGAAATAGTGACCCGGGCACATCAGGCTGGGTAACGATGGTCAACGTGGCCATTTGCATGCACGCCATTGGGTAAATATCGCTTTGAGCATTTACCTTAGCGACGCCCTGTCGTTTGATTGGTAGATAGCAACACGTCGTTGTCGAATGCTCTGAAATCGGCCAAGCACTTTCGAAGAGGCTTGCGATGGGGACGCTTGCGTGTTGATTGTCAATATCTTTTGCAACGTCGATGCAGTAATGCAACCCTTTTAGCCAGCATTGATCTACTGCTTGCTTTGCGCCGCTCTCCATTCGACAAGAGGTGTCAGGGATCGGATTTGCCTTTGAACGGCGATCGGGGTCAGTCAGACGAGATTGGGTCAACTTTCCGGGGAGAGACTGCAGGCTCAGACACTCCAACTCCGTGGAAGGATTTCGGTGTCGCCTCTTCGGCAACGCAACGGGTCATGGTGACGACGAATGACAAAGGCTTGTGCGTGGGCGGTATATAACCTAAACGAGCAACAGCAACTGCCGGTTTTGTGGGGAAATCGACTGCTTCTGTCGCCGTCAAAGAGTTCGTCGCGCCAGTATATTCGAAACATTAAACTTTGCCGGCATCTTGACACACAGTGATCGCGTTTTGCAAACGCGTGGTCTAATATTGGCCAGCTAGGTTGCCTAGGGCTACGTTGAGGTGAGAGGTAAGCGAAGAGAGGCAATGTTTTTTCGTGACAAACCCGCTCACTATAGTAATAAGCGGTTATAGTATTGTCTGCACAAGGGGTTAAGCGAAATCTCCTGGAGTTTGTCGTTAGGCTGAACTATGCGGTTGCGTAATTGTAGCGAAAAGCAATCTGACGCCTATGACGCGCAACTAACCTTTAGAGACGACGAATCGGGAGTGTTATCACCGCGGCGCTCAAATCCGTCTTATCCTTAACTACGGCTGAGAAACCTGGACACTGCGCGAAGAAGATACAAGGACATCGGAAGTATTTGATCGCTGAATCGCTGACTTGCTTGACCATTACGGAGAAGCTGCGGACAATTAAAGTCGTGGCAAGTACGATGAAAGCCGACATCGAGCGCCATCACTGGACAACCATCTGCCCCGACCTTGTGTCTGATCGCAGCGCCTAGGCCGCCACGATTCGCGACATTCATGCGGCCGGGTCATCCTGTCGCGGGAGAAGTAGTATTACATGTTGACGAAGCGTAGTTCTGGACGACCAGATCGTTTATAATTAGTAATCAAAAATGTAGTGCCCAAACTTTGTTTAAGTATTGATGCAATCCACGGCATAACGCTGTTGCTTTTAACCTTATAAATTGCCCTTTTAATAACTTTGAAATAATGGCTGTTGAAGTTGGTGTATGCTAATTTGATTGGCTTTTTAAAAAATGTTATGTTCATGGATGTGCAGTTATATTCTAAATGTATTACATTCCATGATGCATGCATATGCACTGGTGCTTATATTCATTTACGAAAGATACACCGCGAATTTTTTAACTATAACAAACTGCACTGTATCTGCTTTCGGGATTCAGAAGACTAAAATGTGTAAATTTAATTGCGTCTCTGCTGTCATATTCTGAACGGTCTCACGAAAAATCACTAAAGCGACAATGACCACTTGATACATCACCATTGGCGATGGATATGGTCAATATAGGAATACCTACGCGTGAGTGCTTAACGATCGACAAATGCTTTAGTCGCAATAGATACTCGAAGAAGATAAACGGAGCAGTAAACTACTCATTAATTAAGAAGTAACATATGGAAATATTTTGTGCTAGAGTCTTTTGAGGTATTATAATCTTGGGATTGCCGTATCCAGGACACGAATACGTTTCCAGAACCGATTTGATTATTCTCGACGTGTAAGAAAAACTGATGTCCGGTGAATAGCCTTTTTAATTTTTGGAGCATTCCAAAAGTAATAACATGAATTCAACTGACCCCCACCACCAAAGGAACAATAATTTTAGTCAGGCTAATACGGCACAGCAACCAGAGTCTGGGTTTGTGTGACCTAGTCCGCCGTACTGTCGCTTTTCTGACACCATTATTATTCTAAACGAATCAGTCTGGACTGACAAAAGTATTTTCTCGTTCGAACATGTCTTCTCTGTTTGTTAAGAGTCCAGCATATCCTTGTCTGCAAACACAGCCAAACGTGCGCGCACACGATAATCTTCATCATAATCATCAACGTCGTTCAATTGCAGAGCATCAACAGGCTGCGCGCTCAACGTCAATTGCTCAACTGATCATGAACACGGCAACAAAGCAGCACGTGGGCGCGCGTGCGATAAAAGCCTCCTGACATGCAGTGGATATGAGTGCGCGTTTAAGTTTTAACCGCTTGCAAATGGGTGCGCAATGAAGAAGATTATTGTGCAGCTGCTTCTGCTTAGATTAACGCCTAAACCTATTCGTCATGTTGGCCTATGGATTTCATCGAGCACAGAATGTAAAAAAAGGCTTTTTCATGCCGAGTCATCACATATAACGTGGGTACGCAATGGAAGCCACAAATAACCTAACTTCGAGGAAATAATACGAGGTCATAGAAAATGGTGGCTGTTTTATTGTTTTTTGGCTACCAGAAGAGTTATATGATTGAAATAAAGGGGGCGCTGTTAAATTGGGAGTTAATAATCAGGGCGTATGCTGGAGCAATTGTTAGACATTTCTCTTTTTTCGCTCAACCAAGTTTCATTTGGTCGGATTTCTTGCAGCGTTTCCAATATTATAGCGCGATCCGTACGGAAATGTTTTCACTTATTGAAAATGATACAAAAGATATTCTTAACAAATGAGTATAATTTAGGGCGAAAAACACACGACCGAGGTATATTATTTAACCTATTGGTAATTGTATGAGCTCATGTTGTTTGAATGCATGATCCTCGGTACCACAATAAACCGACGACTATTATTCTGATAGATATCCAGCAGGGAAGATTGAAAGTGCCTCGATTAAATAATTCGTAATGGTTAGATAATCATTTGGAATAAACGCTTCCTGTTTATTATTGAAGCCCAATGGTATTGCCTTAAAAAACGTTTCTATTTTGTTGTTGCATCTATATCGAATACATTTGGGGGATTATTTAGAGTTCTATTAAACGAAAAAGTTTCAATTACCGATAACACTAGGCACTGTCGGAATATATGTAAATGTGAAGTTCCAATGGAAATTTAAGATCGAGTCCAAATGCCTGAATTTAAAAAAACCCGAATCGTTTTTTAAAAGAAGGTAAAGTGGAGTCATATTATACTAGCTTCATATTCAATTCCTCGAACTAAAACTATTCAGAAATTCGGGTGAAAATATAGATCGTAAATATATACATATCCGGGAAATTGAAATGTGTGATGGTTCAAATGAGGCTGAAATATAGTTATTTATTCGATCAAATCACAGAAGAGCAGCTTCATGTCAAAAACTCTCCTAGGAAAAAAACCAAACACGTTAAGGACAAATTATTTTGAAAAATGAAGCAGTAAGATTCGTAAAAATGCGATAATTACGGTAATAATAAATATTAATATATAATATTTAACATATAATTAGAAAAAAACGGTATTATTCGAAAAGGCTGTTCACTTTCTAACTTAACATCACAGTAACTAAAATATCGGATACTCCAAGCTTATAATAGTGCCCCTATAGAGAACATCTGAGTTGGCATAAAATATTTTAAAGCCGATAACGAGTAGGCTTTTATTCTTATATAAAATATTACTTAATTGTCCGCATTAGTGAGTGTTTGACTTATTGACACGACCTTGACTCTATAACATCGCCGCTGGGCGTATTTTGGTTTTGTAAGATGGGCGATGTCTATTGGTTTGTAGAAAGTGAGAAAAATAGGAAATATGAGTCCATTTATCAAACCAAAAAAGAGATTGGGCGCAGGATGTATCAACCATTGTAAGTTGGCGACATAGACAACCTCAAATATTAATAACTGAACATATTTATACATTTGTAAAAAAGCATCACTGAGATATGTATTTCCGTTTGACTTTTATCATTCTATTCCGATCAAGTTATGTTGTTAATAGGTTAGATCTCTAATCGATTACAGTTTGCAATACACGCTGTTATTTTTACCGTTTACTTTTAATTATAAATAGTGTACATTACTATCTGCTTAGTTATTTATGTTTTATGTCAATTACTCTTTCTTTATTTTCACTCTTGAGAACTCAGCTGGGGTTTATTTGGATGTATAAGGCCCACGATAAATACCAGATTGAATCGCGATTGCACTTAAATGTTGGAGCTTGACGCATAACTATTTAAAAGGGTGCCACAACCTCGTATAAATTAAGCATGATGCTTCTTTTTGCGTAATTTTAATCTTTTTTAAGGAACGGAGCGTCCTTCACCCTTCATTGCACCGATCAAAATAACCTCGAATGGGTTGTAAAGACTTTCCAGAAACGCGTATGTAATACACTCCTTTCATAACAGCCAATTATAGGCTATGGACAACGTAAAAATGACTAATCTTGGACATCTACTACGATTAGAGCATTCAAACATTGTAAGGCGCTTCATAGAACGATAACTCGTTTTCTCCCAGGTTCGCCTCCGAGAGGTTTTTGAAACAGATTCTTATCTTTTCATGGTGTCAGAATACGTTGACTGCATTCCGCTTCTTAAATAGTAAGCCTACTCTTACTAATGCTACATTTAACGAAAACATATTTCACAAATGCATTCCAAAAGACCCCTTGAGAATTGGGCTGCTCAATAACAAGATATTTTGGGAATTTTATCTATTTAGTTTCGAATGCTTAGATGTATTAAATGAAGCATCGATGTCTGTGACAATTAAGCAAGTTTTGTCTGGGGTTGCCTATTTGCATGGCCTTGACATTGCTCATCGTAATCTCAAAGTACGTAAGAAATTCCTAATTAAAATCTTTTCTACGTTTGCATTATACACTCATTTACTTTCCTTTTAGCCAAATAATATCCTTATTACAACGGGGCAGAATAAATTGGTCAAGATAAGTGAGAAACTATAATGTTTTTTTCTAATCTACGCGGCCATACTAAAGGCACAAATATGCTAAAAACTTAAATAACAGAAGTTGTGTGCAGAGATTTTCTTGGATCTACGATGCGGGTTTAATGAATTAATTTTTTTGACGAATTCGATTATAATTGCAAGCGTAACTGTAAATTTGTTATTTTTGTGACAAACACAACCTTAAAATGTCAATTCATGATTTCAGCGGATTCCGCCTTCTCTAAGATAATGGGAATGGACATGGAGATGGAGCTATTCAACGGCGACATTACATTCACAGCCCCTGAAATCCTTCTGACACATAAACACGGAAAGCCGGTTGACCTCTGGGCAATCGGTGTTCTTCTTTTCATAATGTAAGTCCTCTAGTTCACCTAACCACGTCCAGTCTTCATTATCCAATTAATTCATTCGCTTCTTGGGGCAGTCAAACAACTGCATATTGACTGGGATACTAGAAAGAGTTTGTACGAGTCGTCTGGTGTTTTGTCATGTCAGCAGTCTCGTGGTGTTTTTTCGGTATTTGGTCTGAACTCAAGTCTCGCAGGCAGCGCCGAGTGGCTGCCTGCAAAGAGCAGCACCACCGTAAACCGATGGAAAGGCGGGCTTTACTAGGCACGTTTAACCTTGATCTCAAGCGCTCTTTCGGTCCCGAATTGCCTGCAGAAGATCAAGAAAACCCAAGCTCGGTTCTGTTCTACCCGCTACCAAAGGCGAGGAGGGCCCCTGGAGACGTCACCTGTTCTATTTGTTTACCAAAACTGCATACAAGTGGCATTTTCGCAACGCCCATAATACTAGCTGATACATTGGTAGGTGCATGACGACGTCGCAAATATTACGCCGGCCCCCACATGGACGATGATGGCAGTCTATTGGACTCCTGATTGATGGGAGGTTTGGAGGTGACTATTTTTCGAGCATGAGAAGTAAAATTCAGTGTGATTGCATAGCCTGGAGACGCTTTTTTTATTCACAGATATTTTTAGTGGATTCTATTATTCATGATGCTGTCAATTTCTTATTCTCGACATTTGTAGTTTGTATCGAATTTTTATCCTAAATTTGAATTTTTTAATCTGCAGGTATGTTTCCCTATGTAATGCTCGATCCTGTTGCGTACAATCGTGTGTAAGGCAACAAGATTCCCAAGGTTGGTTGCTATCACATTCACCGGCCAATCGAGTGCGTGCAGTGTTCAATCACACGTGGACAAACAGACCCAATTCATATAAGTCGACATCAGATTTTCAAGGCGTATTCCTTCACTCTTGGGATACGCAAGCATATTTTTCTTTTTGCGAAAATGTAATAAGTATTGGTACCGCGTACACTACAGTCCCGTGATATAGGATTGTTTTCTTTAAATTGGCCGGCCCGTCCAGAATCCCTGGTGCCTCCAAGAAGCAGTAGAGTTTCGGGATGTTTCGTCTTTTAGGGGCAGTGGGGTGGAGCCATTTAAGCGCGGAAACGAAGAGGACGCCTTCCGTGCCATCCTTTCCGCCGATTTCCACTTCGACGACGCCTGCTGGGCCGACATGACCATCCACCTGCGTGACCTCGTGAAGCGTCTCCTGGTGGTGGATCCGGTGTTGCGTCTCACTGCCTGCCAGGCCCTCCAACACGCCTGGATCACCGCCCGACCCGGTGTCGTGCCCTCCACAATGCTTCCTCAGCTGCCCTATCGACTAAATCGATACAACGAGCTTCTGAAGCAGAAGGTATCGGCTGGTCTTGGGGCAATGTGTAATAGGGCTTCTTTGTATCTGAATATTTGACTGCATTCGCTGCTAACGTAGATCCTGGGATAGATTTAAACTAATCGCATTACCGAGGTCAGGATAATCATAGGTTCCGTAACCATCGTTTTTGTGAGACGGTTCCAAGAAAGAAGTCACCCAAACGCTAAACCAACAACCACTAAAGTCACAATAAATACCAATCAGATGTCGGCTGATTAAAAAAACTAGGTCTTGGAAGACGAGAAGTATAATTCTCGAAGCTCGGCTTTTAAAATATGCGTTTGTATTTTTATTATTAGGCCGAATACTGGACCAAGGTCGAGTCGATGCGACCCGAAGATCACCTCGAGAAAGATCTCGTCAAGGACAATCACGGCGTCGCGATTAATCGGGAGGAATGCAAGCACAACCAGAAATTAAACGCGTTGCTCTATTGAAGACTGACTCTGTGTTGGCCTTGCGTTGCATAGACTTCACTTATACGAAAATCCCTTTCTACAGATCAATGTAGTAGAAAAAGCATTTTCATTTCAAAATTGGGTTAACAATTCTTTTGTTGTTCTGATTTGCAGTGGGGAAGAAATTATTTGGAGGTTATACAACTCTTCTAGATATTATCCCAGTGTCCGGGAAGACTTCAAAAGAGCCATATTATAAGCTCACAATGTAGATTGGCCCGAGAGCGTTGATAACTTATTTATTCATGCATCTTTAGGCCACGGATGACCAATTGAAATTTTAAACTGAAATTGGCCAATGAGATGTTGTAACAAGTGTGGGACCTTGAAAAGATTTGTAACTATGATGACACCCAATGAAAGGTGTGTCAAATATGCGGAAATAATAAGTATTGGTAAATCTGGCGTTTCTTGCTAATTTACCTTGATGTTACTTCCTTTATTCGTCTTAACTTATTCTGCATTTTCTACGTATAATCGTCACGTCCTGTTACATTTTTGTTGATTGTAAATTTTAATGCTGAAAGTTTTGGTCCTCGTGACCTTAATAGAGCGAATATTATTATTAATGCCGACAATTTTGGCCCACGTGTCCTCGATGATGCGATAAAATACTTTGCTACTTTATGATATTTCAGTAGAGCTTAAATAAATGTTCACCGTTTAGACATTATTCTATGAAACGTTGAACCTTTTTTGGGTGAAATTAATTCCCGTCGTTAGATCAACTTTTAAATTTCGTCATACATCAATTTCAACGCATACTACGGTGCATGGCTATGCGTCATAAGAATACCTTTGAATATCGGATTCAGAGACAGTCGTCAGATTCGGGGCCCGAATAGAGTTTTCGCTTCGACACCGACAAATCAGATCTTACTCACGAATACGCAGCAAACAAGGGCCCGACTAAAGCCATTCCGTTTAGCCCAGTATGTCCGCGGCCTCTGCCGTTAGAGGATGTTGTCATTTGGTGGGCTGCGTAACCATGCCGCGTCCGATTGCTGTGCTGTAATCGTACCTTTTCCGGGCATTCTAACAGACAATGCTTGACCCCGCGATTGGGAGAGGTTCATTCAAACCAATAGGAAGTAGACGGGGAAAAAACGCGGGAAGCTGCCAAACAAAATTATCGAAAATGGAGATTTAACGGTTTCGGTTGATTCCGGCGACTTCGAGGTTGCACTCGACGAACTCCTACCAGCCGACTGAACTCCACGTGTTGGCAACCCGTGATGTCCCCGACTCGTCTAGGTATCGTGGATGCTTCACTCCGCCTTCCCGCGTCCATTCCTCGAAACGAGTCGTCGCCGAGTCACCCAGTAACTACGCCAAAACTACAGACAGAAACCACGACTGCTTAGGTTATTTACACGGTTAAGGTCCGATTATTTATTCATAAGGACTGAGTACACTGCTGCATCAGATTACGCATTGTTGCAACAATTGAGAGGCATTGGTTACTGAACAAAGGAACAGATAAACGAAAGTAGACGCTTCGCAGAGTACAGATGAATGCCATGGAAGGGGGGAACAGCGAGAAGGCCCCCCCCGACGGCAACACGACGGGCGAGATGATGATGATGACAAAAGCGACAGGCGGAGGAGGCGGAGTAGGAGGAGGGGGGGTCTAGTAGATGGGCACCACGCCGACTCCCACGCCGCCCTCGTGGGCGATCAGCGGTGGGGCCGGCATCCAGCGCCACTCCGCGAAGGCAGGCTCCTCGGGCTCAGAGGCGGCGGGCGCCCACGAGAGGCCCTGATTGGTGGATGGGGTGGGCAGGGCAGCCTCCGCGTGGAATGTAAGCGATTCGATTAGACTCTCGGGCGAATCCAGACCCTGTGACAGACACCAAAAAACAAGTGCATGAAACATTTGCAAGCTGAAGTTGGACATCTTCTGTGACTTCTTAGTTCACAAATAAGCCCCTCTTTCTTCGAAAATGCCAAAATTTAAATTGTATTTGCTACTTCACTACCGCGCCGCAATCCCTGCAGTCTCACCCCCCCTCCAACCCACGGTTCCGAGAACCGGCCACGGCGTATCGAAGAGACACAGTGAGTGTCGGCGGAGCATCTCAACGACGGACTGGTTTGATCAGCTCTCCAACAACGACTTTGCAGTGCTACCAAGGAGAAGCTAATGATCACTCAACGACGCAGTCAGCTGTGACATGTCGTGTTGGCACTACCGGAGCGACGGGCAACAAAAAACGCGTTGCTGGAAGCTCCGAAATGACCTCTGACCGCAGCCAGCATTCGTCTTCTCGCAGGACGGGAAAACGAAGCCAGTGGGGTGAGGGCGTTGTAGAGAAGAATCGCAGTGTTGAGGCAGCGAGTCCTTATTCCGTCGCGGGGGATTTGGTCACCCCAATCGGCTTTAGAGATTCCTCCTCGTGAGTCAAGGCAGAGAGAATTGGTAACAACAGCCTCCTTCTCCTCCTCCTCCTTGATGTACTGGGAATTCTGTGACCGCGAGTCAACTAAATTATACCCCCAAAGACTTTGCGCAAACAAAATTCGCAGTTTTGGGGCACATCTTTTCCCACTGGATGGGAATCATTCAATCGGATCTTTCGTAAGCTACGTTTGTCCTTACATTCGGAACTTTCAAAGAAATACTAGAGAGCTAATTTCTTACCTCAGTTGTGACTGTGGCCAGATCGACAGACCCCTCGTCACTGTGCACCGTCGACGAACTTCCCCCAGAACCCGATGGGCCTCCTCCTCCTCCTCCTCCTCCTCCTCCTCCTCCACCAACAGCTCCGTCCGCTCCGTCGTTGGGCTTTGGTTGCCTGGGTGGCGTCGGCAGCATCTGGAGACGATTGGGGAAGAGGAGGTTGAGATGACCCTCGCCCCCCTCTTCCTCCAGCCAATCGCCGAGGTCAGTGCAGACGAGGTCACGAGAGCGACTGTGGCGGTGGAGGTCGAGGTTCTGTCGGCGTTGTCCGAGGTTGCCGAAGGCGTTGCGGGCGAGAGCGGGAGCATTGTGGAATTCGTCGTCCTCGTCAACGCTGGCCTGCGCCGTGGCCGTCCTGTGGAAGGAGTGCGCAGGGACACTAACGACGAGGCTGGTCATCGGAGACGTCGACAGATTGAGCGGTTGAGCGGCCGTGGGAACCGCAGAACACTGCTCGAAGCACTCCATCGAGCTCAGGCTGCGTTCACCATCGAAACCACCTACACGAGGACGCAACAGCAACATCAGCAACCAATCAGGTTCACCGTCGACTTCGAGTAGCTGCCACATACGACGTAGCCATGGTAGACCGCTTCACCTGCACGCCAAACCAACTGCGGTAAGCTGGCAATTCAAACTCGGAGCAGTGAGTCCTGAAAATGACACCCCTGGCCAAAGTAGGGCGATGTGGCCGCATAGGTAGCGCGCGTCGACGACGACTGGAATCTGCCCGGGAACAAACCGGCGAATGTACTTTGGCCAACGGATAAAAGGGCGGACATCAAAGGCCCGACTGCAACTTCGCACGCACCGCCCACTGGCGATTGCAAAAAGAAAGGCATTATTGGTGGCAGAGCAATAAATTGATTAATTGTTGCTGCTAATTCGATGGAGAGGGACACGACAGGAGGGGCGTCTAGAGTCCCTGCGCGACACACGCGAGACCTCTGGCAGCACTAGGCAAGCAGGGAGAGGGATTGTTTATTGTAAGCTTCACTTGAGAAGGCACTTGAGAACAACGCACAAAAGAGGGGGCAGTGGCGCACGACTGAGGGCCCATGAACCAATGGACGCTGAGCATAACTGATGGGCCAATCAGAGAATATTTGGAGGGGGGAGAATACATTTTCTTCGAAAAATGTATTTTTTGCCGGCAATTGGGAGCGACCCGAGACAAGCGCACGTCGGACCGGAGTCTTACCGGATCGAAAGAGCAACGAAACAGCAACGCTATCGCCAGGGACAGTGGCAAGAAGACACCGTAGCCATAACGAGAGCCCGCCATCAACAATAACTCGCCCTCAATCCCGAAAACGACAATTTGCTCGTAAAATCCAATTATTTAAGCAGGGACAGTAACAGCGTCCTCATTGGCCCCCGTGGAGACCTTACGTGGCGCGAAAGGAGGAAATGGCGCGAAAGGCAAAACGTAATTCCTCCTCCTCCTCCTTCTTCTTCTCTCCAAGTGGCCTTTTGGCTCCGGTGGGCGATCGGGGCGAAGCTGATGCCCGTCCGTATTTCTGCCCGAACCTCCCACATTAGCCGTTCACGCGTCAAAAACGGGGCTGGCCAGGTGCGTGGCGGGCACCCAACGTCGCGGGGGTGGGGTGGTGTGGTGTGTCAAAACAGTTGTCGGCCCATGGTCGGTCAGGTTTCCTACGGGATGATCCCATGAGTGCCATTTCAGTTTTGCTTACAACAAGATCGGACCGCGGGTATTTGGCTATTGCCAGGGGGATTAGTAGGCTACACATTCCGTGCGTAAACTAAAGGAACAGCGCTTGCAAAAAAGAGGACTGAATGAAGTAACGGCCACCTTGTGCCACCAGAGCAGGCCACTAATACACATTAATCCCCCGAAACGCGGGCACCCCAAAAGCGTGGATTGGCACCGCCACCTGTCCTCCTCCTCCGAGCGGCCTGCGTGGGCTCTCACGATTCGCGACATTCATGAAGCCGAGCAGCCATCATCCAGCAGGTTGAGGTGACCGCTCCAAACAAGAATAAAAACAACAGCAAACACCTGTAACGCAGTCGCAGTAACCCCAATTTCGACCACCCCACACCGACCCCTATGGATTAGCCTAGTGTCCTGGTGTCGCGGGCCGGTTGTTGTAGGGAAATGCGGACTCTTCGACTCGCCCAGGATTCCGCTTTCCTTCGGGAGGTGGAGTTCACAGCGTAGGAGGCCTCTATCGTAACAAAAGGTCAATACTGACTACTTCAATTTCAAGCGATTCTACTACTACTTGCTATGCTACTACTCATAGAGTGAACGGCGAGGCCGAGGAGATGATCCCGAGGCGGGGCTGAGAGAGGGAGAGAGGCTGACCTTGGTTCGACTCCCAGGTGGTAAGGCCACGAGGAAGGGCGGAAAATATGATTTCCATTCTGTGCACAGAAAACGCCGCAACACAATTTAAGCGACCCGGACCAGTAGTACTGCTTGCATCAACAGATTATATCTATGTCAGAGTACCCGTTTTAACAGCTGTTCTGGTGCAGACAAATTCTGGACGGATTGGGAATGAAGGAATTGCGATTTTAAGCTGCTCCTCTGGTGGGGGATTAAACGGACTAAACACACAGCCGTCGCCTACGTAAACAGGTCTAGACGACGACGACGATGACGGGGGGTGGGGTTGGGGTGGGAAATTGCGGGGTGACAAAATGGTGTCTTGGATGGAGGGCACGGATAATGCATCAGAAACGGGGTTCAAAAAGCCAGGAAAGGTCCAGGGAAAAAACGCGATTTGAGGCGCTGGAAACGGCGAACTACGAGACAAAGATGACGGCATTCACATGATCAATCCAGCTGAACCGACTGTTGCAAGGTACGTGGGCGCGAGAGGTTGTTTAAAGACCAAAGAGTGTACGAGTGTAAGAATCGACGGTAGGAAATTTAACGAATCGCCAGTGACACCGTTTACGGGAACGCCAACAACAGGATCTTTCGATTTATGAATGATAAATTACACATTGCAGGTTTCCCCGGCGCGTACACGCACACACACATTTATTTTGTTTAAATTAACGATTTTTCGACGCTACCGATGATCGCTTGTCTTATATTCTTGCACTAACTAAGAGCGAAATCCTTACGTGACATTCTCAATGCCCAAATATGCCCAATAGCTGTGAACGCCGCTCAATTGACAAATGCCCAGCAGCGATACTTATAGTTTTACCACCGAGCCAGTCCACTCAAATTGTTCGACTGATTTTCTTATTCCGAGCTCCGTTGGACAATCAGAACGACCAAAAATAGTCAATATTTTTTTACGAAATGCAGTTATCACCGATTCGTAGTGCATTTTGATCATTTTTATACGGTTCTCGGGCGAAGTCGAATTAAGTTTCGTTAAATATATTCATCTTCTACTTGATATCAGTCGAACGAGGTGCTTTAACACATGGGGCGAGCTGTCAGAACAAAACGTTGATGAGGCAACATGATGACTTTGCCCAATTATATTTTGTCGGGGATGTTATTAGGCAATGTGTATGTGTATGACAATTTCGCCTCATGAGGACATTTTAGTTTAACGGTTTATTTTTTCCAAATGTCGTCATCATCATCAACAACAACACAAACGACGCGGTGACTCACCGATGGCGTAGAGTCGACCGCCCGAGGCAGCCAGAGAGACTCGCGAGCGTGGATTTGACATCGACGCCACCTCGGTCCACTGCCCAACGCCGGAGTTGACTGTGGGGTCGAAGACCTCGACGGAGCGCAGGAAGTAGCTGCCGTTGTAGCCGCCGGCGGCGAAGATTCGTCCGCGGAGCACCGCGACCCCGTGGCGACACCGGCCGTGCAGCATGGGGGCCACGCGCCGCCAGACCTGGCCCGGAGGGGGGGTTGAGAAGCGGCCCTCGGACGGGGGGGCCAGGGGACTTGCGGCTGCGGGGTGGCCACGGCGGTGGTAGCACTCCACCGAGGCGAAGATGGGCATCCCGTTGTGCCCTCCGATGGCGAACAGGCGACCATCGTCGAGCGCCACAACACCGCCTGCCGAACGACACTCCATCATACTTGGGATCACCTGCCACCTAGGGCGCGTTCGGGAAAAGGCCAAATAAGAGGAAGAAGCGGGTTATTTCGGGACTGTGGGTACGTCTGTCGTGGACACACCAAGTCTTTGCACAGTCAATTGTGTCCCTCAAAACAACAAGAATCCAGTGACGGCAGAACAGAAACATCTTGCTGGTGGTTGAATCTGCGCTGTGACAAGCATGAAGGGTGATCATCTTGGTGTGGCTCTGATGGTGAGTGACAAGCTGGATTCGACTGCCAGGTAAGACCAGCTCGGGAGGACCTTGAGACAGGGGACCTCATGGCTGCTACTCGGACCCTCGCGGGCAGGTGACGGGTAGGCAGGAGACGCGGATCTGGCGTTGTCGGCATTTACAGCGGGGGTACAAACCGGGTTCTGGTGGAAGACGTCCACGCACAAAAACGGTGCCAATATCTTCGGAGATCGATATTGCTTATTTTGGATTCTGTGAGTTTCGTCTGGTGCAGTGTTTAGGCGACTTTCGTGAGTACCGAGGCACTCTAGTTTCCTGGCGACCTTCACAGTGTGTTTCGACGGGACCCGGCATGCAAAGACATGAACTCCGTTGCTTGTAGACACCCTCTCCTATGAGGGTGTCTACCGCCTGAACGTTTAACGAAGCAGAAGAGTGTAATACTGGCTACTGGACACCCGCTAATTTAGCGGGTGTCAGAATCCTGCCGACTGTTTACGGGGTGCCTCGTTCGAAACAGAACTGGATCAGAATCTGTTCTGACTTGGCATACCTCCAATCTATTCTGAACTGACTCATCCACTGACGGGAGAAGACAAGAAGAATCAGAAGAAAAAGAAGAAGAAGAAATGTAATGAGAAAAAGTATAAAAAGACGAATCATAAGCGAAGAAGAAACCGAAAAAGAATCAGCAGAAACAGATTCATCAATTTTTAATGTGCATTTTTTTCTTTTTGATTTTCTACATTTTCGGAAATTGAATAAAATGGTTCCGAGACATTATTGTCTGGAGGGGGCACTTTATTAATGAATTGTTTGTGCGTGTTTCAACTGCGAACTGGTGCGTGCGTGTGTGTGTGTCGGAGTTCAGTTGATATCAATTTCCAGAAATAATGGGAGACAAAAAAGGAGACCAGCAAAGACGACGTCTGTCTCCTCCCTCAATCGATAGAGGCGGCTAAAAACGAGGTAGTTAAAAAAACCCCTTCGATTTGCACAAGGTCCTCAACGATGCATTTGTAGCTTCTTTCATCCCAAATTCAGCAAATTCGCCAATTTTGCATATTATGAACAAATGCTTGATCCCGAGAAACTGGAGTGACGTTGATCGCTTTGTTTAAAACACAGCCCACTTTACTAAGCTCGTGTGCGATGAGCTCCGTCGACGATTTGACTCAAAACGCGAATTCTATTACTGTATAACGGTTTTTGTGATCTTTCGTCTTTCTTCATTGAATAACCTCATGGCAAACTCCCATGAAACCAGTTTCTCCTCCAATAGGTGATAAGGACGTAAATTTGCATCAATTAGCTAGGGCTTGTCATTCGATTTCAATGATATGTGCTCCGCAATCAATTGACTCGATGTGTGTGATTCGCGATGAGCATAATAAAGTGCAACTGAATTTGGCAGTATTACGGGGGGAAAATTATGCATTTAAACAACGAGTCAGACCAATAATAAAATAGGAAACGAAGAAGCACTGTGGATGCCCTCGCAGTTGATACCGATAGTTACTGCACACCAAATTAATGAATTAAGTGTCACTATGGATTAACACAGACACCCCCCCCCCACCTGATTTGGGTTCACAACGCAGTTTTCGCTCCATTGGGGATTTGTTGCAGACCAGTGCTGAAATGCTTGGTCCATAGAGACGCTTCAAGTCTACTGGCGTGTTTTGTAACAAAAGCTACTTTGCCTATTAGGGTTTGGAGTTGGCACTGGTGAACCGATAAATTGCGTTTAAGAGGAAAGCTGTCTGTGTCCCCGTGCACCGGGAATTAAGAAGTCGCCACTGCCTGTCATAGAAGAGGAAGCAAAGAGGAGCTTGCCTATTCTGTTCGGGGTTGTAGACCTCGCAGGTGCGAAGCGACGAGACGCCGTCGTAGCCGCCGCAGACGTAGATGCGTCCGTTGAGGACCGCGGCGCCCAGGGCACTTCGGCGATAGTTCATCGAAGCAACCCGCTGCCAAACACCCGACTTCGGGTCGAACCTCTCCACGGTGTTGAGCCTCGAGGTGCCATCAAGCCCACCGATTGCATAGAGGTAGCCTAAACGACACAGGGGGAAAGGATTCGTGTTTTTCGGTGATGGTGGGGAGGGGGGGGGACTGTTTAAAAACCTAAAGCGTTTTGGAAATAAACTACGATACCGTCAAGCGAGAATGATATTGACCCCTCAATTATCGTCATTAGCTATGAACCAATACAAGACGCACCTTTGAGAGAGACCACGGCGATTCGATTCCTCTCGGTGACCATGCTTTCGACCACCTCCCAGCGTCCAATAAGGGGGTGGTAGGACTCTACGATGCTTTGGCAATACCCATCGGAGGAATATCCGCCAACCGCATAAATGATGCCGGGCACTTCTTGGCGCCGTCGGGGCCTGCATACGAAGGAGCAGTTGGGTGGCATTGAGTCGGGTAGCAAGAGCAGATCTCGTGCCTCATCCAACAAATCTCGACATCGTATGTCCTCACGGACAATGGGGTTTTTTGAGACCACGTCGCGAATAAATTGTGCCGAGAGTAAGGGCAGCCGAACACGCGACACCAGGTCGGGAAGAAATTTCAGTCGATCGTTGGTTTTATTGTCGGGACCTGGCTGGTTGAATGTAGGTAGTGGGCTGAATGCACCCACGGACATTGACATGACATCGTCATCTTTCTTGGATGTGGACGGACTTGCAAGCGACTGGGCGGATTTGCTCGTACGTAGAGTGTCCGAGGTGTCGAAGTCTTCGTCACCACATTCATAGTCTCCGTAGGCGTCGGGAGACAAGGAGTGTTGACACCAAGCAATCACCGAGTGGAAGACCTGCTCTTCATTACTAACCTGGAGATCATCACTTTCCAGAAGTCTGCAAAATTCGGGCCCCGTCAAGGAGAAGAGGGCAGGTGAAGCGGCAAGGGCTTCAAAGTTTTCATGGATAATACGATCACAAGCGGAGATGAGATTTGAAAAAAGGAAACTCGAAGCAAAACTGCGAACTTGCACGAGATTCTTCAATGAAATTCTGAAATAAGTATTGCCGTACCATTAGCAGAAAACCTCGAAGTCAATTATCATATACATAGATGTCGACGGTAAAATAATAAAGGTAGCAACAACATACGCTCGTGTGCTATCAAACAGGAAGCGAACACGAAAAAACGTGGCCTACTTTGGCTCAAAATACCTAAGATAGTGATAGTAAAACACACCTTTCTTCGATGTAACGACTACAAAAGTTGCGAACACTATCGATTTGCAGAAAACTAGCGCCGATTAGTGTCGCTTGGACGTTTGCGGGGGTTATTTGAATTTCACCCGTATATGCAAAGGTAATAAACGCTTCAAGGACACTGAAAAAATATAGACATCAAATTAAAATCTTACGGAGGATCAATGTCGTTAATGGGAATATCTCGCATGGAGGCCTCACACATATTACTTAAAAACATTGCGTCAAAAAAGGGAATCGTGGCCGCTAAAACAATTTTGTGGGCAGAAAACTGTTGTTTGCCAGCCTAAAATATGTTAATAACAAAATAGTTATATACTATCAGAGTCACATCGCAGAGCTTGCCTTTGCGGCGGAATTGTTCGAAATTCGGGAAAGAATTGCGAACGAGACTTTGATCTTTAAAGCGGAAGTTAGACCCTGTTGATTCCTAAAGGATCTAGATGGGCGATAATTTTAAATACCTGTCTTTGCAAAACCATTTTATGTTATCCAATTAAGAAACGCACACATATTCATAAGAAGCGCTTTTTATATATAAATCGCAATTGAAAGATGAAAACACATTTACATGTCTCATAGTTGTTTGCTAATTATCTTCTTACCAGCGTAGAATATTCCATTTATGACGTACAAATGTATTTATTATGCTAACTCGAAAGAAAGCCTCAAAACAATCTCTTCTATTACATTCATACTAAGACAAATATTCCCATTTACTGAAAGCAATTATTAAAGCTACATTCCGATTCAATATATTGGCATTGCTCTACTCCTTTGAATAATGCCTCGAGGCGATTGTCTCCGAGTTTTAACCCGCATGTTCAAACTCGACACAACTGGCAGGCGAATTGTTCTTTGCCTTTTATATGGAGTTGCAACAGATATATTTCCAGCATTATACCCATGAAAACTAGGCGCTGACCTCTCGTCGCTTCTTCGTAGGCCTACCAGACTTTGTTCCCGGATGCATGTTCATAAGCTAACCTCCAGCCGGGGCCCCAAATAAACCCTAACCACGCCCCCAAGGTATATTGGCAATTCAGATACTATTTAATTTGGTCACACTAGGATATTGGACGTGTCGTGGCTCGAGGTTCGACGTTAACTTAACCCACTTAACCTTTTTACGACATGCGCGTCTAAAAAGGGTAATATATGAGAACGCAAACCAAAGTATAATCAAGAAAGGCTTCTTGATTCAATAATACAAAGGCACGACGTTAAGTCGGCAATGGTGCGTTCGAGGGTCGAATTCGGTTCGTGTCCGGTAAAAAAAGGAGGGACCAATCAGGTCACTACAGACGCACTAATTTCATGCAAACTGAATGCGATAATTGATAACCTTCTCAAACAAGAAAAGTCCTATTAGCTCCTATGGCAAGCAATAAATTATTCAACACCTCGGTATATCGCCCAGCTACTAATTACGCAAGCAAAATTTCCTTGTTCGTCTCCCAGCTGCCAGAAATTCGCCCTTAATTTGAACGGCTCGGTCGCGTACATCTTCGTATATCTAAGGAAATTAAGACCGGTTTGACGGCCAGTAAAGGGCAACCAACCGACCCAGAACTCGTTAGCGACAATACAAATGAATTAACCTCTTCCAGTTAGTGAAGTAAGTGATTTTACAAAATGGGTTCGTCTTACAGACACACCGCCAAACGGACGATTTAAAAACGAAATCTAAATTGTTTTTTTAATATTCTTAAATTTTTTTTAATCAAGCCAGTCCATTTGAACCCTTTTCTTAAGTTTCAAATTTGGTATAACATGTGGTAAAAGACTTAAACACTCAACCACCATTGAGTTGATTTAGCGTGGATTCTCGATCCGAACTGACCAAAAAGAGTAACACAATGCAAGCAATAGAACAAACATCCGAACATTACAGAAAATTCACAGAAAATAAGCCATTTCATGATTATTAAGCCTATGGAAAAACACGAAACAATTATGGCTCTCCAAAATTAAAACATCAAGTTACAATAAGTACTCAATCAATGCAGAATACTGTTTTTCTTGAATTCCCGTCTCTAGCTTATCTTGATTAGGCTCTTTCTCCATGATCATTCATCGCACATACTGTTGACGTCCTTGACGGGTTTCACACAAAACAGGTTTGCCAAATGGCGTCTGTATCTACGCGACTGAATCACGTACACGAAGAAATTCGAGAACGAAATGAGCCCATTGAAGAAGTTGGAAACGGCACTCAGCGAGGCTTTCACCAGACTATATTTCGGTGTGTTGCATATTTCACTAATCTCGCAGTAGAAGTGGACGATGCTAGAAGGGATTGAAGGCAGTGAAAAGATAATGAAGATAATAAGAATCGTGTGAATGATGGAGAGGATTTTTCTACTTTGTTTAATTGCTTCAGCACACCCGTCATTGTTCGCAACCATACTGTTGCGTTTCACAGCCGCTTGTTTCACAAGGACCGTCGTCAAAACACAGAAAACGATCAACAGAATGACGGGCAATATTGTCAGAAACAAACAATCAATCACCAGGTGGGACATGAAGGCGCCGTATCCAACGGAGTTGGGTATAGACAAATTAATGTCCCGATTCAATGCGTACACCAAAACAGGAATGCGAATAACGAAGGAGAACACCACGACGGCGCCTATTGTCAGCGAGACAGCGTTGAGAGTCCATAGACGCTTAAAATCGATCGGCCTGAGAAAGAACAGGAACCTCTCGGCCGCCACCACGACAACCAACCAATTACGCAGCATCTCCATCACGTTTAGGAGGTAGAAGGCGAGTGATGGGATAGCAGTCTGGTAGAATATGTACCAAGCAGTTGTGTTCTCCTCCGCGCACCCTCTACCCATGCGATAGAAGCCGTTTGAGGCTAGGTAGCCCATATCACTGAGGGCTATTGACGCCAGGAGAAGACGAGTGCCGACGGTGGTGGTTGTGGAATCGCGGTAGAATAGCGTAAGGCTCAGGACACTGGAAATGAGACCCACGAGGGTTATGGGTGGAACCAGGTAGAGGTTGAAAATTTTCGAGACGATAAGACTTGTGGCTATCATGAGTCCGCCAGTAAATGCGGGTGGACTCTGTGCTGTGGCTTTTATCCCTTGCATGGTGGAGGAAATGTGGAGCTTGTTTATAGGCGAATCGCGTGTTCGCTGGTGCTTAAAAGACCGTAATTACAAATTACTTCGAATGGGGAGGGGGGAGTGCTGCAATATAATGCATTCGGTGGATGCTGGACTCTAGACCACGCAAAAGGGGTGTGTCAAGACTTGTCGGCGCGTGTTGCAACAACAAAAGAAACCATTTTATGCCACAGTGGTAGAATAAATTGGATTCCAAATAGAGCAAATCAGCCCCTCTGCTTGGTAACATTCACAAAACGACGTCTGGGGGCGTTGGGGGGATAATTAAGGGAACCCAAACCACCCTTATTGAAGCCCGCTTATCACTAGCAACAATTTCATGAATTAAATATGTACCAAACATTTTAGAAATAACATTGTAACCAAATAAAATGTTTTCTGTAGACCACGGGTTGACTAAACCATAAACAGGAACTTTCTTCGGTGGTGGCATTCAAATGATTTGCCTCGCGTTTCAAAAGACGCTATTTAATAATAATAATTTTTACGCTTTATTAAGGTCACAAAGACCAGAACTTTCAGCATTTTAATGTTTTAACAGGAATGGAGGAAATAACAACGAGGTAATGGCGGCCATAGAAGGCCTTGTCCATAACGCGTGCGAGACAGTTTCCGCCACCCGGCCTCCAGGTTGCCAGATTACAAGCACTACGCCACTACGCTCGGCCAGGTAGCTCCCTGACCGGGAGTCGAACCCGGGCCGCCTGGGTGAGAGCCAGGAATCCTAACCGCAGTGGATATGGCCGATTGTGGGCACAGGGTTAAACCGAGGATGCGTTAACGCTCGCAGATGCCCATGGGTGACCTCGCCTGATCTCTGAATCTAGTAGTATAGTATAATAAATACGTGAGGGATAAATTCCAATGCAATACATTGAGGATCAACAGGCTTCATGGTCGTCGCGAATCGTAAGCGCCCATGCGCAACAATCGAGGTTTGTCCATTTCTGTCTTCCATGAAACAACAGACCTCCCATAGCTCTAAAAGTACCGTGGCAGTGGTGATCCATGTTTTTAGTTTTCCACCGGCTCTCGGCCTCAATTATCAAAGGTAAATACGAAGGAGAGTTGTCATCAGAAGACCTCGGCACGAACGAACCAAGTGACATTAGACTCCACATTCATCGGATTTTAGACTCGCCCTCCCCCCACCTCCGCCCTGTTTGCAGCCCAAAAGAAAAGTAAAGTAAAAAATGTATTTGCAACAAAAGAGCTGGTAAGATGCTGCCGTCGGACCCGGGTTCATTCATCTGCAGGGCACACGTGGCAGAACAGTGCCAATTTCTTGTGCCAGCGTCATAGGCGATACCCGAGAGCCTCTTGGCAAGCAAAACCAACAATTTCGAGGAATGGCGAGAGTGGGTGGTGGTGGTTGTGAGGGATAACAGTGGGCGGTGGGTGTTGAGGAGGAGGGGAGGCGAGATTACGACTTCAAGGTCATAGCCTCGTGGGGCACCTCGATGACTTCGAGGACCTCTGGGGCGACGAGACGGGCGGTGCGAGCCTCGAGGGGCGTGGCGGCGGGAACGACACGACCGACGATCCAGGCTGGAGTCCCGTCGGCCTCCTGCAAATCGCGACAGTAGGCTTCGGCGTTCTTCTCCGGCAGGACAACCAAAAGACCTCCTGAAACGGCCAGTGTCATAAATGATGCCTACTACTCTCCTGCTGTTCTTTGTGAAACTAGGAGTCCCCACGAGGCTTTACAGACAGCCACGAATAACACTCGCCAGTACTGGTGATAAAGACTTGTGGTATAATAATGATAATCGTCTGATTGAGTTGACTACTCCGGACGTCGTACGGCGCGCCTGTGGTCATCCAACGACTTGGAGGCTGCCGGACGGTTGGAGGGGGAAACCAGCTGCTGCTGCTGCTGCGTCATACTCGAGCAGGAGATGGCGGCAGTAAATAAATCAGACTACTTCTGAAAGTCCTACCTGGTGGACTTACTGGGTATAAACTGACTCGACCAGAAGAGCCCACGAAAATAACAAATCATATTCACCCAGAAATCGTGCAACAGCTACTATCGAACACATTAAATGAAGAAAAAACAAGCTCGCTGTCTCCTCTGAATGAAGTATGCAAGCGAAAGCTGAACCCCAGGCGATACGACTGTCAGAAGAGGGATAAATGGACCAACCAGATGTTTCCGGGGTGAGAGCGCAGTCGATGTGGTGTTTTGCTGCGAGGGCGTGCGAGAGGTGGTGCACTCCGGCCAGGCAGGGCAACCGATCGATCTCGAAGGTGACCGCGGCAGTCTGGATGGCGGCGAGGTTGCGTGCGTGGCCCAACAGGCCGAAGCCCGTCACGTCGGTGCAGGCCTGGGCGCCGTGTTTGTGCATCAGACGGGCGGCTAGACGAGCGGGTAAAGAGAGCATGGCGGGGCATTACTTCATGGGTGGCAAACGATGTGCATCAATACGCATTATATGCGTGAAGCATTCGAGTAGTAGCCTGGCGTTCAACCAGTTGGGCTTGCAGTCCATCAACGGAGTGCGCAGCTGGCGAAAAATCTGCTCCGACCTGCCCTCCTGCGATCGTCGCGCATGGGCGGCTCAAGGTTCGCGACATTCATGGCGGCAACAAAGAAGAAGTGCTGCAATCTGTCCCCGAAACGTGATCAATACGCGTCGAAGATACCAGCGGGAGTGGGGGATAACCAAACACGTGGATCGGAACTACTAGAGCGGATGTGAAGCGCTCGGGGCCGCAGTTTGTCCAGGGTGAGCGCCGCTGGAAACAGATACGCGATCGTCTAACACGGAGCGCTGGGGCGAACGGTGACTCACCATTTCGGTTGAGCCGAGCCATGGAGAGAGTGGCGGCGCTGTAGAGGTTCCGCATTTTCTCCTCGGATATGCGCGCGGCGCATTTATCCGTCCAGACGGCACGGCCCTCCAGCATCCACGTGTACGCCGTCACGCCCAGCTGTGTCCCAAGCGGCTTCGTTAGCACCAGAACACTGCCAGCCTCCGCCTGATTGGGCCTGGATGGAGAGAAAATTCATTACAATCCCCGCAACCATTTTGTAAGCGAGAATCTCCTCCTTGAAGATAAGTCGTCTCCATGAATATTGCCATGAAGCTTCTTCTTCGGGAAACACTTAACCAATAACCCAGGACGCCAAACATGGAAGTCTGACTGGTTATTACATTCCGGGTGATGCATTAACCGGTTGCTGGCACCACAAATTAAAATAAAATGGGTGGGTTTCTCCTACTAGACGAGAAACCGGTTTACAGGTGCCGTCTGTATTGCCACCTCTGGTGCCACCTGACCTGGAAGTCGTAGTCAGGTCCCTCACTAACAGAGATGGGATGCTAGCCAATGCACCATCGGACCAAAAACAATAATTACGATTTCTTTGATGTTAATCTAATGGGCAAAATTAAGCTGTGGTTGTAAATGTTATGACCGAAACGACCACCCCCACGATTATCTGCATTGGTGCCCATTTGCAAATGGGAGTGTGGAGGGGAGGTGGTGTTCTCCATTAGATGGAATTGCACAAAAATGATTGCCCGTGGTCTGGTTTAGCAGTGTCAACATTATGGGATTTGCTGCTATTACCGCAAGCAATAAACACACATTTTGCAAAAAATGCACGACGGAATAGCCCGGTTCAAAGACTACAACAATTGGCCCGAGGGATAAAGATATTTTAGGAACAGGAAACGCACGGGTTCTCATAAGTTTGCATTATAGCTGAGGGACCCGGGTTCGGGTGTTTATCACCTCTGTGACCCGAACACGAAGATTTTCAGCCGTCAGATTCCTCGCTCTGGGTTTGATTCCCAGGTTAGGCTACTACGGGTAGAATTGGGGACGTCGCCACTTGTAAGAATATTCACGAGAATCTCAATGGAAATGTCATCCATGAAGCCAGCACATCCGCTGGTAGAAACCCATAACAAATTCGATTGATCGCAAAAAAAATTAAATGTCTAACTTACATAATGAAATCGGAGTCAGGAACAACGGAGGTCGCGACGCCGCCAATGAGGACCCAGGCGTTGTAGACCGTCTGACCACCGCGCACCGTGGTGCCCGCCTTGAGGGCGCATTCCTTAAAGGATAGCAGGCGTGTGGTGAGCGGGTGCTTGAATCATGCGTACACCTAGTAATCGCCTTCTGTCGACTAAGTATCCCTGGGTGTGAGACACGCCCAAACTTGAAAATACATGCAACTTAAACCACCGTGGCGAATTCGCCACTCGAATGCAATCAAAAAAGTACAAAAAATATGTATGTTGACTATTGGAACAAAGTACGCCACAAATGTTAACAATAGTAGGATGTGGTCACATGTCTAATTTTTACCACTTAGGGCACTGCGATAAGTGCATCAGGTTTATTAAATAAGGTTTAAAAGCATGATAAACTGCATACGAGCCATGCAAGACAACTTACCTGGAAACCCTGCATAATGAGCGAAGTAACGATGGTGCGCTCGTGAGAGTCCAATTCTGTAGGAATTCCAAGAAGAAGTAGCAGGTTGTCGCAGTCAACAACACCCATAGCGTAAAGGTCGCTCATGACGTTGCAACAGGTTATCCAACCCTGCATAAAGACAGACACTTCCGTTATAAACCATCGAATATCAGCAATTCTTGCACGCCTCCTGCATACATAAAATAAGCACGCAAAGTGACTGTGAATTACCATGGTATATGGATCGTCAATATTGGCGTAGAAAAAGTCCGTAGTCTGTATGAGTTTTAGATTATTTCTTACTGGGATGACACAACAGTCCAGTTCAGTAGCTATAAAAAACAAATAAGTTTTAGGGAAGTGGATCATAAAAGCCACAAACGAACACATTGTTCAGTAGATACAAAAATTGGGGGAAAGTTCAGGCGTTTCGCGGGTATTTCAAATAAAGGTGACACCGAGACAATGAAATGACTTACAAAGAAGAGAAACGGGTTTTATGGTATCAGAGGGGACGTTGGAAGTCGAGGTATTAGTGCATCCCGACATTTTTGCAAGCAGAGCAGTGAGCTCCGCTTGCGGCAACTTGCAACCTCATCCTTTCAATAGAGAGAACTTAGTCAGACGAAAGTCTTCACGTAGACCATGGTCCTTTGGATTGAAAAAGCCAGTCAGTTGACGAGATGACATCCTAACTAGACGCGAAGACCGATCTACGAACGAGATAAAAACACTAACGCATACATATTTACTGTAGTTTAGTGCATGCGTGATGATAAGTTTAGTCGCATGCATTAAAATATAGTTTGCGTGACACGTGTACTACTCATATGATAGGAATAAGGGGCCGTAATTCCAAAAAAACCATAAAGGCAGCGCAGTGATAAAAAGAAGTGCTCACTATATGACCGTAAAACTGACGACGTGAAACTAGCGATATTATAGAACAGCATACGTTATATGCACGACAATCACGAATTCAATTAAATTTACCATCAATTGTTAAGGTGTTGGTGATTGGCTTGATTAAATTTTTTCGTAATTGTAAAAATAGAAGCTTTCGATTTCGACGGACGAAGAGCCTGCTATTCTCTGCTCGGCAGCGACATTGGGCTCATCGAACGTTGCGCAAAAATCAATTTCGTATCTAAATCCACAGATAATGAAAATGCCATCCTTATTTTAATCTAAATAACAACAGCTGGTTCCCGTTTACATTCGCCACTACATCGGTTCAACCCTAGCTGCAGCACTTGGAGCAGCACCTGTAGTCCCCTGCAGTCGGTACCTATGGTTTAACCTCTGGACCTTGGATATGGAAACGCTACAACGGTTTATGCCTCTGTAAAAGTTTCTCTACCTCCTTTTAAGTGAGAGAGTCCCCGCGGTACACCCTCCCTTTTCCGGTTAACAGGAATAACCATAAACCAACACATCAGCATTACACATAAAAGTTGGTAATAGTCGTGACCCACTGTCAAAAATGGCAAGATCACACAAGACGAAGTTCGGTTGGCATAATTTGGTTTCTTATTCAAAATGCTCGACCAGGTGAGACGCGTGCACCTGTCGCGGGAGCCCTCTCAAGATACCCGTTAGGGTGTGTTCTAGAACTCTGTTTTTGGTTGTTTGAATAGTTATAGACACTGATATGAAAGCAGTAGGGATAGAAATACTTATGATGTCTGTAAATATTGATGAATTGGTAACAAAATAGCAAATGGTATGAACACCAATGTGCGTTCCAAGAAACGGACCACCATAATCAATATGGATTCTGCTCTCGCAGTAGGGACTATCTCTTCGTGATCGACCGGGGGAAGGTCGGATTCCGGCAAGAATGGGGTAGAGTCGGTATCCGCTGTAGCGAGCTTTCCCCTGAAAGGGGTTAAATTATTATGTTGGACAGTCACAAGGGAAGCATGGGTATGTTCGGATGCTCGGATGACGTAAAGATTGGGTTGTAGGACCCGTCTGATGAGGTACGGTTCTGAACTCCAAGGGGGGGTGAAACCTTTTAGGGACCCCAGGTGGGAGTACCGGCCGGGTTTTACGTACCAAATCCCCGATTTGATGGGTCGTGGGTCGGCAGCTGCGTTCAAAGTATATATTTTGGCGATCATATGCCCGTTCAAGGTGTAAACGAGTCAAGTTGTGGGTGTTGCGGAGGTCTTCCTGTCGTTTAAGGATGGCGTCCGGTGGCTGAAACTGGGAGCGTCAAAGTTGGGCAAGGTTAGGGTGGGAGCTTCGCAGAGTGCCATCTTTAGATTGGTAAAGGCGTCGTAATGTTACGGGGCCCAGGGGAATGCCTTCTTGGTCTCCTTTTCCGTCAATCTGTGCAGTGGGGTGGCGATCTTCGCGCACCCTTTTATGAACTTCCTATAGTTGGTTAGGCCAAGGAAACTTCTCAATCCGTTTGACTCTCGAGACGTGGACAGTTTTTTTTTAAATAATAACAATTGTTGCGGCTTTATTGAGGTCATGAGGACCAAAACGTATAGCATAAAACTAGGCAGTATAACAAGTATTAGATATGAAAATTGTCTTTCAGTTCCTACTTCACCTGCCCTGGTGAAACAAAAAATCGGGACAAATAAGGAATGAACATTCTCCTAACGAATAATTGACGAGCTGGGTGACAAACGGAGAAATCTCGCGGTGACAGATTTTAAGGATCGCGGGGGGACCCTGGCAGGACCATCCGCTGTGAAGCTCTTGAGGCCAGCCACAATTTGGGAGATAGAGGATTCGTGAGCGGGAAGGAAAGCGCTGGGATTGAGAGATCTAACGAGAGGCACCGCGGAATGGTCAGCGGATTTGAAGATAAAGCCATCGTTCAGAGCATCAAGGTCTAGGGCACCACTTTGTAGATATGGGCGGCGGGTTCCTGTCAATCTATTAAAATGTTTTCAAAGGTCGGCGGGTTTCGATGTTCTGAACAGCTTATCTAACAAAATCTTGTTAAGGCGATTTACTTCAGTTGTGATCCTGATCGAAATTGGTTTAATTGCTCGGTACCTCTCCTGGCGACAGAGTCGTTTCTTTTTTACGTCTTCAACGCGACTGCTTGTTTTCTCCTTTTGTAAAACGGGACGTTCACATTTTTGTTTCGGGGTACGGCGGCTCGGTTGAGTAAAGAGTATGTAGCCCCCGAATCAATAAGGGCCGTCATGGGAAACCCCTCGGCTGTGTAGGATACTCTAGCCGCTACCGTGGAGACAGGCATACAAATGGACAAAGCAATTACTGGGTGTGCAGTTTCGGAGAAGGTGGAATGCTTACCCGCCTAGATGTGGCCACAGACTCTTGCGTTTTTGCCGAAACGGAGGCAATAATGGCAGTCTGGGTGCTAAATAGGAGGCCTGGGGGATTCGTCGGTTGACATATGCCCGACGGCGTTTAGCGTATTACCAGGGTCAGCACATCGTCTGTCGTTTTCGGGTTCGCACTGGTGAGGGCGATGATTGTTGAGTCAGACAGAACACCGTCGCAGAACCGCTGTAGGACGCGTTCTTCGTTCTTGGCGGGGGTGTCTTCAGTGAAAACAGCGTGGGCCAATATTCGGAGGGCGTCGAGGAACTGGGCGGGAGTTTCTCCCGTTCGATGGGATCTCAGAAATAATTGTGATTCCGACGCCGGTTTTCGGAAAGCCATGCGGTGCTTTATGCACAGCTCTTCTGAATCGTCAGCGGGCGAGTAACCAGCGTCTTCTGCTTTTATGTAAGCCCTGGAACCAAGGAGAAGTATAATTGTATCGCTTTTCTGAGCTTCTGGGATGTGGGAGAGAAATAATTTCCCGTAGCGTAGCAAGTGGTCGATGTTCTGGTAGGGTATGTAAGGGGCTAACGACGAACTTATCCTCTTGGATGGGTTGGATACTTCAGACACCAACATGACAGCCTTCTTGTCTGTGTGTTCTAAAACGTGGTCCCGTTTAATCAGCATATTTATCCAACAAACGAGAGAAGGAGTAACATATGTTGAAATATTTATGTGTGAGTATATCGTAGAAGGATTACAAATCGAGGAAATGGTTTTGTAAATTGGTTCAGGAAGGTGAAGAAGAACGTATAGTTGGTTCTGGGATTTCTGGAAAAAGATCCGCAACTTGCACGCTGTGTAGTGGGAACCGTCGAGAATATTTGTTATCGAAATTCTGTTTCTGTTGCAGACTATGCATTTATGAAAATTCCGAGAGACCTTAAAATCGACCTTCCAATTAATATTTGATTGGTTGTCGAACTCGTGTGCAAAGTAACATTCACGACTCTTAAATGTAATTATTGCAATGCACGAGTTGGCCCAATAGGATGCGGCCATTTTTCCTTGCTATCTTTTGATGGTACGGTGTTCGATACGATGGTGTTTACAACCCTTTTTCGCTCTCCCAACCCTTAACAACCGCAGCACCCCAGCCTCCCAACATCTCACACCAGCTGACGAGATCCTACAGCAACATCCTCCCTTCTCCCACACTATCGATCAGTAGGGTAGTTAGCCGTAGTAAGGACCCGTCCAATTTTCGCTCAAAGCTCCCATTCTGTCCCAACATCTTCATCTATTGCTTTCCTTATTATATCCTCTTTCGTAAGCGCACTTACACGATGCATGTACCTTTTACCAATCTTCCTTCATAAGTAAAGTTCACTCGCCCAAATGTAGTCGTCTTATTCGTCGTGTCGACTGACGTTTGGGGACAGCCTCCGATGGAATATAGGTTCCTAATCCCATTTTCCTAGATCCGATACCCCCTGGGACACTATATATGGTGATAGCGGTGGCGAACGTTAAAGTTAGCACTTTTACCAACCTTCACGCTCCTCACACGTCTACCTTCTACCGCAATAGCAATCACATTACAGCGCTATACATCCCTCGACCCACGCTACTCGCAGTACTGTATTCCACTTTTTCCGCACCCAAACCCGCACAGCCACTGAGGACAGTGGCTTTCAAAAAGAGGGGGCTATGCCATGCTTGAGATGGATCAATAGGAGTCGACCATCTTTCCTTGCTATCTTTCGATGGTGTTTACGACCCTCTGGTTCACTCAAAGTGATGCAACTCACTTTCTCCCTGCATACAGTATACTTTTCGCTGTTCAAACCCTTCAAAACCGCAGCACCCCAGCCTCCCAACATCTCGCACCAGCCGACAAGATCCTACAGCAACATCATCCTTTCTCCCACACTATGGATCAGTGGGGTTGTTACCCGTAAGAATGACCCGTCCCATTTTCACTCAAAGCTCCCATTCTGTCCCAACATCTTCATCTTTCGCTTTCCTTATTATATCCTCTTTCTTAAGCGCACTTACACGATGCGTGTACCTTCTACCAATCTTCCTTCATAAGTAAAGTCCACTCGCTTAAATGTAGTCGTCTTATTCGTTGTGTTGACTGACGTTTTGGGACAGCCTCTTATGGAATACAGGTTACCAGGTTGATACCGGAATGGGTGGCTGACGTGGATTGCCAGGTTACAATGCTACTGGCATTGTTGCACATAAGCGAATTTCGTGCCGTGTTCTTTACTATGTTTTACCATTTTTAGATACATTTTAAACGACGCATTGTGCTCCAAACGCCTACTCATATTCTCCGCACCTACTTCCATTGTATTTGATATTATGTCAGTCCTGCACGATGAAGTTGAAATCGAGGATATGCAATATGATGAGGAAGAGGAGATTTACTTCTATCCATGTCCTTGTGGTGATCGATTTGAAATAGCTAAAGTTAGTTTAATTGGACTCCATCAAACGTGTTTTTTCAGGAAGAACTTGAAATGGGCGAAGATATTGCTCGTTGTCCTAGTTGCTCCCTTATAATTCGAGTTATATTTGATCCCGTAAGACACTGGCTTTGAAATCGGATGATCTTCTTTCAATTTAGGATATGTTTCTTCCAAAAGAAGAAGAAGCGGAAACGGACGTTGTCTGTCTGTGAATATTTTAAACTCTACATATTGCTAAGGAATAGGTTTTCATGTGTACCTTTTGTAAATACGACCTGCTGCGAATCAAGTTACTGTTTTGATTTCATATAGTTTGAAATTAAATAACATTCATTGTATTAGCTTTTAATTTAGCCCAACATTGAACCGAACTATCTTCAGCCGAAACCTGGCGTAAATGTCTATGGTAATAGCCAAAAAGAATGAACTGGATCTCGTGCGATCTATTTTCACACCAAATGAATTAACTTTCCCAAACATCGAACCGCTTAGAGATTTCGATCGCCTCTTCACTGAAGGCGAAAACATCGACTGTGACATTGATATTCCCTTAACACTGAAGCTGGAATTTCCAGAGGTATGTTCGTAATTTTACTATATTCTCTGAATTTTTCCTTCTATATATTTTATTTTAAAGGTTCCCGCAAATGTAAACCTGTCAATTACCCTGCCCGCTGGCTACCCGCTTTTGCCTCCAATCATTATTCTCCGGGTCGATCAGCTGCATCCAATTGTAAACGAGCGACTTCTGAGCAATGCATTACAGGAGTGGGTAACTGAATCTTTGATACCCGAAGAACCGACTATTTGTCCTGTAGTGGACTGGTTGCGTTCCGCTCTAGACGGAGGCACCTTTCTGCGGAAATGCCAAACCGAGTGCCCAGTGGAAGATTTGCCCAAGATAGGAGTATCAAACCCAATGGAAGTCTGTTATTGGATATTTTCTCATCATATCCGCAATCCCAAGAAGCGCAAAGTTATAGTCGATTGGGCCAGGGAGCTGTATCTTACTGGATGTTGTCTACCCGGAAAACCGGGCATTATAATCGTTGAGGGGGCTAACGACAATGTAGGGAGTTTTATCAAATCTCACATAAAACGAGCATTTGTGTTTATTGCTCTTGTTTGTTTTCAGGTTGAACAATACTGGAAACGAATAAAAGTTCTCACATGGAAGCGAATTCAGCTAAAAGATCGCGAGGAAATTGGTCAAAGACGATTTAGCGATGGTTTTTTTGAGGTCGGTGGTTCCCTCGCCGACAAAGTTAGCTACCTCCGCAATCATGACGTCTCCCAAGACCGTATCGCGGCTCACTTCGGTTTCAATCCGTAGTATTTCACTTTTTAACCACTGGTCTCTTGCATAAAGCATATCCGGTTTATGGTTGGGAAAGTTGTTTATTGCCAAAGATGTATCTTTCAAATGAAATTAAAAAGAAACTACAATATAATATGACCAAACGTGTTTCGATTTTAGTGTTTCTTTTTTTTCCCCTTGGGCCATCCATAAGCACGGTAGTCAAGTGCTTGGGGTGCGTTGTGTGCTATGAGGTCAAGATTTTCCATCGCGGGTGGATCGAGGATATCGGGTGGGGCTTTGGGAGGTGCGGCTGTTTTCCCTGTTGATTTTCCTCTGCCTTTCTTTCCACCCCTTTTCCCACCTTTCACAGGCTATAAAAGATTTTATTATTGAGCGTGTGTATTAAGTTAATATTAATATACAATGCTTGGCGTGGGAAATTGGCTTATCCCAGCGTTCCATGACGAGTATCCGATGAGACAAAAGGAAACTAACTATGCAGGGGGGGATTTCAAGGCACATAAGAGGTCACAGCCTACCATTTGGAAGCCCTCTACAACGATAGACCGCCTAACGCAAAGTATGGAAAGGTTGAATTGCCGCTTTTTAGTAATTAGGCCATAACCACAACGACGACTATAGATAAACTACAATATTAAACACGATGAACGAGACTAGCCAGAAATAATTGTCATTAGACAGAAAAGAAATTCGCCGCAAAATATATTTTAAATGCAGCTTTTGAAAAGGTTTTGGGGATAAAACGAAAATATTTTTTCCTGGTTGCTGCAACCCTACAATCGGCTGTCAACTTTGTGATTCCCTTCCGACGGCAGTGATTACCCGAAGGATTTAAGAAACTTGCAGCATTGCTGACATAATTGCAAAGACATCGAAGCATGATTTGGTAAACGTACATGATTTTTTTAGTACCTGTGTAAACCTACTGCGCACGTGTTGCTTAAGAATCTTGAGGAGCATGTTCAAGACAAATGAAAGATAGAAACACATCAAAGAGCATTTTTTACGGTCCCTCGCCTGGGAAAAAAGATTTAATTCACATGCATCAATTTAATTTATGAATTGCCACTAAAGGAAATCTCATAATCCGACGATGGCGAGTCATCATACCAATACGGGCGCAAAGAAAATATGCTCAGGGCAAAATTCTCAATTGGGTATCAACTGGATACCAGTTGACTCGCAGACGAATTAAAAACTTTATAATTTTATTGCTCTATTTCTTCGCTTAACAATTGTCTCGCCCTTTTAGAAACCATCGGAAATCAAAACTCTTTGCGACCGGAGGCCGGGGTAATTTTGGTATAGACTTAATCAATGTAAAGACTAGATATTATATCAGTTTATATCGTATGATTAAATAACATTTCTTAGTCGAGAAAAAACCAAGAATACAGGTAAGTATTGAAAATGCATTGTGTATTTGGTTAATAATTACTTGTTTTAAGTTACTCACCTCTTGTAGCGGAGTTTCTGATCTTAGTCTTTTCAATGTCGCTTTTGAGGTTTTACGAATTTTATGTTAACTGTAATATTTTAGTCAATTACCAGCTCCTAGCCTTCGCATTGTTGATGCACAGACTCAACTGCCGGGGTTATCTCATGCTATTGTCTCCAAAACGAGCATTCCACCATATGGCCACCGAAAGCATTGGTTTCCTCGTACAGAAGATGATTTTGGTGACGGAGGAGCATATCCAGAGATCCATTTGCCTCAGTATCCCGTTGGAATGGGACAGCAAAAGAATGCGTCAAATGCACTCGTCATGAAAACAGACAAGGATGGAAAAGTTCGCTATGACGAACTTGTCCGTCAGGGTCATTCGAAGGATCGAATCGTCTATGCCAAATTTTCTGATCTGTTACCAAAAACATTGGATGAAGATGATGAAGAATTACAGAAACCGTCAAAGGAACAAGTTGAAGAAGTAAGAGTATAGTCTATCTTATATTGTTTTCAAGACAACAGAAAAAACACGCAAGGCGTTGGAAGCCCTGATTGAACAAAAAGTGACTGCTGCATTGCCTGTCCGCAAAGCGGAGCTCACAGGTCCTGCGGAATATATTAGCTACACGCCATCCCAACAAGGCCCGGCATATAACAGTGGGGCGCAGCAACGACTTGTTAGAATGGTTGAAGCTCAACGCGATCCGATGGAACCGCCGAGGTTTAAGTAAGGTCTTTTATAAATCGTGTGACATTTTCGTAGGATTAATCAAAAAATCCCCCGAGGTCCACCTTCCCCACCACCGCCTCTTTTGCATTCGCCTTCTCGAAAAGTTACTGCCAAGGAGCAGGCTGAGTGGAAAATTCCTCCTTGCATATCAAACTGGAAAAACCCTAGAGGATACACTATCCCTCTGGATAAACGTGTCGCTGCTGATGGTCGCGGTCTTCAGACAGTTCACATCAACGAAAACTTTGCAAAACTCGCAGAAGCCTTGTATACGGCCGACAGAAAGGCGAGAGAGGCGGTCACGTTGAGAGACCAAATAGAACGCAAAGTCGCCTCAAAGGAACGTGAACGTAAGGAGGAACAGCTTCAAAAAATTGCGATGGAGGCTCGGGCTGCACGAGCCGGTATACGCCGAGCCGGCGGGGACACTGAAGATACAGATGTTGTTGACAGAGATCAACTTCGTCGTGAGCGGGCTCGTGATCGTGCCCATGACCGTAACATTGGCAGATCTGGTCCAGAGGGCAAGGTTCGTGATCAGCGAGACAAAGAGCGTGACGTTAGCGAGCAAATAGCCTTAGGTATGCCCAATCCGCGGGCGAATGGCGGCACCGAGGCACTGTTTGATCAACGTTTGTTTAATCAAACTCGTGGCATGGATTCTGGATTTGCTGGAGGTAAGCCGTTGCATTTTCCACGTTATACCCTCTCATCTTAGGTGAAGACGACATGTACAATATATACGACAAACCCTGGAGACACGATGCGAATTTCGGCACGCACATTTATCGTCCCCGACAGTCTGAAACCGATACAGTCGATCTACAGGCAGCTGGAAAACAGCGTCAATTCGTGCCCGAACGCGGCTTCGCTGGTGCTGACAGGAGCCACCACCTTGACGGCCCTGTGCAGTTTGAACGAGGTGGTGACGAGGACCCCTTCAACGTCAGTAATTTCTTGCTTGAAGCCAAAAAGGCCGATAAGCGTCCGGGCGAGGCCTCCATGTCTTCTAACCGAGATACCACTTACAGGAAACGTGAGCGGCGTGATTAGAAACACCACCCCACTTCTGTAACACATTAACTAAACTTGCACTTTTTGGTGTGATGGCTCGTTATCACTTTCTGTATATAGCTTACTCCGGTCCATGCCTTTCCTGTTGATAAAAATATTGCCAATTTCGACGAAATTTTCTTTTAAGCGGTCGCATTTATGTTTCGATAACTAACTAGGCTTCATCGGGGTGGGGAGGGGGATAAACAGAAGGCTTCAGTTGTATTGGTTGATGAGCATTATCATTACGAAATTTTCGATCAAATCAAAACACCAAGAAAGTTCTCCAAAACGAATAATCCAAAGATATAAGGGCAGAGAAGAAGGAATTGAAATATCACGGTTCTGTTGGGGCATTGCGAGGATTTACGATTTCTACAAAATAAAGAAGTTCCCAAAAATGCAGCCGTGATACGCGAGTAATGTGGAGGGCGGGTGCGGTAGAACGAACGAATTAGGCGGCGGAGTCTGATTTGACCCATGACATTCAACAGTGCAGAGAAAACTGGGGATGCAAAGCAGAAGCAAATTCACCAAAGACCCATGCATGAATCACAAGCACCCAGGAAATCGATTGACAATCACCCATACCGCTCTCTGGCGGAGAAATAAGGCGTCACGATGCGCAGACAGGGATAAGCTGCCAACCCTTGAACAACGCCATCGGATGCAGTGTTTGAATCACGTTTTACGACAGCAAAACGCAGAGCTTTGGGACCGTGCTGGACAGGTTGAGGCTGCCGGACAACCACCAAAGCGACCGCGAGGAGCGTTTGGAGTTGGCGACTGTCAACGAGGTGCGTCGCTGGATACAGAACTAGAAACGAATGTGCTCCAATCGCTGTGCGTGGGCGACAACGATTCATGAAATTCACGAAGCCCGTTCATCCTCGCTCTTGGTGCACTGTTTCTTCAGAAATCAACAAACTAGAGCTCTGTGCCGGTGAGTTAAGGGAGAATAATCATGGTATTGAAGGAGAGAAGGCACTGAGGCAACTTCTGAAAGACAGCTGGGCAAGTGACTGCGACTCGTGGTATTACCTGCTCGACTTCCGCGGAGTTGTTGTAGTTGTAGCGACGAATTTCAGCGAGTCTCTTCCTCTCCCCAATCAGTTCGGCCTCGAGTTCGAGAACGCGAACTTGCGCGTCAACCTCGGCTTTGCGAGCCTGGGTAAAGGACAACTTAGCGAAGTCCATGTTCTCTTTAAAAGGACACCAAAGAACACGTTATTGATGCATGTGTAACACAAAACGTGGTCAATCATTTCAGCCACCTAAGCAAACACGGCAGACCCTACATCGACCAGTGACTACTCATCCAAGGTACCCCATAAATACCGATTCTACCAGGGAATACGAAAGAAATCAAGAAAATTCTCGTAGCAACATACCGTTTTGTTGGTTAATCGACGAAGCACTATTGGCCCCAGCTACAACCTTTCCAGTCATCTTGGAGACGTCCTTGGCAGCTGACTCCAGGCCCACGAGACAACTCGAGCCCGTAGCGGCCTTCACTCGACTGGCCACGAGAAGCTGGGTGGTGCTGCTCGATATCTCCATGGCGGCGACCACAAGTTGTTCGAATTTACCGCCTTTACCAGTTACCAGGAGATCAGCAGACTCCCTGGTTCAAGGTACGGGGAATAAAAGCAAACGGGTTACAGCGTTTTAAAGTGCAGCTCAAGAAGCAAATTTGAGCGCCTATTAGGAATTATATAGTGTCGGCGATTAACTTTAAGAATGGCGCAAAACCCAAAACGGAAAATAGGCTCTATTCTGGTGGAATAAGCGTGAAATGTATAATATTATTGGTACTTAAATGATAACAGTAGAAAGATAAACGCACACGAGTAGATTAGCCGCGGCGCCGACCGATTTGGCTGCGGAGAAGAGGCCCTCGGTCCATCGGTTGTGGCGCTTGTAAAACTCCTTCACCGATGCTGAACCCTGTCATGGTGTACGATGATTACGAAGAAATACACACAGTCTGACATGCGGATCGACTCTAGCATGAATCCAGATCCCATTCAACCCATCGATCAACCATATCTACCCATCGCAAACACATACTGCCGACCAGTTCATAATGACACGAATTCTCGACATTAAGCGCAATAACTCTAGCTGGAAGCTACTTTTAAAAGCCGGCAGTCACAAAAGTGGAGAGCTTAAGAGGTGAAGGTGCGCAAAGCCATACACCCCCAGTAAGACGACATACGCTGGAGTTTGATTAAAATCCAACCGGACCATCTGGAGGAGACTGATACCAAACAGGTAGGAGCAATACCAAGATTTGGTAGTGAACGAATCCTGCCACTAAGCGCGGTTCCTTTCTTGAGCTCGTACCGAAAGGGTTCAGGAGGAGACCTTCAATTTCCTCAAAGCACTATTGAGGACGTTTCAGCGCGGTAACCAATAGACACACGCGTGTGGGAATTCGGGCCTGTAGAACAACTTACTCGGTCCCCAGTGACAATCTCAGACTGTAGGTCGCGAGCCCGCGCAACGAGGGCTGCAATGGCCTCCATGAGCGCGGTGCAACTGTCGAGGATTTCGCTGTGCACTTCCAGCTGAATCCCCGTCATTGAGGCCTTGGAGGTTTCCAGTAAATTCTGAAAGGTACGACGCCAAATGGCAGAATTATAGAAGTAACTCGCGGACAGGAATCATCAACGGGAAGGCGTGTCATTCGATATTCTGCGTCAGCCAATGCGAAGGCAGAATTTTGGCCCGATTAATGACAAACATGCGAAATTAAATTAAGATAAACGCTGGTAAATCGTGGCGAACAGTGGGCGAGCGCCCACATCTTTGGTTGCCAATCGCGTAGCAAACGTAGACCATTACACCATCCACTGTAGGTTTCGAAGGGATTACTCGCATGCCAGAAAATTCTTACAAAGATTCTTAGGATTTTGGGCTGCGAAGTAAGACAACAGGGACTTGAGAAAACGCTTGGCTTAGGAAGGAAACTCCAGCGGCGCCAACGATACCGAAAATGATCAATCATTCGGTCATTCAGGGTTGTGCACAATAGGAACACACAGAAAAGCCCCGGAGGCGATATTCGACTCTTCGGGAGTCCTCTTCTTTGGTAAATCACTTCACAGGATGCAGTTGTGACTTCCTCTCTTCTTATTAGTCGGTGAGGACGAACAATTGGCTGCCCCACGACTGTCGCGAACTGGAGTAGCCCAAGAGCGGAGCAGATTTTTGTCCAGTTCCAATTCCTACGCGCCCGAAGACGGACTGCGAGTTCAGGCACCAAATTTCCACTTTGGTTATACCAATCCACGTTTTCGGTGGTCCGCAGCTCGGTGATTGCGAGAATCGGCGCCAGTGATCGAATACTTCCAATTTACCACTCATTGCTTCGATCGATAATTAGGCAGAATATTGGAAACCATCTATTCGAAAGCCGAGATATACTCTTTGGGATTTGAGCCATTAAACAAGCGCGAGCGTAGGGCCTCTTAAGATAACTCTGTTAGATAACAACCCACCCTACTTTCCAGCTGGCGAAACGCTTGAGTTGAGTTCAAGAGGTAACCACGCGTGAAATGCTAATTGGTAAAATGACTACTTTCTGAAGACTGTGTGGGTGCTGAAGCAATAATTATTCTAATCGATTGAGTTAGATCACGGGTAATAAAGGCTACTCAGCATAAAAACGTACACGTTTTACCTGTTCTGAAAATACTATGAAGTGGATGACACCTTGGTATTGTTTAAGGTCACCCCAAAGGGCCAGAAACGGACGGCTTATAAACAGAGATGTCGCCATCCACACGATAACTCCAGGATAACCGACACCTGAAAATAAAGCCATTGAATCGTGAAGCAATCGGCGGCTACACGCGCACCCATGGGCAACGCGATGGAGACGCATTTTGGGGCGTTCACAAACAGGCCGGTCTCAGAAGACTACCGCGGTGACAGTCTAGTCCAGCTGTTAGAAATCCTCACCGATTTTGGCGGCCCGCTTATTTCACGAAAGCCAACCCCTTAGGGTACCGCAGCCAGACGAGGGAGAATTGAACACAAAGGGATGAAGGCACGGCAACTTGTAGCACGACGCAGCTATTGGACAAGGAGGAGGGGGAGGGGATTGGTTCGAGGGAAGTGGCTCCGGATGAATTTCAACAGAATAATTGGTTTTGCAGTCAAGTTGGAGATTCCCACATCGAAGACCAAACGGTTCTCGGCGTGCAGTGCAAACCATTCCATTCCAAGTCAACAAAACCCCACCCAGCCTACAAATAGCTGGGCTCTACAATCCTCCTGAACGGTAAAGGGACGGAAAGATGTCGACTGCTGATCGAAGACTTCGGGAAAGGGTTGCAACCGTTGGGCCAAACGCAGTGAGATCAACCTCCGGGCAAGGTTGGCGTCTTTCTGGTGGCAACCAGTCCCATTTTAACCTACGGTCCCGGATCGTGGACGCTCCATGGAGAAGATAACAGAAAGATTGAAATATTGCGGCGAATTTCTCATCTGAACTGTCGCGACTATCACTTCAACGACGAGATTAGGCGCCGCTTTTTAACAACTGAGACACTTGCAATGGTCTAAAAACATCGAAGGTCGCGTCGTAGAAGCCACAATGCAAGCAGTAAAATCATCTCGCTGTCAAACATTCACCGTAATCACACTCAGATAGGCACTGGTATAGGCGCAGTCTGTCTGCAGTGATCTACCATGGAACCAGAAATGTCCTCCAATCACCCTTCATGACCAACTGCTAACCGAGACATCGTCTAATAGAAGAAATAGCCGTCGCGCAAAGCAGGCTGAAGCCCATGATGCTGCCTACCTTGAAGCGTTCCTGGGCGCGAGCGATGAGTTCCATGGTCTGTTGCATTTCCGTTTCTAGGAGGGAGGCAAGGTCACCCTCGTTGACGTCTTGGATGCGCGGTCGAACGTCCTCCATGAGACCGAGAATCTTCGAGAGGCCAGCCACGAGGTCATCGAGGAGGCGACTAGTTGTCGTGGAGACGTCGCCAGTCTGCAGGAGACTCACATCGCCCGCCTTCGAAAGACTGGAGTAGATTTCGAGGCCATTGTTTAGACTCCGGTTGCAGAGCGCTGACAATTCTACAAAACGGAAAAGATAGATGTATTGGAAATGGCACAGACGAGAGCGCGTTTACAGGTGTCGATTCTTTGACGAGTTTGGTGAAAACATAATCCTCTCAGACGAGACACGATCAATCCCAAGAGGGGTGTTCAAGTCGTTTGTCCGAACTTCAATCGAAGGTGTCGTTATTTTTTCAGTTTATTTACTGAGGCTTTGTAAACAATGCAGTTACCATTAGTAGTCCATAGTTGTATAGGGTCTTCCAAGTTCGAATTTATTCAAGCCGAATTTACCGCAATGATTGTAGTGAACGCAGTGATTGGTGATTGACGACGACATGCCACCCCAGTCACAGGGTCATAAACCAATCAGTGGCCGCCTAGACACCACCTCCAACCAATCGCTGTATATGTCAGAGGAGTTGGTGATAGAAAATCGCCATTATTACGAGACATTCATTATTATTTGTTGTTGGATTTCCGGGCGCAAGACGGCGAAGGATTCCAAAGAGCCCGACACGGCCGTAACTAAGGCGGTCGAGTTGTATTAAGAAAACGACCTTCTACCGGCGCCTCACAATGCATCTCCATCTTGTTTTCCCTGAGAGCCGATGTTGTCAAGTATACGTGCAAGTATACAAATTATTGATCACGAAACATTAACCGTGAATTCGTAACAGTGTCGCTTTTAGCGTCCAGGAAACTACGACACACTGCGATCACCGCTACTGCTACAATCAAACACGTTGCGCTGGAGCGACAAGTTGAACCCGAGGACGCCCTTCGAACATCAGTGGACTCGCAATCTGGGTGGAGGAGGAGGTGGTGGTGGTTTCGTTAGAGTGAACTCTCTTCAGCGATCACGCCACGTGAAAAAAACGTCTCCCGCACGATCACAGATCGCGAAAGTGAACACGCGCTTTCGTCTCCTGCGCTTCATGAATGTGACCAATAGAGCCTGCCTGGGTAAATTGTGGAATATTATCGATTTTGCTGGTAATTAGGGCAGCACATGTACACTAGTACCAAGATTCTTAACGGAAATGTCATAAATGAAGGCTGCTGTTGGTCAACCTCTGGTGGCATATCGCAATTCGGTCATTCCATATTTGTCTCGATTTATAGTTTCACTCGAACAAGTGAAGCAGGAACTAAAAGTCGGTTTTCAGATATAGCATTCTTATATTTTTATGCTAGAATCGTGACCTTGCAATTATAAACTGCGGACAAGGCTGCTAATTGAGTGGGAGCTGCTTACCATCACATTTCTCGATCGACGAAGCGGCGTTGGAGACGGCCTTGGCATGAAGCGCCGCGCGGTTCAGATGGGCCGCAAGGTTAGCCACTTGAAGTGCCGCCATCTCTGAGTCTGCGAGGAGCAGCACACACGGTGAGAGGAGGCTTACGAGACACGGGCGAGAGAGAACGGAAAACTTACGTGGAGCTGCAGACGAGAAGGGGGTGGGTGGGGAAAGGGTCGCCTTGAGAGCCCTGGCATGGGCAATGGCTGATGTTGTGAAAGAGTTGACGATTTCTGCGAGAAAAGCAGGCGGAAGTAGGGATCGATTAAGAAATGGGGAGATAAAGAGGGGAATAACAACAGTAGAGTTGACAAAATCGGCGGCCCAGGTATCTGCTTCGATTTGCAGTCAATCCTCACAGGGTCAAACCTCACATTAAGGTTTCATCAATGGACCCTGCGAAGCACTGGGCATTTGTTGGTTCCCATTGATCAATTTCACACGACAACGTCTACTAGTCTTGCTTATACGCAACGATGTAGCATAGCAGCATGGCATGTTTCCTCTCCGGCAGAGCCTTCAATGCAGTTTGTTGAAGCCGATTTCTTTAGGTTAAACGGATGCCCTGAGTTTTGGACCCTCTGTGGGGTATCCAGTGGAGTGTCTAGGCCCTCCACTCAACGCCACTTACCGCTTCTCGTATATCAGGAGGCCGCTCCATTCTAGTTTGCGTCCGACCAATGCTAAGCCGAACGCTATACCGCATAATTTCCACGAGAACGACAGCAATTCGGTCAAACCCCATTTGCCCTGATTTTTTGGTCAACCAGAAGAGGTGAAGCGGGAACTCAGAGACCGTTTTCATAAGTAGTATAGCAACTTTGTCATGTCCATCCTCTTGACCTTAGTAAAGCGAATATCATTATTCTTATACATTTAATGGCTCTTCGCCCCAGCTGTGCACTACCATGTGCGGCCGAGATACACCATCGCACAAATATTTGTGCCTACCTGAAAGCCATCCTAACCTACGGCTATGAAACCTGACCAACGTGCGTCCAAGACACAACGAGATTAGATGGGCGGACAACTAAAACGTGGATCGACACCGTCAAAGCGGACTGGGCCTGTGGACGGTCTTCTGGGTGCGTCGCCAGAAGAAGAACAGGACTACCATCTGCTCCGATCTGCCTCCGATAAGCGTGCGTGACATCCACGAAGCCGCTTTATCCTCTGACAGGATATAGAAGCGCCAAAGAAGAAGAAGAAGAAGCAGTACCAAAACGACATAGAAAATGGGACAAACCGGGGCAACTCCGACACTGGATGAATTCAGAGTCCCCCCTTGCGGCCGTTCCATTGAGGAGAGCGGAGATGGCGCGAGTATCGCCAGCGGCCTCCTCGCATGCCTTCGAGAGGAGACGCGTAGTCAGACGGCTACTGGCAGTCTGCTCGGCGGTTGTCATGGCAACGCGTGCATCGGCGAGCTCGGCCTCGAGAACGCGACGCGCCTCCTGCCAGCTGACCTGGTCCACCTGCAGAGAGGTCAAGCGCTGCTGCAACTCTGCCAGCGCCGCCTCCGTCGCCTGCAATACAGAAAGCGACCAATCAACACGAGGACAGTCACGCCAGCGGATGGCCTCGATGAGAGGCGCCTTCCCCAAACTCCGGTTTGAATAAGGACGATTCGGAAGATTGCTTTAGATTTTTGTTGAATCTCATGGCTCTTGAAAATAATTGCTAATTTCGCTTACTTTTTCCCATTTTATTATTGCTCTTCCTCTTCCTCTTCCTCTTCCTCTTCCTCTTCCTCTTCCTCTTCCTCTTCCTCTTCCTCTTCCTCTTCCTCTTCCTCTTCCTCTTCCTCTTCCTCTTCCTCTTCCTCTTCCTCTTCCTCTTCCTCTTCCTCTTCCTCTTCCTCTTCCTCTTCCTCTTCCTCTTCCTCTTCCTCTTCCTCTTCCTCTTCCTCTTCCTCTTCCTCTTCCTCTTCCTCCTCCTCTTCCTCTTCCTCTTCCTCTTCCTCTTCCTCTTCCTCCTCCTCTTCCTCTTCCTCTTCCTCTTCCTCTTCCTCTTCCTCTTCCTCTTCCTCTTCCTCTTCCTCTTCCTCTTCCTCTTCCTCTTCCTCTTCCTCTTCCTCTTCCTCTTCCTCTTCCTCTTCCTCTTCCTCTTCCTCTTCCTCTTCCTCTTCCTCTTCCTCTTCCTCTTCCTCTTCCTCTTCCTCTTCCTCTTCCTCTTCCTCTTCCTCTTCCTCTTCCTCTTCCTCTTCCTCCTCCTCCTCCTCCTCCTCCTTCTCCTTCTCCATAGAATCACAATCGCAGCCCTTTTGCGATCTTCTCGGCATTATAATCCACCGGATTCTCAAGAAATCGGCTATAAGCACGTCTAACCCTCTTACGGTCATCTTCACCAGAAAAATTCCGACAACCTCTCCAAGGATCACAATCGAAGCCTGCGTTACCCCTAAATCCTTGAGCTACAGTGGATGCCGTGACCCGACTTCACGGTTCGAGGCCAGAAAATGAGAGGTCCAGCGATTGCTCCGAACTCTTTGAAACAGTGATAACTGGGGACTCGGGATTACCTGGAAACAATAGGAAGGATAAAAAAACACCGAGCGCCATGACAATGCAGTGGAATGATCGACAGGATAATGCCGACGATGCGAGCCAGAACTGTAGTCATTTAAACGAGACTTCCAATAAAGCGTTTCGCACAGGCAGGGATTTGCGTGTGGCGAGCGCCCGAAATGAGATGATTCCAGGAGCCTGTCGCGTCACCTGTTGCAGCCTCCTCCTCCTCCTCCTCCTCCTCCTCCTCCTCCTCCCTCCTCCTCCTCCCCTCCTCCTCCTCCCTCCTCCTCCTCCCTCCTCCCTCCTCCTCCTCCTCCTCCTCCTCCTCCCTCCTCCTCCTCCTCCCTCCTCCTCCCTCCTCCTCCTCCTCCCTCCCTCCTCCTCCTCCTCCCTCCTCCTCCTCCTCCTCCCTCCTCCCTCCTCCTCCTCCTCCTCCTCCTCCTCCTCCTCCTCCTCCCCTCCTCCTCCTCCTCCTCCTCCTCCTCCTCCTCCTCCTCCTCCTCCTCCTCCTCCTCCTCCTCCTCCTCCTCCTCCTCCTCCTCCTCTTCGTCTTCTACCGTCAGTGGATAGCCAGTTCAGAATATATTGGAGGGACGCCAAGATAGAACAGATTGTGATCCAGTTATGTTTCGAAAGAGGCACCCCGTAAACAGTCGGCAGTAAACTTTCGCATATTTGCGCGGTTCTCTCCTACCAGAGGATAAACCGACTGCTTCATGGACGGAGTTGTCTCTCGGGAATATTTTTCAAAGTAACGGTGTCCCCTCACGCCACTACGTCCGGCTTATCATTTGGTGGTCCAAGGTCATTCACGAACGAGAGAGACGCAAAACCATCGGGCCGCAGAAGACAGCAACAAAATGGCGACAGGAGGATAAACCGGCTGCTTCATGGACGGAGATGCCTCTCGGGAATATTTTTTCTGGTAACGGTGTCCCCTGTCTCAAGATACACCCCAGGGGGATGCTGACCTGGCAGTCGAACCCAGCTTGTCCTTCACCATCAGAGCGACGAGGATGCTGACCGCTAAATCATCGGGTGGCCAGTTGCCAGCATTACACCCTCTCCTGCCTACCCGTCCCCTGCCCGCGAGGGGAAGACGATTACCAAAGTTTGCAAACAAAACTACATGGAAGCTAGAAATGGCCGGGCACACCGACCCTTCAGACTACACTAAACCGCGGAAGCAGCAACACATGACCGCGGACTGACAATTACACTCGCATTGAAACAGCCGACGGCGAGCTTCAACTACCCCAGGGAGAGATTCGCCCAATATAGCGAGGACAGGTTAGCCATCAGCAATCCTCATCGAGGTACTGGTGACCGCATTTACGAAAATGAGCAGCCCAGAGAAACACCCAAATGCTGGAACAATAACAAAAGCAGGCATCGGAACCAGCATTTAACTGCTCTCATGGAGACAATTTAGTCTGATTCCGCACACAGGAGCATACGTCAACAAGTCGACTCGTCGAATCACGTTGCATCACTACGGGTGAAACACGTTCATCAAATCCGCTTAAACGAGTCATTGTTTGCAACGTTATTGTCATAGAAAGTCAATTGGTGTTGCGATTTGTGTCATTCTGACAATATATGGCAACAGTTATCGCCGGAGGTTTATAGTCCGTTTTGAAATAACATCCAGACGGCACAAGGCTGGGCGTCCGATTGGTCCGAACAAGTTAGTCCGCGCGATCCAGTAAACCAATCGCAGAAGCGAGATCTTGACAGTGGTGATGCACTTTGTTTACAGCAGAGGGCTCAAGGTCACCAGAGTACCCGGCGGGAATTGCTCAAAACGCGCGGATGCGAACGGTAATTTGAGCGTAAATTAATGAGAAGCAATTGCTGTAAAGACTGCCGAAAGTGAAACGCAGAGTGCTATTTCTGCGGATCTTACCAACCGATGATGCCACCATCTCGAACACCTACATGGCTTCTAGAAGCTTCTACAACAAGCCGTGAAGCTGCCCAGATGCCTACCTGTGCGTTTGGTGAGGGCGCCGCGGCAGTCCGCAGTTGGTCAGCCACCAGCTGAAGTCCGCCAAGCTGAAAAAACCAGCAAAAACAACAACAAACAATGAGATTGACGTCAATAATCCTAAGATTTTCAGTATCCACCACCCCACAGCTTCGTTCGATCAAGAGGCATCTCCAGGCTTCGCACAGTTGAAGGCAGCTGTTTGCAACCGGGGTGTGGCCACTGCAGCTGCCTTGGAGCCAATGGCGCGAGTCGGCTGTCCCATGGAGACTGAAGACCGGGTTTGGGGGACCCCGCGACGGACAGAGGGACTACTCCTACCTGGTACGAAAGTGCAATAAATCATCGCCCTGGGCATGGGTGTAGCGGTCCGCGTAGCCAGTAGGAGACAGGTGGGTTTTAAGAGGATAAAAAGGGCTGAGATACGAAGAGGGAGAGACTCGCCTTTTTCAGGGTGGCGACGTGCTCCTCGCGCAGTTTGCCGTAGGCGTCTCGCACCTTTATGTACTTCTCCTCGGATGCGTTCGAAGTGGAGCTCCTGCTCTGAACATCCCTCACCAAGGTCGTCAGTTGCTAGGCGAAAAAAGGACAATTCATACAGTTACTGACGACAACCGACGCCTCTGGCCGGTTGAAGCCGCGGGAATCACGCCCCAGGCAGATACCTAGGCGAGGAGCCGGTGACTCTTTCCGGATTATCGATCGACACGAAAACCGACGTCTCTGGCCACTTGAAGCCGCAAGATGGGGTTTGCTCGACAGAGCAGAGGCTTGGGTTCGAATGAGGATCAGAAACCAGCATAAAGTGGAACACGAAATGAGCAAATCCATCGATGGCGCGCAGAGAAGACATATAAAGTAGGGTACTTGACGAAGCACTACGCAGTTGCTATAAAACCACCTCCGCTAGATAGATGAAGACATTCTAGGCAGAATGACGCGAGATTTTAGACAAGTCTCGAAATATGGCTCCTTTGTGGGCGCAAAAACACGGTCATGAGGACCAGATGGACTCGAAAAGGCCAGTCCAGTTAACGGACACGCGGCCAATTCGTCAGCATAGATTGGACCCCCGCGAATGTCGGGTGAACTTAAAAACTAATTCAAAAGGGCAACAAATCCATAGAGAATAACAATTGGTATTAAATAGTTCTCTGAAAGTTCTGGTTCCACCTGAAAATCGGAAGGGAGGGTAAATGGCGGAATCGCTAGAGGTTTTAACGCGGCATCGTATTCCAGGTCGCCGTGTTGACCGTCGACAGGTCAGGAAGACGTTCAACCAATTGGCAATAACCTCACGGGACCGCACCGAGATAGGCCTGCGGACAAAGATTGGTGTCTTCCGCCACATACGGTTGCGAAACCCGGCTAATGTGCGTCGAGAACACAAGGAGATTGGAAGTATTCGATCACTGCGATATATCTCGAAGGCCGACTAGCCCCCCAACAACGAAGAAATAAGGCGTCGCTGTGCATACCCAGAGAATCTGTGAGCCCTTTTACAGCGCCGTCGACTGCAGTGGATAGACTACGTTTAACGCCGGACAAACCAGGACCCTTCAAACCGGTGACTCTCGCCGACACCTTGGCGCCGAGTGGCTGGCCACTAAGAAGTTCGTGGGCGATCAAAATCGCCATGGAACTAGGAGGCTTGCAGTCCGTCTAGGACGTGCTCCGCTGAAGCAAGAACGCGACAACAATCTGTTCTGTTCCAGCCAGGCGTCTGATCGCCACGGTTCGCGACATCCATGAAGCAGCAACCGGTTCATCATTCCAAAGGAAATAACCGCGACAAAGTAGAATACGACGTAAAATTAGTATCGCCAACCGATTTGACCAGCAGCTAGTCTGCCCTGTGCGCCACTGGAACCAGCGCCAGACCCCTATAGGTTTAGCAGGCCGGATTCAGGTCGGTGCAGCAGTCGGTTTGCGCCATCGCACGACCTAGGCGTGGGTTTGTTTGGGGGAATTTAAAGTCTAACAGACTAGGCGTGGATTTGAAGAGATCTGCGTTCTGATAGACTAGAATTGAGGGAATGGGAGGTGGGAACAAGCAGACAGAATGGCGACGAATTATTGGCGGGACGACGTTGTCTATCTTAAGAAGACTACAAAGATGGGAAACTGTGGAAGATGCAGAAGAGAATTCGATGTTGCAACGGAACCCAAGATGTAGCAATGCACCGTGAGTTAAGTGGTATCAGCATTAATCGCCGGAGTGCATTGTTTCGCAAATCATCGGCACACCAGAAATGCGAAGGGTCTTCACAGCGAGCAGAAATCCAATTCGAGAGTGCGATGAAACCAATGAGAAGCATTTAGGGCAGAGATTTTGTCTCCGTTAGGGTTCATCTTGTTGTGTAATATAATAATCATTCTAATCGATTTAGAAGAGCACTAGGTATTAGGTTGGAGAAAGAAGGATTACAAAATTTGAAAAAAAAACATTTATAAGTGAACACATACGACGTCCCGTGATTAGAATAATACCATCTCAGACATTTTATATTAAAACGTGGTAGTTTGTTATAATTGAACTAAAGATACGAAGAGAACCACTTGGTAAAATGATTCCAGATACACTCCAACCTATTCACAGTGCGCAACATTAATCACGAGTGACTTGGCAATGGTGACGCGAGCATCACATGCATAAACAACCGTCAGTCTGTGCCACGGAATGGCTCCTACCCCCAGTCAGAGATACCGGGCATCCTGGACTCAACCTCCGCGGGTTTGAGCCCTCGAGGCAACGCAGGGAGTAATATGACGTTGCAACAAGAACTACGCATTGTTGATCTGATTAAATTGGAGCTGAGGGAAAAACCACGAGAGATGATGACCAAAATATAAGCAACAACAACAAACCTCGTCCTGTCTGGTCTTAACCTGCACCAACGCCTTAATCTCTCCTTCCAGGGTTCTGATCCGTTCGTGAAGGTAGCCTTGGTTTGTGGAGTTCTAAAAAAAGATGTATTTACACGTATTCTGTTAAACACGTGATCAGCCTTATTCGTCAATTCACACTTTTTTCGGGAGATCGATATCCAAAATGTGGTCTCTTGATGGAACGTCAAACCCTAGCGGTTTTCGGGGTTTTCTTTTATTCACCCGATTGGTTTTTAACCCAAAATGTGTTGAAAAGGGTGGAAAGCGAAGAAGAAGAAGAAGAGTAGCAGAATGCATGATTAAAGATGTTGGTGTTTTCAATGGCGACAGCCTTCGGTTCTAGGTGCCGTCAGCCAAACCACCCAAACCGCTCTCTTTAAAATTTTGCCCCTCGCAGCCCAAATAATGTAATTACAATAGATTCGAAACGGTTGAATACGAGGCGGCTGGGTCGGCTACTTGATGATTTGGGGTTCGCACACTACCACCACACAAGGCGTATTGTTTGATTGCCTGACTCGGGAGTTGAACCCGGGTTCTCTCACGACAAGGTTAGAACACGAACCGCAACACAATTGGGCGAATGGACAACCCCACCATATTAATCAATCCCTCCTTCTCCTAGAAACACAAAGGATCCGGGACTCCGAAATCGCTCGATGATTACAGGCGTGCGCTCCACTTCGTCCAGTTTATGATTCGGTGGCTTGATCCGGGATTCGAACCCGCGTTCTCTAACGACAAGGTTAGAACACGATTGGGCAGCTGGGCACCCCCACGCGGAATTATACCCCACGACGAGACCCACTCCATTTATCGATCCCTCCTCGTCCTCAAAGCACTCTGGATGCGGAAGTTGAGTTGGCTTTCAAATCGCGGATAATGCCACTGTCGGTTTCCAGCGCCAAATGCCTCCAATTAGCTGGAGTATGATGGACGTGCGCTCAGCTGTTCACAGACACCCTGGGCAGTTGATGGTACACAACGCGACACGACCAAACTCTGCCAATGTGCTGTCATTTTCACGTATATGGCTTATTTTATCTCCCTCTCTGGAGTCAGGTGGAGTATTTCAAGCATCATTTTGATTCACAACGCCTGTGCAAAATCAATCGGGGCAGGGCGTGGTTGAATTACGTTATCAAAGAAAGCTGGCGGGTTTACCACCAATCAATAATAGCTAATGTCAAGGCCGTCAATAAGCCCGAGTCACTTTATGTAAGTGATTAAACCAGCAATAACTAATAAATTGGCAATGACCTTGCGAAGGTGACTACTGTCTGCCGACCTACAATTATTTGATGCGAGAATTGTGCGTGACCGCGCGCATTAATTACCCAGCGGTCATGTCGGCTTTGGTTTCTGCTCACAGAGAGTGATATCAGTCGTTTTAAACTAACCTCATTCTGAACACGTTGGATCTCTGACTTGAGCAGCTCAATTTCCAGCATGTATTCGTGTCTAAAATACAAAATACTAAGAATAATTGTTGTGGCTTTATTGAGGTCACGAGGACCAAAACATTAAGCATAAAACAAGGCAGTATAACAAGTATTAGACATGAAAATCGCCTTTTAGTTCCTGCTTCACCTGCTCTGGTGAAACTAAAAATCTCTACAAATGAGGAATTGTCGAATTTCGATATGCCACTGTTCTTGTGGTTATTGAACGAGAGCATCCACAGGCCCCTAGAAAACGAGATTATTTTAAAAAGCCTACGGAGGTTTAAAAAGTCAGAACATTTAAAGCCGGGAAAAATATACAATAAGGGGAATTATACAGGCATGGACACAGGTTTTTATATGGCTAGAGCTTAAACTAAGTCGCCTGAACCGACGAACTAGGAAGCAGAGTCGACGTCATTTACCAAAGACGGCATCCACATGACCACTCCATGATAACCGACTGTTACAAATAACGCCGAGGAATTTCGATTTTGAGCCGAAGGCGAAATTATGGAGTGAAGAGATTTCAGAAGTGTCAACATTAGCCCTCAGGGAAAAAGTAATGGAGATGCATTTTGAAGCATTATCCGAAGACCACTTGAGTACCTCAGTGACAGCAAAACATTACAAGGACGTGAAAATGCGTCACAAATTCTATTTTTTAAGACATCATTATTGAAATTACAAACTTTGAACACCGTTTCAGGGATTATGGCCTGATACAAAAAATACTAGTCCCATTTTTTCATTCGAATGCCCCCAAAGCCCCCACCAACACAATATGGGGTCTATTCTCTCAGGCCAAACAGGACACTGGACAGGGTGAACCAAACGGCGTTGCTGGCTTTACACTGACTCACTTCGCGATCACGAACGACTTAGCTCTAGTTTCAACACGAAAACTCGATAAAACTATTTCTACGTCAGCCTTGGCTGACCCCAGTGCTTTAGAGTGGCATCTTATTGTGTGCAGTTACTGACTGGGCAAGAGAGCCGAGGGGCTGAGGGGTCGCAGGTGGCGGGTAATCGCTGCCGCCGAAGAGTTCCGCCTGACCCCCTCGGCCACCGAAGTAGGTGTCGAACTGCTCACTTATCGCCTCATCCGAGGGCTCCTGTGGGCCGGGATTCTGCAAGAAAGAAAACGGTGCAGCAGTTAGACTCCTCACAATGTTCGCGAATGACACTGGGTTCGACTGCCAGGTTAGGGCACTAAAGATAAGCCGGGCGTTGCGGCGTCTGCGATGCAATCGAGTGACTTGGAAGCTGTCGGGTGGTGGCGGAAACCGGCATTTAATGACCAGCTCGAGTTCCACGTGTGTGGTCACACAATAAACCCAATAATGTCCATGGGAATGTCATATATGAAGCCGACGCTTCTTCGTGGAGGAGCGAACTTGAAAGAGTAACGCAAGAGCACAACATTCGACTGTTTCGTTCGCTCCGTTGTGCCGCAAATTACTACTAGCGGATGAGCCGGGCCTGAGTGTTGAATGTCAAGTGCTGTATGGCACTGCGGGGGACGCCGCCAGTAAAAATATACCCGAGAATCTTCGTGGTAGCAGCCAATGAAGCCGGCTTATCCTCCAGTAACCGGGAAAATTGGATTGATTTGTTTAACCTGAATTCGGCTTCACCCCAGGCAAACGTCCTTGTTTCCTTAGCGGCTGTGTATTCCAAGGGATGCCCATCAATGGCAGGCCATATCGTCTCCAGATATGGCTCAGTTTAGGATAGTGGCGCCTTCGAAGGTAATGAGGTTTTAAGTATTCGATAATTGGTCTCTACGACCAATCTCTAAAGCGGAATGGCGTGACCAGCTCTCCAACAGCGGAATAAGACTCCGCCGTGCAACCACGGAGAAGCTGTCAATCCTTATCGAACGCCGTCGGCTGCAGTGGTTCAGTCACGTTCCACGGAGGCCAGTCACGGACCTACGAAGGGCGCAGCTGGAGTCAGAACGGGACACCAATCACCTCCGTCTTATCCGGTTAATCCTCTCACCGGAGATTGCCGCGACAAAGAAGAAGACTCTTCAAGACTCAATGATTAGAAAGACAGTGATGTGTTAGCACCTGTATATCTCAACGATGCGTCAGAATAGCGCTCCACCAAATGCGTTCTACCCTGTGCGTCGCACCGACAAAAAACTTCAGTTCCGAAACCTTGCTACCACTGCGCGTCAAAGACACAAGGAGATTGGAAGTATCCGATCACTGGCGCCGACGACAAATAACAAAAGCTGACTGGCTTCAACGGTGAAATAAGACACCGCCGTGCAACCACGGAGAAGCTGTCGACCCTGTTACAACGTCGTCGGCTGCACGGACCTTTCAAACCGACGCCTCTCGCCATTAACTTGGCGCCGAGGTTGGCGCTGCCGGAGCCGCGGGCAGGTTCGAGCAGCTGGAGTCAGAAGTGGAGAAACATCTGCCCCGACATAGTCTCTGATAGCCGCGCCTGGGCGACAACGGTACGCAACATCCATGAAGCAGCAACCGGTTCATTCTACCTCAAGGAGATGGGGAAGACCGATCGGAGTTGAGTGTGCCAGGTGGGTGCAACGTCCAGGACGACATAAATCGATACATACACAACGAAGCAGCAGATCTAGCATCGTGACGAGGCGGATTAAGTCGCATCGGCATAGCCGGCGAGGATTGTGCGGGCATAACGCAAAATAAACAAATGCAGAACAAACTGCAAACTATACAAACACGACCAAAGGTCACTGCTTATAACTCACCTCCGAGGTATTGAGATCGACAATTTGAGCCTGGATATTTTCCTCTGAATTTTCAATGACTTCGATTGTTTGAAACCCATCGCAATTGCCGGAGTCCAGAAAATTTGGAGGGCTCTTGAGATTAAAAAGGCAACAATTTTCAAAGTGGAACTTCAATATATATATATGCAGAGCCCATATATAAGGACCCATATGAGGAAAGTAACGCTACAGATGACCCGTGCAACTGAACACGCAATTCTACTCATAACTGAACGAGCGCTTCCTGAAGGTATAACCGAAAGACAGTAAATTATTGGGCGTGAAGACAAAAAATAGTTTAAACATGGTACGTTTCAACAAAGAATAATTACGAGAAGGTGTACTTACGTTTGCTAAAAGTGGAATAGTCAAAAATTTGCAGATGTAAGGGAAGGTGTTGGCGCGAGCAAAGAAGCGCTCAAGGGTGTAATAGAGACGGTTGAAACGGTCGCGGTGTCCTGTAAGCATGTCTGGCGAGACAATGGCATGGAGTTTGATCATGGCCTTCAAAGAGAGATCGTAGAGGGCGGCGCAATCTTGAACACATTGGGAAAGAGCAACCAATCGGCATTGGTTACTATTATTGGTGGTCATGCCGGTGCGATCGATATTCGCAAATACAATGGGTTGGAATTTTAGCAGGGTCTCTAGATAGTCCAGCAACGCCAGGCAGAAGGTAAATCTGAAATAGAACGCGAATAAAAAACGCAAGTTTAACGCAACACAAGTCACAGTTAGAAGTTATTAGAAGAATTCCTTGTCGTAAAATTATACACCAATGCTTTATTATCTTTAAAAAGGCAATAAATAAAGAAATACGAAAATTCTATACACCAGATTGCATATTATTATTAGAAGGAACTTACTGATCATCTGGAGTTTGGCAAATCGATTTAAGAATCGACTGCTGTGATATATCAAAGTCTCCCGGAATGGACGGATACTAAGGAATTATTTTATATCAGAACATCGACCTACTTTTCGATGGAACGCCAGTTTTCGGACAATAACATTAGTTAGTTCAGGAATAAGAGTGCTATACCGCCCGGGAAAGGCAGCCTACAACAATAATACCAATTTGAAAAAAATACCCATGTTCTCTTTATATCCTCCAAAGTTGAAATCTTTTTGGGAGCGCAACGTATGGACTGAAAAAATTAAAGCGTAAAACGTTTATCATACTTTACCTCTTGGTGACCACTTCGCATTACTTTATGAAGAACAATGAGATATTTCCAGCAACAAATTTGATTAGTAAAAACCTGCAGCTCTGGTAGTACCCGGTACAGAAAACAGGTGGACTTTTGATAATGCGTCTCAAGGATAATTGCCCGAACATGTTTGGGTTTCGGGGCTGATTCAAACCCATTAATTGCCTTTTGCATGTGTGTAAACTATATAATAGAGCCATTGAAACACAAATTTACCAAAGCTTTAGGCGACCGATCCTTTTCAAAAGACATAATGAAATAACTACTAAAAGAGGTAGCTTCAAGTTGGCGAGTAAACGGTTCCAGCGACCAATTTGATATATCGCGAGATCGAGACGTTTCAAGGTGACATAAATCATGAGCATCATACGATATGATGGGACAAAAATACATTTATATTTTAAGAAAACAGCTAAAATATACACAATTAGCTGATTATGATATACCAAATTTATTTCATTGAAATACAGACTTAAAAATAATTTGTTTGGAAACAAATACTGAATACGACAACAACGATTTTAAAATGGGTGTAATTATACGCTACAAAAAAGTATATTCCTTTGTATTATATACTTTTGTTAACTGTTAAAGCAATGCACAGTGGATTCAGTGTCTTTAAGTTAACTTTACCGATCAAGGTTGCGTTATTTGTTTTACTTCCTCATGACGCTTGCGCACGTTACACCTTACTTGTCAATTATAGGTCCTGTCCTACTTCCACTTATTAACCTATGGGATTGACAAAAATGGACGACCAAAAATTTATTAAAATAATTGGTCAAACAGAATTAACAAACGTTTCTTTATCTGACGATTTGCAAGAAACTGGCAAAGATAAACCCAGATACGTCGCTGCACCTGAGTTTACTTGTAGAAAATCCATCCAGAATGGACATGCTTCTCCGCAAATCCACAGAACCGCAATAGATTCTAGCAAAGTCAATCAATATGGAGATTGCTCCGATTCGCCAATATCGATCTCACCGAAGTGCAGTATTTCAAATGGCCAAATGTGCGGGCATTGGTAATTTGTGCATAGAAAGGAATTAATTTGAAACTTATTCTGTGATCGAATATATACTTGTTTTTTTCTATTTAAAAGCTAACCTAGGGGGGGTGGTTTTTGACCTTCTTGTCATCAAGTATGCCATTTGACTTTTGATTTATTTATTTTCTTGAGGACACCAAATAAATCTGTGAACTGTTTCTTCGAATCGACAACTTTTCTTCATCAATATGGTCGCCCGTGGTGTGTTAATTATTGAATGAGTTTGCAAATATTACGACTTTCTAAGAAATTATAAATATTGTTGTGCATAGCGGTATTATCTCAATTGACCGATTAAAATTCACATATATTTAAGACGCGTAATATTTAAGAGTAAGATTTGCATGTTAATATTGATATAAATCGTTATTTAGGTTTACGTTTTTTTTCAAGCGAGGCCCCCCCAAAAGACCCAACGGAAGCAAAGCACCAACAGAAACAACTGGACCAAATCAGACAAAATATTCTGAAGAAGCGTAAGCGAAATTTCCAAATTAATTATGCGAATAGCCGATTTCTATGTATATTCAATATCCTGATTATTGAAGAAACAATATTAACATTATTAAGATAATTTAAATTCGATTGAAATTTGTATTTAAGCCGAAACATCAATGTATATATGAGCTCGTGGTAGCCGCTTGAAAAACAGTTGTTTTTTATGAATAAAACCAGGTTGCAAAAAAGGCGTGTCCACCCCCTCACCTTTGCGATATGGGTTCTAGGCGTTGCTGTAACTTTGGAAAAAATTATCGAAACAATGTTTGACAGATATTTTCATCCCTACACATCGAAGCCTTATACATATTGCAAGTTGTCCCATTTTACTTGTTCCATCCTCTAGAGAAACAAAGAATTTCAAGAATCGTGGAGGAACAGGAAAATCGTCATGCCTATAACACTCGAATGAAAAACCTCGAGGTGTACTGGCGCACGACCATTCTGCCGAATTTCTCCGTCGTTGGGCAAAGTAGTCGCGTATACGACCTCTGGTGGCTGGGTACACCGCCGACTATTCGGTCCGAGGTATTTTGCGATTGTATTTTTCATCGTCTATCGCGAGCCTTATTTAACTGATCATATTTTAATTCATATGTCCCTCGGTTGGAAACTACTTAAACGAGAGACGACTATGGGAACAGAAATTGGTTTTGTGTCCCGGTGAATTGATTATAAGACCCTGCACTTAATCAAGCATATATAAAAAAAACAGAATGCGTATATGTATATGGCATGATGAGCAAAACGTCTACGTTTGTATAGAAGTGGCAATCTATAGTGAAAGCCCGCGTTTTTCATATTCCCGGGAGTGGGCGTTCGTGCCTACCCACTCACTTTACCACCAACATAACCCAATCAATATTTCACAATAATTGCCTTCACGCCCATTCGAAGACAAAAACAGCACATATCATTTATCCTCAATATTGAAAACTAGACCGTCGTTTAAACGAAAGAACCATTCCCGGTGGCTGCAGTGGGAAATTTACGATTCGACGTTTTAAACGTATGTAATCCACCCCCACCCCCCAAGTCCTTTTATTCATTTTAATGTGATGGTTTTTTCCTACTGAGGATTATCGTTTTCTTAAAATAAATATGGTCGCAGAAATCGTGTCCCAGTAGAAGTAATTGTTGTTACTGCTGTTGTTGCAAATCCTCAGTTCTAGATCAACGAATATTGTCATTTAACCACTCACCTCCACCCCCTCTCTGTCATGGTCAGAGGAGATTCGGTTAAGAAGTGGGCGTCGCCGCAATGAATTTGATCATCTTTTGTCTCCTCCGCCTCCGCTTTATCCTCTCCTCAAGCGGAAAATCTTTCGTACTTACAATAATGTTCCCATGGGACATTTTGTTGGTCTGTTGACGGCTTCTTGAGTTTGTTCCTCCAGTAAAACACATTTGTGCTTCCGCTATGCCACCGTCGCAGGATCGTTCAGTCACTAGCGGGAGTTCGAATTTTGCAGGACTAGTATCTCTCGCCGTGTTTACAGACCCGATTCAGCGGTGTAGGTCGGCGTTTTTGTTGGTGGTAGCACTTTAAAGGCCTCTACCACCAAGGATGTCCTCACTGAGACCAGCAGATATCGTAGAAAATAACATTTCTCTAAGTACACACGCAAACCAAATTGAGTGGAGCAAACCACGGCAGCGGTTCACGTTTAATCGGCTTTGAAACTGTTTATCGACCAATATGTACATACCGTTCGGATTCCTTATTTATCCATGGTCATGTTTGTCGTAAGCAATAGCAGTACGACCCCCGAAATCGATCAACTGGATATGGACATTCTAAAGCCCAAGAAAACAAAACATGAGATTAATGAAATGCAATTATCCGCTTACTACAACAGTTTACATCCCCTATTGTCATCTTAAACCAAATTCAACTCCATGGGGACTTATAATAGCACTTCAGGATGAGCTGGTATAGTAGAAGGCCCGTTTCTAAACCCATATTATTCAGGTTTGCATTTCCGTGTCAATGAATGGCGTCAACTGATGTCTACCTCTGCCTAGGAGAACGCACGACAAAAAGGTGGCACTATGGAGACCGCTGTTGCTCGAAGGTGACATTCCTTTCAAGGATAATCAGGCGCGTTATTTGAAGAGCTGGAATCGGTCGGCGTGGGGTGTCCGGTGTTGCGTTCGCGCAGCAAAATAGTTACATTTAAGTGCAATGCAAAAGGGCTTATTGGTATTTGCACGAGTGGCGTTGTTGTTGTCTATAACTTACTACTACTGCCTGCGTGTGTGCTCTCGCAAAAGGTTTACTAAATGACCCCCAGTGTGCATTTTTGTTTACGGTTTCCTGTCGCTAAACATGCTGGTTCTGACAATATCGCTACCCTAGACCCGCATAAGATGGAGTTTCCCTTCAATAACGAAAAGTGGAAGCCGTGGAATTAGAAACCCCCCTCCAAAAAAGTTAAATATTTACTTAAAACCATTTACTTTTTTTAATAATGTTTGGTGTTCTATAAGATCTGTTGAAAGTAACCTCATGTTATACGCAATTAAGCATTCGTCGAGAGCGATACTTATTGATCTTAAAATAAAAGAGTGTTACGCAAACATGAACTGAGGAATACTTAGCTTTAGAAGTGTAGGTTGAAATTCAATTCTGCGGAAGTCACAGAGCGTAATAATCTCATAATCCCACTATTTTCTCATTGGGCCGCTAGTTCCTTCTCCTCTCGCTATCTCCTCTTCCTCCTCTCACACTCTCATTTTTCTCCCGCCGATTTATAATTCTTTTTTTATTTCGTGCGGCCCTTTCTTCCTGCAAGAGGATGAGCAAAAGCGTCAATTATTGTTCCCGTGAAAAGTATTTTACTGGTAGTGGGGTCCCCTATGCCCCCGCTGCTAAATCAACCAATAAAAATCCCACCCACGTGGTCCACGTGTGGACCTACGTCTATTCATTAAATTCCGGATGATGCGGCAGCCGGTTTCCGCCACCCAGAGTCGCTGAATTACGGCCTGGCCGGGGGGTCGAACCCAGGATGCCGAACGCTACACCGTCAGGCCACGGCTACAGCCGGTCGCCTCGGCCGAAATCTCGACAGAATGCACGTGGAGATGATTGCTAGGATTCAACGCCTAAAAAAGTTGGCTCTGTTGCACCATCGCATGTATTCCTGCTGGTGACGTGCACGACGCGCATGATGCCTGGTTACGCAGGAGATGATGACGTCGACGACGATGTGATATCCACTTGATTAATTCCGTCTCGTGAAATAGCCTTATGTGAAATTTTTTTAATTGATGCCCACAGGCATGGAAGAAGATCATTGGAAATACCCTCGGCATCACTCGAGAGATCTTCGACGCCTGTCTGTCGCGCAGTCGCCACCAAATCCGTCGGCTAGACAAGGAGCGCCGCGCGACGGAGCGAGCCGAGATGGGGCAGACGGCCTTCCTCCACCGCACCTCCGTCCGCATCCCGAAAACATCCAGGATCACGTCGTCGTCGTTGACTGCCGCCGCCGCCAACACCACAACGATCAACACCACGCCGAGAAGGACACCAGCGGCACCACGCCACAGCGACAAAAGAGCTGGGCAGGGGAGCGACCTATTGTGCCGCCGCTCGATTTGACCACTTTATCAGGCACGGCCTCGCCCTCGCCGGCCTCTGGGATGACCTCACCGGCCCAATTCCTCCCCCTCTCCGCCCTCCCCACGGAATCGCAGGCGCGTAAGTCCGCCGATTACCCACCGGCAGGGTGCTTTCGCGTGCCATTTGCGTTGTTTCCTCTGGATAGTCTGTAATGCAACCTGGCACGAAAGGAGGTAAATGCTTTGCGCTTACAAGGGCGCTTCCCAAAGGTGCGGCAAGGAAGGCGGTTTTCTAGGCCTCGGGGTGTGGTTGCAGACGGCGGATGTGAGCTCGCGAAATAAGGGCAGTGACAGGCGGAGGGTTTGGTGAAATCAAAGCACTAATCCCTACAAACGATAGGCTACCAGATAACTGGGAAGGAGTGGCGTTATCGCTTGGGGGTCTTGGCGACCGTTGGAGTGAGTTAATTTCGTAGGCAGGTGCCGGTAGATGCTGTGTTTCCTTACCCCCGCCAGCATTTTTAATGATAATAATAATAATAATAATAATATTCGCTTTATTAAGGTCACGAGGACCAAAACGTTCATCATTCAAATTTACAATAAACAAACATGCTACAGCACGTAACGATTATACGTAGAAAATGCAGAATAAGTTTAGAAGGATAAAAGAAGTAACATCAAGGTAAATTAGCAAGAAAGGCCAATTTAACCCACGAAGTATATAAAGTTTGGCAAACGGGAAATGTCGGCCATTGAAAGGCCCTATCCAAAACGCGCGCCAATTTTGAAATAAAGTCCTTTTCCAGTGGGATATTGTGGTATCATAATCGTAACCAATTTCACGAGTTACCCCCTCCTAGATTCTCACATATTGGGTCACGACGGCTATATCATTTAATTCCTACAAGATTGACCGCATATCGCAATGCGGTCATTCCCTATTGGGCCGGTTTTTCGTGTGTACTTTTTTTGGGCGCACGCTATGGATAGGACCGTTCAATGACCACGATTACGTGTTGTAAAAACTTGCTGTACGCCGCGGGCTTTATTTGTTTTCTTGATTAAACGTGGCAATCTGATGGATAAATAGTCGATGCATTTATTTTCCGTTGTTTCACTTACTTATGATATTACGATTCGCGCATATTTCGTCAGGTGAAGCAGGAACTAAAAGACAATTTTCATATCTAGTACTTCTTATACTGTCTTGTTTTATGCTGAAAGTTTTGATCCTCGTGACCTCAATAAAGCCACTATAATGATGATGATGATGATTGATGCCTGTTGTTTTAACGGTCAGGCTTATCACTTTCGAACCGATTTCTAACAAGTCTGATGAGCACATTTACCTTGATATTTCGAACTAGCTGAACCCGGCAACGCCTTTCTGTTTCTCAGTTTAACTGCTTATATTCATGGAAAGCTAGATTGATTAATGTTTACTGGCATATAAATTGGTAACCGAAAGACACACACCAATAAGCGCGATCCGTGTGGGGTGTTCGCCTACTCTAAAACTTGCTGGACGGATTGGAATTGTTGCATGAGGATCGATTGTTGCATTTTCAGTTCACGCTTAATTTAATCCCGATTGTTAATGCCGCTATTCTGGATCGAGGCGATGCCACTTGGGGTCGCGTGTAACTATATCCGGTCATACGGGATCATATCCGAGCAGCGTTGAGCATGCCATTGGTTGTCGCAAAATTGGTGAAGTCAACTGATGTTTGGGAGTGCACCTAACGCAGTCGTACCGAGAGGCCATCGAATATCTCTTTGGGAATCTGTCAAGAACTTTCGGAGATAACTTGCAAATACAGTTAGGCGTTTGCAATCATATAGATTATTCGTAGTTTATTCAGGGAATCTTAGCGCTCGTCATCCCACAATGATATATGACCCCCGAAGCAACAACACTTTTTGGTCGATTTCCAATTTTACAAAGTGAACAAAAAATAGGAAGGAAGACAACAGCATGAAAGGTCTTATCGCTTGTAAATTTGAATGTTGAACGTTTTGGTCCTCAAAGTGCCAATAAGCAACTTGCATTAATTCATAATAATTAAATATTTTGGTTTGCAATTGGTAAAGCAATAGGGACTATGGCCACAATTCTTCTCATTAAACTGGCTTATCGGACTAATATCGGTTATTTGAGGTATCGTATTTTGATCTTTTCTTAAAGACACATAAAACACCTCAAGAGATTTTGAATGGGAACATAATTCAAACAGGCAGTTGTGCTTCTGGGAATTAAAAGAGGCTATTCTCCGGCAATTCAATATTGAGATTTTGGGTATGGAAATTAGGCGGATTTTGATTGGCCAAGACCGATAGATTGTGGCACCGGCCAATGTATCGGTCAATCTAGTCTGTGAAGAGCAGTTAATGGTTAACTGCAAGCAATCATATCATTTTAAGCTGTCCCTTTTTTAAATGGTTCACGAAAAGTTAAACGATTGAAGTGACAGAAAGTCGTTAAATACGTGAATCGGCAAACTCCCAATGCGAGCGATCACAAGGCGACAATATCCATCGTACTCGTCACAACAGGATGAAGTCGAATACGTTAGTCGCGTAATGTCTCGAGAAAAAAGACCCACATACTCACTTGGTGAAGTGTGATGGTTACAATTGATGGTTTTTCTACGAGTGGAGCTGCGTTTAATGCGTGATAAATCCTCACATGTCATGTGGCGTGGATGTGTGGCAAAACGTTCAAGTATCCTTTGGCGAAGCGAAACTGACGTCCTTCTGTGGCTGACGTGTTTAACCCCCCACCCACCCCATCCAGGCCAGGATGCCAGCCTCCGGATAATTCGACTCGACGTCTCGCGAACCTTCCCCCAGATGGGACTCTTCCAGTCGGACGGCCCCTACCACCGGACACTCCATGACCTCCTGGCCGCCTACGTCTCCTTCCAGCCGTCCGTCGGATACCTCCAGGGTATGTCCTTCATCGCAGCCATCCTCCTGCTCGTCATGGAGGGGGACATCTACGCGGCCTTCGTCGCGCTGGCCAGCATCCTCAACAGACCCACCTTCTACGCTTTCTACAGCCTCGAGGAACGAGAGGTGAGCGTGGGAGAGAGATTGAGGTTGGAGGGGGTTCCATGGTCTAATCAGCATCTCGCCCATGAAGGCTTTCGACTCATCTCGAGAATGGAAAAAATAGCCGATGGAGCTGTTCCTAATACGCGGTCTTTATTTTGATGGTTGTCAATGCCAGATTGGTTTATTCGTCATCTTTATGATCACAATCTGCGTCGGGTATTGTAATTATCGCTGGAAAGGAAACTGTTTAACCTGGAATGTGCTGTTATCTCTAGAAAGGCTTTATCACTTTCTACAAATAATAATATAATATTTTATTAAATAATTTATACTATTTGGTAAACCCTACTTCCACATCGAATATTACGATGAAGATTTTGTCGCCTGACCTTGAGAACATATTTTCTGTTCTTCCCGTTTTTAACTTTCAAAAACGTTTTCACAGATACCCGATCCAATGAAGCGCTTAGCCTGGTCCTATCCATTCCCCCTAATATGCCGGACATAGAGCCTGCAAGCATCTATAGACTTTGAGGCTGTCGATTGGTTGTGGCAGAAATAACCTGCAGCGCCCACTTTCACCTTCTCTTCGGAGAGCACTGGGAATGCCGCCTCGTGTAAAATTGTCTCGATAATCGTCATGGTAACACCCATAAAGCCTGTTCATCATCCCTCGTCAGATTCACGCGGTTTTTTGTTTAGTTCAACATATTCTGCAGATGAGTTAGTAGTCTATGTAGTCATGGATACTAAACAAATCCACTTGAAAAAACCCGTTTGCCTGTTGGTTGACGATATTTGTGAAGCTCTGTTGCACATTCAACTTAAAACGATCGACTTCGTCTTATAGGAACAAAATTGTGCCACAACATTGTGTCCATATGTTTGATCATTTCCGATTTACAAAGGCCAGTTTAAAATGCAATTATATGAGTCAAACTATCGAGTGGCTATGCATTCAGTACACCTCCACGCTTGCCACAGTTGATGGTTATCGCCATTTCGTCTTTTAGGAGGATATTCCTTAGGTTTTAACAAAATAACCTGGTTCTACAACGGAGATTTATTTCATGCCCCCATACTTCCAAGAGTCAAGCATTTTGCGAACCTCCACTCCTCGTTTGTAAAAAATAAATGTATAAATCGTTTGTCGAAAATGGTCTGCATTATCCGAAACACGTTGTGCTCTTAAGGGGTCTCATGTCGATTCGAATTCCAAAACCGGCTTCGTGGGGGTTACCATGTTGATATCCCAGTGTCACCCGAGGTGGTCTTACCTGAGAGTCGAACCCAGGTCTCTCATCAACAGAGAGAGGATGCTGAATCATACATTAAGATGCGAACATTTGTCCGGAGGCTTCGTCCTCTGCCGTCGATTAACTCAAACGCATTCTCCAAAGCGCATACGTTTAACGGTTACATAGTTTGACTATAAATTCAATACTATCTTGTCAATTGTCATCTCTCCTACCACTACGGGCTCGATTTATTCACCCCCTTCGCAGAGAGACCACTGAAATTAAATATGTTATGTTTTAGACTAGAAGATAAGCAAAGGGTGAAATTTTGGGGGGCATTTACAGACAGTCGCGTCCTTGAACTCCTGGCTTAAGCGGAGTTGGAAGTGCTGGTTCCGCTGAATCATTCAACACGCAATCAACAACCCAGTAGGGGCTGACAGAAGTCCGGATGATACAGCTGCCGGTTTCCGCAACCTGGAATGCAGGCAGACCGAGCTATGGCGATTCATTGGATCACACAAACCGTAAATTGCTTGTAGTTTGTGGCCTACTTCGACGCGTTCAATTCCCTGTTGGCAAGCAGACTTCCTCGACTTCACGCCCACTTCTCCCGGTGCAAGCTGGACTCCCGCCTCTACCTCTTCGATTGGCTCTTCACCATCTTTAGGTGAGCTTCAAATGGGCCTTTGTATTTCTGAGGCAGCTTCCTACAACAGTGATTCCTTATTCGGTGTTTAAATTGCGAAACAATTAGCTATTCGCCGACATACGTGGAGAAGATGATGATTGAGCACCCTTACGTGGGATGGAGTTCACCCGTGGTTCTGAAACACGGAGACGACCATTGTCCAGGAGGTTGCATGGATGTTGTGAAGCTGAACCTGTCAGAGTCGGGTTTTCGTGGCAATCGAGAATGCGTGGGCTCCACCAGGCATGTGTCAGCATGTCTTACTAAACTCACTCGTAAACCAAAACAAAACAAAGATTATCAACTGTTACCTATCAAATTAGGTGAACGCTTGATTGCCATATCAATGTTCCCTTCAGTGTTTTAAATCAAATTGTTTTCATTGGGTGTATTTACTCGGTTGCGTCGCAATGGTATGCGTGTCATGGTTGCACTGTTTAATATGTTTCAGCTAATCAAGGTGCCCCACCCTCTTTTACTTAGTCGTAGTCTACCTCTTGAAGTGAATTTGCGAATCTGGGACATCTTCTTTCGAGACGGCGAACCAGCTCTGCTGACCGCTGCGTTAGGCATCATGCGAATGTTCGAGAAACGTCTTCTTGCCAGTGACTTTGACGGACTTGCATCCTTCCTGACTGGGCCCATGCCCGACAGCATGGATCCCGACGATCTGGTACGGATCTCTATTTATCCATTCTAAGAAGCATTAATAACTCCTACGACTGCTACAACCACGAGTTGTTCCACTATTACAACTACTACTACGGCGTCAACTACTACCACTAACATCAATTTAACTCGGTGGGTTTAATTTAATTACCAAGGGTGTTATGCTATGAGAGAATTGTGATATCTGTGGGAATTAAGTGACCCTTTCATCCTATGCGCCAAAGTACACTAGCAGTATACGTGTAGGGTTCCTAGGAGGTTTCCAGATAATTGTCGCGCTCTGCAAAGGGAGCAACTTGTAAGGCGATGATTCATGATTAAAGACACCTCTGATTTCCATTGACAAATAGAAAGGGGGGTACCGACTCGAAAAAATTAATAATTATTAAAACTACAAAAAAAATTGAGTTTTTGTCATGACGCGGTTATTCGTAATTCGTCCAATCACATACTTTGATCGATTGGATGAGGAATATGCTTTTGTGCATAATTTCGAGCTGAATTGAGCAAAACATATTTGTGTAAGAGGAATCAAAACTTAACGAAAAATGTATGTAAATTATTTATGACGGTGCTCCCTTTAACTCCTGCAAACGTATTTTTCAGGCTGCTTCTATGCGTGCGTTGAATCTGAAAAAAACAACAGTCACGAAGGCAATAGAAGCGGCGAAGACAAACTCGAATGCTGACACACCTGTCAATAAGCTCCCAGCGAATCCCCAGCAAAAGACCCCAAACAGTGCCGCGATATCTGATTCTTCTTCCTCGGTGAATTTGTATGACCTTGAAGTGGGACTTGAGAAGGCCATCATGGATGATGCGGCCGCGGAAGATCCTCAGGCGCAACGTGGGTTCTGGAGTCTTCTGGGGATCTGTGGAGGTCGTCCGCTAATAGAAGGCACAAAACTGCATCGATTCTTCCTAAACAAGCAGTCCTCGTCAACGGCCCCCGAATCCTGGAGCGCGCAGGTCAACCATGACTATCCAAAACGCGAGGCCATAAACCACCCCGATGCAGGGGAATTCGTTGTTATTCAGTGATTTTACATGCATGCTTGTATACTTGTATCAAACGGGGCTGTGTTCTCTTTCTTCTTTCGTTCGTGTGACTCTTCGTCCAGTTGGTTTTATTTTTAACATCTGCAAAGTCTTTAAATTGAATTTAAATAAATTTTTATTTATAACTTTTGAAAACGATCAGCTAGTAAATTAGGATAGATTCGATTTTAAGTGCCTGGATATTCCAAATTTTGCACCCTATCTCTAAACCTGTCTATTCGTTCCCGTTCATGCATCTGGCAGTTATCATTCAAGAATTATACGCATTTCAATTCATCCAAAATTATTCTCACATACTTATACTGTTATATAGATATATATAAGAATTCCTTTAGTATTTTGATGAATATAGAACGAACAAACTGTTTTTAAGCTTCTGTCAACGTTCCTCTCTATTCGAAATAATGTATGTCTATTCACTGCATAGCCTCGTATTCTTTATCGACTAGTTTCCTATATAAGTCGAAAAATTTCGAAACCTGTGTTTACCGATTGCCGCAAACACTTTCGTTTACGCAAGTCTATCTGAGACTTTTATAAAGTGCAAATCGCGGTCTCACAGGTTATTTAGTAAAAACGCATCGATTAATCAATATGTTTCTCGCATTGATAACCGTCTTTAATCGAGCGACCGCTTGAGAACCCCGGTTTTGCGTCTACAGCTTCTGTGCACTCTACACCACCACTCATTCACCAAGTTCAAGCTAAAAGGTTGGCTCAATGCTGTCGCTATCCTGTAAATACATCACTTCCAGCTCTTGTGTCATTTTAATGTACGTTCGATTCAAACATGTCGGCGTGGTGTGTCTACAAGATACTTTTCTTTGGGACACCAATCTGGATCACATATTTATGCCAGAGAATTTCGAATGCTTCCGTCAGGATAGAGTGCGCGGCGTTAAATCCAAAGGGGGCGGTTGTAAAAGGTAGCGATTGCTTGCCTTTTATTTACCTATAACAAGGTACTGCAAGACTTACCTTTGGCACGAGTCGTAGGAACGGGTGGAATGAGTAAGGGTATTGTCAGCCGCAGCTAGAACGTCTTATCTGTTATCCCTCACGGTTCGATAAATATAGCAACGGTCGAGGCTCAAATTCCAGGTGTTGTCTTCACTCGGACCGGTACGATTGATGAACCTCAAACAAACACACAGTCCGGTTAACGAATGACGCGCGCCTTTCGTCATCCACACATTCAAACAAACAGCCACCATAAATAAAAGTGAAGACATGAATTTCGTAGTTTTCGTTCACTACTTTTACAGTGGTATCGCGAGTTACATCAATCTGAGCTCGTCAAAATCTAACCAAAAGTGTTTATGCTATGCCGCTAGTGCTATTGAATGTGTTGGGGTTATGTGCCATGCAAGGTCTCTTAAAAAAAGTAAGTCTGTGACAGTCTTTAACTTGCATATGCCCCATCTTGTACCAAATCATTTATAGCTAGTTTCTATGATTCAATGATACTTTTTATTTCTTCAATTATGGATGATTCTTTTATTTTACTGTGTGGTGATTTTAATTCTGCGCCTATTAGCCCACCTCTTAAACTTAGTCTCAACACAGTAGTTAATTTACTTACACGCGAAGGGAATCCTCTTGACCGAATATTTTCGCCCGATTCTTCTCTCTATGCAATCTTAGCCCAGTCTGGCCACCGCATCGTTGTTGGTCTACCGAAAATATATGGTAAGGATAAAAAACCATTACCCGTTGTCCCAAATCAAAAAAACGTTGCATCCTTTTGCATTGCATCCTTTTGCATTGCATCCAGAAATAGAGATGCCGTTAACACAACCGACTTAAATATTTTCGCGGATTCCGACTTCGATAAGGAAATAGACAATATAAATAGCTCGTATTTCTTTACAATACAGATAGCCCACTGACGGAAATATCCCTCACACCCCGTGTCGTATCATCTCTATTTCTTAAACAATGGAGGCGAAAGCAGGAACGGTTCTGCAGGTATCGAGAAATTAAACCAATTTCGATCATGATCACAGCTGAGGTAAATCGCCTTAATCAGAATTTTGTAGATAGGCTGGTCAGAACATTGAGTAGTTTTATTGGACTTCACCTCTGCTTTCAACATTATCTCACGCTCTCGCATCCTTGTTCAACTATGTGAAGATGGCGTTGAAAGATGGTTGATTAATTGGCTTCAAAACCTTTTCTCTAATCGATGTCAACACGTAGGAGTCGAAATGAAGCCTCACCCTCCTTGTCAAATAACACCGATGTGCTACAAGGTGCAATGCTATCTCCATTCCTTTTTAACTATTACACGTCTAGCTTTCGGTCTCCGAATCACGTGACGCCAAAAAAACGCGGATGGCTTGACTTTATGCCTGCAAGACGAATGATGATTCTCAACAGCTCCGGTAGGCAGTCGCTGAGGTACTCTAGTGGTCTTCGGAGAATGGTCTTCTGTTAAATGTTTAAAAATGCATCTCCATTAGTTTTTGACACTCTTGAAATCTCTTCACCGCACAAATTCGCCTAGAGCTCAAAAACTAAATTCCTCGGCGTTATTTTTAACAGTCGGTTATCATAGATTTATCACGTAGATGCCGTTTTCGGTAAATGCCGTCGCCTCTGTTTCTAAGTTCGCCGGTTCAGGAGACTTGGTTTAAGCTCTAGTCGTATTAAAAAAAGTTTGTCCAAATGGTTCGCCATTAATTTTTCCGGGCCTTAAATGTTCTGAATTTTTAAACCTCCGTAGGCTTTTTAAAATAATCTCGTTTTCTAGGGGCCTGCAGATGCTCTCCATCCAAAGATCACCGTTAAACGCCACTTCAATGGTTGTGTACTAATCGCTGCTAGTTTTAATATCTTCGACCAATCTGTAGGCAATATCTCATAAATGCGATGAACGTATCCGATTTCATAGCGGAGTTCTAGGACGTACTCCTAAACGACTCTCGTTAACAGGCGATCGCCTCTAAACTATGCGCCTAGTCATGGATTCGCAACCCTAGCCGGGCTCTTCACATAATGAACCATAAAATTTCCCCGACCTTCGTCGTTGCAAATCGTGCCACCTTGATACTGGACCATGACCAAATAAGCAAACCTTAAAGACCATCGATCTAATAACTGAAGTAAAAACTTTTGGAGTTCACTTAATTATTTTAAGCTTAAACCTCCGTTTGTCAAAACTTGTAGGTTGAAGAAAACATTTTTCAAATTGTCTTGTTATTTTGTATCTTGGGGGTAGAATACGCGAACAATCGACGGTCGTATTGGCTGCTGTTTTTGCGTGTTTTTTAATTTCTTGAAAACGTCAGCAGGATCCTTGAATTATTCGTTAACTTTGTGAGTCTTCATGTATGGATTTTAACCATCGCAAACACCTTAACGGATGCTTTTTGTATACCACTACACATATTTCTAAGTTATATCCCGATGGTAAAGGTTTCACTTATAATAACCCCATCACAGTTTTTTGTTATATTTTGCTCAAGTTATCTTAATGATGTCATCTCTCATTATGCATAATGTAATATTTTATAAAGCTTCGCTTTTATTAACGCTGTTTTTAAACTTTTAGAATCCCGTGGAATGTCAATGTGGCACTTGGGCAGCTTGGTATTCTCGGTATTAACTTTGCCACTAATCAACGCAATACCGCAAACACAAACAGAGGAATCTTTAATTTGCGGTGATCTGGATTGCTCCCATACTATTTATAGCGGAGAATTAATTCACGATCTTCCCGATTTTCATCTCGAAAAAGGTTCTCGATTGGACGTCCTTGCTGTTTCTAGGCAATACGATTTGTATCGCACTTATATGACAATAGAAGGAAGTCATATACGTTATATAAACGTGCCTCAAACTTTTTTGAAAGTTGCCGAATTTAATGGAAAACCCTATAAAGTAAAAAAAACCCTAGATCAAGTGTTTTCAGTCTTCGACAAACTCGGTCCAAATCAACATTCCCTCTCACTTCAACAAAAGGCCACGCAACAAGATAGCCAACAGCAACCTCTGATTACACCGTCTTCCCGTGAAGAACCGTCACACCAGACAAAAGTTGCTCCAACTGAACCCCAATCGGTTTCAGCAAACCAGGGTGTCGCGGTTGAAGGTTTGTCTACTGCGGAGCCAACCAATTTACCACCGGAAAGTGTGCAGAACCCCCATCAAGAGAACTCGCATCCACCTCGACAAGCAAACGTTGCTCCCACTGAACCCCAATCGGTTTCAGCAAACCAGGGTGTCGCGGTTGAAGGTTTGTCTACTGCGGAACCAACCAATTTACCACGGGAACGTGTGCAGAACCCCCATCAAGAGAACTCGCATCCACCTCGACAAGCAAACGTTGCTCCCACTGAACCCCAATTCGTTTCAGCAAACCAGGGTGTCGCGGTTGAAGGTTTGTCTACTGCGGAGCCAACCAATTTACCACCGGAAAGTGTGCAGAACCCCCATCAAGAGAACTCGCATCCACCTCGACAAGCAAACGTTGCTCCCACTAAACCCCAATCCGTTTCAGCAAACCAGGGTGTCGCGGTTGAAGGTTTGTCTACTGCGGAACCAACCAATTTACCACGGGAAAGTGTGCAGAACCCCCATCAAGAGAACTCGCATCCACCTCGACAAGCAAACGTTGCTCCCACTAAACCCCAATCCGTTTCAGCAAACCAGGGTGTCGCGGTTGAAGGTTTGTCTACTGCGGAACCAACTAATTTACCACGGGAAAGTGTGCAGAACCCCCATCAAGAGAACTCGCATCCACCTCGACAAGCAAACGTTGCTCCCACTGAACCCCAATCCGTTTCAGCAAACCAGGGTGTCGCGGTTGAAGGTTTGTCTACTGCGGAACCAACCAATTTACCACGGGAAAGTGTGCAGAACCCCCATCAAGAGAACTCGCATCCACCTCGACAAGCAAACGTTGCTCCCACTAAACCCCAATCCGTTTCAGCAAACCAGGGTGTCGCGGTTGAAGGTTTGTCTACTGCGGAACCAACCAATTTACCACGGGAAAGTGTGCAGAACCCCCATCAAGAGAACTCGCATCCACCTCGACAAGCAAACGTTGTTCCCACTGAACCCCAATCCGTTTCAGCAAACCAGGGTGTCGTTGTTGAAGGTTTGTCTACTGCGGAACCAACCAATATACCACGGGATAGTGTGCAGAACCCCCATCAAAAGAACTCGCATCCACCTCGACAAGCAAACGTTGCTCCCACTGAACCCCAATCCATTTCAGCAAACCAGGGTGTCGCGGTTGAAGGTTTGTCTACTGCGGAACCAACCAATTTACCACAGGATAGTGTGCAGAACCACCATCAAGAGAACTCGCATCCACCTCGACAAGCAAACGTTGTTCCCACTGAACCCCAGTCGGTTTCAGCAAACCAGGGTTTCCCGATTAAACCTGTACAACCGTCTGTTGACTCGAACGGGTCGAACCAGTCTCCTAAGTCCCAAGTTCAATCGCAATCCAAACATAATCCCGCAGTTTCCTCACCATCTGTTTCTAGTGTAGATGCAACGCGGAACGCCGATATCCAAGAAATGCAGGCACCAGCGCAACACCAATTGGATGAGTCCCAAGAGGTCCCTGTTGATGCTGTTCCACCACAACATCTTGGGTTGTCATCTTTCGAACGGATAGACAAGCTTTCCGAGGATCCGATCTTGGAGGAACCTCCGCCTCCTTTTATCCCACAAAACATCACAGCAGTGTCGAGTTTCTTTCGGTGTCTGTCTCACGCCGCTGAGGGCGGAATCCCTTCTCTTGAACTCGCCTCTTATCAGGACAGGTCATCTTTTGCCGCGGTGGTCGTGAAATGGGCCCAGTATTACTTCCACGCCACACAGCTTCTCTTAACCAAGGCACCGCCGAGCATAACCCATTCTCTTGATTCCGCCCTTGTTGTCCTCTTCGATGTGTCGTTGAACTTGTTAGTCTCGTGGATGCTGTTTGTTTTCTCCTTTTCACTGACCTTGTTCATCATCAAGAGTGTGGGATTTTGCCTTCTACGAAGTTGGACAGCTGATTCGAGTGTTGTGAGTCAGCGGTCGCTGGAGGAATGGGTGGCCATTGAGGATAACGCCGATATGATCGCTGCTAAATTAGCCGATAAAGAGGACGAGTACGCACGCCTTAATATCTGGGCGGCTAAGGTGAACGAGCGGTTCGAGAACCATATTCGTGGTCATTCAATTACCGAGGGCCGAGCACAGACGCTGCTTCGTGAAACAAAGACGTCTCTCGAAGAGTGTCGCCTTGAGAACAAGGAACTACAGGACACACATGATGCCATTGTCCAGGAATTGGCCAAAGTCAAACAGGAATCCGCTTTGGTCACGGGTGAGCTGCGACAAGAAATCGCCTCTCTGAATGCGCAGTTAGAATCCTGTGTGCGCCAGTGTCAGGCAACCGTCGAGGCCAGAGAGAAGACTCACGCGGAGATCCTGGACGCCGTGAGGGAGGAAAGGGGTGGATTGGTCGAACAGGTGAATAATTACAAGACGCGACTGTCCCAGTTGGAGGAGACATCATCAACGCTGGCAGAACAAAACCAGAAGCTGGAAGTGGATCGCGTGGAGCGGGATCGTGAGCTTGAAGGTCTACGGAATGCCTTCATTGCTCTCAAAACTGCCGATCTCAAACGGCAGCAGAGTTGTGAGCCACCTGCGTCACAAAAGACTCCTGTTGATACCGAAGATCGGGAATCCACCGATGGTTGGGATGTTGACGAGGAACTGGATCTTCATGAGGAAGACGAAGAATCTGGTGAATCCGGGGGTCGCGGTAAATGCTCGAACTTTGAAGTCGAATCAGCCCTGCAGGAATTCCTTAGTGCTGCGCGCCTGAGAGCCGAGCTTACAACGGCTGGTGAAAAATTGCGCGCGGAGATGGCCCGTCGGGAGCAGGAGACGCAGCTGCGTCTTCAGTTGGAGGAAAAGGTTGCTGCGACGGAAGAACAGAAGTTGGATTTAAGTCAGAACTTGTCACAGGCAAACGAGGATCGTGATGCCGCCATCAAGAAACTGGAGGTTCTTTCCGATTACTTTAAAGAAAGGGAAATCGTCTTCCAGAGGGATTTGGGTCGACAGGCAGTTACAGAAACGGAATCAAACGAAGAATTACTCTACCTCCGGCAGAAAGAACGCAATCACGAAGTAGAAATGAAGACTTTACGCGAGCAAGTGACCCTGGCCCGCCGTGAATTGTCTGATGCCGAACGACTCAACAGACGGCAAATAAGCGAGCTGGACAAGCGACTTCACGAGAACTGGCTTTCAGCCAAGGCATCGGAGAACTTGGTGAAGGAAATACGTGACGAGAACGCTACTCTTCGTCAAAAGATGGCCAGTGGTGACCGTATGGTCCTGCGGCATTTAACATCTGGCGTTCGCCAGGTCCCTCCGCCTCCACCACCTCCCCCACCGGCGTTTGCAAACGCCTTCAAGGCTTCCACGGAGATGCGTTCCCACTCGCGCCAATCAGCGAGTGGAGCTGGTGCAGGCCCTGGCGGGGCCTCATTTATGCCTCCACCCTTCCTTCCACCGCCGCCGCCGCCGCCTGGAATGTTCCCCCTCGGCCTTATGCCGCCTTTCCACCTGCCACCTCCCAACTCCTCTAATCGCCATGGTGCTGCGGTCCGTCGGCCGAAGACTGGATCAAGTCCCTCGGGCAGTCAGCATTCATCCAGATAAACGATTAACTGACTGCCTTCGACTGACTTGTGTCTATATCCTGCATTTTACTTAGATAACCATGAGCCTGTCTTTCCTGACCTCAAGATGAATCACACTTACCGGCGTTAAGGATGGCCTTCTTTTCTTCATGCCGTAATAATGTTTTGCCGATACTGTTGTCTATTATCTGGGTTGAGTTGGTGTAATAGATTAGTCTTCTTCATCTCCCGTGTTAGGATGAGCTGGAATTTGGGTTTGCGAGTTGAATTTATAGTGGAGGCCAATTACCGGTAGTTATCCTGACGAATGACAAACCCCGCGATCAGACGTACTACTCCTCCACACTCCATGAATCCCGGTAATCGGTCTTCATCTGGTGTTTCGACGTGTAGAGAATGCCGTTATTTATGTTAAGAGGAGCTAGTGAACGCAAAGCCTAACCATTCCAAATGCAAACGATTGCCTAAATTGATTATCTGGAAGCCGCAGCGGCCACGCCCTAGTCAACTACCTGACTGTAAGCCCTAAGCCAAGTGCGGCTAGCTAATTTCGCCTAGCACGTTTGGGCAGAAAGGGGAGCAGAACTAGTCCATGGTGCCAGGAAGGAGGTGTGCCTTTGTAGTCCTACGATTCGGAGGGTGGGAGGCGGGAACAGGATTCCTCAAAATAAACCTCGTCTGGGAGACCCCTGCTACCGACAATAAGCGACATTTGAGAGGCTGTCGGGCTGGACACAACTGAGTCTTGTCGACATGATCTGAACACCACCCCCAACCAAGATAATAATAATTGTAGCGGCTTTATTGAGGTCACGAGGACCAAAAATTTAAGCAGTAAAAATACGCAGTATAACAAGCATTAGCTATAAAAATTGTCCTTTAGTTCCTGTTTCACCTGCTCTGGTGAAACCAAAAATAGGGAATGACCGAATTGCTATATTCCACCGTTCTTGTTGTTACTTTGTGGTAAAGCCACGCATTGGTCCAAGAGATTTACACTTAGATAAACTTGAATAGAGGGGATGGGAGGGGCATTTAAAATACGAGCAGCGATTAGTGAAGTGGCGTTAAACGATGATTTATTGAATGGAGAGCATAGGCAGGCCACTAGAAAGCGAGATTATTTTAAAAAGCCTATATAGTAGTTCCAATATACAATAATGCGAATTATACAGGCATGGACAAAGGTTTTTTATATGGCTAGAGCTTAAACCAAGTTTCCTGAACCGGCGAACTAGGAAGCAAAGGCGACTACATTTACCAAAGACAGCATTACTACACGATGCCTCATCAATTCGCCAATGGAGTATTTCCCAGCATTCAAGTGTCTGGGCTCCAAATTCTCCTGAATAGCCAATCGACGATGGAGGTCTGACTACGCATTGATGACGCTGTAAACGCGTACCCAACATAGATGAGTTGCCATCGAAATAAGTTCCGCCATTCGTTCCACCCTAAACCTGGCCACTGCGCGTCAAAGATCACTGATGCCTCTGACGAATCTTAAAAGCAGACCATCTCTCCAATCACGCGTCATTATGCAGGCCCAGAGAAGCTGGTAACAATAGCAGCTCAATTAGTTCAGTCACGTTCCACTCTAAAAGCACCCTCATTTTTAATAGACAACGAGGAAAGTCAAGGCATTATATTCGCAACCGCTTCACACCACAAAACAAAATCAAATTGTACACTCGCGATGTTGCCAGTTAGTGTAAGTAAACAAGATGCAACACTGGGGAGAAACGCCTCTGAAAGACAAGTAGCCACAAATCCGAGTTACGAGGCCACGGCAATCATCACTGCTTTTGAGCGCGTCTACGTCGCCGGTCAGCCTCCTCTGCGATGTCATCCTCGTCCTCACGTGTAGCAAGTCGAAGGCTTTAACGAAAAAATGGACGGCCATTCAAAACTGCCACTCCCCGGTACCTGATGGACCGGCATCCTGGAATAAACCTTCTCAGTTAGGGTTCACGTTCGTGTCGCGCCTGGGCGATACAAGATTCGAGGGGGGGGGTGTATCTGGATTTCATGTTATAAGTGTCGTCGGTGAAATTTTTCCCAAATGATTAAGATATTTTTCGTATAAATCGGACAATTAAAATTGCATCTTATAACAACAGGGTCTTCTTGGGGCCATTTAAAATGATCTCAAAAGTGATTCTGAGCATCTGCGTACTTGCAGTTTGGCCTTCGCAGTAACAGCTAACCGGTAAGATTGGGTATATGACAAAATTCGTTTAAATAGTGATAGGACAATGGCGAAGGTTCTTTGATGAAAAAACAACCAAATTCATGTAACTAGAAATACACAAGAAAGCCATGAACAGCAGACAAAATAAGGTCACCTACCTCAGCTTCTCCTCCTGTTCAATTTGCCTAAACGACGCCTCCATCGTTCGGAGATCATCATACTTGCTAACCCTCGCATACTTGGACGGATTGAAATGCAGGGTCTCGTGGATTTCCTTTACAGCCTTCACGTATTCCTTAGACGATGTCGTATCAGTGTCATCGATGAAACTATCGTCGCTGGCATAATCATCCTCACTGTCATACCCTCGGGAATTCTGACCAACACGGGGGATAGCTCCCAATTGAGCAGCGATGCCTCGAGCAGGCGGAAGGTCAGATTGGGCAAAAATACCTCGTCCAACCGGGGGCCCTCGCTGCACTGCGATACCCCGAGGCTGTGAGACTTCCTGCTGGGCCGCAATACCCCGGCTAATTGGTGCTGCCTTCTGGGAATTAATTCTCTTAACTGAGCAGCCTCCATGGGGTACGCCAGTATCAGATCGTTTCTTCTGGTTCTGTTTCAGCGTAAATCGGTCAAATTTTAACGAACAATTATTGGGGTTGTTCGTTTCGGTTTGTTTTTGTTCAACGTGTATGCCATGAGTCGGTAATGATTTAAAAATTCCGAACTGTGCTGCAATCCCGGAGGGTTTTGGGGTAATTTTGTGGGAATTTATAAAAGGGGGTTGAGATGAAGATCTCGAGGATACCTGAGAGACAATCCCTGTACTTGGATATTTAAAGACGTCGGATTTTGATGAAAACGATCCAACCACGTTGGTCTTGTTGTCCAGATTTCCCCGTCGTTGTGGCGTGTTAACTCCAAGTTTCGATTGATTATGTGCTATTGATAGGCTTTTCGCGACTTTCAAGGACGACTTGGGCCTTTCAGAAGGTTTTTCGGGATATCCATTACCCTTAACAGTGATATTAACGGCTGTTTTCGAAGACAGGGTTGAAAGGCTCGTTTTCCCATTTGGTCTGCATGGTACAGTTTCAGAAGAGCACTGATATTTCCTTTGATTAGTTACATTTGGAAATGAGTTGGATCCGGTGAGCGTTAAACTATGAGAAGGAGGCCGCATTTTTTTCAGGGATGGCTTATCAGATTGGTGAGTTTGTTTGGACCCAATACCAGACGCCTGTTTTGGGTATTTGGCAAGGGAGGTATGGTCAGTTGAATTAAACACGCGAGGAATTCTAGGAACTTTAACTATTGGTTGATCTTTTGGGATATATACAGTTCCCTCGCATTCTGCCTTTACTTGTTCAAGGGCATCCATAAGCGATGTAGGTCGTTTCCTATTTACAGCTTTTGAGCCAAACTTATCGCCACTCCGTTCAACAGCTGAATTCGGTTCATAATCACGGGATGTCTTTTTTATGGCATTTTTGGGATAGGGTTCGGTAGATAACGATGCTGGCAATTTTCTAGCGACCTTATTGGCTTCTTCAATCGCTAGCCGTGCGTCCACAGCTTCCTTCTTCTTCCGTTTCGAATCATCGACTAATTTTTTTAACTGACGTATAATGATACAAAAAATTTCATACTTTATTATCGTTTTTAGTCTGATTTTCTTCGGCGATTCTTAGGAATGCTTCAAAACTCATCCCAGCTTGTTCGTAGAAATTTGAATAAAGCGGGTTAAAATTTGCCTGTTAAAAATATTCTTTTTTGGTATTGTCTTAATTATTATAAGAATGTTATTAATCAATCACACGTTTTGAAATTCAAGGTAAACAACATTTCAGGTCGATCAATATAGCATTTTCGATGATATAAATAAAGTAAATGCTTATTCAATAAATAATATAATGGCCCAAATATCCGCATGCAACGATAGCCGAAGACAGAGATCGCAAATAAATTACATGGATTATAGCTCTGAACCTTGTGAAATAATTTTTAAACCTCTGTTAGTTATTGTGAAATCACGAAACAAAAATGTTAATCATATAGCAAGTTTATTTTAGTCGTCCAAAATAAAGGTCGATGTTTGAAAAGCGAAGTAGGCGGGCTTTTAGACTTTTTAGTTTGAGAGGTCTCTTATTGGTAATTTTTGGCCGTCTTACAATGAAACGTGAAAGATCATCCAGACCACCGAATAGGGAATCTCATGTTCCTGATAAGGTTCTATCGACGCCCGTTAACCCTTCTCTTCTACCGGAGACGGCGTTAGGAGACGAAACATATATCGCTACTCTCTCGGCCTAGATGAGATAGCTATCCCGGTTTTGGCCATGTTGGCTTGCCGTACATTGCGCCAGGGGCTAACTGAGAGTGTGAACAGTTTCTTCATTATCTTGAAGGAGGATGCCTCGTGGGACAAGGCGCTATATCGCGACTATGGGGGCTGTCGCCACGGTTATCCTGCGGAGCAATGCACAAACTATAGAATGAAGTCTTAATGAATTATATTAATTATTGAAATTAAATTGATGAAGTATAGTGGTATTCACAGCAACCCTAACAATTAATTTGAGGTTTTAGCAGTTCTTTATGAACGTGGTTTAAACGGGCTTCTTAGAATAAAACCAAATAACCCATCGAATTATATCTTCGCGACATAAGCTTTTGGTTCAGGTTCAAAAATTGATTATGGTACATTGATATAAAATTTAGAGGGGTTGTGTTCCAAACCCCAATGCGTTTCGCAAGGTTATTGCAGTCCATTTGGTGTAATGTAGTCAGGCCTAGTAGACCCTTGCAATTGTCGAGGTCGCCACAAATTATTTACAGGAAATGCTGGCTCCTGTTTGCTCACTGACTTCTTGCGCGTCTTCTATAAACACAAACGGGCAAGGATCAGTGTGAGATAGTCATGTGCCGCAAATACGGTTTCATCTTTCCCGCGTTTGACAGCAGCTCGTTGGTGACAGTTGTCAAGACAGGCGGACGAAAACCGATTGCGACAAAATGCAGCGGCGATAAAAGTTAAACATCCCAAGCGACGAACCCAATTGACGATGATGGCCCCCAATGAAATTGTATCTCTTTTGGGTACATTTGTTGGTGTTAGGAAGACCAAATACCAAATTGAATAAAGAATTTTGCGCATTTTTGAATTTCTCAAAGCGATTTAGCTTCACGAGGCGGAGATGGTACAACCTGCGGGCAGCCGGGTTCGTTTCGAACAAGAGATTGGTGTTTCAGCGGTCTAACAAAATCGGGATAACTGAGGAAGAGACCTCGGTGGGTAAATTCAACGGGCTTGGGACAGAAGTAGTGAACGAAAACTACGAAATTAACGTCTTCATTTTTCTGTGTGGTTGTTGTTAGTTCGAAATGTGTTGATAACGTATGTTCGTGTCTTTCGTTTGCCGGACTTTGTGTTGGCTTGTTCAAGATCTATCGAACCCGTCTGGGCCGAATCAAGTGAAGAAAACACCAAGAATGTGAGCCTCGACAATCACTTCATATAACGAACTGTAAGGGAGAACAGATAATTCGTTATACCCGCGGCTGAGAATACTCCGGCGTATGTTTTACCGTTCCTCCGTCACGCGCTAAAGGCATGCCTTAACGTACCTTGTTATAGGTAAATAAACGGCAAACAATCGTAACATTTTACAGCGGTGACAGTTTCTACTGAACCTTGCGCATTACATAAAGTGGTCTGATATGCGTTTACGCAACATGACCGTTCCTGTGTATTCTGTTTACGTTTTTTACCGTCGTAGGAAAGTGGCGTTTCTAGGCAGTCGGACGATAGAAGACTCGCGATGTCGTAAAACAAACCGTGACCCCGCTAGTTACGGATAAGCCGTGTGTCTGTTATTGGTGGATTGCAGTGTCAAAACTCTCTAGCTGATAGATTGCGACGTAAAATTATCTGAAGCAAGTCACATAAAGATACACTCGGACGGGCCGAGAACTCGCGTTTGACTTCCCTTCCTTTCAGCCGACGGAACCCATAAGTCATGTAACGAATCTATTCCACGAAGACCAGAACACGAAGTGATAATGTCAGACACAGCCAAGCATCCAAGACTAATGGGTGTGTCGGAAGCGTGGGGGACCTTATTGTCTTCAATTTTCTGTATGGTTTTTGTTTGTTTGAAATGCGTTGACAACGAATGTTCGCTTCATACGTTAATCAAATTTATGATGAACTTAAATGATGTGTTTTTTATGTCCCACGCATGACATGCATTATATTGGTTAACGCACACAACAACACATGTTGTGACCTTGACACGGATCAATTAGAACAACATCAACGCCACCAGGCAGGCCCCAGAAAAACCACGACACACCCAAATTGTGTCCAGGCAGGACTAACCGCAACGGGCGCTAGGTATCGCACCTTGTCGTAGTTTTCGGTCCAGTTCGGGCCCCAACAATTATTTTAATAAAAAAACAATTTTATTCATTCCCATCGTGCCATTCTGATTCTCTGGACCATGAAGTCATCAAATTACTATAGATTCATCAATCGTACACGTCTGGGCCGAATCAATTGAAGAAAGCACCAGGAATTTGAGCCTCGATAGTCACTATATGTGTCGAACCGTGAGGGAGAACAGATAAGACGTTCTACCCGAGGCTGAGAATAATCCGACTCATTTCCTACTGTTCCTCCGACACGCGCTAAAGACATGTCTTATCGTACCTTGTTATAAGTAAATAAAATGTTAGCAATCCCTACCTTTTACACCTGGTATAGGTATTATGCGTTGTTTTTTATTATTGGAAGAAACATACTTTACGAAAGATATTATTGAATATGAAAATAGAAGTATTTAAAAAAGTTATGAAACAAAATAAGCAAATCTGTCTTTTACGGGGTTGGTTTTACATAATGATCTAGGATGCCTATTGGGAGTTTAAAGTACCGCAATTTGAAACAGTGTTTTTGATTATTTTGTCTTTCGACGGTCACCGTCCATATTTTTTATTGATGTCCTAACCTCACAAGGAGCCCGTCTGGTTTGTTAACTAATGCAAAGTCTTAACTAATATCGACTGAAGCCACATTTTCAAGCATATTCACAACATTTATCAGTTAGTTTTAAAGAGTACCACAATGTTCTACCTTTGCGTTCATCCTAAAGGATGTCTTTGCGGCAAAGTAGCAGCCATATAGGGTTGTTTTTTGTAATGCTTATTTTATATAGGACATGCTTCTCTGTGCTGTTTTTTAGTTCTTCGCCAGCTCATTTTTTACTTTACAATATTGGCCAGTATAAATCTCTCGTAAATGCTTCATGGCTGAAGTATACCACTTAGTAAATAATATACTTTCAGCTAAAACTCTGTCTTCTTATTATGTTTGAGGTACTTCATGTGCATGGAGAAATTATTATATGCTATGTGTAGGTTTAATGTTTGACGAAAATATCGTTTCGCGACATCGGAAAGAGAAAAAAGAACTTCAGGGTAAGAATTCGTATTTTTTCAAATTTTATTCGATTTTATTTTCAGCCAAAATTCAAGCGCTAAAGGCCAGTGTACCAAAGGGTGACCGTAATCGCAAAAATGTTGTTCAACAGCAAATTAGCCAAATGGAGCAGGATTTACGCAACCGCCATGGCGGGGAAATTTCCCGTCTTAATGAATCCCACGAGACATCCTGCGCCGGTCTTGTCTCGGGTATGTATCCTTTGTTTGTGTTAAATTTACCTTTTTTAGCCCTTGAAAACGACGGGCTTACGGAAACTCCAAATCGGGTAACCGTTCCTCAAAAGATCTCGAAAGCCGCTAAAAGACGTGAAAAGACAGCGTCCATGGCAAGATCGCTGGCGGCCTCTGTGGAGTCTGCTGTCTCCATACACCAGACCAGTAATGGTGGTGTGGAATTCAAAAAGCTCGAGACTATCCTCTCAGATCGGGGCCTCGTGCTTCATAAAGTATGGCTCGCTTATATTAGCCCCATTCGTGTGCGTAGGTGCCTTCTGATGGCGATTGTCTGTATGCATCTATTTTGCATCAACTTGAAGTTAGCAACCGCATTTCGTGTCTAACTAATGCATTGGCATCTTTGGAACTCCCAGCACCTGCAAGCGATGCTAAGTCATATATAAGATGCCTTCGGAAGGTAGCCTCATCGTTTATCCTATCGCATGAGGCCGATTTCCTCCCCTTTATATGTTCTGCAAGCTCGGGTATTATTTCGGGAATTTTCTCGGACGATTCTGTCAATATCTTCTAATCAAATGTATTTTTAGATTCATTTGGGCAATATTGTATAAAAATCGAAAACTCGGGTACATGGGGTGGCCAAATTGAGGTAAGATTTGTTATCCTGGTCTCCTCAGATTTATTGTATTTAAAAATATGTTATCGTTGCACAGGTGAGAGCTCTGTCCATGGCACTTGAGGTCCCTGTTGAGGTAATTCAAGCGGATGTCCCAGTGATAACAACCGGTAATGAATATAACACGAAACCTCTCATTATAACGTAAGCCCACTGCATGTCTTGTGTGTGGTCCCGTTGTCTTAAAAATAAACGGTCTGTCGCCTTTAAAGATACCACCGACATGCCTTCGCGACTGGAGAGCATTATAATTCTTGCCAACCCGCCACATGAACTCCCGATGAATCAACAATAATTGTTTCAGACAGGTCAGATTGAAACCCCCTCTCTATTGTGAATACCCCAACTCCAATACACAAGCGTAGTATGGAATAAGTCTCCGATTTTACTCCTAGGTTGGGCGGAACAACCGCCAATTTTTTTCAAAACGATTTATTTGCTTCAAGAATTTCGTTGCCGTAATCAGTGAAATTTTCCCATCGAACAATCTCGGATGCTTGTCGCCAAGCGAAGCAGAGTCGCTGTGGTGCCGAAAAATCGCCCATGGTCGCTTTGATAACGGCTGGCGCGATGTGGCGCATCAGGTCTATTCGCAGATCAAGGTCATTTCGTAGACGGCGTACGAGAGCGGCCGCCTCACCAAGAAGCGCTGGCCATGAAACAAAAGATTCAAATCGTTTGGACTCCTCGTATTGGATTCCCTTCACGAGTTGATTCGGATTCTTGATGAGTTTACTAATTGCTGCTAGACTGTTGGACTGTTTATAAAAGTGTATTAGCAAAAGGCCTATCAATTAATAAGTATGCGGTAGTACCGATCTCTTGACATACTGCTTTTTCGACAGTCGACAAACAGCTTCGGAGGCGCTGGAGCTCCGTTTCGAGCTGGTCAAAATCAGATTCGATTCTTTCTGCCGCGGCAATTTTCGATGCGTCTTCAACATCACCCGCGAGGAAAACAGCGACGGCTGTAGATGATTTTGGGATCTGAACAAACCACAAAACGGGTCATAGCCACAAGCACAATCCAATAGTGTAAAACACGGATTAACGAACCTCTTTAACAGACCAAGCCGAATCATCGCGGGACCCAGATATGATAAGCCTTTGCTCGCGCATTAAATTGTAGGATAAAGATGTGACTATCTCGTCTGATTTTTTGACAATGACTTTCCATTGTAATTTGCTATTTCTGATCACCTTTAACTGTCCAAATAGACCTTCCATGTAACTAGAAAGTGGGGAGATAAAACGATGTGTGAATCAGACACCAAATTGAGCCACATCCTTTGATCGATTATTTGAAGGAAATCGTTCAAAAAAATCATAAATAAGATAAACCTTACACGTTGGTATGGTTGGATATTCCCCAGATAACTCGTGGAAGCAGCAAAAGAGCTGGTTCATATTTTAGTAGAATATGTTGGTATGAATTACAATTAAGACTATTGAATATTAAACTAAATATTCCAGGGTTCTAATGCGTAGGTAGCTAAAATATATTCCACCTAGGGCAGAAATTAAGAATAGTTGCGATCATTGTCAATGGACAAAAAATAATAGAAACTTTCTGAGTACGAGTTTCACACTAATTCTTAATAACCGCCCGCGTGGTTGTTTATAAAAAGACTACGGATATTTTCATTCAAAATGTTCGACAAAATATCTGATACGGTTCCAGTATTTATATAATAAATCATGGTCCATTGTGTTTATAGCTTAGTTATTCAATTTTATTTTCACTCATGCATCAATAAACAATCCGGTGAACGCAAGATGGGAGAGGCAATTACCCGTCGCTATTGGGGGCCGAATATCCCCGACGATTTAGCAGCTTTCTGCAAAACCTGTACCTCCCTTGCCGGTTCCAAGGGTCCCGTCATTTACCCCATCTTCCCCCTCTAGCCAATCACCGGGAGAATGTATCGGCATTGACATTGTATGACACTTACCGCTCACATAATGCGGCACCCGGTACATGGTCGACTATTTAGCAAAGCCGTCGACACTGAAGCTCTTGCAAAACAACAAGGAGAGCCTGTCGCCTTCACATTTGTGAACCTCTGGGTCGCGCAACTTGGAGTTCCAGTCAGTATACACAGCAACCAAGGAGCCAAATTCGCGAGCGCTTTTTTTCAATCATTACTGGGCATGCGCAAAACTCGTTCGACTCCGGGTCATCTTTAAGGGGACTACCAAGTAGAACGCATCTGGACTTCTTTTAGAGTTTCGGCAACAACAACCACCCTCACGACTGGGACTGCTACCCCGGACCACTCAAAAATCCATTCCTCCACTGGTTTTTGACCTTTTAAAATCACTACCGGCCGCGAAATCGAAAAAACGTTATCTTTATGTTATTAAAGCATTCGAACAGCCCCATTCTCCGTTTTTAACGTCACCCTATAATCATTTAACACCGTTTCAAGGTAGTCTTGCAACCGCAGACGACGGAACTAACCCTATACCACTGGAATCCGAGCTCCCCCAGTCGATCATTAAGATACACTCCTTGTTTTACCGTATTTTTTTGACCTTTCAGGGGATGCGCGAGGTTTCTCATTAACTACCTTGGCTAACGCACGCCAGGCACCCACACATAGTGTGTCTCGAAGCCATCCCTGTGTAACGCCAGTGTTTTACCAGAACATAGCGCGGGATTACCGTTACAAAACCTCCAGCGAAGGTCTAATATGTCTTAGGTCAGAATCCCAAAATTGGAACAGCGTCACACCGGCAACCGCCTCGCCTATACCTGCGCCACGCGAACCTTGTTACGCTTTGGATTATCTTTCTGACTACTAACTGCCCGCTTTTTGTTATCTTCTTAGACAACCAGCATCCTCTTCGACATTTTTCGTTCTTTAGGCTAGGAAGGTTTCAATGTCAAGCAGTTCCCCAGCCACAGCTTTGTGGGTTCTACGTCTCTTAAACGTTAATAAATGTTTCAGAATAACAGACAACCCATTTTAGTTGCTTCTATTTTATTATCGATACAGCAGGCAATGCCAATGAACGTTATCGTTATGGCAAGAGACTTACGTACAATAAGAATAGACTATAATGCTAGACAGAATTGCTAAGGGCAGACGGCTGAATAGGACGGGGCACGGGTCAGAGAAAGACACCGAAATCAGGGCTTCATTGCATGCACATTCCAATGTCCTTCTCAACTAGTTTGGCGGTAGTGGGATGCATAAACGGTCGCTGTGTCTTGAAATTGTTGATGGCTTGTTGGCGAATAGCTGACCAGGCCATCATCGCTCTGCAACAGCAATAGGTGAGCGTTATCGAAATCGGCGAGAACACGGAAAGTCAAAAATGATAGTCAAAATGAACCTACTTGTAAATTGGTCGGGTGAACTTCATTCTGCCCTGGCTGTTGAGGAACTCGAGAGCGCAATCAACGCCCGGCAAGTACTGGGAGTACAGCACAATGAGGGCCCACCTACAAGTACAGAACACACACATCGACACTCATCACGGCCTTCGGGGAGAGAAAATGAAAATCACCGCTACTCAAACTCACAAGTAGCGAACCTCGGAGTTCTTGGAGAGCGAGACGGCGAGCATGCTGTCGAGGACTCGAAGATTGTCGTGCGCCATCGGCAGATACTTCAGGAGACGCTGCCAGAGCAGTCGCTGCTGCATCGGCAACATCATCTCATACTGGCTGCGCACATACGCGGCCGAATCCGCATCACGACCGAGTGGGGTATTGGCGATGCGCAAAACTACCTGATCCACGATAGCCGACAGCTTGTGATTCAACCTAGAATGAAATGGAGCATCAGGTCTACTTAAGACGATCTCAATAAGTGGCTGTTACAAACATCTTCCCAGGACAGAGGGTGAAGACAGGAGAGTTCAATGGGGCTGTCGCTTACTTGGGCACCCATGGGATGGGACCACTGCGGTAGAGCCAGTCATTCCATTTAACCTCTTGAATGACCCGTTGGCCGAGGTGAGCGGCAAGGAAATCCATCCACGTGCGGGTGCTCAGGGAGTGGCGTCGGAAGTGCGAGATATAGGCCCGTAGCCAGGAGAGTATGGCCTCTAATCACACGAGCAGAGGCAAGAGGGGCGAGGAGAAAGGATTTTCAGAAAAAACCACTCATCGCACTCATCGTATTAGGCTTACTCGCAAGAGAAACGGTTAAGAGACGGAGCAGATCTGCCACTTCCGATGCAATTCATAATGGAAGCGATGATTACAAAATGTATAAACCTTCTCTTTTTCAACTAGTAGTCGAGAAACCTACAGGGCTAGCATAACAACGGGCAAACGCCGAAACGACAGTTCTTGTTTTGGGGTTAGAAATAATAATTTATACAAAGCGTCTGTGAACAAATCCACACAACTGCATTAGTAGTGCCCTTTAGCAGAAGTTCCGATAAGGCGTGTTTATATACGACCGATTACCCTGATGTCTGTTTATCATCGAGCTAAACTTTCGGCGGTCATCGAATAAACAAAACCTGGTGTGGTCAAAATCGGAAAGCGCACCTTTTCCATATTTTTGCTCCAGGTAGTAGAGTAAGAGAGACCCCTTCTGGTAGGGGACCACGGAAAAGGAGTCGTCCGGATCGACGCCGTTCAGGCAGGGCACCAACTTTGAGTACGGATGTCCATCTTTGAATTCCGCCAACTGGTGAGCAAAATGAAGTGAAATCATCGATAAAGGACACGGGTTTTTCGGTGCATGCAAAAAAAAAAAGATTTTACTGCATGCCGACAAAGGTTGCGACTTATTTCTCTTCTAATACAGGAACAATAGGACCCAATTGTTTAGCCTCTCATTAACACCTCACCTGCAAGGACGCTGGTGAACGGCAAATCGATAATTCAAATTCCTTAAGGTTGTTACTCAACACAAGTCGGTGTAAATGTTTTAAGAATTACACAAAATCGAAGAGCAACTCACGCATAGTTGAAGTTCCTCGTAGCCGATCTCGAGGAAGAGTTCACGGTAGTCGGTTCCATAGAGCTGTTCGAGAATGAGTCCCTCGATGTATTTAGTGTGGCCCTCGTTAAGCCAAAAGTGCTCCCACGACGCATTTGTAACAAGATTTCCAGTCCAAGCGTGTGTGATCTCGTGGGCGATTACCGTACACAACGATCGGTCTCCAGACTAAGTGACAAAAAACATTATCGTTTTCACTCGAAGATAAACACCGTGAGTCCCCCTTAGTCTCAGTAAACTAATCAAATAGAAGATTTTCTATGAATATGGCAGTTGAAGAGCAAGCCTTTCGTCGTACAAATATGTTAGAAGATATACGATTTAACAATCTATCAATCAAATTTCCTACCAGTTAATAACCCGGTTTCACCGTACACCCACCATGCTTACCTGGCCAGGGAGGTAATTTGGTTCAACATTCATGGAAGGCGTGCACGAAAGGGACAACAAGCATGCGACTTACGAGGAGACACGGAGTAACAAATGTCAGACAGGGGTTCTCCATGCCGCCGTAGGGGAAGCTGGGGGGCAGCACGAGGATGTCATAGGTGCCCCATTCGTAGGCACCGCATATTCGTTCGGCTGCTGCCAGCATGTCGTCCACTTCGTTGAATTCCAACTGGGCCCGCGGCATAACACTGGGCTCGGCCCAGACCAACGAACGGGCGCCGATTCGCCTGTGAAAGAAGGCAGGGGACCGCAGAGCGGGGTTTTGATAGACCATTTCAGTAGAATGTAATGTCCCGTTAAGAATAGTTTATTTGCTATTGGCTCAATTGGACAAAAGAACACAAAAAATTTAAAACATCTCGAAGGATTAACAGAACTCACGCAGAGGCGAGTTCACCACAGGCCAATGCGACGAGATAGCTGGGAATGGGAATCTCCTGGGTGAAATAGTGCACCATTGGATTCGCTGGTTCCTGGCAGTGACGCGGAGAAAGAGGCCTCTGGGCGCCCATGAGCACAGTGGCTCCTGCTGGGGCAATGACCTGGAAAACATGCACGCAATATTGAATTGAAATTCAAATATACACCAACGTATCGAGAAGTTCAAACATGGCGCGTAATAAACATTTTTACTTTGCGGGAAAAAGCCGCATTATAAAGAAGCTGAACAACTATCCGGAAATTTAATGCACTTACAGTAAACCATCAATTTTGTTTAATGCTAAACAAACAGTGTTTACATTTTATAAAACTCTTAGGATACAGCCAAATCAAAACACCCGAGTAATTAAAGGCATGATGCTAACAATACCGAGGACATTTGCAATTGAAAGTGATTATACGTAATTTAGAATACATAAACAAGCCACCTAAACTTAAATTAATGTTATTGGATGGGCCCGACATGAGTAAAGACAAAATGTTTTTGTTCGCGCGGAAAGAGACGTACGCTAGCGCTAAAGGTGAATTTGACGCGAGGGGTATCCTGACAAGGGAAGAGGCTACGCGCATGAATGGCCTGGCATTGGGTGAACAGGAATGGGCGCTTCTTGTCAGCAGTCATTTGTGTATCCAACCACTGTAAAGCTGAAGACTGGGGCGTTGTTGAGTACTCAATTGCCATCTTGAAACTAAATACAAACTATTAAGGTCAGACGGCTGAGTGAAGAACCTCAACTCGAGTGACTAATTAATCCAAGTATCAATTTTGCAAGTCATCGGAATTTTATAACAAAACAGTTCTTACCCAGCTTGTTGATGCCCGACATCCACACATAAAACGCTCCCCAAATTTGCGTATTTACCTTCCTTTGTCGAAAATTCTACTTGCTTTCCATCAACTGAAACGCGGTTAATAATAAGGTCCTTCACGTCTAGTTGCTAAAAACAAATATGAATGTTTAACGACAGACTGTTCATGGGGATCGAAGTATGTTAAATTAAGTCGACTAACCACAGCAGCGCGATTCGCAATGTACAAATCTACGGGGGACATGTGCAGTAAAACGGATCCACTAATTGTTCGAGATTCGAAATTGATAGTCCAGTCAAAATCAACATGACGAGTAACAAAAAGCTCTGGGTTGGAATGAGAGGAGGGATCCTGAATATGCTCCAACTTGAAGTCAGCGGCTCCCTATTTGTAAATAAAAGCATGTAAGTGGTTTATACTGTGTAACTATTCTAAATTAATTGACTGCAACAGTGGTTGAATAGTTTTATTTTGTAAGATAAGGCTAAGTAGAGTGAAACATAAGTTATTGACTACTGGGTGTATAACATTAATGACAAACAATTACTTACGGGAAGATGTGGGCAGGACATAGCGACAAAGTGAGTAGTTGAAAATCGCAGACGAAACGGCTACCTTAAATACCGATTGGTCAGTACGAATAAACACAAATGCTACACAATCCATGGCATCGCTCAAAACCAAACATAAACAAAAAACGGTGACAGAAAAAAACGATGGCCTTTTAACGCGCACTTTTTTTTCAATGTTTAATTATTTATTTGTATTTTCGTCGTATAAGAAATAATGAAATTTGAAACTGTTGAAGCCATAGATACATTGACATAAATAAATCCATTATAATGCAGTGATTGAGAAGCACCTTCTCTCTTAATTAGATGACACGGTTAAAGCTGCCGATGTCCCGTTTCAGTTTGCTTATAAATCAAATAGAAGCACTCTGGACGCCGTGGATAGGTTATCGCACACCCACCACTCTTCACTTGATGCCGAAGCGAAAGCAGTCAAGGGGATTTTCTTTGATTTCTCCTCTGCTTTCAACACTATCTCACGGTCCCGCATCTTTTATCAACTATGTGAGGATGGAGTTCAAGGATGGTTGATTAATTGGCTTCAAAACTATTTTTCTAATCGATGTCAACATGTCAGAGTCGGAAATAAAGCCTCCACCTCCTTGCCAAATAACTGCGGTGTACTACAAGGCGCAGTGCTATCTCCTTTCCTTTTTAATTATTACACGTCGAGCCTTTGGTCCCCTAACGACGTGATACCGATAAAATACGCGGATGACCTGACTGTATGCCAGGCATGCAAGACCAATGGTGATTCTCAACAGCTCGGCAGGCAGTCACTGAGGTAATCAAGTGGTCTTCGGAGAATGGTCTTCTGCTGAATGCATCAAAATGTATCTCTATTACATTTTCCCTGACAGCCGCTGTTGACACTCCCGAAATCCTTTCACTCCATAATTTCGCTTCGAGGTCAAAATCGAAATTTCTCGCCGTTATTTTTAACAGTCGGTTATTATGGAGTGATCATGGGGATGTCGTCTTTGGTAAATGCCGTCGCCTTTGTTACCTAGTTCGCCGGTTCAGGAGACCTGGTTTAAGCTCTAGCCATATAAAAACCTTTGTCAACGCCTGTATAATTCCCCTTAGTGTATATTGTTCTCCGGTAAGTTTCCCAGGCCTGAAATGACTTTTTAACACAATTATAGACTTTTTTTAAATAATCTCGTTTTCTAGTTGTCTGTCTATTCTCTCTATTCAAGAAATCGTCGTTCAACGCCACTTCAATAATTGCTCACTAATCGCTGCTCGTATTTTAAGTGACCCCTCCCATTCCGTCTATTCCAGTTTATCTGAATGTAAATCTCTTCGACCAATGCGTAGACTATACCGTCCAATACACACAATAACGGCGGCATATCGCAATTCGTTCATACCTTATTTGTCCGAATTTTTAGTTTCACCAGAGCAGGTGCAACAGGAACTAAAAGACAATTTTTATAGCTAATACTTGTTATACTGCCTTGTTTTATGCTGACATTCTTGGTCCTCCTGACTTCAATAAAGCCACTTCAATTATACAATTATTATTATTAAAATCCGAAATAAAATTTGTTTTCTTTTAAAAATTTTTTCTGATTTATTGTATAAGATACAACTCTTATTGGGAGAATTGGGAGGAGAGAATGTGTTCGAATCGACTCAAGCGTCATTGGGCAATTCGATTATGAAAATCCTTCGCCTTGTGCAGGTGCAGGTGCACAAGGGGGTTGTGGTTCGTTATGACCGTAAACTAAGTCTTAAAATGTGTTGATCGCACACACGATAGCGCGGCACTCCCGCTCAGTGGCAGGGTAATCTCGTTCAGCGGGGTTGAGCGTGCGCGATCCAAATCGTACCGCGATTTGCTTACCATTCCAATCCTGTTTGAGCACGGCTCCTATTCCAGTGCTCTAGGCTCCTGCCATGACGGCCGCGTTGCTCACAACGCGCCCTTTGCGTTTCAAAGGCTTATTGTTGCTCCGAATTCTATGCGAATGGGGTCTTCTTTCGGAACATCCTATTAAGGGGCTCGGCTTTCTGCGCCGATCATTCGAAGTACTCAGAATATTAAGTGACGAACCCGAAAATCGTGGTTTGTCTGAGGCGCATACCGGTCGCTCATATTGGTTTACTACCCTTGCGGATTCAAGGGTAGCCTGGGTCACCTCTAAGGCGACCGAGTGCCTCCATGAAGTTCCCGCTGTTCTGAAACCGCTGGCACTTTGATAGTTTCACCCGAACCGGTGTTCTTGGAGCATTTGAACAACTTACGTGTCCTTCGTGCTCCTCGCGGCTATTCGAGAACATAATAATGTCGTCAATGTATACAGAAGCGAATTCCACGCCTGAGAGTAGCGAATCTATGGCTTCCTAGTGAGACTAAATGGCATAACCCCGAATTTACACAGTCCTCAATGGATGGAAAAACCCAGTTTTCTTACGATTTTTAAGGTTAACTCCAATTTACCAGTGCCGAAGTTTCGCTAAGACATCGCGAGGTATGGAGATTGGGGTTGCGACTCGAATTGTTTGTCTATTTTACTGGCGATAATCGACGCATAATCGCAACGCAATTCTTCTCTGGGCTCCGTGAGGATAGAAATAACTTCCCAAGGTGTCCCTGGAAGCTGGATTGGCTCGGGGTCGACCGAGTTTCAGGCCACCTGTACCAACTCACTTTGTGGACGAATTTGAGGGTAGCTGCTTCCTTGCATATCTGGGTAGTCCTGGATACGCGCTTAAGCAAGCTACGTCTCATGTGACGACGGCTCTATAAGTGCGCGAAAGGGTAACCAAATGCATTGACTTACCAGGCTCGAGCAACTTGCGTAAAGGACAGAATCTCTGTAGCCAGTCATTTCTCGCTGATTGTGTGGATCCGGAGGAGGAACCTGTCATAATCGGCTACTGGGATTGACGGAAACTTCGCCCGAATGCTCGGCAGGATGCCTGTGGCGACCGCCCCCATAGTTGCAATAAAGCGCGTTAGAATATATTCTTCCACATTTCGCGTTACAATGGCACAATAAATGCGTGGTACGGATTACTGCTCGTAAAATGTCGGCGAAAAATTAAGAGAAACGTAAGGATGACCGTATTTGAATCGATCCCGAAAGTTCTAGATTGCTCCTCATAGGTGGTCGTTGTAGGGAGCTTTGTATCGGGTCTTGGCTCTTCCATCGAAGAGTAGGATCGTCTCTCCGTAGCAGGTGTCCTGGGTTCTTCTCTCAAGGCCGACGACGGTTCGTCACTTGCTGTCGGTCGGCCACCAACCTGGTCAATACTGCGGCCAACTCTCTCATCTGGGCCGAGATAGACACGATAGAGATTTCTTATCTTAAAACCATCTCAGATATATTAGAATAGTTACCTGGCATCGATAGAACTCGATCTGGAACTTGAGAGCTCCTTTTGCGTGGTCTGGATGATGCTGCGAGTGTCATAGTCCGAGCGCTGGAAAATGAAAGATCAGAATACTCTCAAACTCAAAAGCCCAAAATCCGGCGTCCTTCGGTTGTCATACCAAGAAGTTGATAACGGAGGACTAAAACAAACATGATTTCGTGATTTCTCAATTAAACTGTAGCATGAACAGAGAGTGTAAAACTATTCAGCAATTATATCTGATTCGAGTTTTATGCGTCAGATGACGCTTCGTTTAGGTTTAAAGGCTCTATTGAAAAAAAATAATTCTCGAACAATTTCTTTAAAGTCCATGGATACGTTGCATTGTGAGGGTATCAGATGAGGACTCCCACTCAAGGGTGAATGAGATGTCATAGAGAAGTATTAGCTCTATATGTGGGTGGATACACTACACTCAACGCGCATCTGGGGCTTAAACGTGCTGCATTTGGCAGCAACCACAAAATATCGCCTTCGCATTGATTTGAGAGATTTGAATTTAGATAAACTTCAATATAGGGGATGGGGATGGTCATCTAATATACAAGCAGAACGGATTGTACGACTAGTAAAGTGGTTTTTAATGAGAACATAAAGTCGTGGATACTATACCCTTGTTTATTCTGTAATTTTTCGTACATTATGAAATATCAATAAAAGTAAAATTAAAAAACGGAATCCTTGTAGTTTCGCTCAAACGCAACAAATATCATAAAGCATGGACTCAATTTAAATGCATAAAAAAATCTGAAAATTCAAAGACGCAAACCCACTAGACAAAATTCAATTGTGAATACGATATGCAATATTCATAATTTGAACGTAAAATTAAAATTATTTGTATATTTATGGATAATTAAAACTATCTATTTTCGAATTAAACAAACATTAAGCATTATCTGTTTTATACTCGTTTTGATATTTGTGGGATTTCAAATTGTTCTGAAGGAATTCAGTCTCTCGTCAATGGTTGAAAGGACACTTGTTTTGAATGTACCACTCTCAACCGACGATGTCCCAAATGAGTTCTCCTATATCGATTTAGTGCAATGCCACTTAGTATGTTTGAGTTTTGTATTGTTTTATTGCAATATTCCTTTTTATATTTCATGCAGATTACCCCTTAATGTTTTTTTTAATGTTTGATATCTATCAGAATTCGACTGTAACTAGTAGTCTAGTTCCTGATTTCTATTTAATACGCTGATTTTGTCTTGTGACACAACATATAGGCATTCGCTTCATAAATACGTGTCAGAAAGTAAACTACCCCTATTAGCTAATTGCCTTTGTAACACACCTATAATAAATGCGCTTTCTTCTTCGATCTCCTCGGGCATTCATATTCAATTTTCATTCCAGGGTGTTAGATCCGACTTAAATGGGTCGATTGACAATTCGGACTCGCTCCTGGATATTGCCAGGAACCTCGAAAAAAAATATGTAGGTATTTTCTTTGGTAATTTTAATTCCATTATTAAAGGGTCAAATGGTAACTGTAAAGAATAAGGGAAAGAAACGACGTGTACGTGTTGACGATTTCATCGATCATGGAGAGGGCTATGATTCACAGGACTCTTTTATCGACGATTCCGAAGCTGTTGAGTTGGTGGTTGCGCCAACCCTTTCCACCAAGTTCGGTGGCTTCTTTATCAACGAAGGTTTCCTCGAAAGCATCGAAGATCAGAGTATGGACATTGAACTGCCACCAGTTGCACCGAAGCTCCCCGGTGCGGAGAAAGTCAAAACCCCCACTAAAAGACCAGCACTCAAAAAGGATAAATCTAAGTAATTTATTGTTTTCTTTCGTATAAGAATCTCCTAGACAACTTTTGCAGCGTGCGGTTAAACAACTAACCAACCCTCCGCCCAGTACTGCTACCAAAACGCAAAAGAATGCGCTTAATAGTCTCGACGACGTCTTTGATTCAGTGCTATCAGCCAGGGCTGAAGAAAACAAGGAAACGCCTGCCAAAGTCCACGTTGATCTTTCGTTATCCCCAAATCCAAATACTCCCGGCAGCCAGGGCGTTACTCCGAAGACAAAGAAGCAACCTGACGGACCATGTCTTCTGCCGCCTCTGCCGGAATTTCTTATTGGTGAAGTCCAAAAGGTTCTTTCGGTGAGTCGCCCTTGATTGTTTTACCGCACCTGCAGGGCTAAACATAGCCAGTGCCTAAAATGTATCTGACGACTTTTAGTTCAAAGCAAATGCGCCGACCAATCTCAAGTCACCACTGCCAATCGGATTTGACAATGTCTTTTTCAAGTAAAACTTTCTAGATTAGTCGAATACACCAACCCAATTGTCATCTTAATACTACTAACCTTTTCTTTTAGGTTCGAAGGAATCCTTTCTGAGCAGAAGCTTTCGAAAGCCGCTAAATCGGCTGTTTATGCTTACATTGCAGAACAATTTGGTGTTAAACGCAAGACTCTGGTTACTAGGCTCCGGAAGCTGAAAGAGCAAAACGACGACTCTAAGCTAGAGCCCATGCTAATTGCACTCAAGAATGGTTAGTTTGGAGATCCACGTGATGCCTGGCGTTTGTGTGACCTTTAGCCTCTTGATTCACTCCCATTCACGTGTCTTTTAGCTGTTGCCAAGGTTATGCCCGACATCTTGTCGTCATATTCCCGGGATATTGTCGGCTACCAGGATCGCTTGAATGTGTGGGAAACTGAGCAAGTTGATTTTGCACTTAAAGAGTTGTAGACACGTTTTGGTGGCCTTAATTCCTAGTTCCTCGGCTTCATTATTTACCTTCACTACTTCCACTCCATTTTATTATTGCATTCAATCAGCGAGCCACTGATTTCCTTCTCTGTTTTAGAAAAATCACCAACACTTTGTTGAAACGACCTGGTGCACCAAAGAAAATATTCCGTTGGAGTCCTGATTGTCGGTAGGTTTTTTGTTAAAAACAACCCAGACTAATGCATGTCATATTTTTCGCCGAACCTGCTAGCCGGCTGTTTTTTGTTATGGCTTCATTACATCCATATCCAATTCTGTACGGCTATCTCCTACTGGAGAATAAACCGGCTTCATTGGGGTTTGCCGTGTAGATTCCCCAGTGCCACTCAAGGTGGCCAATGAGACGAACGGAGGTCCCCACCCAACTTTTCATAATCAGCGGGGGCAACCCCAAGTGCTCCTTCTGCGAGGCGCCAGCAGCGATCCAGGTGGTGGTGGTGGTGGACCAGGCCCGATGGTGTAGTGTTTAGCATGGTTGATCTATTGGTAAAGGACCCGGGTTCGATTCCCAGGTAGTCAGGCTCATTGGACACGCGAGAAACTTCATTGCGGCCACAAATGACCTTAAGCCGATTACTAAGACGTAGTTTGCGGATAAATAATGCTCATTCTTTTGGAACCCCCCACCTCAAAGGAGTCTCATCGAGCGCATCGTGTCATTTCGCGTGGAGTCCGCGCACAGTGCCACCGGGAAGGTCTGCGACGAGGAGCAAATAAAGCGTTTTCTCGACACCCTCATCCCCCTGTGGCCGGATAATTGGATTTCGGTCGCGTAAGTCTTTGGCTGCCTTTTTTCTGCTGGTGCAGTCGTGCGATTGACCCGTTTATAACAGCCCACAGCTTACCAATTTAAGTCAGTTTGATGTACGATAAGCCGCTTAGGCTCTAATTAGCCGAGCGAGAGGTTTCTGAAGGTCGCATACTCAGGAGCAGCAGTGTGGGGTCTTTTTGTTCTCACTGTAGACTTCTCTCTCGCGGACTTCTGGGGCCTTTCAAACCCCGAAACCAGCGTTTCTTACTATGCATTTAACACTCCATCACCTCTCTTTTCCATCTTTTAGGGCCCTTTGGCGCGCCAGTGTATCGACGTATCAAGGCATAAAACAAAAATTGTACGTCACCTCTACCCGCTTTGCAATGTTTTTTTCTTTGCATAGTGCGGGGGAGCTGTCGTGTCTGAAGATGTCGCATACAGCGCTGCTTCTGCCTCTTCTCATGCCCCCACGATGGAGGCAGTCAGCTTCGTTGGGTCCACTTCGCTTTCGTTGTCGAATGATAGACAAGTTGTACCACATGAAAGTTTGGGTTTAACCTCACCGAGAATTATCTCAGCGGCGTGTTCAGAATCGTCTTCTAAGTTTGGGGTCATGCAGCCTCCGAACGCCCCGTTGTGGCGATGTGCTTGTCCCGATAACGTGTTAGTCGTCGTTGTCTCGGGACTATTCGCCTGGTGAAGGTCACGACCGCCATCTCGTTGGCTGGTTTTTCCCACAGCTATCTCCTACTAGAGGATAAACCGGCCTTAGGCAAAGCTGCATGAGGCATCTTGTACATTTGGGGTCGCCAGTTCCACTCGAAAAGGACGTGAAAGTTGACTCTCCATCATCATCATCATCCAATGCCGGTACCATTGGTGGATGATGTCCCAGCTGCCGGTTTCCGACCACCACCCGGAAGCCACCAAGTCACCGGATTACCGCTGTACACAACCGATCGCGCGGCAAAGTCGGTGGCTGCTCAGCGGTCTGCGCAGATTGCTCCAGGCATCTTTTAACGTCTTCTAGGACCAGCGTCCCGTTGGTGAAGGAAGGTGTCTTCCCGCCGGCGTGCGTTTCTATTGGTTGTAACGAGTAGGGCGATTTTATGTCTCCCGTTCGCACCACCTCGAAGATCCTTGGCTCAACAAAGGTGCCACTCAGAGACGGCTAAAACAGATGTTCTCGTTCTGCCATCTCTTTTCGGGATTGCGAGAACCGCCTCAGAAACGACCTCCAGTGTTCCAGAGTGGCTTCCTTTCTAGTCCGTTTTTGCGGAATCTGACCATCCACGCCAGTCACCCCGCGCAGGCTTTCTATCCTTCGTTTCAAGTCCTCTGATCTCCTAGTGCTCACACTGTCGGCCTCAAACAATCTCGTTTATGGTTTGCCCTCTGGCGCTGTCCCTTGATGTGCCCCCAATTTTCTCTGCAGGCTCCCATGGGATCTAAATGGTGGTGGTGTGGTGATTTATTTCTGCCGACTCACTGCCACTCAATATACCATACGCTGGGGATCCAACTTTATGTAACCGGTTACGCCCCTCAACCATTTTCGTTTTTTTAAATGCCCCCAGATCTCCAGGCACCCCAGTTGCCAACAACCGGCAAGTCCAGTCGCAGCCTCAGCCCGTCACGTCCACCCCGGTAGCCGCCGCCGCTCCTCCACCCCCTCCTGTTGCCTCACCGTTCTCGGGGGCCAGTTACAAATCTAACCCCGCACAGAGCCCCAGCAAGCCAATCCACACCTCCAACGGTGCCTTGGTCACCTCGCAGTCACATAAGCCGCCGCCGCCACAGCCCATCAAGACTAGCAATGTCCGATATACTGCTGGCGCCAACACTTCTGGCGTTAAAGCGCGTCCGTGTGGTGCCATGCCTTCCATAGACCCGGATGTCTACATCACCCAGGTCTCTTCGGTTGTGCGAGGGGCGGCGATGACGTCCACAGCGACGCCCACCACCAATCCCGCAGTCCCGTTGATTTACTTAACGCCCGGTCTTCAGGCCAATCAACAGGCGCAGCTACAACTACAACAACAACAACAACTCCCGCCTATTTCCTCCTTCAGTCCGCCCAAGATAGTCTCCCCCGCCAGCGTTGGTGGACAACGGCGCCTCAGCAACCCCGTGGGGCCGCAGCAACAGCAGCAGTTGTTCACGCCGCCGCCACAACGCGCGCACCAACAGCAACACCAACAGCAGGCACAGCAACGGCTAAGCACCGCCGCTGTGGCATCAGGCGTTCAGCAGCTCATGGCGGGCTCTAGCAGCGGTGTGGCGGCTGCCGCCCAACATGTAAGCCTACTGGCTGGACGAGAGGCTAGCATTCATATTCTCCCTGGGTGTCCTTATAATCAGGGTGATTAAGGTGTCTGCCAATTACGGTATACGGAAGTTCTTGGGCGAATTTGATTGCGCCCGGACAGTTGTGGTATGAGGAGAAAACCAATTGGTGTTAGTCTGTACTAGCTTGCTCTGTGTGTCTTCCGCCTGCTAAAGCATGGGCAGGTTTAATGGACGTCCGGATCATCAGCTGTCTATTTCTGGCTCCAGCGGCCAGTACCGTAGACCGGTTTTCGGTTGGGATTGGTTTAGTCCCCGGTTGGTTTGTTGGTTGGTTGGTTGGTTGCATGCAGTGTCCCCATCATCTCAACTGACTCATGCTCATCACTCACAGAGCATCCTCGCTCTGTTCGTCAGAGACCCGGGCCTATCGAGTCACAGGTCAGGCCACCAACCTCCTAGCCGGGCCCATCGGCGTGCGCGCCTGTGGTCTTCCAGCGACCTGGAGGCTGTCGGGTGGTGGCGTGTCATTTAGCCAGCCCCCACCCCCCCCCCACGTGTGTGTGAGGCCTGCAGCTTGCCACTTGCCACCCCCTCTTGGAAGCGTCAAAGGCGTCTGCTTATCCTCTAGCAGACTGCGGTTAACATCATCGCTCTGTTGGCCAGGGAGGAGCTGGGCTCGTGTCCCAGGCCATCGCGGTTGGCACTAACGACGCCATTAAGTGACGCTATTAAGACACGCCAAATGGCAGCGTGAAATCCGTTTTATCCTCAAGTAAGAGATAGTCACCAACTTTGGATTGGCACATTTGTATGCGCCAATTAGAATTAGTGTTGTTTCAATCTTTATTCCTAAATTATTGCGGACGGTTTCTGTCGCATTGAAGAAAAAAATGGTGTGCGATCGGAGATGCCAGCATATTTGTAAACCGCGCTGTGGGTGATGAATGTGCTATAGGGGGGGCGATTTCGGACGTGTGCATTTTGTGTTCAACTGTCCCAACGGCACTCGGCAAATACCAATACGAGATTCGGCTGCTTGCTTACTAATTCAAGAGTGCACGCCGGCATGCAAGACACAAGGTTGGTCATAAGTTAATTGTTGCAAAGAGTTCCAGTCAAACACTGAATGTACCGGTCAAGCTAGTTATTCATTTCAATAGTAGCCATGCATGAGATGACATCGATTATACATTAATCATCTGCATGTCTGAACCGATTTCTATTGCAATAAGAATTATCCTAAATAAAATAAAGGAAAGTCGATTGTATCTTTTGATAACAATTTGATAGAAGAGATGTGTGTGGATGAATTCGTATTTACCGTAAATACAGAAAACCAAACGGTACCTAACAATGGTATTTCCGGAGCAGATAAGTCGTAGTAACCGATTAACAATAGGGTTTCTTATTTATTCCAGCAAACCAAGTTATAGCCGCATTGCCAGTCAGTCACTATCTCTTAAGGTCTATTTGGATAAGGCTAAAATCGGTGAATAAAATGGCGGATCAATAATACGACCGTTTTGAGGGAATAGGTAGAAAAGGGTAGACTAACCAGAATTATAAAATTACAAAAGATTCAGAAGGAATCGCCACACCTTGTAAATTGGCACAGACTGGTGCCAAGACGACCGAAGCGCCACTGTGGACTTCTATCTCAAATTGCGTCGACATAATTATGGAGGCGGTGGGTTAAGGGGTCGCGCAGAGTGTGTGTGGTTTCGCTTTGTCTGGAAATGCCTTGTGTTATCGTGTTGTGCTAACGCCCTTATTATTCCCCCTCCCGCCCATGAAGGTCTCCACACTCCAAGCTGTATCCAACCTCATCAACGCCTACCAGAATCAACAACAGAAGCATCAAAAACCAGAACAACAGCAGTTCCCAGTCGTGACTGCTGACAATGTCCGCTACGCGGCTGCCCCGAACAATCGATCAATTCCTCAACAACAGCAACAACACCAGGCGGTACCCGCTTCCTCCTGGAATGCCCATGCCACCGCGATGTATGGTAACCTGTCTCCGGCGGTCGCTAGGCAACCCCAACAGCAGCCGAAACCTCAACAGCAAGCGGCCTTTGTGGACCTTACCGGTTTGCCGGATCAGTATCCAGCTTTCCAGCAGCGACCGCAATATCGTTTCAGTGGTGACGGTGCAGGTGTGTTGTGTTCTGTTTTCCTCGCCTCGTCTAGCTAAGGTCCAGCCCAGCATCCCAAGCAAGGGTTTTCCAAACAGCGAAATTGGCAACTCCGATATTTGAGTTGCTTCGTTTTTTATTTATACTCGACGATCTATTTCGAGCCCATGGTTGATCCTCCCCCTCGCCCCCCAGCATAAAGCATATCTTGCCACACGTTTTGGGGAACTATATCGATTTCTGAATTTAACAGAGAGAGAGAGAGGGGAAAGCCGAACCTGTGAACTTGACGGGTTGTGTGTGATTTGCACGCATTAATTGCAATAAGCACTCTTGATTCTTGGTGGATTGATTGTGAAAGGAGATGGACGTGCTCTTGCGACGTGAAGCAACGATTTTCAGTATTAAAATCTACAAAAATAGATTATACATTAGGGAGATTGAGAGCTCCCTGTGTAGCCGGCATTGAAAGTGGCCAAACCACTACACCACCTACGGTGTTGGGCTGAAGGCTGACAGAAATGTCTAGCATCGTCGTTGTGTACGATTCGTCGCAGACACCGAACTTTGTTTCGAAACTGGGACAGATTCCTGCCCGAAAGAAGTGAAACGTTTTGCGGCGGTGTATCTAAATAATTTGGCCGCTTGATCCCATGACCCTTCTCTGAACCTCGAATGATCCATTTTGAACTAATGGGGTGTTTTGTGTTACGTCCGTTTCAGGCTCCCATACCGACTCCTATCGTGCCTCCGACAAATCTGGAAAGCGTTAAACAATGCATCTGACCATCCCGTGCGACGTATTTTTAATCAGTGTCTTTAGACCGGTGTCTCGTGTGCGCTACGTCGTCCGTGTTTGATGGATGTTTTGCGGCCACTACGACCGTGTAAGTGCAAACCAAGACGCTTCTTCTACCACTTGTCAGTTGGACATCCTCTCCCGTCACCCCACCCGTGTACATGCAATTACGTACTTTTGTAATGTGTCGCAATGTTGGTTACGTAGTAATTTATCTGTAATCAAATTATGGCGTGTGTTTTTACTCAAAGAATAAGTCTTTAAATCTGCCCTGTCTGTGAATAAAGGATCTTTTAAAATGTTTTTTTTTGGCTTCCGTTAAAAATGGGTAGGCGCAGAGAAAGCCCAACTTCTAAAACAACAATATTGACTATCGCTATAGTGGGCCCGCGAGTCGACGTCGCAAACCTTTTGTCAGACCACGTTTCTGGCGGCTTCCTTTCGCCTCGTCTTTGTGGCAAGCCTCTTTCACCGGAGCCTGGAGACGGTCAGAAGATGGGCACGTCTGCAGAAGAGCCGTGGACTGTGTGAAAGAGGTTCCCGCGGTGGTGTTGTCAAGGCCACCACTGGGGGCGCGGCCACATGTCAAAATATCGCCGAGAATCTATCTGGAAACCAGTTTATCCTCAAGCAAGAGACGGTCGCGCTCATTTGGAAGTACCCCTCTCGGCATTGATCCTAGTGGTGCGAATAAAAAATACTACATCACAAGAAATGCCGTAGTATTGCGGTGGCATGGAAATTTATTGGGATACAACTTTATTTCATAATAATAATAATATTCGCTTTATTAAGGTCACGAGGACCAAAACTTTCAGCATTAAAATTTACAATAAACAAAAATGTTACAGGACGTCACGATTATACGTAGAAAATGCAGAATAAGTTAAGAAGAATAAAAGAAGTAATATCGAGGTAAATTTGCAAGAAAGGCCAATTTAACCCACGACGTATATAAAGTTTGGCAAACGGAAAATGGCGGCCATTGAAAGACCCGATCCAAAACGCGCGCATATAGACTTGGGTTAAGAAATTTATGGGTCTTTTGTAATGTCCCAGTGGGTATGAGATCTAGGAACATAGGATTAGTTAATAGTAACCTGTATTCCGCCAGAGGGTGTCCCCAAACGTCAGTCCACACCATGAATACGGCGACTTAAATGGTCGAGTGAACGCATCGTGTAAGTGCACTTACGAATGAAGAGATAATAAGGAAAGCGATAGACGGAGAAGTTGGAACAAAATAGGAGCTTTGGGCGAAACGGGTCCCTATAACGGGTAACTACCCAACTGGTCTATAGTGTGGGAGAAGGGAGGATGTCGCTGTGGGATGTGTGGAGGAGGTTGCGGAGGGTTGATACATCGAAAGGCATCCTCTATGACGGGAGAAAGTGAGTTGCCTCACCTAGAGTGAACCAGAGGCTCATAAGCACTATCAGATCGAACTCCGTAAAATCGAAAGATAGAAAGGCGCTTCGTTGACATTGTGTGTCCATGAAATCCTTCATGTGAAGGAATAAACAACCAGCATTCATATTTATTTTTCATTGTAAATTTCACAGTGCTGGATGACATGCTCCTCGTAGCCACACTAAATCGCTTATGGTATTAACATAATTACTCATTCATGCCGAACCACACGTGTAGTCTCGTTTCTAAGACAACATGTCGCCGTGGTTTGTGGCCTGACTGGTTTCCCTTGCACCATTCGCCAGTTTCTTCCTGAGCCTCTCCACTGATTGTACAGAAGGAAGTTTTCCCAGCGTCCAAATGTTCTACTAAGTTGGTTTTTTTAAAACAATCCCGTTTTCTAGTGGCTTGCCTATGCTATCCTTCCAATATACCACAATTCAACGTCATTTCACAAGATGTTCCATAATCGCTGCTCGTATATATTTTGTGACCCCTCCCATCCCCCGATTCACGTTTGTCCAAATTTCTATGCAAAAACGGCTGCATTCGGTCGTTCGAATATTCCTTATTTGTCCAGATTTCTAGTTTCACCGGAACAGTTGAAGCGATAAGGGAGCATCTCGTAAAATGTCGATGAATGATTGTGTCCTGGATTGAGGACAGTGATTATCAACTAGAACACACCTTCATTTTAAAAAGCCAATGGACAGTCAACTATTCAGAATATCAGAGACCAGTGAAAACAATGGGGGGGTACCTTATATTATGAGAAAATACTACGGCCGTGATGGTGTCTAACTCACAACAGGTCGTCTGAAAGGCGCGTATTTCCAGAAGTCCACATCCACGTGGTGGCTCAATGATAACCGGTTGCTCAAAATAACGAAATTTGAAGTTAGCCTGGAGGGGATATTACGAAATGAAGCAATCGACGGTGATGCAAAATCTGTTCTCAATGAAAACGCGTTGGAGACACATTGTGATGCGTTCAGCTACAGAAGACCCTTCTCCAAAGACAACTCGACCATATCAGCGATCACCCGGTTCAGGTGTTCTCGTTCATCTTCCGGCAATGGCATAGGGTCAAAGCGTTGTCCGAGCGTTGGGTCGAAGCCACGCCACGGGGAAGTGTAAAAAATGGTCGAAATTGAGCAGAGCACTTCGCACTGGGAGCTTCCTTCAAAATGCCCCGATAGGAGGTCGGCATCTGTCACAACTCGCTTTCTACTGAATGGTTATCCTCTATGAATGTTATTATTATGTCTGGTCAAGCAAGAGTTAGGAAACCCGTTCTCCCCCTCAACACAGGAAGCCTCACACGGATCCAGCTCTCTTTCGCTCCAGTTGACTCTGCGCGATTCCAGCGACACCCCCTTCTTCCAACACACACGAGGACCTGGAAGTATATCCTCTATAAGGACCCGCCCTATTTTTACCCAGGACTCTCTCGTTTCCCCAATCAGTACTAGATGTCTACGCGTTTAAACATTTACACATTCCCACCAATCGACGCAACGTGTTCTCGCTATGGCTGCCTGGAACGTGCCGTAGAAAAAACCCCAGATACTGTCTAACATTGCATAGGTCAGAATCGTCCAACTGGAAGAGCACCAAAGACGATTGCTTGCCCTGAAATTGTTTTCATGACAGCATGGGTGAATACGACATCCCTATAAAACGCTTCCTAGCATGAATTCAACATCTTAAAAGCGATATTTTCAACCGAACAAGGATAAGCGTTCTTCACAGAAGTTTGAATCACTGTCTCATGTTGATATAAAATACACCAGTTAATCGTGGCGTTCCTATTGACCAAGTAACTAACAATTCACCAGTTCATTATGACAAACTAAAATATCACCGCTAAACCGGTCTCGTGCGTGCTGTCACGATGATTAACCGGAATATTTTACAGATGAAACCCCCAGTGATAACCATGGTGACCTGGCCTGACAGTTGGTCCCAGATCTCTCATCAACAGAGCGCGGATGCTGGTGGGTAGATCATTCAATAATCATTCGATCGCCACCCAATCGGCAGTAACCAGACCAAGAAAGACGCCTAGACTCTGCAGGACTAAAAATATCGAATTTATCATGCAGATTTATGTATCTTGTTAGTTTTTATTAGATCTTCCCCCTATTTCAACTGGTTATCCGTTTTTTAACGGAACGATTCCACATCCCCCTAAAGCGTCGGGATTATCCAAGAAAAGATTGGATTAGCTAAATTCATGCTGATTTTGTTTGGCCGGTGTAGATACCCCCGGAGTCATTGGTTGCCATAACGATTATTTTCCAAAAGCGTCGTCGAAGGCGCGAGGATTCTGGCCTCTTAACCATTGTTGAGATATACAGGACTGACATGACCTTCACTGCACGCACGGTAAAACCCTTGGTTTGTTTGATAGTTGTTGATTAACCTATAGTTGTCATTCGGCCACCCCGTAGTTAGAAAGCATGCTATGCTGCAGCCAAACCGTTTCGCCGACAACTGATTTTGGGAAACTTTCCAAAGTCATAAATCTTCATCGAAACATCCAATTTTGCCTCGGAAATCGATACATGTTACTCTGCTAAAGGATTTCTCTCTGTTCAAGCAATGCAGATTTGCCAAACAGTCGTGGAATGTAAAGCACGTCTGGGTTTATTAGAAAATTAGGGATTGGGAAACAAGTATTGTATGAAGTAGCGGCGAAAATCAGGCAATTTACAGGATTGCTTGCTGTTGAAACAAGCCAGGTTCACATGATGACCTGTGGCTCGTGAACAGATTCGGAGACCAGGTTATGCGGTAGCACCAGAACACCGTTGAGAAAAACCTCGTCATCGACTTGTACTCCCTCGCCCAAAACGGTTCCGTTCTCCAAATGAGTCTGCAAGGCAAATTGGAGTGCATTCCAAAGACCGATTACAGCTGCTGACCCGTCTTGGGATTCACCATACCGTTGTTTTGTTTTCTTTATAGGACGGCAACGACACTACATTGCCGAGACAAACCCATATACAGCATAGTCGCTCTCCTCGGATTGATACATCAATCCTAAAAAATGTCACGCATCCAATGTGTTAATGGTCCGTGCAATTCGTAACGCTGACGTCACTCTCGCTCCGATTGGTTAGTAAGCCATAGGTCATTATTGGTCCTCTGTTGTCATTTGTTTGTATATGACGCGTTTTCCGGCTCATTGGGTCGCGTTTCGGGCATTTCTTGAATGCATTAAATTGGGGATACTTTACGCAAAATAGGTCAGCATGCCAATTCTACTGCAACTACCACAACATTCGGTTCAGCTATGCCACCTCGATCCACTATATTGCGTAGAGGCCAGTTAAGCGTCAAGTGGAGAACAAGCCCCGGAAGTTATCCTGAGGCACGCCAGTACCCGCAACCAGAGTTTAAACTCATCCCCGAGACACCATAATACCCAGAGGCGCCCTCTTCGCCCAAAGGCCGGGTGCAGGCGCCGACTTCTCCTAATATTCCCAAGACTCTTTATGCAAAATTCATTTACTCCAACTCATCCGCGTATGTGTGAAGAAGAGACGAATAGTCGCCGAATAAACTGGAATACGAATCAGGGCACCACTTGATACATTTGTACCAGCAGTGATGATCGAACCTACCCATCTTCCTATTCTCGAATGCCATCCAACGATGCATTCGTCCAGCCAGGCGTGAGACCGGACAACACAGCCGCTGAGAATGGCAGAATTGCGTATTCGAACGCCGTCATCGATACGCACACCGGGGCCAAGGGTTACGTTCGGTCCTATCTTGCAGTTGGAACCAATGCTCGCCGAGGGGTGCTATAGGAACAAAGAAGAGACAACGACTGCTCGCCCTTTTCAACCCAAAATGCACGCATGCATTTGTTTCGAAACTATAAATGAAAACGTACTATGAGAACGTTGCCGATACATTCTGGAGGAATGGAGGAGGTAATACCATGTTTCTGCCGTTGGTTTTCCAGATAAAGCTTCATTCCTTGAAGATAATCCTTTGGCTGGCCAATATCCATCCAATAACCTATCGGAAGGATAAAATTAGTAAGCGCAAATAGATGGTAGGCGGCGCGAGGTAGGAATATATTTTTATCGTAGTAATCGCTTTATTAGGGTCACACAGATCACAATTTTCACCATTAAAATTTACAAAGGGAAAAAGTTAAAACGAAATTAAATTGACTTGAACGGACACTTTCACAAATATTGCCTATTATAATCGCCATACAATAAATACCGTAAATTAAAGCTAAAACATTTTTCATAGAAACTAATTCGGAAAATAAATAATGCATATTATTTTGAAATGTAAGCATAATCTTTCAATTTTCACAAAATAAATGATCAGTTTTAAAGTACCTTCGATCTCGATACAATACAATTCCCCGTCTCCAACCATGCATGGAAAAATGTCGAGTTCTAAGGACATGGGCTCCACCTAACACATGCCATTGATAGAAAATTAAGTACTTTGACACGATTGAGAATAGACGGGTTAAATATATATAAGCCAGCATTAACCCGATTTCCGATGTAGTCCGATGGTTTTTCTATAAAATGAGTAACAGCACCGGACTGGTCGTTGAACACAACCGCTCCGAATTTGCTGGGCTCTTTAACTTTCGTTACCTTTTGGTTCGATTAGAAAAATGCGGTCTTACTGCCAAAGTACCCTCTTTCCCATGGGATTTATGAAATTCCATCATTTTCAGGAAAGGATACTTGCATATAATGTCACTATTGAGTACAAAGAAGGGTTCGTTATTATCGCTGCCGAAAAACTGAGCTGCGTTCGCAAGAGGGCCTCCTACATACAGTCAGAAGATTTAAATTTAATTGCCTGTCCCCAAAGGTTCATCTTCGTAAGCAAACAAGACTTCGACGCCAGCGTTTTGTATAACCTTAAAAAATAATAATATAAAGTTGACTACCATTCTACACATGCGCCGTATCTCTTTTTCTAGACAAGACGCTTCCCGGTTAATGGCCAGTATAACACGTGTAATTCCCGACTAAAACAAAGAAAATAAACGGGCAAGTATTTTACTTTAACCAGTGCTTCAATCTGATGCATAAGCATGGGTCGATTACAAAATTCAACAAGGGGCTTTAAAACACTCAGTGTTAGTGGCCGAAGCCGTGTTCCGTAACCCCCAATAAGAATAAGTGCTATCATAACACGCAAAAAAAACCAGATTATAAGGTGCGCGTTTTTTATATGAGGTTGAAATAATTGAATTTGTAGATTCTAACAATACATCTTGCATAGCATGTGTGGTTCTTATAAATTATTGTAAAAAAAGTGCTTAGAAATGTTTTCACTGTATTAAAAATATTGTTTATATGTAATTAAGAGCACAGCATAACACACATTTACACCCACGAGCATCTCGTCTAGCGGGTAACCGACCACCGTAATCCTATTACTAAAATTATAATTTTTGTAATGGGACTCTTACTGGCTATTGTTATAGGTACTGATAGCAGAAGAAAGATCCTTTTTGTTGTGGGAGTAACCCCGTGCATACTCTTTTCAACGATCACGGGAATTCAAAATTCCGATTTTATTTGGTAAATCCAGCTTATTTAACTAAGTTATCAGTATTAGAAAATCAACTAGGCCGACAACCCTGCCTAAACGCCATCTGCTTCCGTTTTTCCGTCATGTATTACGCAGGACCGACACTGGAATTTTAATCTTTTGACTTTCACCGCCAGAATGCATTCTTTGGCGATGAAACTGCCACGGACCTCTGTTTACGAGAATCAGTAACGTCAAAGTCGATTTTTTGGGCCTGAAGACTATTTTTGATATGTAAAAGCTACAACTCTTATCGGGAGAAATGTGAAGAGAGACTGCGTCATTCGCTTTTAACACATCGACCCTCATTTTGGACGAATAAAACAACCTTGCTGGACGATTAACATGTTTATTTCGTATATTTCACAATCATGAACGGTAAGTTTATAATTATTATTCCATATCATACAATAAGAAGAATACGAAAATGGTCTCTGACCTGGCTTTAGATTTTCCTGCAATAGTCCGTATCATAATTGACACCGGTTAATTATCTAACAGTGCAATATTTTTCACGACAAAACAATAAACATATTTTGATGGTTTCGGAAAATTTCCAATCAGGATGCAGCATGGATATAGTTGTTATGTGTTGATAAATAAATAAATATACATTTATCCTATGGTTGCTTCAATAGAGGGGATGGGAAGGTCTTCTAATTTACGAGCAGAAAGGAGTGTACAACTCGTGAGGTGGCGTTGAAGGATAATCTCTTGGATGGAGAGCAACGCCATATTCACATAGTTGAGAAAGAATGCTGGAGCGTGAGATTGTGTTGAAAGCAGAGGTGAAGTCCAAGAAAACCCGATTGCGGCTTTCGCTCCGGCATCAAGTGAAGAGGGGGGTACGAAAACGTAACCACGGCGTCCAGAGGGCTTCTATTTGATTGATAAGCAAACTGGAACGGGTCATCCGCAGTTTTCAGCGGGTCCTCCTATTTAGAGAGGAGGGGCTTCTCAATCACTTTCAACCACACAGATAGGTCTATACTTCAAATGTCCAGCGGAACTATTGGTCGCTTTCGGAATAGGTTTTATAGCAACATCTCTGCATTCCGAAGGAAAGGAGCATTCTCCTAACGCATAATTGACGAGCTCGGTGACAGATTTTAAGCACCGCGGGAGGGACCCCGTCCGGATCAGTCGCTCTTGAGTCCAGCCAAAATTTTGGAGATATAGGATTCGTGAGCAGGTAGAAAAGCGCTTGGATTAAGAGAGACACCGGGTTACGGTCAGCGGATATGAAGATAAAGCCATCATACGGAGCATAGAGGTCTAGGGCACTACTTGATACAGTTTTACCAGCAGTGATGATCGAACCTACCCATCTTCCTATTCTCGAATGCCATCCAACGATGCACTCGTCCAGCCAGGCGTGAGACCGGACAACACAGCCGCTGAGAATGGCAGAATTGCGTATTCGAACGCCGTCATCGATACGCACACCGGGGCCAAGGGTTACGTTCGGTCCTATCTTGCAGTTGGAACCAATGCTCGCCGAGGGGTGCTATAGGAACAAAGAAGAGACAACGACTGCTCGCCCTTTTCAACCCAAAATGCACGCATGCATTTGTTTCGAAACTATAAATGAAAACGTTGCCGATGCAGTCTGGAGGAGTTAATACCATGTTTCTTCCGCTGGTTTTTCAGATAAGAGAGGAGAACGGGCGTTGCATTCCTTAGGTTAACTGTCTTGTCCTTTTTGGCTGCCCCTACGAGTCTGAACATGCTCCCATCCGCGGTTCATAAAATCCTTCACCGATTGTAACCCAACAAGTCACTTATTCGCCAAGAGAATACTCTTTTTCTTCGGAATGGAGATTTCGCAAGAACACCTATTCCGAAACCGACTTTCAACACTATTTCACGTTCCCGCATCCTATATATACGGTGGTTCATGGCGTTAAAGGATGGCAGGACCGTGTCAACAGGTAGACGTACGGCCACTTATCTGGTGGTCCCACGACCACCAACATACGAGAGACCGTAAAGCATTTCGAAAACGTGGGAATTAGCGTGCGAGGAAACGCTTTTGTGTTTTTGCGGAGCAGAGAACGCTTGGACCGAAGGAGAAGAAGGTTGATAAGTGCTGCGTCGTTGGACTCAATTACTTAAACCTAGTATTGCTAGGCATCAGAAAACTCCTTTTAATCGATACCATCAGCGAACCGCAGACCTGTGACCCCGAGTAGCTGACTGCTTGGCAGACCGGCTTTATGATGTGCGGGTAACCTATATTTTTCTTAAACCACACATGCTTAAATACATTTAGCACTGAAATTAAAACCGCGCCAAAGCACGTCGGGAGGTCATCTGCCTTACGAATTTCGTGCTGGATGAGCTGAAATACAACGAAAAGCTACAAACCGTGACACTTTAACCAATTTTCAGTTAAATTGTACACAGAGGCTACTTCAGAACTTCCGGCGTGCATTTATTTACGAAATCGATTAAATCCCTGCATTGGACCAACGTCGTGGTTTTCGTTCACAATAACTTTACTGCTACATAACAAGTTAGATTTAAAGCAAAATTGAACACATTATTGCACTCTTAATCGGACGGAAGAAAAAAACATTGTAAATTTCAATCTATATTAGCAACAATATTACTGGAAAACTAAGAATATAGAGAAGATTGCGATAACACAAGTAGGCAATACACGACCATCGGTATTTGGTACGAAAAACACAGGGATACAATAGGGTCAAGCTACACATCGACGCCATTTTAGGTCTTGATAGCCGCCAAACCAAGGGTTACGAGAACGGACAATATGAGAACAATAGTTCCGGTAGTGTTCACGGTCTTCATGTCAAAACCAATGGCATAATCCCAAGCCAAGTGGCGAAAGCCGTTCATGTAATGATACACGAGGGGATAGGCCAGTACGCATTTGGCACCGAAAAAGACGGATGACCCGAAGTTATAGCTGTTGACGTAATCAAGCATGGCATCGAAGTTGCCAGTGTACAAAAATCCTGCAGCTCCGGCGCCCATCCAAACTATAACATAATGTTTTAATTAAATGTTTCAGGACTAACCAGCAGCCATGGCGATACCAGTTGCGCGATGGATGAATGAGGTGCGCATACATAGCGGTGGGCTGTAAGCAGTCAGATGGGGTGACCATGGGCGTTTAAGTTCAATGTTCCTTGCCCAGTATTCTTGCATCTCCTCTTGGGCCTTTAGGCGAACCTCTTCGCTGGTACTACTTTTGCAATGCTTCGCAGTTGCCAATATTGGCGAAGAGCGCAATAAATTAGAGCATGATGGGCGCGAAACAAGAGATATATTTCTTGCAACAAGTCCACCAAGAGGAGCGAACTGGGAACGCAGGATTGCGCTGCAAATAAGATGAATAAGAATAATACATACACTAAAGGTAAGCTACATTATGGCGATAAATATTATTGCAATTAACAATAAAATATAACGCAAACGAACCTAGCCAAAGAGAATAAAAACATACCTTGCGATAATGGACATTCTTGTGGTAATGCAACGATTTGAATACAGCTAAACAAATTCGTATTTAATGTCGGCCATTTCTTAAACTTTCAAATTTGGATAAAATAATTCCTAATAAACAAATCCACGAACATCATTAATCTATTTTTTATGATCTAACGTAGCTTGGTTGTCGCATATAACTAAGGTTCGAAGAACAGTTTCTTTCGATTACCAAAATTCGAGAGTTGCCATAAGATTATATTTCTTCACACGACTACTGAACACGTACCAGCATTTTTGAATGATCGTGGTATAGTCAAATGCACGGAGTATGCCCAAATAACGATTCCGGCTTAAATTATAATTTTCACGTCTCCGTTTTACACTCTAATTATTCAATCGGACAATTCCGTTGCCTGCTAAACTGATATAAAACGTGCAATATATGTATATTTAAAGTCTTAAATGAAATATGGCCTTCAACGGGTAACTGCACCGTTTCTACTGATCGGAATTACTTAAACAATTGTTATTTGCTATTCTTCATAAGCGAACCCAAAACTCTGCGGGATGCTGGTGCGAGCGTAAGGTATTCAAGCTTTTTCAGTCAACCAAGAAGTGATTGAAACCATTATAAGAGATGTTTTCACGCTAGACCTTCCTTAAGTGCTCGGAAGATGACTTGCGCCCTAGTTATCCGATTACACGTTATCCGAGCATTGTATATGCTGGTCATCACTACCGTAACTCAACGACAAGGGCTCCGAAAAGGCATGACATTCGTATCCAGGCTCTTATATTCACGAGGACGACACAAGACGAGGCAAACCACAAACTGCCGACATAACTAATGAGGAAGACAACAATCCAATAACCGGGTTTCTTCACAAGAACGTCGGGTTAGAATCAAGGCACTGCTGCCCCCCAGAAATGGTTGAGTATGGCTATCACTCCACCTGGCAAGTGAACCAACTGCCGCATGCTATGTGTTAAGAACGTCGGCCGTTGGCATTAGTGTCACCGTCCCTCAAAATCTAGCCATGTGAACCGCGATATGGTTGTAATCCTCCAAACATTCCAAAGAGAGTAATATAAAATCCTTCGTACTAAGGTTACACAGAAAGTGATGATATTACGGGATTATATTGATGCTAGCTCCAACATATAAATAATCAAAAAACTCGTATCGTCATCACTCGGTCGGCGCCTGTTAAGACTTTCACTTGACGCGGCTCGATGAAGCCCATCAAAGCACTATCACCGAACACGTGACACACATGTGTTATCTTAGTCTCGACATTGTCAAGATGCACATCGCGAACAATGAATTTAACTGAATGACAAAGCTTGTCGTCGTTCATCCTTCCTACCGCCGATCAACATTGTTAAGAGCCGACACGCAGTGATTAGCGCCTTAACCTCTGTCACTATCCCTAACCGCTTTTAATTTCTTTTAACGCGTTTAGTTATAACACAAAATATCGATCGCTTCCAGGATATCAACATACAATTCGGATCTGTGGATTGTCTACGAATGCCTTTTTGACTACATGAAGGCTCCAAAACCGTCCAACATTTTATTGATGTTGTTGTTCGCGGACTTCGCTTGTGCTTCTATCGACGCCTATCATTTTACCAACAAGAACGAAAAGGACATCAGCAAAATCGGAAAGCAGTTTATCTTCGACTGGACGAATTCAGACTCGTGAGGGATCCAGACCATTACTATTTTGGTCCAATCGAATTTAATTTTCCATATGATTTGGTAAAGGACCTTGCTGTGCGACCTCTGGACCTTAAGGTTAGAAACTTTTTCGATTACCCGGAGTCTCGGACAAAACGCAGGCGATTACTCGGAATTTTTAACTTCTACAGAGATACGGGACACGGATCACGCAAGATTAAATATTTTTGCCCTTGTTGTCTCCATATAAATAAAACCTGATAAATGACGAATTTCATTAACATGCGAAACTATGAAAGCAACCTAATAAACTATCGTACACGTCTTGTGTTATATAAATTCGTGAATTTAAATCACAGTGAACCCCGAGACTGCAGTACCATTTAAATCCAACATGAAAAATAAACCGTGAAAAAACTGTGTTATTATAATCCAATTTGTTGTATTGATAAACACATCAATGGAAGATCGATAACATGACGCACACTAATCAGAAAATGTTGCATCAATAAACGAAGTGTCAATGTCACGAATATTTTATTGCCACTTGATTTTTAGTTGAAACAAACCCGTTAAAGCACTTTATGTCCGCATGTTTGGCGTGCGTTTTTGGATAGGGCCTTTCAATTGGTGCTATTAAGCGTTTGACAAATCGTATATACGTCGAGGAGTTAATTTGGCTTTCTTGCAAATGTACCTGTGTAAGAATACGAGGACACGGTAGTGAAAAGAGGCATTTCATTTACAATGGAAGGACAGAGAGTAACGGGGTTGGGAGATCACGGTCCTGGAGAATGGACCGGAGCATCGGCTCTTGTTCCATAGCCGGGGCAGAGATGAGCGACGACGGGGCCATGTTCAGCATCCTTTTCTGAAGCTCAGCCCGAAGATTCGGCTCGCGAGTTGTCTTAGGGTATTTACAAAAATTCCTTTAAAGTAGCCTTTGTTTTGGGTTTATAGATAGCAACGGCCGGGAGAGCCCATTGGCTCAATTCATAGGTTCGACCGGGTTTTACGCTAAAAGCGTTTCCATGGAGCCATAATACAATTTGCGTGATATTTGTATGGCAGGTAGGTTGTATACTGAATAGCTCTTGCGGTGTGGTTGTAGACATCACGCAGGCCGATTTATAGCAATAAACTTCTCGTTCTGAGAACACCGTCTACAGCATTTTATTCAGCATAAATACAAATTGATTGTGCGATTTTTAGAATTTGTAATCAACACGCAGCTGCCGACAGCGTTGGGCACATTTGAATTACGTGAAAAAATTGTATAATAAGTCATTCACCAACGTGGCCCAAAATACGAATCATTCTAATAACAGTAGAAATTAAACCTTTCGCCATTTTAGATGAGTTCTGCGGTAAAATATAACGTTCTTCATGTTAGAACAATAAACCCGGCGAAGACAATATCGATTTTTTGGTGGACAGAGTCTTTCAAATTTACAATTCATTTTCAAATTTAAATGAAACTCACGTTTTCAATGGTAAATCATCATCTTTTTATTGAAATATTTTAAAACGTCTAAAATGTATGAATAATTAATTGTATATTGTAAATTTCCCTGTCTGCACGCTTCGAAATTTCTGGCTTCCTTTTTTTACATTTATTTGCATAAACTCTATTTTTGAAATTGCCGCAAAGAAAAGAGCCCAAAGGCGTTAAATCCGGTAAATTTGGCGACCAAATTGCCTTGGCATATCGCTAGATTAGGCTTCGCGAATACAATACCGTTGCGTAACAACAAGAACCGCGGAATTCCTTCTTTGTCCTGATTTTTAGGTTCACCAGAGCGGTTGTATCAGGAACTAAAAGACCGTTTTCGTATATAGTGAAGGATTCAATAGTAGATCTGTTCTTATCCTATCGGCCCAACCGAATTTAGGTAGACAGAACGACCACTTCGTATGTTCGAATCGGAAGGTGTGTCAATTTATCGATTTAAACAAACGTTAATAAATCAGTACACTACAATAGCATTAGTATATTACGCTGAACGTTTTGGAGATCGTGACCCCAATAAGCGCTTCGAATTATTAATATTATTTATAAAAAGAACACAGTGAGAAGATTATTTTTAAGCAAAACCACCTGGTTGTTCTTAAATTAAATTACCGAATTTTCGACGCTGCCAATGATCCTTACAAGGTACAGTTGCTGACGGAATTAAAAGTCTTAGTCTTACGCAAAATTTGCCATTTGGCGCTTGCAGATCGGCCCAATTCCTGTGAACGCCGATTTCCCTCAAAGCGTTCCCCCACACCAGCGATATTTTCAGTTGAACGGCCGGAAAAATTGAATAATGGTGTTTTTATGTCTTGTACCCAGCCATTCGCCTCAATTTTCTTTCGACAAATGAAAAATGGGTTTTTACAGATCCACAATATTTGTAGTCGATTTTGATTATTTTATATTGTTTTCGAGTAAAATCGAATTCGTTCTAGTAAATTATAGACATTCTACTCGATATCTGTCAAAAGAGACGCTTTCAAACAGTGAAAACTTCCAGAACAAAAAACGGCTGCATAAAAACGGGAACTTGAAATGCCCTGTACCATCAGCTGTTGGGTTTTTCTCGCATTAATTGTAATGGAATTTATTTAATCATAACGGAGTCACCATTAATAAAATAACTGTTATTATTTTTGAAGAAGTTCGCATTTTTATTTGTCTGAGAAAACTTGCCCTAAATAATTTTGGAGTGAACTCAAACCGCATAAAAGCCTTTGTCCACGCCTGTATAATTCCCATTTTTGAATATTTTTCCCACATGATTTTCCGTAGCCTCTAATTTGCTCACTTTTTAACACTCCGTAGGCTTTTTATAATAATCTTGTTTTCCAGTGGCGTGTCTTTGATCTCCATCCAAGAGATTATCGCTCAAAGCCACCAAACGAGTTGTACACTGCTTTCTGCCCGTAAATTAGATTACCCCATACAATACCCTCCATTAAAGTTTATCTAAATGTAAATCTCTTCGACCAATGCGAAGACAATACCGTTCCGTAACTACAAGAACTGCGCTATCCCTTCTTTGTCCGGATTTTTAGGTTCACCAGAGCGATTGAATCAGGAACTAAAAGACCGTTTTCGTGTATAGCATTAGTTACATTATGACCGCAATAAGCGCTTAGAATTATTAATATTAGTCATAAAAAGAAAAAGATTCGGCAAACCATAAACTTTGTATTATCGATTATCAGTATACGACGACTTGTTCTTCTTTTGAAAGAATATGCCATGGTATTATGTTTTATTCGAAATAAAGTTGTTGGAAAAGCCAAGCAATCCACAAAACTCTGTATAAAACCCACCCCGGTTCAACTCTGCATGAAGACTATAGGTGATTCCCTACTTACAGTACACCATATCAACGAAAGAGAAAGCTAGACATGCAAAATATGACAATTGCCAAATTCTACCCCCTGTTATTCTCTTTCCATGTGCTTCCTCCGTTTAAATAAATTTTCGAGTTTTTCCAAAGGATATCACTCTTCTCGAATCTGCGTCTGGAACCCTGTGTCCATCCCCACTTCCAGCGGCACCACAATCTTGAATTACATGTGCGAATGCAAAGTGGGCGCGGCCTACGGAGTAGCCTGTCGGCCAGATCGCCGGTGCCTCTTCAAGGACTGCCACCTCGCCTGTCCACCGTGGACGTCCTGGGGCCGCTGCATCGGTGGGATCAAGAAACGTTCGCGGGCGTGTCAGTGCGACTGGACCGAAGCAGGAGGCTGGTTAAAGAACCTGAAGAACGGCACCTGCACGGTTACTAGAACCTGCGGCCGTGACACCCACGGCTCCGAGACGACCTGGCTGGCCGACGAAAACACGGTGGCCATCTTCACCACCATCACCGTCATCTCGCTGTTGGTGGCGTTCCTGATTATCGGGCTGGCCGTCTGGATTTGCATACGGAGACGCCGTAAAGCGGCTGTTGCGGTCATAACGGAGAGAACTGGCGACCCAGTAAAGACATCTGATCCACCGTCTTACAGCTACAATACGGACGATGTCGGGGTATCCGTTTCGACGATATCAAAGAGTTCGCTTCAGTCAGACAATAAATGAATGTTTTTTTCGACTTTAGAACAAGCATTTAATTTGATATCGTGTACGTCATTTTAACAAGACTCCATGTCTTAGAGAACACTGTCATTCTATTTCGCCTTGCTTAATTATAATAATGATGCTTGAATTAAAACAAAACATTGCTCTCTTTTCTTCAAGAACGCCTTTCAATATCCCAACACGGAGGTCAGGGTTATTTAAAAGCCCAATTGTAGAGGCTCGTAGCACATAAACTGATGTTGAATCCGACGAGCTTGAATATTTCCTGCCAGAGGATGAGTCGGAATATTTTTCAAGTGGCGTCCACAGTGCACCCCCAAGCGTCGAGGTAGCCGTGGTATCAACCAACACTTAACCAGCACATGGGTCCACCCTGTGAAGCTGGGCCGGTTATTGAATCCAGGATAATGCAGCAGTCAGTTTACGCCACCCAGAACCCGCCAACTCGCTGGATTTCAGGAGCAAGCCGTTTTCCCCGGCCTTGAGATGTGCGTGCGGTAAAGACTACTTCCGAGAGCGGCAAAACCCAGGTGTCATCGTCAGTTTCACGGTGGCAATCAGCGATTACCAAAAACGACGTTGAAAATATTCCCACGCATTTTCAATAAAGCATCCATTAAGCCGGTTTATCCTCTGGCAGGAGATAGTCGCACGCTTAATCAAAAAAGGAAGATTATCTATGGCCAATATGGAATGCCAACTCGCAGGCAACATGTCTAGATCGGACCGTCGACGGTCAAACAAATGAGCCGCGTCGGGTGTGGTAGTAATTAACGGTATTTCGATGCGTGATTCTTAGGGCACAACTCGTCCACCGAATTGATGGCCTTGTCAAGTTGTCGGAATACTCCCCCATTATGCCGGCATGCCACAGAGCCTGGCCATCGGCGTATTTGACGATTGAAAACGCCATTGGGGGGACTGCAGTTTTAAGTGTATTCTAAGGGGGACAACACAACGAAAATCTACCCCTGGCCCAGCCCAACGAAATGGTTTGGTCGAATTTAATCCCTAAACACGAACGACAAAGCTAAAACCCCCCCCCCCACACCTCTCTCTTGGCTGTGTGTGTGTCTCCTGGCTCACCATCAGTCAGACATCGGATTTTCTTGGGTGGGATCTGTTTATCTTTGATACCCACATAATATAATATTTGGAACTATTATTTGACCCTTCATCCACCTTATAGTATACCTCTCCCCCCTTATTTTCCCCGGACTCAAAATTCAAACTTTTTCAACTAATCTCGTTCTCTAGTGGATCATCTATGCGCTCCAATCAAGATACAAATCTTCGAGGACATTTCACAATTTGTTGCCTCTTTGCTGCTGCTATTTAAGGTCCCAATGTAGATCGCTTCGACCAATGCTACGGCTGCCTTGTTTAATTCCCTCCAGAACGGCTACGTTTCGCAACTCGTGCCGAATTTTAGCTTCAACAGAAGATGTTTCTTCTTTTTATATGAAATCCTGAATGTTTCCGTCATTGTGACCTGAATAAAGCGTTTATTATGTTTGAATTATTTGAATTATTTTTATTCCTAGTTCAACCGATTAAGGTAAATCCATATCAGCCTTTCATTCCCTTCTACGTTTCCTAATTTTGGACCCTTTTGTTTTCTTATGACCTAAAACTATTTAAATTAATTTAACCAAATATAAAATTCTCAAGTCTAGCGTATTAGGTGAATCCGCCCACGTCCAGTTATTTGGCCTGTGTCAAAGTCAATCACTTCGAACAATGGTTGGTCTGTGCAGTGGAATTATTACTAAAAACGCTGCTAGAATGTGGCCCCTGGCGAAGAAAAGTTATAAATGAGCCAGAGCATTCTCAGCCGTGGATAGAACGTAATATATATTCGCCTTCACGGTACTATACATATCTAGTTATGTCGTGTGTCAAATTTCGGGTGTTTTCTCCACTTGATTGCCCCGGACTGATGCGATCGTTGAACCTCAAACAAACCCATGCACATTATGGTTTCTGAATGAAGTGTCATTCGTTGTCAACACGATTCAAACAAACAAAGACCAAACAGAAAAGTGAATACATTCATTTTGTAGTTATCGTTCACCACTTCTACAGTCAGTATTGTTTCATGCATTCATAGATTTCCATACATGTTTGTTGTTGTGACCCAAATAAATCGATTAAAATAATTATTTTAATTATTGGTCCAGTGCCCACCTAGTATTTCGACATCAGCTATTAGACGAATCAGTTATCTTTAAACTCAACTCAAACGTGTTAATAATGGAAGATTGGGGTTACGTGTATCTTGCATGTTGATCAAATTAAACTCCATTACGTACACTGCCATGAGTAATCACTATCACGAAAGTCGTGGTCCTCGTGACCCTCAATATAGCGATTACAATAATCAGTGTTAATGATAATCCCTGACCTTTGACCTTACCACCGGCCGTCGTTGCCTGCCCGACAGTATCCAAAAGATGGACCGGACGCCCCTCTTCAATTTCACTCGAAGAATTTTAATTGGCCACCGCTTCGACATCCAACCAACACCCAAGGGCAACACGTTGCTCTCGGATTGGTTAAATTTCGGATTATGCAGCGGCCGGTTTCCGCCACCAACGGCAGCATCCACGTCGCCCCACGATTACTGACTCACGTCGCTGCACCCGCCTTTCTTACTTTCTTTCTGACCTGACCCGGGAGTCGATCTTAGGGTCACTCGCGTTCAGAGTGACTATGGTAACATCTACGCCATCGGCAACCGTGGAAATTAACTGCCCTGGAGAGCATAACAAGATTCTATTTGCTCGCCGAAACTGAAACCTATCGCACCTCCCTCGGATGAGGTAGCTGACAGAACACCGTAAGAAAACCCCCATCAAGTCAATTGAAAATCTTCCCTGTTGAGCAGCTGTTGCGGTGGACTGTTAAGCCCTAGTCTACAACTATCGGTTCCTAAAGCGGTATATCGACCTGGAGTGAATAATCAATTCCTGACTAATTACATGTTTTAATTGTCCGGGTGTTGATTCAAGTTACTACATCTTTTTCTTGGATATTGAGGCACCCAAATGCAATTAATCTCCGAATTTCATAACTTCCCCAGACTAATTTATAAAGGGAAAACGTGGCAGAATAATCCGCTGGTTACCCGTTTTTCTGTTTTTCACCAATGCCTCTGTATAATCCCAGCAGTCGTTTACTTATTTTTTTACTTCCGTGTCCCAAAAAATCCAGCAATCGGCATCCTCGCCTTTTTTAACACGCGTTATAACAAGGACCTTTAAATGGCCACCATTATTTGCTTGCAAAACTTTAATTTGCCTTTCTGGCAAATTTACCGCTTTGCTATTTCGTTTATTCGTGTAACCTTATTCTACATCTTCTGAGTAAAATCAAAACTTCTTGTATAATTTTGTTTGTTGTAAATTTAAATGCTGCACGCTTTGACGCTGCATCCAATCCCAAGGTCTCGCTGATTGTTACGTTCTGTTAAATAATTTGCATAAAATATCAATTTTGTAGCACCAACGAATGTTTATTTTCCATCTTCAAAATATGTAACAAAAACAAATTCCTTAACCATGGCTACGAGAGCTTTTAATTAAATTAATAACGAGTTTTTGCTAACTGTTTGCTAAGTGGTATTCGCCAATGCGATCGAAATAGCCAAGAAGCCAATGAGATGTGTGAGCGCTTTTGGGTGACCTTGAGAATTACAATAATTTCCTTTGCAATAGCACGTTTCTCTCTCCATTCCCGCACCACCAAAGGTCTTGAAACACCCCAGCGGCTGGGATCGAGGGATGTGCATGCAGTTCCTCGTCACCACAGTGGCACTCAGCAGCTCGCGTCCAATATTCGCCGTCAGGCGGTAACTCTTTGTCACCATCTTGAAACAGCCATTGTACACGCTGTCCCCGCAGTCATCGTTTTCAGGAGACTCGGTCTCCGCAAGCACCGTCCTGTTCACAGACTCCTGACAGAGCGAGCCACGTGGATTGTGGACGTCCACGGCAACACCAAGCGCCCCCACAACTTCAACTCCGCCAATCTGGCCATCGGCTCTACTCCGCTGTACATCCAACCCGTCGTTGATTTGCCGGCCGTCCATGAGGTGCTCGTAGTTGCTGCACTTGTAGCAAATGGCAGGGGCGATATCGGGACCACGTGGGCCCTCGTCTTCGAAGACGTTGGATTGGCTGGAACGCGACCAGGCCACTCCGATTGCGATGCCGATTAAGCAGAAGATCAGGAGGATGCTTAGAGCAACGGCCCAGAACTTCCAGGCGGAGGACTTCGGGGAACAGCATTTGGGCATTGGACAAATCGGTTTATCCTCCTCGGCCTCCGGTTGGCCCTGAAAAGAACACCAAATAAAGCGTTTATACGCGGAGTCGTCGATATCGCTTGATTACGTCGGAATGTTCTGCAGATCGACAGACCACCACTTGGCTATGGCTTTATATCATATCAATAGATCTTTCATTTTAGCATTATTTATGGTGCGTTTACTCGAATAAAGAAAATACGGAATTTCTAAGCAAAGAATATAAATCGATGCATTAAATATTCGCTCCAGTGAGATAAAATATATAAATAATTTAAATCAATTCGACAGAAATTGAAAAAGCGCCTGGTCGTTTGTGTAAAAATCGATAATTTTCGCAGCTGGTTGGTTACGAGCCACCTGTAAACATAGTCCAGAGAAAGTGTACATGAAGCCGGGGCGTCCCGCTGCATACTGCCGCTTCCAATTTTCCCCAGGCGTCCAAAGCTCCAAAATGTTCGTTTTGGTATTCGTAACGATGTTCAGGTATTCCGCGGAGGATGAACATCCGATGCTCGGTATTTGGAGCAAATGGTCCCGTCGCCCTTCTCTAGAGGTACTGCAGTCGCTTGGAAATTCATTATTTTCTTAGAACAATTCGTGGAGACCTTATACACTTGGTGGGATACCGATTCGCGTTTGTAAGCTCAAGCATCACATTTAATCCGTCGGACCGTTGTTGTTGGGTCGCAGCGAATGTGGTAGGTATCTCGGTGCATTTGGGGGATCTGGTCTGGGTGTTGTCCTTTGGAGTAGTCCAGCAGTTAATCGAAATGTTCGACCCATCGCTTAAACTTTCTCTCCATTTGCGGGATTCAATTGTCCCACTGATTGCTGAGGCTTCGCGGATGATAATCGAATGAATTGGAAGTGCTTCCAAAAGTCTCCTGTGTTAGCCGCTGTCTCGATGTACTCCGCGACCTCGGACCATTGCATATTGCGGTCTATCGCTAGCGAGGGGGTCTTCTTCATATGCGGGGCAGCTTGCTCCTGTCAGAGGCTGAGCCGGCTTCATGAATGTCGCGAATAGTAGCCGTCCACGCCCGACGATCGAAGACAAGGTCAGAACAGATTTGGAAGCAGTTCTGCTTTCAACGACACATCCCGAAGACCTTTTGTAGCTCTACCAAGCGGGTTGTCTGCCGTCGGAGCTGTTGGAAGTTGGGCGCGCCTTGCAAACGAGCTTCGCTGGCCTTGAACAGAATATACTGCGTTTACTCGGTGATCCATTCCTCTCGGTGACGTCGCGTTGTTCCTAGCAATCCAAATGATGGTCCCTCCCCGATCATTCGCATCTAGGTGTACTCGATGGCTTCAGAGAGCGTTTTTTTCGCCGGCGGGTCTAGAGCGCAACTAAACGTACGCGTATGTGGAGCCAATACTATGACGTGTTGCCGGGCGTATCCTGAATCGCGCGTGGACCAGAGAATTGTCGGAACCGGTCGTGTTTCCTGTATCCGCACCCCGATATGATTTTGAGTCTGCAGTCGTCGATTAACGCAGCCCAACGCAATCTCACTTTGATACCGTATATTTGATGTACAGTGTTACTTCGTTGTTATTTCCTCCATTTCTGTTAAACATTAAAATGCTGAAAGTTCTGGTCTGTATGACCTTAATAAAGCGTAAACATTATTATTATTATTATTATTGCCGTTGGTATGGTACAAGGTTAGCAGATGCTTCTTAGGGTTTTGGAAGCGCGTGTCGGAGACGACGAGCTTGTTTTGGTCCGCGAGGCTTATCAGCCGTTCAGTCGTTCACCGGGTTTCGCATCGTTGGCCGAGACCGAATTTTCTCATGATACGACAGGTGGTCTCGACCGAATCGCCAGTGCGGGCGTTCCAGTCCCCCGTTACGAATAGGATATTGTCTATGGGCCCTTTTTTACTACTTTCTGTAACTCACCGTACACCTCGTCATTCGCTGCCATTGTGGAGGCGTACATGATAATTCCGCGATTAGGGCTGATTAGGGCCCCCTTTAAGTCATGGTTTCCCACGCGACACCGAAAGGACAAGAGTTGTCGGTGGACCCGCGGGTGAAGTGGCAGAAGCTAGAATATTTACCGCGAACATTAATTTGCCTTACTCCAGATTTAGGTAGAAGGACTTCGGAGAGGCACTCTAGGTCTCTGCGGTAGTGGTGTAGAGTGTTGCCGGTGGTTCATTGGCTTCCGGTGTTTATAGGTGTGTGTGGCTTACAGTGGGGAAATTGGGGCATGGAGCGGTTTCTCAGGAATTCTGTACAAGTGATGTACCCCACGAAACCCGGCTTTGTTCTAGGTACGACTCTAGCCTTCACACAGTCAAGTGCATTTCAAAATGCAGTAGGGATCTGTGCGGTGGAATGTGAACCGACTTCTTGGCCGTTGGATCATCCTGGATTGGATCTCCTCCGCGCAGTCCTTCGTGGTTATTCTTAGGGAGATTCACTTCCCAACGAACCCTTGCCATGGTTCACCCGCCTGTCATTGGTTTGCCGGGGTTTGGCTGCTTCTGTTTCCAGCGAAATGGAGCCAAACGTACACTTAGGACCGGAGGATTCCCCGAGTCATGAAAGATCCTTCGACAACCCAACACACCCCGGTTTGCAGAGGTAGGGATACTTTTAGTCAAATAAAAGACCGAAAATTATTATTTTGTGTAAAACATTAATGTTGGGCGTGAGACTCACCACAGGGACAATAACGAATGAATACTAATAACGTCGTGGAAATGTGTGGGCGACTATCAGTAAAAATTTACCATTTAATGTGGCTGTACACTAATAATAATCATTTGTAGCGGTGTATTGAGATCGCTAGGACCTAAACGTTAGGCATAAATAATATAATTAACCATTCTCAACCCGAAACATTCTTTTCGTTCCTGCTTCACCTGCTCTGGTGAAATTCAAAACCGGGACAGATAAGGAATGACCGAAATGTTATGTGTCGTCGTTTTTTGTAGGTTTGAGCGGTATTTCCAAAGCTTAGATTGCTTCAATAGAGGGGATAGGAGGGGTCATCTAATTTACGAGCAGAAAAGAGTGTACAAAATGTACGTGCATAAATTCTTCTCCTGCGACATGTCTAGACGATCGCATTTTGATGTAACCAGCTAGACTGACATTCCACCTGATACTCGGCTATCCCGGAGACGATAGAAAACTGATTTGATTCGAGAAAGACCAAATTAAACGATTCACACATAGTAACAAGTGAAGTCACTGTCTTCAACAATAAATAATCTAGCACCGTTTATCTCTGAAGTGAGAAACAGGCCAATTAGGACCATCTACTTTCAAATATCCCGTAAACAGATTACACTTTAAAAAATAGAAAGCCTTACATTTACCCCGCGTCTTCTCATCAACGCCTGCTCTGTATTGTCATAGGTTGAGCCGGCAATATGGTAGTTGTAACCGTCCCGCATGAGTGCTGCCAGAACTTAATGTGAACACTGCTCGCGGTTTTTTGAGTGGTGTGCGTGCTGGGAGGGGGTGGGTAGGGTGCATGCTACTGGCCGCACTCCATTTGCGTGGGGCCAATGGCAGGATGCGTTTTTTGACAATGTGACAGTTCACGTGCATGGCGGCACACGGGCTTGCACTGCTGGTGAAGTGCTAATCGATTTGATTGTGAAATTTGCTACAATTAGGGTGTATCCGCGAGGAAGTATTGGGGAAGGATTCTCTTTAAAAAGAGTGCTGGACAAAACCTTTCATGACAAGTTCGAGTCCCTACGGATCTTCTATTAGTAGGCATGGGAATATTCCAGAAGGTTACTGGGAAGTACCCGAGTCAACTACTTTAGAGAAATGGGCGTGTGTAAACAGCATATGCTTAGTTATTTTCCGCCTATCAAAGGTAACGACAATAGCGGTATCGTTTTTTTATTACGAAAAAACAGGTTGGTGATTTATTTATACATAGCATACTGGCAAGCATCCTTTGGTGAGGTCTAACACCGAAAAACTCTATTGATGGAACAATCCGTAGGTTCGCATAATCATAATAATAATTTTTAAAATATCACAGATATCAGAGTGAGGTGAGTCGTGTAGGCCGAGAACAAAATCAGTTGTTCTCACTGAATCACTACCCCGATGTGAAGTGAAGTCCATTTACCAGACCAACATGCACGTATTGTTGTGTGTCTGTCCTGAATATTCTGATTGCGAGAGGGGTGGGGTGTGCAAGCGCGTTTTTGGAATACAGTTGTCCTAGTACCAAGCTGTGTGTATCACATATTTACCGACTTTTTTATGGAAGTACAATCGAGGCAAAGATATGACTGATAGTCTGCAAAGGAACAAGTGCTGGTTCTGTGGTGGTTAATATGACCGATAAAGTTAAAACAGTCAAATAAGGCATTTTTTTAGAATAAAGCCCTTTATTAGAAAGTGATTCGACAGTGGATTTTACCTTGTTATCGATTAATTCTTAAGTTAAATAAATTGAGATCGTATAGATCGAACCGTCTGAAGCCACAGGACAGCTGATCGAATAGATGGGACGGAATTCTATGAAACTTTAGATTGAAAAGGGGATCCAATGCACAGGGTTTGATAGTCTCGCAAAAAACCAATACCTTACGTTGGAGTTATAATAATGGTATTCCACTAATTAAGACCACGAAGACCACACTTTTCGACATTCAAATTTGCAGCAAGAATAAGTTAATTAGTAAGAAAGCGAATTAAAAAATACGCATATGTAAAATGCTGGACTATTACTCAATAAGGTAAAATACTAACTGTTGGTCCCAGACAAGACAGTCAGTAGCTAAGACTTTGATGCTATATACACAGACCGAAGAGAATTGTCGTCTTCTTTAATCCTTTAAACTTCAATTTTTTGATACGCAGTGATGTATGAACGAACCTTGGATAACATTATTTTTTATTCCTCCACAGATTCCGATGCATATATACTTCTTTTGAGTTTTAAATGCCGCGTATTTTCCACTTTATTCGGTGTAACGCACGCCACTGGCAACATGTATAGTTTTCCCCCTGGTAACATAACTTATTTTATATATCATTTTAGGTCGGCACTTTAAATCTCAACCATGTTTCTGATCATCGTTGGATCACATATTCACATCGTATCGTGTTGGTTATCAATAATAAATCTTCCCGCAAAAGTTATCCTCCAGTGTGCAAGATTCTGTCCTAGTATCAAGGTTCCCCTGTAGTGACCTTAGACGCCCCTTTTTGTTGCATTCTGTTCACTGATGCACTCAGGCCGAATACAATTATTCTCACTCAGAGCATCAATTTCAGCAACAGGTTGGGAGAGACGCCGTGTACAATAACCAGAACATTAGTTTGTAAGAAGTTTACAATTTCGCATTAATGACAGAAATTATCCGGGCATTTAGTCACCCACAGTCGAATCAGCTGTTGTTTTGGGGCAACGTGGACGGCGATGATTCCTCCTCATCGGACCCGGAAGACATCGTTGAGCTGCTGCTGCAGTCACTGGTGGTGACAGCCGAAGACGAAGAGGAGGAGTCATTCGCGTCATCGTTCCGACCTGCCTCGTCGCCAGGCACGGGGGGATCACTGGGGGCGGAGATTCCGGCGCCGCCAGAATCGATGCGCGTGCGCCAGACCTGCGCGGGAACCTCGCCCAAATGGGCATCATCATCGCCTTTGTCATCAGTTTCGTTGAGCACTCCGCAGCACTACAAAGCCCTTATAAACCTAGCCCTCCCGCGGTCTCAGCGTTCTCTGCTCTGCGACAACACCAAAGCGTCCCCTCGCCCGCAAGTTCCGCAATGCATGCGGCGCCAAGTTTTCGAAAGGGTTCATGGTCTCTCGCACCCCGGTATTTGCGCAACAACCCGACTAGTGGCTGAAAGGTTTTCTTGGAAGGGATTGCAAAGGGACGTTCGCCTGTGGACACGGGAATGCCTTCGGTGTCAACAGATAAAAGTCAATCGTAACACCAGGGCACAGATCGGTACGTTCGATGCACCCGATGCACGGTTTAGCCACGTTCATGTAGATTTCGTCGGCCCGTTGCCTGCACGGCGGAATTGGTCTACGGTGCAACTCTCCGCTTACCGGGTGAGTATGTTAATCTAAGAGCAGCTGAGCCGTCTCTGTTTGTCTCCGATGTTATTCAGAGGCTACACAGTTTTGATTGGAGCGTTCGGCCTAAAGAAACCGGACCCCAGATGTCAGGCTCCCAGGTCGACCCACAACTGCAAAAGAGCACCCACGTTTTTCTCCGTTGTGATCGAGTCCGTCGTCCTGTTGAACCACCATAGGATGGTCATTTTCCCGTACTGTCTCGTTCGGATAAAACGTTCAAAATATCTAGGAATGGACGCCATGAAACGGTTTTAATTGATCGACTCAAGAATTCTTTCGTCGAGGAACCCTTCTTCAATAATATTCCAATTCGCAATCCGCCCGAACTGACTGGCCAACCAAACGACGCGATTTCCCAATGAAAATCGATTGTCTCATCTTTTCATGCCCCTGCCCAAATCAGTCCGGAGCCGCCTGACGCATTCACAACCACCCGTACACGATGCGGTGGCGTCAGTCGCACACCCCCGCATCTAACAAACTTTGCGCGTTCATTTACCGTCTCTTAACCTGCGTCCACACCAGCCATCCTTATTTTATCTCTTCCCCTGTCGACGAAGAGTCTAAGGGGGGAGCTATGTAGTGACCTGAAACGCCCCTTTTTGTTTTACCTCCCTTTCCAAACCAGCATCGTAGTTTTACCGTTATGAAGACCCATCCCATTTTTACCCTAAGTCTATATTACCTCTCCATCCATTTATAACTGTTTGCCTCATTATATCCATTCCTTTCATTTCAATGCGTCTCCTCATTATGGCTGCCTGGGATGTGTATCCATGTTCTACGATTACCGTTACAAAACCTCCAGCGAAGGTCTAATATTTCTCTAGCGTTCTCTTTCATTACCATTTTCGACGCGTATGTCATAAAAAGGTTTTGTGGGTTAAGTTATCGTCGAAATACGAATCACGACACCCTCTTAGTCAAGTTTTTCCAGGCCTTCGAAGTAACGTGGACTTTACTTCGGAATGGACAGTGTCGGCTTCGGGGTGTATCGTTTCGGAAAATTACGTGTGCAAGGATAGTCTAACAAGTTAGATGATATATATTAGATTATAAAAGAAATACTGGTTTATTCTCGTTATTCATGCAATTATATTTATTTTCATATTTCGCTTTTACTAAATAACGCTACTCGTGTAGAAAACATATTCAAGGACGAACGGTTACTTTGATACTGTATCGCCGAAATGGCGCCTCTAGACCATGCTTTCTTTTATATAACTCTCGTCAGACAGTAGGTGTCGAACTTTCCGATTTAAACTGTTTTAGTGGTGAAACCAATGAAAACAAAAGCCAAACTATTCAAGGTGCGATTTTATTGTTATTTATCATTGCATTGTAGGACATATGGATACGCTTCTTTCAAATACTGGCAAAAAGCAAGCGTTAGATGTTTCAGATTCCCTCGGCACTTTACCAATAGACGCTATTTTCTCAAGTGATTTAAGTCGAGCCTTTGATGTATGTGTTAATTTAAATTTACTTAAACACGTACAAACGTAACATATCCTACAAATGTCTGCGTTCTTAAAATTAATATTAGTTTCCGTAAAAGAACGTGCAAAATTTTATTTAGACTGCCGAGTGTATCCACAAGGCCAAACAAATCAAAGCTTGTCCCTTGATACGCAAATACTTAATGCGGGAAAGGGTAAGACATTTGTGATACCTAATGCTAGAATTTCGGCGCCAACAATGGGAAACCTCGAAAGAAAATTCATGAATTCATTGCTATGACTAAAGAGCATCGCGATGGTTGTAGTATGTGGCGAGAATGTGGCGGCGAATGCCAACATCAGGTTAGCGGACTTTCTTTATTCCTGTATAGATATTGTTTTGGTTCTCGTAGCATTTCTTTATTTTATAGATATTTTGGAGAGCCTTGAGCTTTTTGTTTGATCTTTGCGACTACGTCTCTAAACAGGAGGCAAAGCCAACTCCATGTTTTCCCCCCATGGGGTCTACAGAGGCTTCTGAACCTACCCCCCTTCTTCTACCAATACAAATGCCGCCGCTTCCTCAGGCATTCGTAGTGCCTCCACACCGAATTGGTGGGGAACCTGTTCCTGGTAACATCTATCAGGATATGAAATATGGTGGACATTTTGTCTTGGTAAAGTTATTTCCCTTTACAGCATATCACAATTTTATCGCAATAAATCTCGTCATTATACATAATAATGATATATATAATAACCCATGATAGCGGCTATTTATAAAATTATATTTACCACTTTGTTGCGATTTGGAGTGACGTCAATTCGCTCAGGTAAGCAATCATGCTTGATTACATTTGAAATCCGTTCGCTTAGAACCGAATACGTTTGTCACATGATATCAGGTGGACCTATGTTTTGCATAAAAAGTGTGCAGCACCCGAGATAAGGTAGCTTTGCTTTGCGTTTAGGTATCCCATGGGCAATGGATACGCGAATTCACGCATGCTGTACATGCTCTCGCGGAACAAAGCCTCGGATTCCCTACTCAGCGCAGCATGCTCGCTGTCCTCAACAACTGCGAATTCCATCAGTTTGGAGTCGCTTTTCGAACCGCCGAAATGGCCCAAAGGGCCGTTCACTTTAAGGAGAACATCGATAAGGCTATGGTGGTTGCGGAGGCAAAATCGAAGCCACTCGCGCGTTGCCCATATAACCTCGACCATCTAGACACGCGACTGCCAATTTCTTCCGTGTGTTACCACACGCGAGTTGACCCCAAGAGTGTTTGCAGTGATGTGACGTCCAGGGATTTTGCCAAAAATAAAAGTGCTGGAGGAGAAGTCTTCGCGTCGGCTGGAACCGGGGTCGAGGAACTCTACTTCGCTCAGGAAGATGACGAATATGCAGGTCTTCCGGAAGCGTACCAGTGGTTAGTTTCTCGCTGCTATATTCCAACCATCTTATCTACGGGTCATTTAAAGGTTGCATCCTTTCCTTCATTCGTAATCTACAATATGAGCATTTTCCGCCGGCTCATTGAATCGTTTCGCATCTTAAAGAGTTCATATACAGATTTTCTTTTTGTGATTCTTACTGGTGTCGGCTGGATCGCGTAAATCGAATGCCCTGTCATTGGTTGTGGCCAGTATTCCCGGGAAGAAAATTAATGCTGTGGTGTTAATAGCATATATATACATAGAAAACAGTGCTTCCACGGCATAGTGATGAAAATACACCTTCTGTCGTGTGTTCAGGCTACAATTGATAAACGGGCGGTTGTGTGTGAGCGTTATGAGGCTGGGACGGGCACTTGGCCGTCACTCGTAGTAGCCACCAGGGCTCCCCTCCCCCTCGCCACCCCCGCCATCATGCATCTGCACGTTGAAGTCATCGATATCGCCCTCGCCGTTGTCAAAGTACGTCTCACAATAGTCGTTGTCCTCGTCGGCCAGAACCTCGTCGTCATCGTCACCACCAGTACCGCCCACCTGGTCGCCGTTCCAACGGGCGTCTTCGGCGTCTTCTGGTCCACCACCGCCACCGCCGCCCCCACTCGGTCAGCATCCTCCCGCCCGTCGCCGTCATTTAAGGCTAACCAATAGGAAAGGGAGTCAAAAATGTGTAAAACGGAGGAAAAAGGATAGATGAAGTCGTGGTAAATAATGGACGGATCGCCTGCCAGCCTCTGGCACCTATCCTATTTATAGTGCGCACTACCAGGAATGTTTTCGTGGGGGCATTTGCAGTGCCGTTTACAAGTGTCATCCCCAGTGCTACCCGTTTCGTTAATGTACACATGAAATCAGCTTTAGACACGCAAAAGTATCTTCGAATGTTATTAATATAATGGTGTTTGCCATTGTTTTGTCTAGGAGTGGCTAGGTCTAGAATGCAGTAAGCACCTTTCCTTGGAAAATAATGGCGTCTTCTTTTCTTATAGAATGATGACACAACCAACCAGAGGAAATTTGCGCCTCAAAAGTGTTTACTAATCACTCATTTTTGCTTGTTTAATGCCGAATTACTGCCCATGTTTGTGATATTTATGAGGAGATAAACATTCGTAATTCACCTACCGTCATTGGGATCAGGGATTTCCAGGATTGCCTGGTCGGGGAGGTCATCTTCATTGTCTTCATCGACCCTGGGTCGCTTGGCGGATCCGGGTTTCGCGGAGTGTCTAACCTTTAGTCGATCAGCAATTTCGCTAGGGTACCTTTGTAGAAAATTAGTCTTTTTTTGTCTACACACGTAGCAACGCTGTATACGAAGTCTTACCAGTCTAGGGGGTTTGAAAAAGACGAGAGAAGTGTGCCATCTTTCCAGAAATTAACTTCATCCGTGATCATTAGCAAATGGGCAGTGGTAGATTGTGGATACTTGGAGGAATACCTGGCCATTGCTTTGCCAACATGCATGCCTTCAGATCGGGCGGGCATACTCTGACGAGATGGACAGGTTTGGAAGGCATAGTCGACTACAGCCATTTTTTCGAACTACAAAAGTCAGTTTAGCTACAGATGCCAAGACAACGTACTAATTTAAGTTGAAACAATTGGTCATGGGTTGGTTCGTCTCTCTTTGGTGGTTGTTCGGCGTCTGCATTGGTTAGAGACGATGGAATTATAGGTTGAACAATCTTTAAGGGAGCCAGCCGACTAATGATCGTCTGTGGATCGGGTGAAACGGGTACGGCGAAGGGGTCGAATAGTCGCCGTTTAACGCCGTCGCGGAGATTCGAAAACCCCGAGCTGACACCACCCCGCCTCCTACCTCGATTCATGAATCTGCAAAGGATACTTATTTATTAAGGAAACGTCGACACAAACGGGAGACTAAGAAAACCACGCGTATGGGATTTATGTGAGGTTTATTTACAGATAAATGGTACAAATGACGATTATTCGTCTTCTTGTTGAACGAGAGCGTTGGCTCGGCTAGCAATAGCCTTGCGACGTTCTTTCCGTTGTCGTTTCTTCTCGAGTCGAGACTGGTGAATCCTGATAAGGTCGGATTCAGCATTAGCGATGTCACACGCTAGCTTCGGGAGTTTAAGCTTGGCGAAACGCGAGTCTTCGGCAGCTTCCTCCATTTCCGTAGCTGTGACAGCGTGTCTCTCGGCTTTGGAGGTTGCTGTAACTGGGGCAAATTTGATAGGAGCCATCGCAGTGGTTAAGGGCATAGCAGCGTTTATCTTGTCCTGGATTTTTGTGAACAATGGATTAGATACAAAATAGCCGTGCATGTAAGCGCGCAAAAATCGCGTTCCGATAAGATCCAGCATGCCATATTCCAGAAGCTGTTGTCGTGTTAGAAACTTGTACCCATCGTACATCGTGGTGACGTCTGGTTCGACTTCGGTTATTAGCTGGTCCAGATAGCTACACCAATAGGGAGCCTCTCCGAGAAGTGGGATAAAGTATCGAGAGACTTTTGGTGCCTCATTAGCGAGCATAATAAGACCGCTGTTGGGGAAGTGATACATCCAATTAAGTTCGATTGGCCCCGTTTCAAAACCGGCAAACATTTTGCCTGTGTCAATATTCCAAATTTTCAGGCAGTGGGAGACCATTGCAAGCACCTTGTCGTCATGAAACGTCACCGTTTTAACAGGTCTTCGATACTCCGTATCTCTGGTATGCCATGGTAGTTTACTCTGCCGAACATCATACACATGGACAAGGCCCTCGGAGGTTCCTACGGCGAAATTGAGGGGGTCCTTGTGAGTAAGAGAGGAACAAGAAAATCTTGAAAATGCGGTCAGTTCGCTTGGTCTTGGAGAAGACGAACAGGCATCGAGATGGAAAGCTTGTTCGCCGCTTCGAAGATCCCAACCCTGCACCATTCCGTTGGTAGAGCCGGAGAGTAAGACGTCAAGTTCAGGCATAAAGCAACTAGAACTATATCCATCGGATTCTGGCAAACAATGAGAAACTAAAGGTGTTGCAAATCTGCCCTCACACAAATCCATTCGATAAACAGCATTACCAGATGATGTAATGAGTAGATGACACTTGAAAGGGGTGTAGTGGATATCTGTCCCCGGCTTAGGAACCCGGAAGCGGAAATGATGTCCACCGGCAGCATGAACATCAATCCAACGCTCTTCCTCAAGAAGAGCAAATTTAGAAAAATCTTCACTCAGACACGTCATTCGTATGGGGAGGTAATCAACACAGCGATCGAATTTCATGGAAAGATTTTTCAGCTCATAACACCGAACGCGAGGTTTATACCTCCCAAGAAGGAAAAGGTATTTTTGGTCAGGTGAGCACGTAATATAAGTTGATGCATCCGGCATTTCCAATTCATGAATGAGTTCGATGTGATTAGCGGCTCCAGGATCCTTTTTCAAAAGCTTTCGCTTCTCTGCTCTCGATGCCCATTCTGGCATCGATCTTTCGGATGTTAAATTGTAAACCTTTATTCCGTTTAACTTGATTACGTTCATTGCTATTAAAAAGCATGCAGCTGTGTGGACTCTATCTGCTTATGCCAAAAAAACTACCATTCACAAACGAAGAAGCTCTGTCCAATCAAGATGACGATATGCCCAAAAGGTTTTATACAGACATTGCAAAAAACTCTATTGAATGTATTTCTTATTGAGATTTTTTTAAAGTACACTGTACTGAAAAACATAATCATTTGATTCCAATATATTCCCAAGCAACAAAATTATTTATTATATTCTACCGTTTTAAAAAATCACCAGGTTTCAATCTAATGCAATAAAGATTTTTCTTCCTGCTAAACCATCGTTGAGGGCCTATTTTTCAAACATTTTCAGTCAATGCCTTGGATCACGTTTGATCCTCCCAATCGCCCGAGTCTACCGTGGAATTCAATACTTTTCTTAAAACGCATTTTTTCCCAATCACCGTCATAGCTGGAATATTACAACTGATTGCCGTTTTTTTATTTTGATAGAAATCAATCTGAGACGCTCGTTTTTGTCTATAGTACAGGACCACCTTTGTGTGCTCAGACAACTTCGTCATTATCTCTTAATTTTAATATCGGCTTATTCTTGTGGACTGGTCAAATAAACCAATTGTAATGCGTGGCTTCAATCAATAGTTTGCCGCCATTTTTCTTCCTTGGTTGTCCTTTTTATCCAAGCAGGACACTTTTCTGTCGTTGCTGTGGTCATGGCGTCAGCGGATGTAATAGCGAACTTGGATGACGATGGGGAAAATTTATTGAATGCAGAACAAACGTCAGCACTGTCACATTTTAAGGTTAGTCTTTTATCGTTTCTATTACCCTTTTAGGATATATCTGGAATAGTTGATGATGATGCAGCTAAAACGTTTTTAGAAACTCACAGCTGGGATCTTGAGGTATTTTTGGCATTAAATTACATGTTTCAGAGAGCGGTCAACCAATTTATGGGTTTTGGCGATCCAAGAGATCAAACAACTCGGCGGAGAAACGCTGCACCGACAGCAGTATGTAGTGCATACATATATATATTCTTTAGGTCGAATTGGCCCCCGAAAATCAACATATCTACCATAACCATCCTCCGGGGGTCCCATGGTACCTAACACCTTTAACGTGGATATATATGCCACTCCGCTTCACATACAGCGTCCTTTATGACATCATGCGTTTCTTTCGTACGTTAATGTGTCCAAACCCTTATTTGTCGTAACTTTTATTTCGATTTACTTACTGCTCCGCTTCTTTATAGTATCTTTCGTTTGGACCGATCCCCGTCAAGGTAAGCTTATTAAAAGATTCTATCCTCTATTGGTCGCCGCTGATTCGGTTTTTAATGCCTTCTTTCTGATACAACATTCTATATTTTTAATGCATCTGGTAGCTACTGGCGTAATATTTCTTCTGCATACCTATTTAACGCATATTTATTGATAGCCATAACAGATCCAACCGCTGATGTGCGTGATTTCATTGCCAATTTCCGATCCAAATACGCCACTGATATTCATGAAAAAGAAGACGATACGGATTCCGTTATGCGTCAAACTCGGTTACCCCCATTCTACGATGGTACATATGCCGATGCCCTGCGTGAAGCTAAGCAGAGTTTGCGCTTCCTCATTGTATATCTTCACGGCGATTTCCATGAAGATACTGATGCATTTTGTCGGTAAGCAGTTTTTCACTGACGTTAACTAACTACCAGAAATAAGCTAGCATATTAATTGTGTATTCGTTGGAGATGGATGTAGCCCTCACTCAGATAGACTTAACGCGATCTGTTCCTTGTTTTAGGGAGACTCTTTTGGACGAGTCTCTGCTCAACTTCCTCTCAAACTCTGACCAAGTGATCTTCTGGGCGTGCAACATAAACTCCCCTGAAGGATACCGGGTGTCCCACGTGCTACGAGTCCACACGCACCCCTTTTTTGGCGTCGTTGGGCTATCTACTAATCCTGGTAGGTCTTAGCGGTTCCGTAAATTCTAGAGTTACGCTTTGTCGAAATCTGCCTATTTCATTTTAATATGCCAGTGTCTTGGTACAATAGCGTTTCTTACCTGTTTACACGAATGAAGTCACTGCTAAGAATGTGCTTCAAGTCCCTCGTTAAGGTCGATTGTGGTTTATCCGTCTTTTACAGCCTATTCAAGTACCTCATTTGGCCCATCGATTCGCATGGCCCTCCTGGGACGAATTGAAGGTCTAGTGGGTGCCAGTGATGTTATTTCCCACTTGAAACAAATCATGGATGACCATCAGGCTGTCTTGGTTACCGAACGTGCTGATAGGTAAGCGGTCGTCAACTTGTTGAAAGGATGGTATCAATTCGCTATCCGAGCTGTTCCAGTCCGCTGTCAGGTCCCGCGCAATTGTGGGTTTTCGATACTCACCTTTGTGAATGCCTGCTCCCACTCCCATACACGAAACACACCTACACCCAAACGCAATGTGTATTAGGCTGTGTTTTAAGTCCTGAGTGTACTTTTTAACTGATCAGCTCGGAGTGTTCCCAACAACTTCGTTGTTTTCCATGTCTGTTGCGGTGTCGCCTGCAAGTTGTTTCAAGAATATTCAAACGATGCACCAACTGCATTAGAAAGTGAGTTGTTACAAGTACTGATATACCGAGGCATATAACGACGACACCTTTCGAGATATTACTTGGTGGTTTGTATATTTCCTTGGTTATTTAATGATACGATTGTCAAATGGTGTAATCTGCAGTAATCCACCTCCCAATCCTAACGAAGGACCACCGTTAATGTGTTTTCCAACAACCGGCATATAATTTCTTCCTTTTGGTCGTGCAATACAGCTCCCGTGAAGCCCTGGTTTTTTAGTGTCTTCTTGTTTGATGGTATTGCAATGGTCCGATGAATGAAAAAGAAATCAATAAACAGAATAAAGGGTTTACTCGGCTTGTGGTTCAGAAAAGTTTGTATCCAATTCTTAGTGCAGTCCCACGGACAGCATCCATTTTAAATTTGTCATTTGAATTTCTACGATTCATATGGATTTGTAGGAATTAATTCTGTAAGTTGACCCTTGACAAGTATGCGCAACCGTTTACTCTGACAAGTCATTACTTTGCTTGCGCTTTGTGCGGCTATTTCCTGCTAGAGAATGAACCGGCTTCGTAGACGTCAGGGGTTACAGGTACCCAGGTGATAGTGTGTAAACATGGCGGAGGATGAGACCTAAAAATTTAATAATTCTTCATCAAAATATATATATATCGTGACCACCCCGCTCTTTTCCGTTACTCTAGAGGAGAGCGGGAGTTGTCCGTTCGTCTCCGGCAGGAGCAGGATGAAGCGTTCGCAGAATCCCTGGCTATGGACCGCGCAAAAGCAGCTGAGCGCGCCTCCAGCGAGGAGGTGACAGCCCGCTTGGCCAGTGAAACCGCCCTGGCTCAGCAACGGGCCGTCCGTCTGGCGCGAGCTCGAGTCCGGCGACAGCGCTGCTGGGCACGCCGCCTCGAAATGCAGCAGCAGCAACCGCCGGACTCCAATAGCGGAGTTCGGTTTTCCATAAAGCTACCCAGTGGACAGCGAGCCCAGCGGGTCTTCTCTCCCACTGATTCGGTTAAGGTGAGTGAACAAAGCCCTGTTGCCCCATCGGGGTAGCGGTCAGTATCCGCGCTCTTTTGGTGATAGAGACATTCTTTCAATTCCCAGGTCAGGCCACCTCGTTATGACACTAGGGATGCCACCTGTGACACTACTCTCTTGAATCACAAACGTTTTTGTTCTGAACTGCAGCTTTAGATTGTGTGGCGATTTATTCTGTACCAAGGTTGCATTTAGAGAAACAAGCGTATTTCTACAAATTGATAATTGTGTCAGTTAATGACGCCGTAAGCATGTTAACGTTGTTAATTGGACCGACACATTCCACTTACTAGTAAATGTTCAAAGCATTGAGAAAACTCGGATGAAGAGAATGGGGGGCATTTGATCCGTGAACCCATCCAGGGTCTGTAGTGAACGTCTAATTAATTTCTTCGCCTTTTAGCATCTCTATTACTTTACTATCTCGCAAGAGGACGCTCCAGCGCGTTTCGCCATTGAGTCAAATTACCCCAAGCGAATAATTGAATGCCGACCCGAGGACGAAACCGACATCGAGGATTACGTTCCCAGCGGCGACGAATGCAGCGATGACGATGGCAGTCCGCGGGAAAATGAACGACAGAGTGAACTTGCCGACTGGACTCCCAGACAAAGTTGCCCACCAGACCCACAATCCTTCCAGGATGCCGGTCTTACCAAACCAGAACTCTTGTTCGTCCTCGATCTGGATGCATAATCATCCCGGTCGTGGGTTGTACCTGTTCTTTCACGCCGTGGTATTACTTCTGGATGTTATTTATTTGTGTTTTTGTTGCCACTTCAACCACCACCAATGAAATCCGACGGTACTGCTGGCTTGCGTGTTGGTGGGTTCGGCGTCATTTGATAAAATTCCAAATAATAATAAGTCGTCTTTTGTTTATAAACGCGAGGATGTATGGTTTTTTAGATAAAAATAGGCGAATGCAATAGTTATTATCGCGGTAGCAAGTCGTCTATTCGCGAAGATCCTTAATGTCGGAATCAATTGTGGCGATTAGATCCTTAAGATTTCCCCATTGTTCGACATTTAATGAAATACCTAGAGAGGAAAGCAATTCAGTGAGGCATAAATTTGTCTGGATTTAATTTAAAGTGTAATAATCTTTAATTGATCACCTTTTTTACCAGGTTTGAGGCCGCCACTAGTTTTATCTTCATAATATTCGCGGATATCAACGAATATTTTGCCTCGAAACTGGCGCACGCATACATATTTCTTTCCCGTTAGGTCAATTATTTTATCACCGCTAGCCGACGTTTCCCGTTTGGAATCCAATTTTAATGAATTTGTCTTCTTCACAGCAGGTGCATCCTAGTATAATTAAGCGGGTTTGCGAAAAAGAGAGCAACAATACTTCTAAGCTGGAGAGAGAACTGTCCAAATCGTCATCTGCATCAGTCTTTCGCTTTTTAGCCGACATGGCAAAAAAAGGCACGCCAATAACAACGTTGAGCTTTTATTGGCTTGTGTCAATATTTTGAGCTTCATTCCAGATGACCTCGAAATTATTTTTGTCGTTTGGAACGGTAGATGTTCAAAGCTAAAGAAAAATACAATTTGGGCTGGTGACGATGGTAAAAGGAGAATAAATAGTCATTTAGGATTAAGCCTTCAAAAAATTGTCTGAATCCAAATTAGCGTTGCGGTTTCTGTTCTGAATTAATGTTAGATTTTTAATAAAAATGGGTCGTAGATAGGTCTTCCTGGATACATAAAAACTAATTGAACAATTCATTTTTTTCTGAACTTGATAATCGCTTGGCTCGTAATCAGAATGGCCACAACCGAAGGTGGAGAACGAATAAATGGCGTATTGACGAAATATTGTTGGAACCCGACAAGGAATTTCTCGCGGTTGGTCGAGTCTGAATGGATGCAGTGAGTTAATAGCACGTCGGAACCAGAGTTATAGTAGGTACTTCAGTAAGTCACAACCTGTGAAGCTTCTGAGTCAACAGCTATGCAATGTGATGTTTGGCATAGCGGTTGGGTATAGAAAGGCATTAAACGAACAATCGATAAATTATTGCAACTCGCCATGTTTAAAGCTCTGTGCAATAGCGTGTAGAGAAAATGGCTCGGTTAAAAAATGAGCTAAACGGAGAACAAAAATATTATTTTAATTGTGGTACTTTAAAATGCTTATTAATAACAATAGTTTCATAAAGCATAAACACAAAGTGTGCAAACCACAAGTCTTCATACGAAGATTGTATCCAACCCGAATAGTACGAGGGTTTTTTCCCCATAATAATCGGCCCTCTGTTAGACGTGATATTAACGTTATTCGCTTTATATAGGAACAAAACTTACGCATTAATATATGCCACAAAGAAAGTTGCTAACATGCAAAGACGATTGAGAATACGTTAACACGGATAAAGTATATATGGTATGATAAACGCATAAAGTCGACCATTGAAGGGCCCTCCCAATAACGCGCGCCTACATTGTATAATCTCTCTGAATGCGAAGAATTTCAAACGGACTGGAGCACTTCCATCCTGCTCCCACTCTTTAAGAAGAACAGTGCAGCATGACTATGCACCAACTATAAGGTTATCCGTCTTATCGACGTATCAGCGGAAGTATTCTACTGACTCCTGGTAGCAGGAATATATATTTCTGAGCAACGACTAATATTTTAGTCACCCACGCGTCCTTATGAAGAAAGTCGCGATCTTATTCATTACAACAATGAAAGATAGCACAAATGGAACGAACGAATTTGGAAGTGTTTCATTAAAACTGAAAGTTCTGAAGATCACTATAGGTACACTAAGTAAAAACATATTTACAATAATAACGTCACATCCATGAATGTGGCTGCGGTCCTCCAGTCTGACCTTTCTTGGAAGTCACGTCGAAACCTTGGAAATCGATTACTTCACCAACGTATTTTATGTAACCTATATTCAACCGTGGCGAATATTGCTTTATCCGATGTCATTAGCTGATGAACCACAATTTAAACGGTTACTTCTCGTTTTGACGTAGCCCCACAAACCCGAAGTCATTGATGAGTGATACGCCGGAGGAGTTCTTCAGAGTTGGCACTAACAGCCTCGTCTATTAACATAATTTCATTGGGGAACCAAAAATGGTTCCCAACACAAACCCATTTTCATGCAAATCTTGTCTGATATCTTGCGACCGATTATAACCGAGTTTAAAACATCCTACCCATTTCTCCGAAAGCATAAATCTTTATCTTAGATCAAGAGTACCATGATGGTAAGTGCTTTACTGAGGCCACAAGGAAAAAACTCATAGCAGGCAAAATAATATAAGTGTTGTATTTCTTTATGGCTGCTTAATTATATGATTCCGTTTTTGCCAAGGTATGTGTTTTCAGCGTGCTGGAATTTAAGCAGCTTGCTGGCACCGGAACTATGTCGCACACGGTTTTCAATATCTCGATCGATGTTGGACCGGTAAACATATCTGCGTGCAATCATTTTCATCCTGAAAGAACCGGGGTGTCATGTATGAGGCTGGCATCGATGACATCGTCTCTGTAAGGTCTGTGGTAGTTTCCGATGAGGCGAGATAAGCCATCGGTTTGGCCAAAATCCACTGTGTGCCGGAATTAGATTTCAAATTATAGCCCATCGTAATTGATGCCCATCGCCGGTCACGATTTCAGGAATCGGCAGTAATGCCTTTTAAGCCCAAAATGTATAGCAGCTGCTTTTGTTTGTTAAGGAGAGTGATTTGTCGACCACAAACCATCTTGTGGAATTTATTTACAGCAAATACCAGCGCCAAAACCTCTTTCTCGATCTCTCCGTAGATATTTTCAGCCTTAGTATGTGTTCGCGAGGCATACATCATGGCCTTTTCGGAAGCAGCTGGAAAAAACATGGAATATTCCAGGACTAACACAATAAACAAAACTGAGCATTGATATCAGTCACAAAAATTTACCATCGGAACCGGATGAACAGCAACATGTAACGTCCTTCGGCAAGAAGTTGTTGAGTGGAGCCCGAACGCTGTGTAATTCATACAGAAATGCACTTTAATAGCATACGAGTGGGACGCTCGAATACTGGTGACGTCTTTTGGTTGAGGTATTAGTTGAATGGCACGAATGTTTTTCGCGTCCGGGCGACGGCCGTTTGCATCGAAGATGAAACCTAGGTGTTTTTTGGATGGCAAAAAATTCTCATCCGGAAATCTCAAGCCTCCAATCGTTGTAGATCTTTGTCGATGTGATTACGTAATTCATCGTTTGACCGCCCGAGGATTGTGACGTCATACATATATGCAGCCTTTCCTGGGATGCCAGAAAGAAGCTCGTCCATGATTTGTTGGAATATTTCTGGAGCAATCCTGGCCGGAAAAAGCAAGTCTGGTTTACTGGTAGAGGTCGCTATGTGCATTGAGGGTCAGTAGTTCGTGGGATTACACCATTGAGCATGGTAAAAAGGTCAGAATGAACATGAAGAGGTTAACAGGCATAGCAAGAATGACGAGACAAGGTTAATGCAAGATATAAACTGAGATACTATTTTCTTTTCCCCAACAACAAAAACAACAACAACAACAACAACAACACGAAAACGGTCTTTTACTTCCGGCTTCACATGTTCAGGTGAAACTAAAAATAGGGAAAAATAAGCAATCACAGTTTTTATTTTAATTATTGAAAGGTTTTGCCTGTGGATTGGTCGAAAAGATTTATATTTGGATAAAAAATTTTGTGAGGGGTCATCTAATATACTCGCAGCAAAGAGTGTGCTACTAGTGAAGTGTAAAAAGAAAACCATGTAGAGAAATATGCAATAGATGGACTAATTAATTCGTGAACGAATTATAGATTGGAGCGACTGCCGGTGTGTCAACATGTGCTCTCAGGTTAAACGTAATTTTTAAATGTCATTTTAAAAGTTTGTCGGGATCAAACCTTCAAAACTCTATGGAACGACCAATTGCCCATAAAATACACTAAGGACATGACCATATAATAGAAAACCTATTGACGGTAATGTAAAATGATCACATTTTTGCTCTAAATGTTGTTTACATATTTTCTTCAAATATATTAGATGTCATCATAAAATATGCACAAATGTCAAAAACTAGTTTGATAACTATAAAAATAATAAATTACGTTATATTAATGTATAAAATGTGAAATAAATCACAAATGAAATTTTAATGGTAAATGATTACCCATTTAGCGGTATGTGTTTAAATTGGGATTTCGTTAACCAATTGCCGATTTCCCTTTGGCCAGCGATTGTGGTTGGTTGTCCCGTCGTTTAATTTATGATCCATGTCTGTTCAACCAAAGTACATTTCTCAATCGCCGCTCAGTTCGTCCAAGCAGATCGCTCAAAATATGATGTTTCAAAAAGTTACGATTAATCACGCAGTACCCGTTGCGGCAAAACCACCCACCACGCTTCCAGGGGGTTGGAAACGCGAAGAAATAATTCGGCGAAATGGATTAAACAACGGAAAACCAATTGTTTCTTACATATCGTAAGCTAAATTTTGAACCATTTACCGTTTTAGTCCTAATGGGGAAAGAATTTCTACTCAGAAAGCGCTACAAACATCGTTGGGGGATAAATATGATTTATCTCTTTTCGATTGGCGATCAGGTCGATTTCATAATACATCCAGTAAACACCGGATGAATTACACGAATGATGAAGCGCAGCTATCGAAAAGCATGTTTTATACTCATTTAGTTACCATATTTAGAGGTGAAAAATGCACACGGTTGGAATCGTCGATGTCAGCCTACAGCGTTACCGGGGATCGTCTTAAAACTTAACCACGGCGATAGTAAGACCTCTGATAAACCCACTACACACGAACAACTGAAGCAGGTGAGCATGATTTCTGAAATTTATTTTTTAGCTGTTCTGTGAGCGTCGTTTGGCAAATCACCACGCTGTTGATTTCCGTGATGGCCAGACACTTTCTCAACCACCACTCCCACCCTGCATTCACCGTAAGTAAAACTAAACTGAATTATTCCCATTCTGTAGCTGCGGGACTACCAGGATATGAAAATGTGCAGCTACTACAGAATCTTATCACTTCACTTGCATCCAAACACGGTCCTCTTACGGGACAGGAACAGTCAGCTTCGGCTATCGAAAAAAATCCATGTGCTGTGTTGAATCAAAGTCAGCCATACATTAAAAGTATCATCGTCACCGATGATGATATTCAAAAACAACAACAACGAGTTAATGATTTAAGGAAAAAGCTTCAAGCAGCAATAAATACACCGGTGAGTAGTGTTTTCTCGAATTGCAAACAATTAACAAAAATATATTTGGTTATTTGCGTGTTATTGTAGAACAATAGTTGAACTATATACGCAAAATACTTGGATCCGCGCGGTTGACCAACTGCACCATTTGTACATATCCCCCTTTGCTGTTATTTTCCATAACTTTTACTACGAAATAAACTGCTAATTTGTGTACTTCTGCAAAGTGCAACCATATTCACGCATTACTGTTTTATGTTTTAAGGGTTTGACCGCTTCGTCGTCAGTTTAATCGTTATTTTGACGACACGGGTTAAAAATCCATTCAAGCTTCTCACAGAATTGTAAATGAATTTATTATAAAGCAAATAAATGAATCGACTGCTAAAAATACAAACAAGAATACCAATTGAAATGAGAATAATATCAAAATAATATTTGTTGTGCCCGCAGAGGGTAGGGCCCCCATCAGTTCCTTCACCGACTACGGTGTATCGTAAGCTTTCGATTGGGTGGAATCTATTCGGCTGCTCGGTTGGCGGCGATCGTTTTGTTTTTCTCCAGCGCTCGTTGTCGTTTTTTCTCCTCGGCGATTCTCTTAACCCGTTCATTATGTTCGTGAAGTTTACGCAGTTTTTCCTCTCTCAGTTTCTACACGAATAGAAGATGGATGGAGTTTATTAGGAAAAACACCCCAATCCATCTAATTATACCAGCAATAAGCTGCGTGCCAGGCCCCACCTGACGGTCAGAAGGCTCCTTGTGAGTGAAAAGTGTTCATTTAATGGAATATAGGCATTAACACAAAAGGAAGCCAGAAAAGGAGGCACATGCAAGAAAATATAATCGATTAGGCGCTGGCTGTTGTCGATTCAAGCGCAAATACAGGTTTCATCCGACCTTCCTGTAATCCATTTGGTGCCGTGGTTGACCGTGGATGCAGTTATGAATCTCTAGGTGAAATTGCTTTTGCGCACGAGATTTTCCGCGGTTTATTTTTCTTTTCAGCAATGTGTTTCACCCGTTCGTTATGTTCATGTAATCTACGTCGCTTCTCTTCCATCAGCCTCTGAATTGTGGAACGATGAATGATGTTTTTTACTTAAACCACATTATGAGAGCACTAAGCCACACCAAACCTCAAAGTGGCTATCGATTTAATGCACATAGAAATTCCATTAAAAAATATCGATTGACTCACTTTCGCACGTTCTTCGCTGCGCCGGCATTTCTCTTCTGAAGTGACCGTTTTCACTGGGGAAGAAACCAGGCGTCTTGCCAGGGTGATTGGGATATCCCGTCGTGCCTCCGTTTCTCCAACGACAAACATAATTGTTTGCGGTGCCGCTTGACCTGCTGAAGGGAAGCTCCCCCGCGCGATCGAGGGCACGAACGAGCCCATCCCGTCTCCACAGGCGCCTCGGAAACTGGCCGCTCCCATCCCACTTCTCTCAAAATCGTGCCCTCCGTACAAAAATCTATCCCGTGCACGTGCCCACCAAGCTACACTACCGGGCCTTGGAATCGATTTTTGTGATGTTTAAATATCGCGCGTGGATAACATGTGACTTGAAGACCGACGGTTCATGTCCTCCCAAACCCACCATTTCAATTTTGTATGAGGATATATTTAGATAGTGTATACGCATAAATAAAACTTGATTTTACCCAGTCGCGTGTTGCTGTGGCTCAGTCTACGACGGGGGCAGTTAATAATAACAATAAAGGTATTCGCTGTATTAAGGTCACGAGGACCAGAACTTCCAGCATTATATGTTACAACAGACAAAAGAAGTTGCGATTGTATATAGTAGGTGTAAAATAATTTAACAAAAATGAACGAAATAAAAACGAGGTAAATTTGCAAGAAAGGCAAATTAAACCCTCGAAGTGTACAAAGTTTGGCAAACGCTTAATGGCGGCCATTGAAAGGCCTTTTCCATAACGCGCGCCCTTCTCATAATAAACAACTCTTGCACATATTTACTAGTGAACCCCGACCACCCCCGCGGAAATGGCCCGTCCAAACCTTTCGGTATCTCCCATGACACCCTTTCTGTTTTACCCCGTATCCCAGAAAAGAGAACGCGTACGTTTATGATACATTTTGAAATGTGAATACGAGTGAGTAGTGCTCTGCTTTCGAAATCCGAGCATTTCTAGCTCTTAAAAAATGATTCTTCGCGAATGCATTATTGCTATCGGAAGGAAATCCGAGTGCCAAGGGTTTTATATTGGACTTCTTGGTAACCTAAGCTTCGTGGATTTTAACTGTTGCAAAAGAAATTATCGGCCCATATACTGTGATGCTGTATCAGTCTGTGATAGGTTAAACGCCTTTTATGTGCGGCCAGCCAAATTCGAACTTTAAGAACTAGCCAATTATCACTTCTCTGGCCGCGAGAATAGCAAAATAAACTGGACCTCTCTTGTAATGATATTGGATTTATTGAGGTCACGAGGACCACAGACCCAGAATTTAAATGTGCAACAAACAGAATTCATACAGGAAGTTGCGATCATACATAAAACAGGAGACATGTATTTGCAAACGATTAATCTCTTGTGGGCTTCTGCAGCCTTCTTTTCCATTGTGAAATTTACAAGATTTTGTTGGCATATAATTGTTCTGACGCCGAGGATACATTATACGCTAACACAATTACAGCAAATTATAACGAGGTAAATTGCTAAGAAATACAAATTAAACCCCCAAAGTAGATAACGTTTGGGAAACGAGTGCTGGCGGCCATTGCAAGGTCCTATTCATAACAAGCGCGAAAAAACTGAACAATACATCACTGGTCATTCTTCGAGCGGAAGCCGTATTAAGCACGTCGTCTCAAGTGTTTCGCGAATTATTTGTGTTCTTCGTCCAAAACGCCCAACCGTCTCTCTACAGGCCACGCTGCAGATAACCCGGCCATCGCCCTCAGAAAGGCTTTTACCATTTCCACATTTTTACACGAAACGAAAACCCCGTTGTCGACCAATATCAAAAAACGGTGTATTCAAAGGCAGGCGTGGAAATGGTTGAAAAATATACCAAGGAAAGTGCTAATAACACATTAATTGAGCAGTGGGACGTCACAGACTGGATGAACACGCACAGTTTCCTCATTGGAAGAGCGACTCGAAGGACTCGCGGTGAACTTCACACTGCAACAAAGGAGAGCACAAGCAAAAGGGAGTAAAAACGGAAAACTATTTTGCAATAATAATTTTTTCCATTTCTTCCCACGCCATGCCGCACCAAATAAATCCACCTCGATGTATATACGCATCGAGGGCGTCATGCACGGAAAACTTGTGAACCTTCTAAAGTCATACTTCTTGTCCAACAGGGCGAAAGTTCGTGTCTACTGCGAAGAAGCAGAAATGTTCCCCCTGAAGACTAGCAGCCTACGAGGGCCCCCTATATCGTCGGTGCTGTTCAACTACGAAATGGACTGGGCACTACAATACTCCCGAATGGCTAAGCGAGGTATGGGGCCCAAATACGCGTCGGCAGCGCCACGAATGCGTTCGTAATGCAGTTGCGTACTAGTCTTTGGGGTCCCGCGGAGATTAGACTTCGGACAAAGTTCCGTATCTGTCGCACCCCTATCCAGGAGATTGGAAGTTTTCGACCTGTGGTGTCTGCGACGAATGCTGAAAGCGGACTGGCGCGACCCGCTCTCCAAAAAAGAAATAAGGCGCCGATTTTCAGACGCAGAGAAACTGCAAACCCTTATACAATGGCGTCGGCTGCAGTGGTTAAAATCTGGGCCATCAATTTAGCAAGGTTGGCGCTGCCTGGCAGGTGGACAACTAAAAACGTGGATCAGCGCCGTCAGGTCTACGAGGTGCGTCACTGGGAAGAGAACTGGATCACAATCTGCGCGTGGGCGGCTACAATCCGCGACATCTGTGAAGCAGCCGGCTCATCCTCTGACAAGAACAGATGGCCGCACCAATGAAGAAGATAGCCATATATATGTTATCGCGTTGCAGAATCAGAAAATCCGCCATTCAATGTTGTAATTTGAAAAGCCAGCAGCAAGTGAACCCCAATTAGACCAACCTCGATGAATCTCTAATTGTAGTCAACGCTCTTGTCGGGGTGTACCATTATAATTGAAAATAGACCAATGAAAACAATTTTGAATCGATCACACCAATGAGAAAACTACATAATCTAGAGCATAATGATGCGCGCTTGAAGTGTTGGGTTGTTTGGGACACGTCACCAAAACAACACGCTGTTATGCCTTTCCGTGCCATTTAGTTCGAATATAAAAGCGTGAGAAATCTCCAATAACGAGCTCGGTTGAGTAATAGCAATAGGGTTAGCTCAAAAGATGTGGCAAACATCGAAAAAAACCCTAATCGAAATGTTGTTAGCACATTTTCCTTAAACCACAGAAACACCCCGAAAAACTCTACTAAAGGTTTCCGATTTTAAGTGTCAAACGCTTTTCGGTGTGGCTTTACAATCGAAGCTGTTGTTTTCCAGGCATATATAAATGCCAGCAAAAGTTGATCTCCTGCCTTATTTTAAAACTTTCGCGAAAGAAAGGGAAGTTTGAAGATGGCATTAAATCGTTTTTTAGCGCTGAAGTCAAACTATGCGACATGACCGGTTGTGGTATCCTGCTGTTAGGTGTCATTTTTTTCCAACAAGACGGCCTCTCCGTATAAACGAGGTCCCTTTCCGAGAAAATTCATGGCGAAGCCCCTATGCGACCGGTTTGTCCTCTAGTAGGAGATCGCCGCGCAAATATGGATTGAAGGGCTCACCGTGGGGGAGGTGGTTGCAACAGAATCGCGAGAGAAAGGGTGGTCTGGCGACATCGCTGACGCCGACATCAGACGACGGAGGCGCGAGATGGGGAGGATGTGGGCCTGTGTGGTGAAGAGGTAGTCCTCCTCGTGTACATTCAGCGTGTGGTTGTCGTCGAACAACTACTGGGCGATGGAGAACATAAGCACGCGGAACCCCAATGCACAGCCCTGACCACCAGCTGATTGATTTGGTTCGGACGGTCTACAGAAACAGCTGATGCAGTCGTGGAGGACGACAGGCGTGTGCATGCGCCTGTCGTTCGGCCTCAACGGAAGCCCACACGAGATCGATGGCAGCGGCCTCGGGGACCGACGAGACGTTGAATGTCGCCTCCCGGTGCCCGCGATTCTGCTAATTCCTACTCATTTGGTGTTTTACTTTCAGATACACCACAGACGTCACAGCAAATAATGTCCGTTTTACATGCAGCTGTGGCAAACGGTAAAGACATGGAGCAAACAGATGCGGCCGGCAAACTATACCCATCATTTCACACGCCCAAATTATCCCTCTTCTGCGCCGTAAATTGACGAAAACGCGACGAAAATGGACAGTTACGTCTTTGTGGTACGTTTTGTCTAGATGCAGTTCAAAGCACCTCGCTATAACCTGTTAACCGAACCAGATTCGAACTGTTGGGGGAAATCATGGGCAATTTTGTTGTAGGCAGACAGAAGCAAGCAACAGATTGCACGATGCATCATCATTCGACAATGCCTGGAAGTAGTCCTCTCTTTGTTCAACTCCCTGGTCAGAGAAACTTCATGGCAAACACCCATGAAGGAGAGAGCCGTCAAATTTTGATTTTTTATATAAGAGTAGCATTGTCGATTTTAATTGTGATGGTATGGGTTCTTCGTGAGCTTAATAAACCGATGCTTCTTCAAATCCTCACAACACGTGCGTATTTATTGAGCAAAGCTCATCTCTCTGGTACCCCAGGGGCCACCTGGTGAGCGTTTGTATGAAAACTGGCCTACCAGGTAGAGATACTTCAGCGTCTCACTGAGAAAGAAACTCTCCATACGATCCTCTTTGGTCATATCCTCGACATTGTGAATCGTGGCAAACCCGCACCTGTAAATTCACAAAATAAAACGAACGTAAGGTCAAACTAGCAAACGAAAACCGTCGCCCACCGCACACAGTAGACAAAAGCAACAAAGAACACACGAGTTTGCATCAGGATGTCGGCACCAACTGGGCGTGAGGGCCAAACCGAACAAGAAGCCCAATTTTCGTCGCAATGATAAAGGAAGTATTTCTATTACCTAGAAACCCTAGGGCCCATTATCGCCAACAGCTCAACACTCAGACCACCGACAGACCTCTTATCTCTTCGAAGAGGCGCTCGGGATCATGGATGCACAGCTCTTGGGGCGTCCATCTCCGGTTTCGTGAAGTCTCGTTGGCGTTTGGTGTCACAGGTGGTGTCCACAGCCGAGTACGTCGCGCAAGACAGCGGGGAGAGGGGTTGTGTGATGAATGAGAACACTCCTTCGCTGGCCATTGTATCCTGCTGTCGATCGCCGGGGTTTTTCTTCAGGCTGCCAAAGGGAGATTCGTTTCCCAGCGACCCAAAACAGGTTTGGTCCGCCTGTCAAGCGACTCATCAAGGTGGTGTAGCGCTGGAAGTGACGCCCAGTTCTCATTTTCACAGATTGAGCAGAGCAGTGCATAGAGGAGGTCCACGGGAATCGACAAGCATGACGTGTATAACCTGGGTTGGATACTGTAGGGGAACCGTTGTAATCCCCAAGATAAAATATTCTCAAATCTATTTTATTTTGACAACCGGGCACGCCACCAGACATACTACCCACATTCTGGATAACCGACTCAAATCTCAAGGAGGTTGTTGGTAGCAAATCGTTTTTTAATGTCCAGATGTCACTTCATCGTAAGCATAAGTCATCCATCGGTTTTATGACACACCGTTCATACGCTACCCCCTCTATTACCATTGGCTTACTAATGCCAACTCACATGCATAAATACTCCATTAAATCTACGTCCTTAAAATTTGTTTACCCGAAAACGCTATCATCGTCTTGCTTTCTCACTGTCCTCTGGTTGGTGGAGATGCGGGTACGAGTTATAACAGACACAATCCCTTTAGATTTTAAAATATTTGCATCCCGAGCGCAATGGTCAGCCGGGTTCGCGGATCACGCCTCTCGTCGGAACACAGGGACCCGATATAGATGGTGTACTGACGAGAAATTCGGTTTTACAAGCGTAGCCTGTTAAGAGCGTCGGGTTCGGCACATTCCTTGTACAGACGGAGACCAAATACAGCCGCATTTATCATTGCATGATCTTAACAGCACACGTACACCACTGCAGTGGGGCATCACCTTTTTCTCACAATGCCAGAACTGCGCCACGACTCATTTTAATTAAAGAGAAACAGGTGGCAGAGAAAGATTCCACGGACGAGAATTCCGCCATCTGGAGACAACCCGTTGAATCACAGTCTTCTCGACAAGCCCCGAACACCACTTCAACCGTTTAAAAATCTCCTACTAGAGGATAAACCGGCTTCGTGGGCTTCAGCAAGACGTTTCTGGGGATTATGTTTACAGGCGGCGTCCAGTGGCGCTCGATGTAGTCTTAGATCGCACCAACGCGCCTATTTAGTTGCTTGCCGCTCCAACAGCGCCAAAGGACGGCGGTGACGTTAGGGCGAGAGGCACCGGAATGAAAGGTCCGTGACTGGCCGTCGTGGAACGCGGCTGAACCACTGCAGCCGACGGCGTTGTAACAGGATTCACAGCTTCTCCGGAGTCTTTTTCGCCGTTGAAGAGGTCGTCATGCCAGTCAGCTTTTGGGATTTGTCGTCGGCGCCAGTGATCGGATACTTCCAATCTCCTTGTGTCTTTGACGCGCAGTGGTAGCAAGGTTTCGGAACTGAAGTTTTTTGTCGGTGCGACGCACAGGGTAGAACGCAGTTGGTTGAACGCCTTTCTGACGCATCGTTGAGATATACAGGTGCTAACACATCACTGTCTTTCTAATCATTGAGTTTTGAAGATCTCCTATACCGTCTTCTTCTTCTTTGTCGCGGCAATCTCCGGTGAGAGGATTAACCGGATAAGACGGAGGTGATTGGTGTCCCGTTCTGACTCTGCGCCCTTCGTAGGTCCGTGACTGGCCTCCGTGGAACGTGACTGAACCACTGCAGCCGACGGCGTTCGATAAGGATTGACAGCTTCTCCGTGGTTGCACGGCGGAGTCTTATTCCGCTGTTGGAGAGCTGGTCACGCCATTCCGCTTTAGAGATTAGTCGTAGAGACCAGTGATCGAATACTTAAGACCTCATTACCTTCGAGGGCGCCACTATCCTAAACTGAGCCATATCTGGAGACGATATGGCCTGACTTGGATGGGCATCCCCGGGGATGTTTTTTTAAAGGCGGCGTCCCCAGTAAAACCCGCGGTGTGGCCCGACCAGGGAGTCGAACGCGGCTCGTTCACTGACAGAGCGCGGATGCTGATCGCGAAGACAATCGGGCCACGCGAAGCCTACTTTCTAAAAGCATCAATCGACCGAGGCGTGGAACAGCCAGAATCGACTGTCGTGTACTTGTGAAAGATCCGGCCCACTGAACCATATTCATGCTTGAAAATAGACGGACAGAGAGAGAGCCGACGAACTTAGTGCGGGTGTGACGGTCCAAATTGTTGACAATAGTGGCGCCAATTCGTCGGTACATCGGGTCCTTGGTGGCTCTGTAGAGGTGGTAGGTGGATTCCGAGAACTCGGGCCTCAGCGGATAGAAGGAGAGCTCTGGGCGGTGAGAGAACAGGTTGAAGCGCTCCGGGGGCAGCCCGAATCGCTGCCAAATGGCCCAATGAATAGCGTGCTGGCAGCGCGCGTCTTCAAGGTCCCCCGCAAGTGTCTGGGGGTAGGGAAAAGGGAGTTTAAACGGGTGCCAGGGTTGAGTAGCACCTCTGGTCGTGGAATTTCCACGCGATACTGAACTCGCAACCGTTCAAATTAAAATTTACACCCACTAGAGGGCATACCGGCTTCGCGTGGGTTTGCCATAGCGTTTCTTGGGATATCTTTACAGGTGGCATCCCCAGTGTCACCCGAAGAGGAGGTGGAAGGAGGGAGGGTGCCACGCGGGGAACGGAAGCTGGCCATTAAATTGTGGATTTCCGCCGCCCGACAGCCTCCGGATCGCTGGGTGGCTACAGGCGCGCGCTGCTGTGTCCGGCTTTAATTGAAGCCGGCTCCTCATCTCGCAGGACGAGACAGCCACACGAATGGGTAAGATGGCGGGTCGCGGCACTCACGAGGATGCCGGGCCACGCGCCCTGCAGCGTGTCGATCCAGGGGTTGAGCAGCTCGCCCGTGAGCATGTGGACGTTCCAGTAGGCCAGGAGGATTCCGTTGGGGTCGCGGCAGTAGCTTCCACCACCACCACCAACCGCCACCACCGCCGCCATTGGTGCCGTGCGAGTAGAACCGCAGGCTCGCCAGCGCCTCGTCAAACATGCCGCCCAACTCCGCGTCATCGAAGAGAATCGCACTCTGATTGGCCGACAATACAAGAAGATGGGGGGGAGGGGTCAGAAAGTCAAATGTGAAATACCGAAAGGCAATCAAGAGGAATACCCCTATCGTGCACCATTTTGCGTGTAGATATGATTCGGTGATAGTCACTATTGTGCAGTATTGGCCGTTAACTCTGTGATTTATTAAAACAGAATTGGGCCTTGCCAATTATCGAGCGCATTTTTAAGAACCTTTGTCGTAGTTCTCGAGTTATTGTCTGATCGATTATTTCCGATTATCGTAACCTTAAGAGCAGGAAATAGCGTTGGAACTGGTTTATCCACAGTCATCACCGCGGCAGCCAATAAATCTAATCTCGTTTAAAATTCGTTGGAACATCAATCGCAATTGAAACTGCATTTTTCGTGCATTCCAATCCAACAATGGATATTTGCGTCTTCGAATATGAAAAAGTTAATCGATAGATGCGTAATTAATCGATTTCACATAATTAGGGTCGTCGTTTTAAGTATAAAAGCGGGAAATCAATCACTTTCCTAATTCGAGCGAGCGGGCAAATAATTACAGAATGCAAATAGGTCATCAACGGTTCAATGTTCGGCTCTTTTTCGTTCTGCATCACAGGGCATTTTGTGTACAAGACAACTTAGTCGAGATATGCTTGATTTTTTTTATTTTCAATGACCGTTTGCATGCATAATCCCAAATTAATGACCCGCGGCGGAATTCGCTTTTCCGTTTATTTCGCGAGACATTCCCCTCCCAGAGATAACCCGGCTCGTTGGAGGAGTCGTGCAATCGTTTACAGGCGACAGCCTCCCCCTTGGCACCCGAGGGGAGTTGGAAACGATGGCCGCTGAATCACTATCCAGCACTTGACCAACGCCCAGGAGTCGCCACACACGTGGAACCTGTGTTGGCTGGCTAAATTCCTCCACCCTCCACCCTCAAGGTCGACGGGTCACAAGCGAACGCCACTACGCCCGGCTTATCTTTGGTGGTCCAAGGTCATTCACGAAACGAGCTAGACACAACACCATCGGGCCACAGAAGACAACAACAAAACGGCGACTGGAGGATAAACCGGCTGCTTCATGGACGGAGTGGTCGTGAAGTTTCTCGGGAATATGAAGTTCACAGGTGGCGGTGTCCCCTGTCTCAAGGTACACCCGAGGGGGATGCTGACCGCTAAATCATCGGGTGTCCAGTAGCCAGTATTACTCTCTTCTGCTTCGTTAAACGTTCAGCTGGCAGACACCCTCTCCTATGAGGGTGTCTACAGGCAACTGAGTTCAAGTCTTTGCATGTCGGGTCCCGTCGACACACATTGTAAAGGTCAAGTGACGAAATTGCACCAGACGGAACTCACAGAATCCAAAATAAGCAATATCGATCTCCAAAGACATTCCCGGCGTTTTTTGCGTAGACGTAGACCAACATAAACCGTTTTGCCGCTAAACCATCGGACCACATATAGACGTGCTGATCTGATAATCGTGAACAATCACAAAGGCGCAGAAGTTTACCTTCAGGAGATACTCGTAGAAGGAGTCGTGTCCAGCACCAACACCCGACATCGGATTAATCCACTGACCGGTAAAGAGGTTGATATCAGTTCCTAAAGAGAGTGAAGAAAATACAATTGATTCGAAAATCTGTCCGCCAGCTATATTTTAGATGTTTCAAAACAAGCTCATATTTAAAGTAAACGAATCTCCAACATTAGCCGCGGTTTTCAAGACAAACAAGTTCAAGAAGTAAAAATGTCTAACACACTCAAGCGACGCGAAAGTCCTACAATCATGCTTTAATCACCGAGCAAACGTTAACATGCCAAAGGCTCGCGTTACACCCTTTTTGGGTAAGCCGGTCCTTTTCCGGAGAATACTTTGTCCCACAAAACCGACTATAGACATTTCGACACTCAAAGTCGGCTGCAGTGTTTCGGGAAGGTCCTACGCCGGACAGACAGGGATGCCTCACGCCGTCAAGGTTGCGCTGTCAAAGCGGTGAGAAACGACCAAAGAGAACATGGGGTGTCTGTGCTTGCTGTCGATCAAGGAAGTGTCATAATTGAACCGTAATCCGCTCCGATAGCCCTGCTTGGGCAGACAACATTCACGACATCCATGAAACCGGTTTATCCTCTTTCTCAGCCGTAGTTTAGGATGGGCGGATATCGGCGCGATAGACGCGGAAACAAGTCCATTTGGCCACACATAGTACGCTTCTGCTAGAACACATTCCACGCGCTTTCGACGTGTAGTTGGACCTCATCCTTATTGCATATCATAGAGCTACTCGAATAACCATTCATCCTGGTATAGGTTTCCGGTCAAGCGGACAACGGGTCTCACCCAGAAGACCGGTGACGTTGGAGCGATAGCGCCAGAGACTGAGCACAGCAGATCTGGCGGCGCGAGCATATCGGGTATCTTGAAGCAGTGCACTGAGGGCACCGAACTCGAGCAGGAATGAGCCGGCACCCGCCAAGCAGGTGTCCTGGCGCCCAAAGGTCTCGACGGAGCGTAGACCGAGGTGGATTCTAGGAAAAGGAATACCCGTAGGTGTCCCCTTTTTGAACGGAGAGAGGGGAGGGAAACAGAAGATTGAATAAAACCACAGTAGAAATTTTAATTACGCTGGTGATTAGAAACGCCGTTCAATCTGATTAGTAATTCAAATGACGAAAGCATACCCGAAATGCCACAAGCAGTCGGTCGGCAAGGTCTCGAGCCAATTGGAGCAGTTCGTTGTTGTAATTTTCTGGGTGAAAATCTGCAAATAGTGGATCTGTCGCCAGTAAATGGGCGGATAAAAGACCACCAAGAATTCTGGAAATTTACTTAGTAGGAAGGGAAAGAAGAAACAAACCTTATATTTGCTTCGAAAACTTGCACAACCGAGTCCACGTTGAAAGACAAACTATTCATAACGAGTTTAACATGTTTTTTGAATTCAGTTGAGTTGCCAAAAACCTACAGAGAATCAGTCAGCCTACATGCTCACGAACAGCCAATGAGTCCAATGTATCGACAAGTGTGAGTTGGTAGTTCCCCAAAACATCATTAACGTTGATATTGTTGTGGTCAGTTGCGTCTGGACCCCGACCGCAACAATGAACGGGGTCCAATTCATCTTCAGGATAAGCGTAATGCATGTAGTTGTCGTATCCGAAAGTAAACATTTGCTTAATTTTTTGAAGAATCGCTTCATCAGCAAACGATTTCTCAGTCGACGCGAATTTAAAAATATAAAAACAAACGAAAATACAAAAATATGGCCGCATATTTCTATCCGATCTAAAAAAAGAAATAAATGATCAGCAATGGGCAAACTTCCAAACGAATCTTAAAACAGCAATTGTGTCGGCCGATTGTAGAATTAGTGGAAGGAAAACGCAAAATTAATGTCTTCAAATTTCTGTATGGCCGTTATTTGTTTGAATTGTGTTGATAGCGAATGGCGCTTCATTCATTAGACGGATTGTGTGTTAGTTTGCTTGGGGTTCAACGATCATATCGGTCCAGGGCGAATAAAGCGGAGAAAACACCAGGAATTCGCGCACGAAAAAAACAATATACATCGGATCGTGAAAGAGCATAGGCAATAATAATTGTAGTGGCTTTATTGAGGTCACGATGACCAAAACTTTGAGCATTAAACAAGACAGTTTAACAAGTACTAGATATGAAAATTTTCGTTTAATTCCTGCTTCACCTGCTCTGGTGAAACTAACAATCGGAACAAATAACGAATAACCGAATTGCGATATGCCGCCGTTCTAGTGGGTATTGGGTGGTATAGCCTACACATTGGTCGAAGAGATTTACACTTAGATAAAATTGAATAGAGGGGATGGGAGGGGTCACTTAGAATAGGAGCAGCGATTGGTGAACAACTATTGAAGTGGTTTTGAACAATGATTTCTTGAATGTAGAGCATAGGCAGGCCACTAGAAAACGAGATATTCTCAAAAAAGCCTACGAAGGGTTAAAAAGTCAGAACATTTAAGGCCGGGGAAAATGACTGGTGAACAATATACAACAAGGGGAATAATACAGGCATGGAAAAAGGTTTTCATACGACTAGAGCTTAAACCAAGTCTGCTGAACCGGGTAACTAAGAAACAGAGGCGACGACATTTACCGAAGACGGCATCCACATGATCACTCCATGATAACCGACTGTTAAAAATAACACCGTTCCATCCACGGCTGAGAATACTCTGGCTCATTTATTCACATTTCTTCGACACGTGAGTCTTATCGTACCTTTATATAGGAAAATAGAAGGCAAACAATCGCCACCTTCTACACCTATGCGGTCGTTCCGATTTCAAGCCCAGACCGATTAATTTTAACAAGACAACGAATGACGACATTTCGTAAAAAGACCAAGTCTCGTTGCTGCAAATGCCATATCCGATGATAATTAAAAAAAATTAATCTACTTTTAATAAACGAAAGTGACACGCAGAGTGCGGACACAGGTAATTATTAAGACAATGTTAAGCGATTAAAGATATTGTAGTATATTTAGAGAAGACTCCTGGTATTGGGAAGTCAGAAAGTTATTGCGATCATGTTGTCCTCTTTTATCATTATATCCAACGATTTAAGCAGAAACGGAGGTGATAATTGACCAGCGATACAAATATATAAACAGTGCAACTAGACGAAAATGATAGGGTTCGCTCATATAGGTGCATTACATTTTGAAGACGATAGGCGCCAAATATAGTAATTACGATATGAATAACGTGAAAAACGATACGACTGTGCATGTTTATATATTGCATACGTCACCATATTTATGAAAATGCGCATCATAACGAATATCCAACACATACACTATATCGAAAGGGCGCAATAAAACCCCACCAATACCCATCTTACACCTTGACAAACGGTTAGTCTAAACAATTAAATGAATAAATGGCACGTAGCAGCAGAAATTCAAGATGAAATTCAATACAAAATATTTATAAAAATAATAGTGCACGAAAAATTACATATAGAGAGTAAACTCGTGTAAGGTGTAATCTAACCCGAGAAAATGGGACAACTTATTGGAACAATTTACAAGCTTCTTTGCTTTTATTATTTTATTTTATTTCTAACGAGTTCAAATACATCACTATTACTTGAATTAGAAATGTAGGACCAGTATCGGTTGTTAGAAAATACGCATTAGCGGGATATTTAATTTTTTTCTTTCAAACGGTTACAATTTTTTTCGATGGATATTGTGTGACACTCGTCCAGTTGTGTGATTCTGACCAATAAATGTCAGACTTTCGCTCGGGGTTTTGTAGCGGCAATTGTAGAACATAGATGCACCTCCACGGCAGTCATAATTAGAAGACGTATTGAATGGAGAGAATGAGATGAACAGATTCCTTGAAATGGATATAAAGGGATTATGAGGGTTATAGACTTTGGGTAAAATTGGATGGATCTTTATAACAGGAAAACTAAAATTTTCGTGCATGAGTTTGGAAAGGGGGGATGTTGTTCAAGTCTCGTTTGACTGTGGTTGAAGGCCGCTGTGTCCTTGTGTGATCCAGATGAACCAGGTTACAGTCCTCGCCTTCATAGAAGACAGCCACTCCCTGTAATTGTGGTTGACACAATATAGCGTCCTATTGGGGTGTGGTTGACCTAGCGTGTCATTGAAATTCCGCATCATCAAATACCGGAGCGTTTTAATTGCACGTGTATTTTTACTTAACGTGTAGGAACACTTCTTTTTGAATCATTTAGATAATTCTTCCAGAACCATTTGTGTTATAAACTTACTATTTTCCGATACATATCGAATTCTCTTCCCGATTTAATTCCTTGTTCAAATAAAGATTGGTGTCAAGTTTCTGTCAAGTAACCACGTGGACAAGCTTGTTGAGCCAGCCGACTATAACTGGACTAGTTGCATTTTGAACACGACTACAACTCGGCGTCTATTTTTAACCCCGCCCGGACGTCCATCGTTAAAGTATGTTACTCACCAGTGATACATTATGGTTTAGTAACAGTACTCAATAAGAAACTACACAGCAATGCGCGTTTTCTTTTAAAAGTACCGACGGTTGATTTCAAAATTATTTTACAAAAGAACGAAAAGAAAATGGACATATCTAAGAAGAAAGCACTGTCTACGAAAAATAAGAACACAGTTCTCAACAAGTCAACGGACGGTGGATTCAACATACATTATTTAATATACGTTTGCCGTTTATGGGTCAATACTTTTGACCTAGAGTGCCAGTGAGTTCAAGAGGCATAATCGTAACGCACGCAACTGGCTGCATGCATAGTTTTCACACCTGGTAACTTAACTTGTTTTATATATCATTTTAGGTCTGCCATTTAATCTGCAACAACGCTTCTGATCCTTATCAGACTTTACATTCATATCCTGTTCGCCTATCGATTATAAATCTTGCCCCACAATCTCTCCTCCTGTTCGCTCCATTCTGCCTCAGTATAAAGGTGCACTCACTCTCCTATTTTCTCCAGGTCTTCGAAGTTACGAGGACATTACATTTGGTGATAGCTGTGTTAAACGTGTAAGTTACCACGTTTTCTTACCTATACGCCCTCTCGCACTTATACTAACCCAACAATATGCACCCATCTGACCAACAACACGACCAGGATGCGTTCCAGACCCCACCCTTCGAGGGAAGAATCATTCCCACGACAACATTCTCCCCTCCCGACATTTATTCCACAGGCTACACGCGCCAACCTTATCATATGCCCCTCAGCACTGTGAAACCCACCCACCCAGTTACTGCCACACCAGACTATCAGGCATCTTTCCCCCACAACACCTCGTACCGCCAACCCTTCAAATGACCGACAACTTCGGCCAATGAATCCCAAACGCCCGTATCTTCCTCGAACTAGTTCCAGAACCCTACCGCAAGCGGGTCCTCCGCGCACTCTTTGCCCCTGAAGTGCCCTACCAAGTAGACGGCTTTGCCCCCTCCCCCTCGCCCCATACTCGCAATATTTGGAAGCCCTAGAGCAACTGTTTCAGTTCAGTTCGGGCACCAACGACGCCTACTTTAAACTCCTCAATCGCACCCAGCGAGACGGGGAGTGCCTGCGAGACTTCTACATCACGCTGAAACACATTTCATTTCAGGCCTTCCCACCTCAAGGCAACGAAGATTTTACCTTCAGTCTGATGCTTCGGGGAATCCGTGACGCCAACCTCGCCCATTTATTCACAAGAACCCCCGTCTAATGCGAAGGAGGCCATCGGCTGTGCGTCAGCAGCCCAGTTCAAATTCCCCCTTGCTTTCGCCAACCCCATCGCCGTTACACCGCAACTGACAGGCCCACTCCCGGCAATCCCCACCCCACCACAACCAACATACACGTTCCCAAAACTCGAAACCCCTCCAACGAGGTACGCTCGCCCCCCTCCGAGAAACCCGGACTGCCACTATTGTTACATATTCGGAAGGAACGCCAGAGTGTGTGGCCACAACAAAGGTAACTCTAACGTACCTATATCGGTCCTACCCCAACTCTTGACGAGTTTCAAACCGCTCACTATTACAGACCGAATGCTGGGTAAGAGGTGTAGCTTCCTAGTAGACACTGGTGCAGCCGTCTCTATTATCAATGAACGAATCCTGCGTGGTTCACGACTTATCCTCTCCCAATTTCCCCAAATACAAGTCGTAACCGAAAATAACTCCCACCTTACGATTCCCGGTTCTGCTACAATCCCCGCCACTCTCAATGGCCGGACATACCACCACCGTTTTTTTGTCTCCCCCGAGATCAATTGGAACGCAATCCTTGGCTGTGATTTCTTGAGGAAAAATGTACGGGCCATTAATTTCTCAAAAAACCCGAATCTCTACTCCTGCCCAATGACAAGGAGACACGCGACCTCAATGGAGTAGATGTCAGCCACCCCCACCTACTGAACCCTCTTCCATCGAGCAGATCATACCCGACAACATCCCTTTTCGGTCGTCCAGAGCCTCCCTAACAACGTATACTGTATCCGCTCGGACGATAACCCGGCTACACGCATAGTCCACTTCAATCGGATGAAAGCGGGAGACACACCACAACCCCTCAACAAACATACCCTCATCCCTAGTGACGATATCCCTATATCCCACACCATCGAACTGTCTTCCTCCAGCTACTGAGGACAGTGGCTTTGTGGAGGGTGGGCTCTGTAACGCAGGACACTGGCTGCATTAATAGTTTTTACGGCTGGTAACTTAACTTGTTTTATATATCATTTTAGGCCTGCCCTTTAATCCACGACAACGCTTCTGATCCTCATTAGACTTTACATTCATATCCTATCCTGTTCGCCTATCGATAATAAATCTTCCCCCACAATCTCTGCCTCAGTATCAAGGTGCACTCTCACTCCTATTTTCTCCAGGTCTTCGAGGTTACGAGGACATAACAATATTAATGACAGCCGATAGATCCTAGTTTAGTATATAAAAAAACGTCAATTTGAATCAATTTAGGCACCTACCGTCTTAGATAACAGTCAAAGTATTACAAATTTATACAACAAAACAACAACATACAACACATCTAAATATTAATGATGGGCGTTATTAATCTCTCCTTTCCGGTGTGTCGTTTGCGTTCAACGCTCCACCATGATGAACTCGCCGGCGAATGCGTCCCGCAACCCCTTGCCGGTTGGTTGCAGCAAACGTGGAAGGTGCAAAATTCTCTTTCCTCGGGGTTACAGAAATTTCAGTAATCTTAATCGGAATTGCTTTGGTTATGCCGCAGACTTCTCGAACCTCTTGCGAGTCTGGAAACATCTGTTTCATCCACCATGATTTGACATCCTGGCAGGAGTTTTCCAGCGTTGTTTTTGAAGGAACTACAACACCGGCGTGTTCGTCTGCCGTTGGTTTAGCAAGAGGCGCGGGTCGTTTATCGTAATGTGGTGAAACCTTGAGGCCTCCATCATCATGAGGAACCTTCTCAATGATGTCTCTAGCCTGCTCTAGGAGCACTGCTGCTGCGTTCTCCAATAATTGCCCAACACTCGAGATGTTTTCAGCTGACGGAGTTGATATAGAAGACGATGGCCCATGGAGGAAGTCTAGTTCAATTGAATTTTTATTGTTGATGGAATCGCGAATCGCAACCATGCTGTTACCCAATACCTGCGTGTGAAGTGCTCCCTCGTCCGAGTCTTCAACTACATCGGATAGCAAGGTGTGAGCTTTGGGTGCCCGCATGCTTCTGCGTCTAAGAAATGTACCACTGGTTGTCGAGAGACGGTGTGCTTTGTGTGCTTCTGTCTCTGAGGGATTGGTTTTCTTGGTCTTCACGCAAGAGTCCACGAACGTAAGAGTTGGGCCGATCGTGGTCGATGGGGGTGTGATCGTGTTGCTCCCAGGTTTGGTGCCTATGCTGTTCAAGATAACACCATCGGCGATATAGGCGTCTGATTTGCCGTTTTTGGCGTCCAGACGACTGTTGGCGCGCCCGCGAGTATCACATGTGTCATGAAAACTGTAAATGCGTGCAACAGCACTGTCGGTCATCTTTATGGCGGTTGAAACTGGGGACAGAATCGGCTGGCGTGTTGGGCTGTTTGGAGAGCTCTGCTTAGTCGAGGGGAGTGAATTAAGAAGGTCCGGACTGTCTGTTCGTGTCACGGTATCATTCTGAGAAAATTTTATTCTCGAGGGGCGCATTCTAATTGAAGACTTTGAGAATTCCTTTTTGTTTCCTGTCGCTGTGGTTTCTTTGTTATGCTCCTCGGCAGATTGGCCGCTAGATGGTCGGTCGGATACCGAATGCATTGAAAAGTGAAGATGTCCGTGTTTCTAATAGGACCGGAGGAGAGGTAAGAATCAAGTCGTGCAATACAGATACATTCAAATTGGTTCGTGGTGCTACCTGACGTTTCCGGAAAATACAACGTTCGATCCACGTTGCAATCGTCTGTCGAGCAACCTCCTCTTCAATCGCATACTCGAGTTCTTCGCGGGCGATAAGTTCCTCTAATTGAAGCGTCTTCGTTATGTCCACCGTCCGATATGCTAGCACCCTTTGAGTAAAAATGCAAGGAATGCAATCAGGCAATTCGCTACCGCCTGCCCATCGGCGACATAACACTATCCAGAGTACATACATGAGGACATCGTGGAAACTGACATCCTTATCCCGTCCCCCGCGCAAAGTCTCCACCTCGTAGCACATCTCCTTGAACAGTTGTTTGTCCCGTTTCTTTGTCAAATCAAAACCGACTCGGTCGCGCGGAATCATTCGAAAGAGAAAACGAATGTAATAGGCCTTCACGACGCCCTAAAACAGGCAAAAAACACCCCAAATGCATTCGAAAGCATAATATGCGTTGTATGTGAATGACAGTGGCAGAAATGGTGTTTTTACCGGATTTAATATGCACAGTAGACCTTGTCGGTAGAAATAAAAGAGGAAGTAACTAAAGCAGAACTCTGATGTTACTAATTGGACTAATTGGACTATTGAAACTAGCAAATTGATGTTTATGAAGGTAGCCTCTGGACATCATGCATAAAAGTGGTGAACGCTGCATTTTCGACTGTACCTTGCGGTTCACGTCAATAAAGTTCCAGGCCTGCTGAAAATTGCGAATATCACTGTAACTCATGATGGCATCCTCGTCATTGGAGTAGAAGAGCGAGAAGTTCTCCATGATAATAGCTGCAAATGCACGCAATAGTATAGACTGGCGGCATTTTAGCCGACCACGACAGTGTACTGAATGGGCCTACCGACAAGAACGTTGAGCATCACGTAGGTTATTATGACGTAGAAGGAGCAGAAGTAGGCCAAGGCGGCCTGGGCATTGCCGCAATTCGTCTCCCAAAAGGTCCTCTTCACGATGCAAAATGGCGGCTGGATCATACAATCGTGCATTATCTTGTTCCAATCTTCTCCTAAATGGTCGTTAAAATCATTGCAGCGGTAGAGGTAAATCACACGGACGTATATTCGTTTCATAAAGCACACCAGTTAGCTGTTCATCGCAACGTCTTCTCCTATATCGCTCTTTTTAAGAACTAATTATCAATCTTCGGCTAAACACCCTTGATACCTTTAATGGAACGGATTTTATTATTATTCGGCCTTCCAACTTGCTCACCTGTTACGATTCGCGACAACAAGATGATGGCCCTAAAGGCATTGTGGAAGTTTGCGTGTCGCCCAAGATTGTCGCCGAACTTGACAGACCCGAAGAGAACCACCCCCATGAGGCCGTAAACGAGCATCAACACCACCATGCTTGTGAGAATGAAGAGGGACTTGTAGATTGACATAGTCACCGTTAGCATCAACATTTTCAAGGTCACCTGGAACAGAAAAACGCGATGCATAAAATTGAAACTTTCAAATGAGACGTACTGATAGTCATCAACTTCATCGATGCAAAAAGAATTTCCTTTAATCGGCTCCATTTAATGCCGTGCTACACGGGATATTTTCAAGTAGTATGACTGCGACCGTCTGAGAACAGCCATTATACCCATAGGGAATTTTAGTTGTATTTTCATATTCTTTTTAATTTGCCATGAATCATGGACCAAAAGTTCATTTTGGTACGGTTATTTCTTGCTACATCAACAACTGGACAACTGGTTCAATGGATGGCATTTACATCAAGTTTACGGGGGATCTTGCGCCCCCCACGAAGCGGCGGTGAAAGCGACTGCTGAATCACCATCATCCTACACTTAATTGACACAGGACTCACAGTTGGTACTTGGACTGGTTAAGTTCCGGGTGATGTAACCAGAAATCCTTCGGATTACGGGCTTACACATTGGATTATTTCCATCCCTAATTAGTGGAATAAAACGCCCCGATAAACGTTTCATTTTGTGGGTATTTTGGCTTTTGTTGGAGTGCGCTAGTTGGTTAGATTGAATGGCGGTTAATTTCTTGAGTGTACGGTGTGTACAAAACTATAAATAACTCAGACTATCAAAAATACTTACATATTTTCCAGCAATGGTAACGAACCTCAGCATTTGTATGGCCCAAGCAAAGTTGTTGCTGATTGGGCGATTTGTCTACAAAACCCGAACAAATCCGACTGCTTATCAAGAGATGGTTTTTTGGGGGCGCGCGGTTTGAATAGGTGGCCAATGGCCACCATTTCGTGTTTTCCAAATTTTATATACGTCGAGGGTTTAATTTCCTTGTTTCAAAATCTACCTTGCTGGTGTCGGTAACTTATTCTTGGTGTACATTTCAATGCTTAGCGTTTAGGCCTTCGTGACCTTTAAAAACCGGACATCATTATTATTATTATTTGTCTTTTTTGCTAATTATCCTCGCTGTTATTTAGTTTATTACTGTTTTCGTATTCTACACCTGCTATGTAAAATAATTTTGGTTGTTGTAACTTTTGATGCCGAAAGTTCTGGTCCTCGCGACCTTAATAAAGCGAATATTATTATTATTATTATTATTATTATTATTATTATGCCACAAAGCGCGGACGAACCGGCGTTGAGCGGAGACTGAAGTGTAGCACGATCCAGACGAGTCCCAAAATGGACACGATCATGTCGAATCGGTTGCGCTTGGACTGCCAATAGCCATTGAAGGTGAGCGCGATGATTTTGCAAACGCATTCGATGCAAAAGAGCAGCGTGAACACGACGCAGAGAGTGACCTGCACTTGATAGCGCACCAGGACCCAGGGGTAGAATTCGGACCCACGTTCATTGAACTGCAAAAGTTCGAAACAGCATGTCAAACGAAGAATCGCAGGTAGTTGTATGGCTGCCTTGAGACACAATTACCGCAGACATTACGATAGTTACAATCGGAGAGCGTTGGGAAATGCGAGTTAGATGATGATGATGTCAACTTACTGGGAAGAAAAGGATGGCGCTATTGAAGAGTACGAGCAGAGCAAAGGCCCTTTTGAAGGCGATATGCTGGCTTATGTCGTAGATGAAGCAGCGGAACCTTAGATAGAAGGTCTCGCTCGAAATGGGCACCTGGCCGGGTTCAGGTCGCACCTCTGAGGGGACAAAAAAGGATGCTCAAAACACCTCTTTAAGACCAGCCGACATCTCTCCGAATAGAAACACTTCTCGATGAAATATTTTTTTAAATATCGCTTGAAATTAGGACAGGGCTTTATTGTTTTTTTGACCTGGTATTGAAAAGCTTGTTCGCTCACTAGGTCTTGGTGGGATGTGCAGGGGTTGAGTGAGTTTGATTCGTCCCTTCAAATCGAGCCAGCGTCGTTGGTCAACGGTAAGGAGAGCCGTGCCCTACAGCCAATGAAATGATTCCATAACTACGGGTTAAAGGAGGACGCAACGTGCCCGAAAAGCCATCAGCCTCGGCGTACCTTGTTTTCGCTGTAGTTGGCAATAACTACACCCACAAACAACGTCAGACCGATGAGGCAACCAATGAAGACGAACAGGTGGATGTAAATTACGTCGGCCTTGAAAATGCACAAAAATAATCAAATAAACGATTCTTACATTAATTAACGTCTTTCTAGTTAGGGACTCGATAAATTTTGTTTTAATCAACCAGGCATTCATGGGTGGAAGGTGACCAAAGACAAACGGCGTGCACATTAAATTAGGAAACGAATTCATTGAGTGAACGGGTGTTTACATTTAGGGGATTAATTTGGAGATTATGTTCCACGTGATTCCATGGAAGTAGTCAAACTAAGCGAATTATAATTCAGTTGAATTCAGTTCTATCCCATACTATTTCTTGAGCTACAGCTTACGCCACGGACAGGAGAAACAATTATTCTTATGTTCCAATTCTTATAGTACAACAATCAATGAATTTTAAATACCAAGACTTTGATTTATCTGCTTCGGGATAGGAAATTTCTGCATGCATAGAGCGTTTAAATTCCAAAATTGAAGATTTTTAACTGATGGGGTAAAAGATGTATTCAGACCACTTTAGGTGATGCTCTATCACAATTCTTTAGACGAAATTCAAGACATGTGGACCCCTCCCCATCTAATGGTGCTTATCAGTATAGCACATTTCAGCACGTACGACGAAAACATTGAGACGTTATGCGCAAAGAAAGCAATAGAGCTCTGGGTGCCTGATGTAGAAATACTCTGTCGCCGCAAATCATCGCATTCCACAACTCACCGGCCCAATTCGCGCCCTTATAACATCCCTGATCTCGACCCAGCCTTCAAGCGAAAGCACCTCGAAGAGGGCGAGCATTGCATTGCCGATGTTGTCGAAGTTGAAATTACGCGGATTCGCCCACACCCGAGGCACAAGGAGCTTTGGCGCGGCGCCCTTGAAACTCTTCATCCTCGTCACGGATAGCTCCCGCCGGAATACGCCTTTACAGTTCTCCTAGAAGGCGTGAAAACTCTCAGAGAAAAGATTGGCCGACAGTGGAGCCAATTGCGGTAAGCCTCTTGAGGGAGAGTGATTTGCAATGCTGATAAATGTTTCAGAAATATTATTTGCTAGAGGATACACCAGCTTAATGGATGTTTCCATCACGATTCTTGCGAATATTGGACCAATGGAGGTATCCTTTAGAGGGCCGCCCGAAGAAGAGGTGGAAGTAGCTTCTGCGCCATCTGCACTTAGCAAACACAGAGGCAACGCGTGGAACGAATGATGGGAATGAAATTATGGTTTTGATGCCACATCTCTTAATTTTTATTTGACGAAATGAACACAGGCACACACTGGATAACCCTAAACTTGTATCACCAAATAGCTAGCAAATGTCTAACCTGTCTGGTTATGTTGCGATCGTTGCAAATGGCCAGTCGCCCCCCAAACATGTGCACTCCGTAGACGGCGAAGATGAACATGAAGACGACCAGGAGCACCGTGACCTAGAAACGCAGTCGATTAAAACAAATAATGGCGGGGGAGGGGGAGGAGGGCGGCGTCATGCAGGCCCGACTGCTTACCATCAAGATCTCCCGGAATCCGCGCACCAACTCGTAGACGACGCGACGCATCTGCGGCACCAGACAGAAGATGCGGAGGGGTCGGAGACAGCGAAGCACCATTACGAGCTGCCCCAGGGAACTGGGACCCAATTGGTCCACACGCATGAGGTAACTCACGAAGATGAGGCTGACCTAGAAGAAGAAGAGATGATAATATTAATTATAATGGCTTTATTGAGATCACGAAGACCAAACGGTGCAGCTTTAAACGGGCGTAATCCTACAACCGAAAAATGGAGAAGAAGAATTTTGAATTATCGAAAGGCGAAGTGCATCCTTCGCATTGGTGGAAGAGATTTAATTTGAGAAAGGTTAGAACAGAGGGAATGAGAGGGGTCATCAAATATACGAGAAGCTTAGAGGGGACATAAATGACGAAGAACTGAGTGCATAGAAAAGTACTTGAGATTTAAATTGCTTTTAAGTGTCTACTAAAGGTCAGGAATTCGAGGCCTGGCGCCCACGAATGTCTTGAAACAGTCTGGGGTCTCAGAAAAGCGTAATAGCGACGTATTTCAGCAACACACCGTTTTCAGAAGATGATCCGCCAGGTAATCCGGAATCATAGTTCGTCTTGCAGGCATTCATTAAATATTTAGTTTCGTTCTCTGAGTGTCAAATAATCGGAGCACTTTATTGTACAGGCCATTAAGAAGTTGGCACATCAGTTAGATCGAGTAACTTAGCTGACCAGCAAATAGATTAGATTGTTTAGACTGATTTCGGATGTAGTCAGCGGTTTATTTGTCGCCATACGTCAACCCCATTGGGTATTTCAATGAAAAGTGCTGCAATTGGCATTGATGCTGATTTACATAGCATATAAATACGTTTAAAATCTATGTAGGGTCCAACATATATCTGATGGAATAGAAGATGTAATTCATAGAAAATAGTAAATCCGCTTTTGCAAGAAGATGCTTACGGTGTAAGTGAAGATATCCAGAAATCCCCCAAAGTCGCGCAACAGCGCGTTTGGTGTGAAGATAAAACCATCGGCTAGAATCTTCAAGGTCAATTCCAGAGTCATGCCGACGAAGAAGACGTATTCACCAATCTAGACAGGAAAGGCAAGGACAACACGTTTTTTAAATCGGGACAGGCGTCTCCTTGCTCACCGGCCTCGTTGAAGGGACGCTCACCTGAAGCTGCGGCGTGTTCATAAGACGCCTCTGAGGAGTTTCGAGGGACATTGAAATACAGGAGAGAACGGTGATGGTGAGAATCGCCCAATCAAGATAAGTCACGAAACCGATGATTTTGCTAGGCAAAACAATCGCACCATAAAGGCCCAATTACCGACTCATTTAGACTGGAAGACTGGCCTTGAAGTCGCTTACTGAATATTGGCCATCTTTTTATTGGTATTGTCGTTTGACTGCACGACCTTGTGACTGGCCCCTACAATGACGGTGCATAGACGTCGCAGTCGGCTTTGTCTCCCCAGGGTGAACAAAGGCCGGTCGAAGAGGGGATGATTTTCACGAAGCTCCTCCTCCTGCTGTGTCCTAAAAAAGATCAAACGGACAAAATATGAACCACGCACACCACTTAAACACTTTTGAGGCTCTAACAGGGTCATGGACAGCATGAAATTATTATAATATATTATATATATATTATTAAAATATAAATGCAAATGGTATCCTCCAAGGAACAGGCGATCGGTTTTTATCTTAATGATTTTGTAAAGTAAAGGCCCTTATTTTTGGTGATTGTGAATTGGATTAAGTAATCACGATACTTCTTATTTATATTCCTTTAGTTAAAATGATTATATTCTAAAGGGGTCTCAATAAAAACAAATCGATATAAAAAAGTAGCAATCGTTTTCGCAGCTATGAAACAGTTTTATGCGCTTTTCAGTTGATGAAATTTGTGTGAACAGTCTCTAGAGTAAGGTGGACAGGAGACGTCCCTAAATGGGCACTTAGTTTCTAAGACATAATAATTCCGAATCCTTCTCCCGGATTGCCTGGCGTGGGGATTCTAACTTTGTGACAGGTCTCAACGGCTCTGTCTCTTGCATATCCCACCTTTTGATTTCAGCCATTTGAGCTTTCTGCTGCAGCACCTTTATGTCGTAGTGGCCGGCACTGTCGAGGCCTCCGCGGGAATCCCCATTTCCGACATCTTCGCCACCACCGCTGCCAACTCCGGACCAAAGACCACCGTCGTTGGTGGAGGGGTTGTTGAAGCCTCCTCCTCCTCCTCCTGCTCCACTGCCAGAAGCGCCGTCTCGATTCAGGAAGCCGGCTCCAGGCGGCTGCGTTGATCGGTTATGGAGACCACTGGCGGGAAAACAAAGTAGACATAAAGGGGTTCCAAAACCCAGGTTGTAATAGTCGATAAACGGATTTGAACCAAAGTTAGAGAAGCTGTAAGAAGGGGCGGTTCGCCTGGCAAAACATTCGGGCGCCGTCATTTTGCAAAACGGCATGTCAATTCTCTGACACATTTTCCAAAACATTAAAACTAGCAACTAGGCCAAATGTTAGCATGTATATTATTGGATTCTTTGAAACTTCTCTTAATCTAAACATAAAAAGGCCAATGGTATTGCCAATTCATATATAGCATATTCGGTAGCAACGCTTGATATCGTTAGAGTCCTGTAAAAGCGCTATACGGTTTCTGTTTTTTCCTCCAATATAATTAAATTTAATTATAGAATAATCAATTGCGGAAGCCTGCGAAATATGTTCACACCTTACTCTAGATGTCGAGATCATTTGGAATTATCAGAAAATAACAGATAATCAAGGAGACCTACCGTCGCTCGATGCGTATTTGATGCTGGGTTAAGAGGAGCGATCGACCTCGCAGATTTGATGGTTGATCCAAACTCAACATCCTGGTCTTGTTGGATTCACTTCAATAAAACAAATTTGATGACCGTTTATTGGAGATTATAAAGGTATACCTCTACCCGTTGTTTGGTACAAGACTGCCAAACTCATTCAACCTAGCCGATAGTACTCTTGTGTTTACTCGGAAGTCCTTCATGGTTTCAATTACTATGCTCCATAAATAGATATCTCCAACATTTTATGCCTTACAGCCCGAAGTGACTATAGTTTCCACGAAATTTCATTAACTTGTGTTTCCTGGCGCAACCGGTATGGCTGGTTTGCCATATGACCTGGAAATAGGAGAATTGCGTATTTTCCTCACATGGAAAGAGCCTACTGGATAAAACAAAAATTCACCACGCAAAATTCCCCGATGGCCTTGGGCCGGCCAATCAGGAGTAAGCATCTATGCAAACTAGCGCTAATCAATGGGCACGGGAGGCGGGTGAACTAGGAATCCGAGGCTACGTGAGCTCCTCGTGCAGCTGAGACATCTGTCTGGGAATTCCAAAATATGGGAAATATTGATATGCTAGAATACCTCTTGGTCTAGATTTTTCGAAAATTTTGTTCAATTCACTATTGTTCCAAGGAGAAGGCGAAATGTATTGATAATACATTTTTGTGCACGAGATTGGATAAAATTATCGAAAAAACAAACTGTATTTTATTAAAGAATACGAGGATTCATATTTTGGAACGCATGTCAACACTCCTAAATATAAAGAAGTGGGTAACCAAAACAACATGTTACGTGGCTAGCAACGCAATTTTGTTCAAAAATACAAAAATAGCCCTCCTTTTCTCAAACACCAGTAGTGCGCTAGAAGCTTTATTTTCAAATCAAAATTATGATCGTTTAACCACATTGGTGACTACGCTATGCCGTGTTCCGTCTAACCGAGAATTTGTGGTCCCGGCAACCTCGGACTGGTTAAGCAACATCAAAGTAAACCCCAATCGCGGTCAACAAGACTCAATGGATTCCGTTGCCGTTAACTCACAACGAACCTTCTAAGACGCCTTAACCAATGAAACAATTCAGCTTCATAGGACAACTGCGAATAATTCAGAAACGGGTGACACACGACAATAAAATACAGGAGTCTACCTCAGGAGATACACGATGGCTCTGACTTTCTCCTCGCCATGTAGGCCATGTACTTTGCGTCGAATCTCACGGGAACACGAAATGGCCGCCATTGTTGTCTCGGTGGCGCGGGCATTCCACGCCGCGGTTCCGAGGCGCGGCTGTGAGTCCCCCGCGAGGTGTGTGGACATCGTAGGGTTGTGCTGGGCAGACCCCAGGGGATAGGATGGACAGGGTGTGGCTCCGGGGAGAGGGCAGTGCACCTGGGCTGTCGGTAGGAAGGCAATCACAGCAGCCCCCGCCGATATCGAGGCCATCGTGGTGGCCGCTGCCAGGATCTCCGAGACAGCCTCCTCCTCCACCTCCTCGATGGCCGACACCGCGGCGAATTGGCGCATAAAACTGTCGCGGATCTTGGGCAGCAGAAAATCGGACACCAACCGGGTCATCTTGATCATCTGGGGTCGGTTTCTGAATGGTGTCAAAGACTGTCACGTTTAGGCAATAAAGCTAAGAATGTTGATAGATGGGCTAATCAAACGTTGGCGAAAGTGTGATAAAACCGCCGGATATGTTTTCGAGGTAGGGATTTTCTGCCAAGCTACAAAAGAAACAGGTACCAGCTGAATTGAAATTCGACCAATGCGAAGGTTGCGTTTTTTGTTGCCCACAAGGACGGCCGCATAAGGCCCATGCAATGCTGTAGCGTACCACACACACGGACCCGTCTAGACAGAGACCATCCACTGGATGATCAACGTGCGACTTAGAAGAGCAATCCAAAATCCATAATCTGCAAACTGCAAATCCGATTTCGGATGATAATAGCCGCCATAATTAGGATTTATTTCTCAAACCGACATGAAAGAATCGGGAGCGATGTCTCCTTCTCTTTGTCAAATAACTGTGGTGGGTTGCAATGCGCAATTTAACGCCTAAACTTCGGTCCCCTAATGGTGCTGCACCGATCGAATAAACGGAAGAACCTGGCTTAAATGCAAGGCAAATGAGGATTCTCAAAAGCAATAACCGAGGAATTCAAGTGGTCGGTAGAGAATGGGCTCCTGCTAAACGCATTAACATTTTATCCGCATTACCTTTTCTCTGAGAGCATATGTTTACTCTTCGGAAATTGTTTCACTCCATAATTTCACCTCGAGCTCAATATCAAAAATTCTCGGGGTTATTTCAGCAGTCAGTTATGTTGGAGTGATCGTGTGGCTGCCGTCTTCGGTAAATATGGTCGCCTCTGTTTCTTAGTTCAGTGGTTCAGTTATGAACTCAAACCGCTTAAAAATGTTGCCGACGCCTGTATATTTCCCCTTATTGTATATTGCTCACCGTGATGTTTTAACGCTCTATAGGTTTTCACAAACAATCACGTTTTCTATCGACCTATCACTTCCCTCCATCCAAGAGACCCATCGCTACTCGTATGCCAGATGACCCCTCCCATTTCGTCTAGTAACATAATCTAATTATAAATTTCTTCGACCAAATCGTGGGCAATAATGTTACATACCTTCCTTATTTGCCCTTATTTTATTCCCACTGGATTAGATGAATTAGGAACTAAAAGACGATTTCTACTTATATTATTTTTTAACCGAAACTACGTCGCCTTGCACACGAACGAAGGTGTGATAGAATACACGATAAGCTTGACCTTTCTTTTAAAACAATTCGATACTTTTTCGTATATAGAATTGGTAATTGTATAATGTTTTTAGGCTGACAGTTCGTCTGATTTCACTAATTGCGGATTCAGGAGACACCGGAAGTTCAGAGACTCAAGCCGACAACGCAAATTACAGATGAGGCCAAAGGCGTGAATGGACTTGTCGCTGTTCACTATTGTTTTAACGCCATTGTAAACCACCATTTATTCCATCACCCAAGAGGCATCCACAGCCACTTACGGAAACTTCTCGAAGATGCGCAATCTCAGAGGCAGCTTCTGTTGGGTCTCTGCGCTTATTTCTCGCATCTTCAGCTGTAAAAAGGAAAAGCAGATGAGTTTTTCGCATCAAAAGGACGAAGGCAGGAAGGCAGGTGGCGGAAACGTTTACCTGCTTCAATTTTTTGATGTCCTCGTCCAATTCCAGGTTATCCAGAATGACGGCGACGAATAAGCTCAAGACAATCTACAAAAGAGCACCCACGGGAGCCAATAAAATATTCTTTACATTGACAATTCACGCAATGTTGTGGTCTATTTAAGCACCGTGGATGTAAGCATTATAAATTGCCATATGATAAAGCGATTGCTTAAAAAAATCATTGTTAGTCCGCCGACATCCGTATTTACGGGCATCCGACTTTTCTGTGTCGCTTGGTGTACGATCGCTACTCGATTTTTATCCAAAATACAGTTTGATATTTATTTAATTAGATGCAAAGACAACGCTTGTTTAATTATCTTGTCATTTTTTTTATTTCTGAGCTCGAACACCGCTCGGCAACGAAAGCACAATGAAATGACAACGAGGTCACTTGCCAGGGTCACGAAGAGGTGATAGAAGACGAAGTAGATGGCGACACCGGTTGTGACGGCTGCAGAATCCACGACGTCCATGGTATCGTGCATGACAGCCACCCAGCCCTTTTGAGTGAGGATTTGGAACATGGACATGAAGGCCTTGTTGGTTGGGGGGTGAGGAGTGGGATGCAAATTGGTCAAATTAAAGCAATTGGGTACAACGGTGGGCCATTTTTTTAAATGCCCCAGCTTAGAACGCTTTATCTACCATTATGCATTCTGACTATTTGTTAGGTGGGTTTGAGGTTTTCGTCCATTGTGGTTTCATATTTGTTATAAATTATTGTATGGAACACAATGGCCGCTAGATTCCCAATGCGTCTGCATCTTCTATGCATAATCGTCATTTCTGTTTGTCTGACAATTTACTACTGGAAATGTTAGTCCTCCTTTCCTCAATAAAGCGAATACACCAAAATCAATATACGACTGATGCATTTACATAGCTTAAAACAATAGCATTATTTATTTTTCTTTTAATGCTCGAAATATTGATTCTTCTAGTCGAAATAAACCTATTACATAAGATAGTATGTTTCAAATTGAGCAACAGTACCACGTAATCCAATTCCGCGCAAATCAGTTCGTCATCCAAACCGACGTCTAATGCTTTACCGAATATACATGTGAACTCCCAACCCACCCATAACTCGTACACGGTTAAACGAGTTTCGGGGTCAACTTGATGGCGTGGACTGGCTAGCCAACAGCAACGGTCGTTTAGGACAGGTCTCGTGTGGCGCAATTACGAAAACCCAAATTAGGAATCAACACCTCAGACCACCGGGAATGGAGGTCGTCAGTGCGTGCGAGGTCGAACTGTGCTGCTATTGCTGGTGTTCCACGAATTTAAGTTAGAACGAAATAAACTCAGTGTTTCACTGGAAAGCTACATTATTGTAAACGAGGTTAAATGGAGATTGACTGTTCGCGTACCTTTGGGAATGTTTCGAACCGGTCGAAGGATTCGTCAAAGGCTTGAAAAAAGCAGAACAACTGCAGACTGAATGTCGACGTGATGACAAGCAGGCACATTGTGAAGAGCACCAAACTCCCGAGTTTTTTGCCGGGCCCGAAAATCTGGAATCCCCAAATAAGAAAAATCCCAAATAATAGCCAATCCTCTTTCAGTCATCTATGCTATCGTTACAGAGTCCTTATCAGCTTTCACGCGTTTGATTTCGCTACCAATATGAAATGTTCTGCTTTATGACGGCTGGGCAAATAAACCCGCCTTTCTGAAAAAAATATATTCTCGTTTTTAATTTATCCACGATTTGAAAGGCCGTCGCCTGCAAATTTCCCATGCAGCTTTTTTAATGCACACCAGGAACTCGTTGATAGATAGATCATTCCTATACACACATATATCGGATCATTTATACGCCATTTGATAATGGTCGTTTTGATAAAATTTTAATATACGCGAGCAGTGTTCACTTAAATACAATTGATGCCATTCGCTCCACCTAGCGTCGCGATCACTTGACCCATTATTCTGAATTGCTACATTCAGCAATTCTAACAATAAAAAAGCGAGGAAATTTCAATAAATCAAATGGAAGATTTTAATTCCTCTTCCGATTCCAAGAGTCAAGTAGATAGAATGGTCTTTAAGTAACCTAGGAAACTGGCTAGTGATAAATGCAACGTTTCCACTAATTACACCTCACACGGGTCACCTAGAATCACCTTGAAGCAGAAATCTTCCAGCATTGGCGACGCCTTTATCAGCCGAAAGATGCGCATCACCTGCAAGGAGGTAAACAGAAGTTTCAAGTGGGTTTTGTTTGTTGTAGGGAAGGCCAAACAACAGCTGGTGCGTCACTGACCTCCAGGTAAGTGAATTCTGTTCGATAGAGCTGAGGTATGCAGTGGAGAGTTGTACCCACGCAGAGCATGAGTTCAAATTTAAAGAGCGAACGAGACCAATAGGCCGGCCAACCAAGACACCACATCTTGAAGGCCGCTTCCAGATTGAAAACAATTGTGAAACCCAGCTGAAAAGATCATAATAACAAAATGATGCCATTGTCAGACAAAATGTATCCTTATATATATATATATATGTCTGTCCGTCTGTTAGATGGCTACATTTTAGGGGTGCGCGTTATTGATAGGTGACAAACATTTAACAAATTTTAAAGTTGAAATGGGAAATAGCAGAAGCAATCAAGGGATGTATCGTTTGCAAATGCGCGTCTCCTGTCACATGATGTATAATCGTCACAAACTGTATCTCCTTCATAAATGTGGATGCTTAAAGTTTTAATAATATAATGACAGGGGTTTTATTGTGGTCACAAGGAAAAAACGGCATTTCTGGCATCTAGGAAAAGCTAACAGCTGATCGCAATAATTTATTTTAAGAAATCAACACATGATTTGATTAAAATGGGCGCTATTATTGAGTGGTCCATTAAAACAACGCGTATCGACGTGCAAGTCTACGTTGGCAACAAATATGTTTCGCTCTGTCTGAATTGGTTTATGCATACAGATAGTTGCAAACAGTCACCCAAGTGCCTACTAACCTCGGCAAAGTAAAAACCATTCATGTGGATTTTACCGTCGACGTCGTCTTGCCTCGTGCGATGGTGATTGAAGTGCTGCCCGGCAGCTGTGATGGCGTTTGCCAAAACCAGCAACATAATGACAATATTGAAGCCGGTGGACTTGAGGATCGTCTTGGGAAAAAGAGTAAACGGAAATGCCTCATTACGACCAAGGAAGAGGGGATGGTTGTATGTGCGTGGTCACCCTACCTCCTCGACGAATCTCGGGGCCAAACCACGGGACTTCCTCTCGTGAACTGGAACGAGTTTCCAGGAGGTTCCGTCGAACTGAAAGATCTACAGGAAAGACCGAGATACATTAGCAGTCATCAGCAAAATATTCTCCGGTACACAATCTGGCCGATTCGAACCTTCGAGAAGTCCGTATCAGTAGCAATCCGCGGTGACCACATTTGCTGGAACTGAACTCGAATCTCCGCGAAGGTCTCGGTAAGGACGGCCACGAATACGTTCTGTGGGCGAAAAATAGTCACGGAGCATGGCATTTGCGTGTTTGTATTAGAGTTGCCGTAAAGCATTCTTACCTTCACGAGCCACGCCAACATGAAAATCATGGTGATAAAGTAGCCAACAGCCTTCCATGGGGCTAAACAGTCCATGGCTCTGTACATGATAAATACCCAACCTTCCTGGGAAGATGCCTGATAAACGGTGAACATACTGATATCTGGAAGAGTAAAATAATTGGTAAACTGATGTCCAGAGCACAAAAACCCTTGATAAGGAACTACGTCCCGGAACGTGAATAGACTATCCGGTGGATAGTAATTGCTATGGTGTCTTGGCGAGATGGTTTTGAAGGCGTTTACGCTGTGGCAGTACAGGGCTATCGGTGAACTTCCCGGCTGAATTCTGATTCGAAAGCCGTGTAGGTCATCGACTGAGATTTCTTATTGACGCACACATCAGATGTCAATTGCACCAACACGTGTTGGTTGTGGATGGATCAAAAAGAAATTGAAAGTCTCCGTCGTGGTAGAAATACAAATAAGATGTACGTACGGAAGGCCTCAAAACTGGCGTAGCTTCCCTCGTCTGCAATTGACGTTATCGCCCGCACGCACTTCATATTCCTCGGGCATTGGTTGTCTGATTCGGGAGCAAAGGGATTACAATAGGAATCCGGAATGGCCAGATCAGACTTCAGTAAGTTGCTGGGCGGAAAAGGGTCATTGACGCGACGCAGTTATGACTAGGGTATTCTGCAACCAGCTCACCTTTCGTTGGCTGTCTTCAAAACGCAGTGGTAATTCAATTCATCGCCAAAGAATTGCACCCCCAAGAGGCCGTACAGAGACATGAAGAAGAGCAGGAAGACGCTGACATTGTAAATCTGATGCGTAGAACGCCTAAAATGTTCGTATTTAAATGTGAGAAATGCTCGCCCTTCAATATAGGTTACCGACTAGTCGAACCGTTGTCATTTCCCAAATTCCTTGCCGCGACCAGGCCACTCGCGCTTCGAAGACGACACAGAGGTAGTAGTGTAGCGTTGATAAAAAAATACCAGCAGATTTCCTGAAGGAATCCGCACCCGCAAATTTAATACCGAGAAGGACACAGAAGTACCACATCGCAAACGGCTTCGATTCGGACTCACTGCATCATTTTAGTGCATCTACGAAAGGACACTTCCTCCAGACGCACCGCTGATCTCACCTATCCGTGCTGTAACGGTAAGCTAGACCGCCCAATAAACCTCATGTCTCAAGTTCACCATTACCATCATCCTCTTCAAGGATGATAAGTGTTGGGACTCGTACAAAGCAAAAAACGAGGTATATATTTGTATCAAGACCCACTGTAATATAGTGTTAACTCTCGCCGGGGGAAGCTGCAACTTCAGAACAGCCCGGAAAACCCGTATGAGTATAAGTGGACGTGGGCAGCGAAGCACGCTGAGCCATCCGTACTGCCTCCAGAACGTTTGCTCCGGCTCTCCAGTCCTCCAAGTGGCGCGCAATTCAAAACACTGGAGCCCAATAGAGGCCCAAAGGAAGAAAACCATGACAGTATCGAAGATGTTCCAGGATTGTTGGAAGTAAGCCCTGTTGCGTCGCGATGACATCTCCATGTTGACACCCATGGACTAATTGGGCAAGCAGGGTGGGAAAAGGAGGCAATTTGGAAAAGGTGCCATGAATATCCCCCATCGGTGCTACGTAAAGCATGCTTTTCAACTAATGACTGTGTCCTTACTGAGATCGTGGCAAACCATTATTCCCAGGCATATTGTACGATTTAATTTTTTCAGTTGCATCATCGATAATTTAAATGAATTAATTTGGTTTTAAGATCTAAAATTTTCACTTGATTTATCTTCTTATTAGAAGTAAGCATAAGAAGAACGCCGGGTAGAGGCGTGTTTAAATTTTGAAAATGTTTTTTCTGTATTCGTTGATTTTTTAAGAAACCATAAAACGACAATAAGGCAAAGCAGACATGCAAGGAATAAGGAAAACAATAAAGATCCACTTCATTTTTTTAAGGTGTGCAAAGCAAAAAGACGTTACACAGTACAGAAAGAAGCTAATTCGTCTAGTAAACCAAAACGAAAGAAAGGTGCAAACTCAAAATCGGTTAAATATCACACACACCTGTGCCTTTTGTCTTACCTTGGCAGCGATTTGCCTTTTGATTAGCTGATTAAGATCCTGTTTCAAGCAAACCAGAAGAGGTAATGGGTGTCTTATTTATATTAACCAACAATATGTATAGATAAAGCGCGGCTATTAAAGTCGACGGTCGATTCTCCTCATAAACTAATGTCATTAAATGTTTTATTATCAAATATTGAGAAATGCCTGCTTACTTGACTTGTTGATGGAGCAACCAAACCCTGAGTGATCATTTTCGTTATCATTTCCACGGTTAAAAGGCAGGCGACCATTATATCCACAGCAAACGTAACATACATCAATGAAGGAACGTATTCAAATGTTTTGGGCGTATTCGCACTAACTGATATCAAGCTAATAAGGGCAGCAGATCGGAGCAACATCCTGTGGAAATAATACACACAAATAATGCATTTTAGAGGTGCCCAGGTATAATGCTATTAGATTGCGTGGAGATCGATTAATTGTAGCAGTTAGGAAGTCTTCATTATATTTTGCAAACTGAATAAAATCAGAGCATAATAAAATATGCAAAATATAAAATGTGTACGTTTGGATGAGTTTAACTAGATATTGCAATTTAAAAATAATATTAAAATGAGAACTTACTTCGCCCAGTGAGAGTTGACCCATCTGGACGAATTCGGTTCATTTTCATCAGTAGAAAAGTTTAAGACAGATAGAATTGGGAGTGTTTCACGAGGACGAGTTGCGTCTTTATCGGCCTTAAGCATTTTTAACGTTAATACGCCATTTAAATTGCGGCATACGACGTCTAATAATTTGCCCTACTAAATGTGATACATTTAAACAATAGATAGTTTATAATAGATACCGTCTTATATAAGTCATAAATATTCTGACACACTACACTTGTATATAAACGACATTTATTCATTTCTAGCAAGTAACGCTTTTTTTCTTTTTAATGTTGTCGCACATAAATGTAAAGTCGTAAGTAGTTATAATTAAATTTAAAACAAATTATGACGACCCCATACCCTTCCGCTTCATTTAATTGGTTTGGAAAAATCATGATTTTAAAATCAATGTGAGCCGGGGAATTGGTTAGAGCATGACGACCGGCAAGTAGAAGGCTAAATGAGTTTGTGTTTGGAATTTTAGGCGACGCCATTTTGTTGTATCCCACAATCGAAAAATCACTTGCAAAAACTGCATATTTTATCCTTCTTGAACAATCGCAGTTACCTTTTGTCGATGTCTTTATTTGTGTTAATCAACAGCCCAATATAGTTTTTTTCTTTTTTATCGTGAACACGTCTGTGTTTTTCTTAATTTGTAAATCAACAGCAATGCTGTTTCGTGAGAGTAACGGTCTTGTTCATCGACTTGGACAATTTATTACCAGCTCGTGTTGGCAAATCCTGTTTGTCTCTTGATCAAACCCTCTGCGTATCCTAACCAGTCTTTCATTTTGAGCAGATTCAATTAAAATAAAATAGCGGAATATATAAAATGTATGTCAAGCTATTTAGGTGCGCCTCGTTAACAAAACAAGAAAGCCAGGGTTTTAAAGCTTTAAATGCAATCCCAATCACAGTTCCAACCATACGTGACATCGTCTCCGCTGATCCATCGCAGCGGTATCTCGATTGTAACGTCCGCAATTTTTCTTTACGAATCATGACGCTTTGTTCGTGGTTATCTTGTATCATGCAGAATTTCAAGAAAGACTTGCATTCATATACTGTTTGGATATGTCAAAGGGAGGTTTGGGCTCAAATGGCAACCTGGAGTACTTAAAGAGACTGTGGTGTTTAAACCCAGGCATTGATGGGCCCTTTCGGCATCTTTACAACGACAACGGCGAGGTCAGTCACATTAAAACACAATAAAAACAGGGTTTACAAAGAATTAATAGTTCCGAATGCGATCTGGACGGTTGCAACATGCGTCAACTTCATGCAAGAGAGATACTGAAATTAATAGATTTCAAAAACTATTTCCATTTGGAATTTTGAGGGAATACGTGCAAAATTGGACACAACTTTATCATGAAGAGATTTAAGTTTAAGTCCAAAATTATGCTGTTGAGTAAATATAAGCCAAATGGTATCTTCAGACGAGAACCGGCTTCCGGTTATTGCGTCCAAATATTTGTGCTCCGATAGTGATCTCAATCTAGCAATTTAATTTGCATAAATTAATCATGAAGGTCTTACGCTAGAAAATTATTGATTAAGTATTTTTGAGGTTTTTTATAAGGAAATATCTGCATCTTTTATATAATAAATATTGGAAAAGTATAACGTTTTGTTCGTTTTAACAAAATAAAGTTACTCTTTTTATTGTGTGAACTATTTGAATTCATCGATAACAAGTTACTTGTAGAATAATTCCTTTCGATGAACAGAGCAAGTTTCTACGGCGACCAAGTAAGTTATTTCTAGTAACGATGCATTCTCCGTATGTTTTAGATGATGTTATAGTGATGATATAATTATTGTTTGATTTAATTATTTATCACACCCAATTGAAGTCTATCTGAATAATTGTGAACGCAATAGCTTTATTTAAGATCTGTGAAATCACATTATCCTTTTTTGAAATGTGAATTGCTTATTTTGATTGAATACGATATCTTAATTTCGCTGATATAAAAATCTCCGTTGATTATGTTTAGCTATATATACATCAATATGGATTTTTTAAAATCAAATAGGTTTTGCACGTTGAAATTAGTAAGTGTTTACCCTTTTTTGGTTCGTTTTAAATATGGTATGGACATGCCTCTTCGAAAAGGCGTTTCGATATATTTAACAAGTACCCGAGCTAAATATGTAAGCAAAGATTTAACATTGTTGAAATTTCATGGTTTTTTATACTGTTTGAATTGCTTTTGTTTGTTACCGTTTCGGTAAAAACGATAGTTCGCGGAGCGATTGGAAGGACCTTTCCAGTCTTCTGCGGTTGCCTCGACAACAAACACTCCACCTTTTTTTCGCAAGGGTTGTGTTTTAGCCGAGGTTGCTATTTAAATTGAGTTTTTCCATCATTTCTACTGTCAGTAAATTTATTGATGTCACCTCCAAACAAAATATGTCCTTACAACTCGTGTATCTCTTGGGTAGAACTACAATAATAAAGAATCGTAGATACATTTAATTAATGTTTAAGCAAACATATTAATTAAATATAACAGTTTCGTTTTAGCATTTATCTCCTTCTACTTGTAATGTCGACCGATTTTACGCAACCAAGAAAAAGTATTATATTTCCCTTACCAAGGCCAGCCAACGGCATTTACGAAAAACAGTTGCTATCAATCATTTACCACGGGACTGACAGATGCTTGTGCCTGTTTTACAGCTTTTTTCTTCCTGATTCCAGAGAAAGGCCCTAATAGGCTGCTGGAGTGTGCACTAGGACTTGTGTTTTCTGGTGGCAAGTTGCGGATATCGTAAAGCAGGAGGCCTGGCCTCTCTCCTTTTGATGGAGGTTATGCTAGATCAGCAGGAATTAGTTTTCGGTCCATCTCTGGATTATAATGAGAACGAAGAGGTTCAGGGTCTTGAGGCACAACCAATGGAGATTTCGGTATGACCGTTTTTAGTCCATTCACGGATCGTTAAAATTACTATCTTGTTCGCATTGTCTTATATTTATTAATATAAACCGTCACGGCATTTATAATGTACGAGGATTTCAAAACTTTTGTGAACGATAAATTTACTATTCGTCGGTTTATTTCATAAGAGTAAAATTGAAACATAATAATTTACAAAAATTAAAATCGATACATTAGGTGGAATGAATACAAAGAGAAGCCGAAACAATTAAAAAAATTGTTCGCTTAATCTCTCTAATCCATTTTTCATTGAGTGAAGAGTTGCTGCAATAGATTTGTCGGAAGATTTCTACGATCGAATTAAATCTCATAAATATAGTCGTTGACAAACGTGTAATGGCGTCCATCAAAAGGCAATCCAGACCTAATTTTGTTTAAAAATCCAAGTTGATTAAAATTCCTGTCACACTTATTAATAAGTATATTTTCATCGTGTTGATCCTGCCCCTGTGTTGTTTTTTTCGGAATAAATTCGGCAACTTCCAGGGCTTTTGACGCATCGTTTGGCCTTTGGTCTTGCAGTAAATGTCGATACTTGACTAAGCGTAATCTTTCAGGTTTTTTTTGATACAGCAGAGTGACATCGTCCGGGAAATCGTTTTGCAATCATTTTACGTTACAAACAGTTTTCTTTTATCAATTTCATTACTTACATGGGTGTATTGTCCGCCTACGTCCGGCCAAGCTCGGGTTACATTTTATTTCTAAAAAAACCCTGGAGAATAAAATAATAATGGTATTCGCTTTATTAAGGTCACGAGGACCAGAACTTTCAGCATTAAATGTTACAACAGACAAAAATGATATAAGAAGTTGCGATTGTACATAGCAGGTGAAAAATAATTGAACAGGAATTTGCAAGAAAGGTAAATTAAACCCTCGAAGTGTACAAAGTTTGGCAAACGCGTAATGGCGGCCATTAAAAGGCCTTTTCCATAACGCGCCCTTAAAAAACGCAGCACCTTACATCAAAGTACTTATTTTTTCTTTATTTATACGTCCAACGTCCACGCTATTGCATGTTATATGTTCCCTGGGGACTCAGTGACCTTGAAATATAATATTTATAATAAGATCGGCAATCGCTCTATTGAGATCAAAATTGAGAACAAAATCTTTCACCATTAAAAATACTTCTCTCTGCAAAACCTCGTCGGGACTGAATTGTGAGATACAGCCAATCTTGTCGGAATTAAACGCCGAAGACTACGAACTAAGCAGATGAATGTTTTTTACTGACGAAGAAAGATTCTCGAATGTTATAAGCATCGTGTAAGTGCACTTAGGAAAGAGGATGCAATTATGAAATTGATAGACGAAGAAGTTTGAATAAAAGAAGAGCTTTGGACAAAAATTGGCGGGTAACCACCGGAATGACCCATTGTGTGGAAGGAGTAAGGATGTCGCTATAGATAGTTTATGCGTCTATTTAGATAAATGGGAGATTGATCGGCGGTTGTTTTGAAGATTTGCGAGAGCGAATAACATCCTTTATGCGTGGATAGTTGAGTTGCTTCAATTTGAATCGACCAAAAGGTCGTCCATGCCATAATCAGGAATTCTCTTCCATCGTATTGGGAGAAGCCGTGAATTACAGATTAGAATATTATTTTCGCGATAACGTTCTATGTGCAAACCTTTGTACAATTGTATGGTTCGTATGAACTGAAACACGATTGTAATAATTCAGCTGTTTTATTTTCTTGTGCAATGTATAATTGTTTTGCGGTGTGATCATGAAGATCGTAATACCAATTACCTCTATTAAATTCGATGCGTGAGGACGCGTGTTGCCACGTGCTGAGATCCTGTGACATAATCGGCAGTGTCAATAAGGGCTAATTAGGATAATTACTTTAAAAAATAATAGTCATTGCATTGACTTTATTACTTTACTTTGTTACCACAACCTTTTACCTCAAAATAGTCGGATATTCGTTCAGTACCCAAGTAGACTGTGTGGCGGGGGTGTATGTACTGGTCTTGTACGAATTCCTGCTGAAAAAAGGGTTTGCACTTCGCCAATAGTAAGAATTGGCCTATTGCGTCAACGACGATAGCCAATCAACGAATGTGGAAGTAAAAGCGGTTCATCCGAACAAAATCGATAAATTCCAAAACCTGTATGATGGCCTTAATGGTTTAAGTACTCGACCATTGTGTAAATTTCGAGTTTGAAAAACAGTGATGGTGTTTTAACTTTTCTCTAAATTGTGAAAAATGTTCAAATCAGTTTTCCTTAACAACTGCAATGGACCGTTTTTTGACAAGACAATCCTATATAAACTAATATTTCATTTTCGATTTGCTAAACCGTGTTATCCGAATCGTTTCAAAACCATTAATTTTGTCGAATTGACCGGATACGATGGGATATGTATTAATTTAAAAAAAACACTGTATTTGTCCACGCAATTCCGTATTTTGCATTTATACTTAACTAAACACTTTTGAGGTGGAGGCCGAGTTCCTTTCAGTTATTTACAAAATGCAACTAGTTGTTGCTGCGTTTTTTAACCCCTGCAAATGCAATCGATGTTGATGTTCTTTGTTGGGTCTGTTATGGAAAAGGCCTTTCAATGGCCGCCATTACGCGTTTGCCAAACTTTGTATACTTCGTGGGTTAAATTGGCCTTTCTTGCAAATTTACCACGATGTAACTTCTTTTATTCTTCTTAACTTATTGTGCATTTTCTACGTATACTCGTGACGTCCTGTAACATTTTTGTTTATTGTTCATTTTAATGCTGAAAGTTTTGGTCCCCGTGACCTTAATAAAGCGAATATTATTATTATTATTATTATTACAGAATGCCAGATAAATAGTGGTTGCCATATCGTCAATAAGTACAATATCGCGCGAACCATTTGATTTTAAATTATACTTTACCAATCGACAAAATACCATGCCCTTTACACCGATTTTCATTACTATTCGAGCACGATTGCAAACTAAAATTCCCCAGGCCAAGTGCCAAAAACAGACGCTGGGCCTCTGGACATGCCTACGCACATGTTTATCGATCGCCTTCGTGTTCCGGTTAACCAATCGGCAACCAGCACTTTTATGGGAACGCGTGCGTTGTCACCATCGTTGAACACGCAGGCACCAGTCGCCTCCCAAACACGCTCCACGTCCACCAACGCACTGTCGTGTAGCAGTAACAGGATGGGACGAAAAAATCAATGTTTTTTTACAGCAGAAGTAACCGTAACTGTTGCGAAAGCGCTTTCGGTGTGTCATGGTTTTCCATCAACCTGCGAAAATGTAGGCGAAGTAGAGACTGGGCATTTGGTACCTTGGAGCGGCGTCGTGCATTATGCGTGTTTATTGGCAATCCTTTTTTTACACAATGTTGCCTTAGCAGTTCAGTAGTGATGCATTACACCAAAAGGACGCCCACGTTAAACCCGGTCCATCAAACTCAAATTTGCGCAGCTTTCTCCACTAGGACGGTTTCCACTGGGGAATTCTGATCTAAGGAAAGTTCGACCGTTCGCTAGTGGTTTCGTCCAGGAAACTGTTGAAAAAGAACACATCAGAGGCAGCCAAAAGACGTATAAGAGGCGTCCAACGGAGACAATGCAGACATGTTTATGACAATTAATGGGGATACGATTGAGGCTTTGGGTATATAAGAGGCGGCGTCTTAACGACGAGGAAACTACCCATCGCTGAAATCTTTTCAGCTGAACGGGAAGACAGCTGGCTTTGCTCGAAACGGAGGATAGGCGAGTTGAAATATCCTGTATTGACAGAGAGAGAGAGAGAGAGTAAGTTGCCTCATTCTTCACTGAAGTAGGACGGTCGTCAGCTATTGTGCCCACCTTGATTAAACACGGGATGCCAAATACGAACTGTCGCAATGAGGAATCTCGGAGAACCGTTTGTGAAGGCGGTTTTCTATCGTCTATTTCCCTTGAAGGTCTCCCTCCAGGATTCCTCGGACGAATCGTCCGAGGAGGACGAACTGTTGCTCCGAGCCGAACTCCGCGAACAGGAACACCGGGCCATCATGGAGCTCGAGCTCTCCAAAGTGAGCGAGCACCTAATTGTCCCCTTGGGTGGAGTTGTGTGTTCTTGGTGGGTTCAAGTCGTGGATTGAATGGGGAAGGAGTTTTTCCATTTGGGGTGAATCCCCACTTGCCCAGCCACTGCCTGATGCACTGCGTCTTTAAAGCGATGGTGTTGTGAATCTTTTTCTAGTTGACGATAAATCTTAAAAGTAAGTGCTTCATGTAGGGTAGCATGACCCAATAGTAACCCGCCACGTCGCTGGATGATAACAGGCTTCCATGCCGATAAGCCCGGCTTATGTTCGGTGGCCTCACCCAGGAATCGAACCCGGGACGCTAACCGACAAACCATCGGGCAACTGGAAAAGCCCACCCAATATTGTGCTACACGAGACCCATCACCCCCCCCTCCTCCTCCTCCTCCCCTCCTCCTTCTCGATATTCTCTGGATCCTGAAATCAGGATTGTTATTAAATTCGTATGATAAAGCAACAACCAGTTTCCGCAGCCACGCGACTGAGCGGTGCCAGTTGGAGACCAAAGACCATACGAGTGGCACGGCAGATGCCATGACCAGAAGTACTTCATGGGTACCCAGAACTACAACGATTTCGACTTATATAGATTGTTTACATCCCATTACTCTCTGCAAATTGAACGGTATTTAATGTGTTCTTCAACAGAATGCCCCCGTAGCCTTCACAGTCCGCTCCAATATCGAATTCGACGGACTTCTCAATGGCCTTGACGCGCCACTACCCAGCAAGGTCATCAGCTTCGTAACGAAGGAGTTTCTGCAAATCAAGAAGCGCTTCGATCACCACTGGTGGATAGGCCGAGTTGTTCGCGAAAACTCGCACTTTGGATTTATTCCCAGCAGCGCCAAAATGGAGATGCTACGGCACTCCATGCAGTCCAACCTATCACAGCTCATCCTCTCCGAAGCACTGAATGCCGCGACGGCCATTCAGGTATCGCCAGAGAACGCCGGCGGACCTAACAGCGGCAAATCAAATGCAGTTGCTGCAGGTACCATAATGATTTCTAGTTGGTGTCATGGTACTGTGCATCTGCCCACAGCGGTTTGCATGCATTTTCGAAAATTGCGGCCAGTTTAATAAACAAACATGTGAATGTGACATTCTACAATATTCCGTCCAATCAGAGGAAATTAAGAAAAGATGGATAACCAATCACAAAAGAGTGTTTCATCAAGTCGGAGTAATAATATGGATCGGTCACTAAAATAAGTAATATCGCAGTAGCCACTGTGTTGAATGATACATCGTCAACTTCAATAGCCGTTTCGTTTTTCAAGGAATCGTCGCTGGAACACCCGTGAAGCTGGCGCATCCTCTTAGAAGAGATATCAATAAAATATAAGCGAGCATTTGGAATCCTAATATCACCAAGATGTTCACCACTGATGGGTTCACATGAGTAGTCAGGGTGATATATATCTATCAATTCGCTTTATTTTAAAACAGCAACTTTGCAAAGCTTCATTCTGTCGATTTAGGTGGGGGGTTGCAATTTTATTTAATCACATCTTGGATGCCAGAGATCAGCGATGAATAACGCTTCCTTACAATTCCTATTGGGCTTTTATCACTTTCCCAAATTCAACGAAATTCGACCAACTGACGAAGAAGCGTTTTATTGGCTCAAGCCGTATGTCCCTTCCGCTCACGATATATGTTGTACAGTTTAACGCCAAAATGTTCGTCCTGACCAATCAAAGTAAGGAATTGTTTCAAAAAAACATCATTTTTGCGGCGTGCCACTCTCTCCCGCTGTGATAGGGTCAATACCCCACGTTCACGTCACATTCCAAAGAAACCGTGGGGTTCGGATGGATCAGCACCAAGGGTTACGCAATTACCGTGGGGTCACACATATGGACTGGCATCACCGAGCAATATATTCTGGTATAAACGCATAAGGACGACCTTAAGGAGACAACAAAATCAATTTCCCGGGCGTTCAAAAGGATGTATATTTTGGGCGGGAGCATTGAACCAATGAAAAAGAATACATGCACCTTTGGAAATCGCAGTCAAATACAACACAATAATCTTGTCTTCAAGCCAGCATTGCCGTTATTTTCTGTGGTGTTTCGCTGTCATGTGGAGCATTTGACGGGACTAAAGTGCACGCACCCCACTGCCTGTTTATGTGGAGTTTGCAAGGTATTTCAACGTTTTCGTGTCGTTCTTGGTCTTGCTTGTCTTTGGTCTCCTCTGACCTAGCGTGTAGTCTTGTGTAGCCCCTTTACTAGGGCATGCCTTGTGTCTTTTAATGCCCGCCTCCGCCATCACATTGCAGATCACCACAAGAGCCACTGGACGCTCGCTGTTTCAACTACACTTATAGCGGCAGGTGGGACGTTTTGTTACGTGCATTGCTTTGTGTGGCTGTCCTTCCCTACAGGAAAAGCCGGGAGGCTACGTGTATATTCAATACTAGAGCCGCGCTTTGTGATTTTCGTGTTCTTTGCGTTTTACTAACTGATATAAGCCGAAATCCGGCCATTTTGGGAGTCCGAAACCCCTTTGATCCATCTTATAAGATAATTTATTTCTAGTGTGGCCGTCTACGAAGCCGAATGGAGCACCGACAAATGGAACCGAGTAAGTCATTTATTGCGGATTCGAAAACCCTCTAGGTTTCCTCCGATTGACTGTTTGTATCGCCTTTTTCCCAGAAAACACGTCTTTTTCGGAAATGAACCAGCGAAAGCATCGGACACCCTCATGACACCAGGTAAACCAAACGATTGGCCAATTTGCATCGCAAATAGACGTTACCATTTCCAATGAGATCTCTCTTAGTTATGATAACTTCAATTGCGTTGAAAAGTGTGGAATCAAACTCGGTAGCGGGGTTGATATTTTTTTACCAAATAAACTTAAATATCCAAAATTAAGAAAAACCAACATTTTGATGAAACATTTTGGTGAGAATAAAAAGGCTAATACAAGCCCAGTGACCTTGACCTGAGGTGAAAGTTTTCTCCGGCACTATTATGGTAAAATTACTTTCAATATGGTGGTGCAAATGATGTGACACATGTGCACGTTTAATTAAAGCAAATCAGAATAAATGAAGAATTTAATTTGGGTGGGATTGGACTTTGAATCAACTCAACCAAAGTTCACAATTACCTGATTGGCTACCTGAATTACATTTTGCGAAAACTCGAGAAGTGCAAACGTGTTTCCTCTAATTATATTTTATTTGAAATTGAAACTAATTACCTACCCAAATTCCAATGGTTTTAACCGTAAAATCGTATTGCCCACATCAAAGCATAATCAGAAACCGATAATAAATGCATTATATGATTGTAGAGACCATCGCTTCAGCAACAGAGGCGTCTATCAATTCATACGGAGACCAATAACCAGCTTCCAATGGCCTTCGATTAATTTTAATTATAAGCCTCAACAACGCGTCTTCAAAGCGCACTAGACCACGAAAACTTCATTTCAAGTTTCCGGTCAGCAGGCAATCCACTGCATCCGAATAGGACAGTTCCAAGGGAGCTGAGCCAAATAAGCATTGTTCTGTCATATGAATGACGTGAAGTTCGGTCGTTTAATGCGTAATTAGTTGTGGTAAATTAATTCAATCAGCCTCGCCATATGGTACCAGCTGTTGTGGATATCGTAGTCCAGGCGTCATACCCAAATCCGCGAAAAAATCACACCTCTGGTTTAGAAGCTTATATGTAAAATATTTCATTTATTAATAATGGAGCGGTTTACTGATTACAATTCACGCTCCAACACCGAACGAACACGCGATCACTTATCAAGACGGCTGACGTATACCGAAGTATGGGTGATTTGACAGCTGATCGAGATTTTGCCTTTTTAGGCCTTTGTGTTTCTCTACCCGACACCGAGAAGAATAACCAGTCCGCTGGGCCAAATCTCCAGTCTACACTTTCAGCATCTCCGAAGAAGAAACCCTTCTTCAAGAAAGTAAATTGGCATGGTTCTCTTTTTATTGTATGGGGGACTCCAGATTTCAAAGGCCCGATTTCATTGAGAGAAAAGACATGATTTCTGGCTCGATGTTTGTAGTAACAAACTAATATATGCCTGACGAACAGAAGGTTCGGTTCGACTGAATTCAAATCATTTAAGTTAAGCTCATTCAGCAGATTGATCGTGCCAATTACTTCATTACTTGGGCCGCAGGAACGTGATCAAGAAAACTTGATTGATGTCTGTTCTGGGTTAAGGAAAAGCAGAATAACACTAGTTTTTCATGGATGTTATCGCGCGAGAAGGTAATCGAATGGGACAGAAAGACGAAAAGTCATGGGGGGACGAAGTAAGAGCATGAGAAAGAGGAAGATGAACTGCTGATTGGTGAAAAAACGCCAATGAAGCTTCTATTTACAAGGAAATAATGATTTGACAGTGCTGCCGGTGGATTTGAATAGAAAAAAACTAGTTTATTCCATTTTCAGGGCTTTTCCGGGCCTGCTTATGAGCTTGTGCCGAATATCAGGCCGGTCGTTATCGTCGGGCCGGCATTGAAAGGTTTCGAGGTAACCGACATGATGCAAAAAGCGCTCTTTGATTCACTTAAAAAGGCTTTTGAGGGCAGGTGAGTTGTTGAAAGAAACAAATTCAACTACTAATACCCAATCAGTGGCAATTCTTTCATTGTTTTGTTTTCTTGACTTTTTAAGACTGGTTGTCACGCGATTAACAAGTGAAATAACAACCTGGAAACGACTCACTACGCTCGTTAATATGGACACGAAAGCACTTACTGATCGCACTCGCGGTCGTCAGATCATCACTTCCCGTATGTGACATCAAATCAAACCATGTCTACCTATTAATGTTAAGTAAACTTGATAACGCACGCTTTTTCTTTTTAGTTGAGGTGCAGCGCGAAATAGAGCGGATTTTTGACCTGGCATCATCGACACAGCTGGCAGTGTTGGACAGCGAATTGATCAACCACCCAAACCAAATCGCCAAATCTTGCCTTGCCCCCATAATGGTTTACATTAAGATATCCAGCATTCGGGTGCTTCAACGTCTCATTAAAAATCGCGGGAAACTGCAGAAGAAACAAACCAGCAATCAAACAGCTGCGGCTGAGAAACTTCTCCAGTGTGCCGAGGTAATGATTAAGCTATAAGCAACGCATCCACCTGAGCCGCTTCGTTTAGGAGACCACCAAGGGCGTTTGCTCAGCCGTCACAAAATTTGACTGTTAATGACTGTTCCGTCTCTGTAGGAGAGCTTCGATGTGATTCTGGAGCAAAATAACCTCGAGGCGGCGACAGAGGCAATGACCAATTACCTCGAGACCTATTTGGCGGCACTGCAGAATTACGGGGGTCAGAGTAAGTCAGATCGCTCCGGCGCACCACCCCCAACCACTCTCCTGAACCCCAAGGTCAATGACACAAAGGCCCTGCCTCCGATGATACCCGGTCGACCGGGCCTCAGCATCGCATTTTCGGTGAGGCTCTTCCGCCAATTAAACTGACCGCCAGAATAGAGTTGCCGCGTTTATCTCGGCATGGGGGCGAGTTACTTATATAAATTGAAACACGCTTTTGGTATATTGATGCCTAAAAGAGGATATACAAGGCACTATCGACTGAGGAATGTCAAAATACTTATATCCACGAGGTATAGTCGGTTCTTACAGTAAGTCACAATCTATCAAGGTTTGTGATTAAACAAAAATATTATGCGGCTGCATTAACGCTATATAAAAATGGCGAGTAAGGCTTCAATGAGAAAATTAAAATTAGGGCATTCACAGACGTATTATGATGGGTGGAAAAGCGTCTAGATTAAAGCCGAGATATCAAGAGTTTTACAGACAAAACTCATTTTATTATAATTTGTCCTCGTGGTTACAATAACTACTCATATAGACCACGACGAGCACAACTGTCACTATGCACGATTTTATAGCATTTTACACGATATCAAGTCATAGTTCCGGTTTATGTTGTTCTGGTGCAATTATAATTGTCGATTGAGGGAGAATTGCGACACATGGAAGTTCTTTTGAGAATAGCGAAGTTACCGCACCATATGTTTTGCACCCAAACTAAGTGGGTGTGAGAGGAGGTAACGCAAAATATGAATAAATGAATACAAGAATGCTGCCTGCATGTGTATACTGAACATTTTAACCCATCACTTGCACAAAGGCCGCCGGACCAGCCGGTTTCACGCTCCAGGAGCTCTCGGCTCTCGCAGGGGATCGCCAACAGGCCGGACAGTCTGGTCCAGATGGCGACGACGAGACTGGCGCCGCTGACGACGCCACCAACGAGGAAACTGACAAGAAAAAGGAGGCTGGTGAGGAGAACGAGGGCGAGGGGGCGGCCAAAGACGAGAAGGACAAGGAGGCTGTAGAGTCGGCGAAACAGACCAAGGACGCGGCGGCGGCGTCTGTAGCTGCGGTGGCGGCCCGTCGAAAGCGGAACGTGATACGAGGAGGGATTCTGAAGCACGACCTTGAGAAGCGGCGACAGGCGCTCACCTCCATGTCCCCCGACAGGGCCCACGCCATCGCGATGGCCGAGGCGGCCGTTAAGAACGCCAACGCCTCGGCCGCCGCTGCGGCAGCCACCAGATTGGAGCTGCCCCCGACGGCCACCATCGGACTCCACCAGTCTAGACAGGCCGCCCACAGTGACCCCAGCGGGACCCCCATGGGTAAGCTAGTCGGCAATTCCCTGCGGCGTTAGCGTGTCTGGGGTTTTTCCGCTTTATGAAGGTTACATGGCGGCGGTTGTAGAATTTCTCAGCTGGATGTAATGAAGACACTCGTGTTTACAAAGCTGTTATTTATGTATCGGGCTATAACTTTCATAAAATGATCATATAACAAGGAGAGATAGCATGCTTAACATTTTATCCATCCGTGGAGATGGGTCGTAATGCCCCGAATTAATTGTGTGGGTTATATTTAGTGATATCAAGCCTTACACACCGAGTTATAGCTGATGGGTTAAGTCTGGAGAACGTAATCATTTGCTTTCTTCGGGTTTGTGCTAACATATTGGAGGGGAAAATTGTTCAGTTTGGTATAGGATTGCAGTAAAATGTATGAGAAGATGTGACAGAAAACAACGAGAATTATAAATTACAAAATTATTCAGAAGGAATCTACAGCGATTAATAGATCAGGATTAGACACTGGGGTTCGCAGACTGCATTTTGGTACGATGGCAACTTTACACCAACCACAGCGACGCACGAGAACCCCGTGTGCGTGTTCTCGTTGCCATTGGTGCAAACACATTTGGTCAGCGTCCTCGCCGTGTTCATGGACACGACCTTGAAGATGGCTCATCCGCTAGCACGAGACAACCTCGCCAAAAGTCTGATCCGCAATGTTGGCGGGTTTTCCAAGTTCGCGTTTTCTATTCAAAGAATAATTAAAATAAAATTATGAATTGTGAATAATCATCTCTTTATTGATATAAATTGAAGGGAGTCTACGGATTTATGGATGATTAAAATATAAATTGTACATGTCCCTCGCGTGCACGCTTAGAGATGGTGATTTTTTTGGTGTAATGTTCGATCATATTTCGGTATCATTAAAAATCGATTTCGGCTATTTCGCACCAAATGTTGTCCTTCAAGGCGTAACGTTTTTCTGCTTTATTCTCTGAGATTGCCTCACAGGAAATGGTCGAAACCCGTTGAATCGTCTTTCGGAACGTTTTCTCCACGTTTCTACCGCCTTTACTCGTCTTGTGCCCCCCCCCCACAGTATTCGCCAGTCGATCCTCGCGTCAGGCAAAACAACGCCAGGAGGAACTGGACAACGCCAAACACAAGGCCGAGGAGGCTGCTCGCGCGGCCGCCGAAGCCCGGGCCGCCAGCGGGGCGCAGCGCCAGGAGCGCCGTCGCCACCGTCGACTCCTTCTCACCGAGGAGCCAGCCCCGGAGTCGCCCGCGCCTGGTCAAGGTCACAGGGTCAACGTGAAGTTCGGCGAAAAGTCGCCCTCTGTGGGCGACATGGGCCCCCTTCTGGGTCACGGACTAGTGCGTGTGCGGATGGCTTTGGACGAGGGGGCGGCCGAAGAGGCTGCGACGGGCAGTGACCTGCGAAGGAACACGTCGTCCGTGTCGGCAATCACGGGCAGCCCCAAATTCCCCCGGATGTCCCAGAAGCCCATACCCCTGATTATACACCCGAATTGAAAAGATGGACGGCTGCGTGGTAGTGATTTGACAGACTTAGTTGTTCTCTTGTATTTGTTGTCAGCAGATCAGGCTTAGGGTATTTTGCTGCTATAAACTCAGTGTACAAAGAATTTATTCCACACATTTTTCTGTTGGTTGACAGGGAGTCGGTAGATTCGGTATTTGTAAATCTGAATCCCCAAAAGATTATCGGGTTCATCGAAAGTTTGATGGAATATTATAATTGTAACGGCATAATTAAGGTCACGACGTCCAAAGTTTGAATACTTTAAACCAAAACCGCCTCGTCTGATAAAAAAATAATATTCGGAATCAATTAAGAAGTCCGAAATTGGATACGGAAATTACACGGCACAGCCTCGCATTGGTCGAGCAGATTTATAGTGATGTCCATTTCAGCAGTACACTCGCATTATTAATTAGATGCAGCAGTACTCGGCAAACAAATGTAAAATAGGTTTGAAGGGCGGTCTTCGAAATCCAGACAGCAGTATAGTTAGTTTGTATAATTTTTTCTTGAAAAGACCATAGTGGTGGATCTACTCTCCGAATGATTAAGTACTGAACCGCAAATAAGTTTAAGACACAAACCTGTTTCGCTGTAAGCTTTTGGAAAAATCTGTAAGAACGAAGAAGACGATAACGCTGTTGAAGGTTCGACCAGTTACCAGAATTGATTAAAAAGACGTACTTGGACAGATAGATGTATTCCACAAAAGGTTCTACAGGTTCTTAGAACCGATTTATCATCCGTTCTCAATCACAACGGTTTAAGTGCCTCTATTAAATCTATTGCATCGAGTGGGTAATTCAAGAATACGAGTTTGTGGCCGTTGATCAGTTCGATTTGGTATTATAGACGGTTAGGACCAATTTGGATAGGATACGTTGGTGTGGGGGTGCCATATGTGTTCGTCCGGCATTAAAAGGTCAAAGGGTCAGCTTAGGGTTGCTAGTGGAAATATTTGCATTACGACAAGTAAATGAAACCAGAAATAAATCGGGGAAGATAAAATGGCAAAAACTGTTTTCTTGGGGAATTATGAATGCTCATAAAATTTACATAGACGTTTACGAAGAATCCACTACGATGCTCTGCTGAATAAATGAGACGCGTCTCCTTAAAATCCACACCAAAATGGAAATATGGCAATCATTTACGCAATTCCGCACCGGGATATTTTCGGTTTCCGTTCTGCTCGACATAACTTCACCGACACCAAACAGAGTGCTTATGTGCGCGTTCTGGATTGGGCCACTCAATGAACGTCATAATGCGTCTGTCTAGCTTCATATACGGTGAGGATTTAATTGATATTTCTTCCAAATTTATCGTTTGTATTTCGAATGCGCTTATTCTGATTTGTCATCATCGTCAGAAAATGATTCCCAGACATTCAGGGGATGAATCGTTTGCAATTGCATGTCTAGTGTCCTGTGAATTTTGGTTGTCGTGCTCTTGATAAAACGAATGCAAAAATTATTATCATTACAACCGAAAGCTGTGTTTTCGTAATGCAGCAGGCAATGGTGCAATCATGTTTATTTTTTGGGATGCTTTCTTAATAACCAGGGGTTCCGTCTACAATTTGGCATGCATAAACACTCCCAAAAGCGATGGTTACCACATTGACTACAGAAGCACGCGAATAAATAAAGCCTATTTGATTCCAGCAACCATAAGCCCAAATCAATCAACAGAGGATTCAATGCCTTAGTAAATTTTGTTCTAGTCACACAAACAACCGGCGACAAAACAAAGTTTCTTGAAGAACAAATACTTTAATTTGATTTGTTCCCAAATTAAAATTGTTATTCGCCCACATCGCTTTGCTCGATGAAAATCGGACGCATCAATTTTTTGTTTTCAGGCATACTTCCTCAATTTCATTTGCTGCGCTGCTGCTGACGTCATGGGCATCCTTCTGCCGAGCATTTGAGCGATTTCGTTGGAGCTTGCGCCCGTTACGTCAAAGCCATACGGGAGGCCTCTCGTCTCCTGCATGTATCCTGACGGTGGCGCTCTACGCTGTGGTGCGTTGGATTGCCACAACATGGAGCCCATGTCGGGCTTCATGGTGGGTCTAAAGTCGCTGATTGCGCCGAATTGTGCCGCGTTTCGCCTCACTTCCTGCGTCCTATACATGTCTTCTTTTAAATAGTTCGGGTAAGGCATAAGCGGCGCCCTGGAATCCGCAGATTCGGTCATGGAAAACCTCCTTCCACTAGATGCCGGATTTCCGTCCATTAGGTTGTGGTAATTCCGGGAAGTTGCATCGGTCATATTCATAGCAGTTCTGTAATTCTTCAAATCTGAGGGGTTTTGGGCCATGTACGCACCTGATGATACTCGTCGTACATTGGATGCCAAAGCAGCTTCCATGTAGTTCTGATTACGCGTTCCACTAATCGTGCGCCTGGGTGCAGTGTTCGGCTGCGTCGTCGATGTCCTCATCGGCGCCATCGTCTTCTTCATGGTCCCTGTCCTGATCTGCCCAGTTGATGTTCTGATCGGCGCCCCCGGCGTCCTTATCGAAGCCGTCCTAGTAGTGTTCGCTGGCTGGTATTCTGTAGGCTTTCTCGAAGAAATACGCTGTGTATGTGACAGTTCAGTTTGTCTTGAAGGTGGTAGACAATGATCGTAAAGGGTTTCTTCATAATCCATGTCGTCCTGCATAACGGGAGAAATAGAAACCCTGCTTCTCTGGCTAGTGGGTCGGGATGAGAGCAACTCATCCATACTCGTCTCAGGTTTCCTCGTGAACGTCGCAGCAGACATTCTCAACTTGGCCATCGTCATAGGGTTCGATGACTGGGACTGAGTGGGCCGTCTGGAAGGACTCAATTGAGTTTGCGAAAGTTCAGGTTGTTTTGAAGATGCTCGATTATTTTCAACGCCTTTCTGAATTACAGGCGACATTGAAACCGCGCTTTTCGTGCCAATGGGTTGCGATTGGACGCGATTTGGTATCGTCGGCGCCGCCGGCTTCGTGTTTGGCGCTCCAGGCGTACCCGTCGGAACCGTCGACGTCCTGACCGGCGCAGCAGACGTCCCCGTCGGTACCGTTGACGTCCTGACCGGCGCAGCAGCCGTCCCCATCGGAACCGTTGACGTCCTGACCGGCGTAGCAGCCGTCCCCATCGGTACCGTTGACGTCCTGACCGGCGTAGCAGCCGTCCCCGCCGGAACCGTTGACGTCCTGACCGGCGCAGCAGACGTCCTTGTCGGAACAGTTGACGTCCTGACCGGCGCAGCAGACGTCCCCGTCGGAACCGTTGACGTCCTGACCGGCGTAGCAGCCGTCCCCGCCGGAACCGTTGAGGTCCTGACCGGCGTAGCAGCCGTCCCCGTAGGTACCGTTGACGTTCTGACCGGCGTAGCAGCCGTCCCCGTCGGTAACGTTGACGTCCTGACCGGCGCAGCAGACGTTCCTGTCGAAACCGTCGGAACCGTCGACGTCTTGACAGGCGTACCAGGCGTCCTTATCGGGGTAGTCGTCGTTGGGGTCGGGGGCTGAGACTGTGTGGGCTGTCTTGAAGGACTGCATTGGGTTTGTTGGAGTTCCGGTTGTTTTGAAGGTGAAAGATTATGAGGGGCAACCGTTGGTCTAGTTTCCACATCTTTCTGAATTCCGGGAGAGCTAGAAAGCGCGCATCTCTGGCTAATCTGTTGGGATGGCACCAGATTTGTCGTCGTCGGTACCGTTGACGTCCTGACCGGCGCAGCAGGCGTCCCCGTAGGAACCGTCGGAACGGTCGACGTCTTGACAGGCGTACCAGGCGTCCTTATCGGGGCAGTCGTCGTTGGGTTCGGTGGCTGGGACAGTGTGGGCTGTCTTGAAGGACTGCATTGGGTTTGTTGGAGTTCCGGTTGTTTTGAAGGTGAAAGATTATGAGGGGCAACCGTTGGTCTAGTTTCCACATCTTTCTGAATTCCGGGAGAGCTAGAAAGCGCGCATCTCTGGCTAATCTGTTGGGATGGCACCAGATTTGTCGTCGTCGGTACCGTTGACGTCCTGACCGGCGCAGCAGACGTCCCCGTCGGAACAGTTGACGTCCTGACCGGCGCAGCAGGCGTCCCCGTCGGAACCGTTGACGTCCTGACCGGCGCAGCAGCCGTCCCCGTCGGAACAGTTGACGTCCTGACCGGCGCAGCAGCCGTCCCCGTCGGTAACGTTGACGTCCTGACCGGCGCAGCAGCCGCATCCGTCGGTAACGTCGGAACGGTCGACGTCTTGACAGGCGTACCAGGCGTCCTTATCGGGGTAGTCGTCGTTGGGGTCGGGGGCTGAGACTGTGTGGGCTGTCTTGAAGGACTGCATTGGGTTTGTTGGAGTTCCGGTTGTTTTGAAGGTGAAAGATTATGAGGGGCAACCGTTGGTCTAGTTTCCACATCTTTCTGAATTCCGGGAGAGCTAGAAAGCGCGCATCTCTGGCTAATCTGTTGGGATGGCACCAGATTTGTCGTCGTCGGTACCGTTGACGTCCTGACCGGCGCAGCAGACGTCCCCGTCGGAACAGTTGACGTCCTGACCGGCGCAGCAGGCGTCCCCGTCGGAACCGTTGACGTCCTGACCGGCGCAGCAGCCGCATCCGTCGGAACCGTTGACGTCCTGACCGGCGCAGCAGCCGTCCCCGTCGGAACAGTTGACGTCCTGACCGGCGCAGCAGACGTCCCCGTCGGAAAAGTTGACGTCCTGACCGGCGCAGCAGCCGCATCCGTCGGTAACGTTGACGTCCTGACCGGCGCAGCAGCCGTCCCCGTCGGTAACGTTGACGTCCTGACCGGCGCAGCAGCCGTCCCCGTAGGAACCGTCGGAACGGTCGACGTCTTGACAGGCGTACCAGGCGTCCTTATCGGGGTAGTCGTCGTTGGGGTCGGGGGCTGAGACTGTGTGGGCTGTCTTGAAGGACTGCATTGGGTTTGTTGGAGTTCCGGTTGTTTTGAAGGTGAAAGATTATGAGGGGCAACCGTTGGTCTAGTTTCCACATCTTTCTGAATTCCGGGAGAGCTAGAAAGCTCGCATCTCTGGCTAATCTGTTGGGATGGCACCAGATTTGTCGTCGTCGGTACCGTTGACGTCCTGACCGGCGCAGCAGACGTCCCCGTCGGAACAGTTGACGTCCTGACCGGCGCAGCGGGCGTCCCCGTAGGAACCGTCGGAACCGTCGACGTCTTGACAGGCGTACCAGGCGTCCTTATCGGGGTAGTCGTCGTTGGGGTCGGGGGCTGAGACTGTGTGGGCTGTCTTGAAGGACTGCATTGGGTTTGTTGGAGTTCCGGTTGTTTTGAAGGTGAAAGATTATGAGGGGCAACCGTTGGTCTAGTTTCCACATCTTTCTGAATTCCGGGAGAGCTAGAAAGCGCGCATCTCTGGCTAATCTGTTGGGATGGCACCAGATTTGTCGTCGTCGGTACCGTTGACGTCCTGACCGGCGCAGCAGACGTCCCCGTAGGAACCGTCGGAACCGTCGACGTCTTGACAGGCGTACCAGGCGTCCTTATCGGGGTAGTCGTCGTTGGGGTCGGGGGCTGAGACTGTGTGGGCTGTCTTGAAGGACTGCATTGGGTTTGTTGGAGTTCCGGTTGTTTTGAAGGTGAAAGATTATGAGGGGCAACCGTTGGTCTAGTTTCCACATCTTTCTGAATTCCGGGAGAGCTAGAAAGCGCGCATCTCTGGCTAATCTGTTGGGATGGCACCAGATTTGTCGTCGTCGGTACCGGTGACGTCCTGACCGGCGCAGCAGGCGTCCCCGTAGGAACCGTCGGAACCGTCGACGTCTTGACAGGCGTACCAGGCGTCCTTATCAGGGTAGTCGTCGTTGGTGTCGGGGGCTGGGACTGTGTGGGCTGTCTTGAAGGACTGCATTGGGTTTGTTGGAGTTCCGGTTGTTTTGAAGGTGAAAGATTATGAGGGGCAACCGTTGGTCTAGTTTCCACATCTTTCTGAATTCCGGGAGAGCTAGAAAGCGCGCATCTCTGGCTAATCTGTTGGGATGGCACCAGATTTGTCGTCGTCGGTACCGGTGACGTCCTGACCGGCGCAGCAGGCGTCCCCGTCGGAACCGTTGACGTCCTGACCGGCGCAGCAGGCGTCCCCGTCGGAACAGTTGACGTCCTGACCGGCGCAGCAGCCGCATCCGTCGGTAACGTTGACGTCCTGACCGGCGCAGCAGCCGCATCCGTCGGAACCGTTGACGTCCTGACCGGCGCAGCAGCCGCATCCGTCGGAACCGTTGACGTCCTGACCGGCGCAGCAGACGTCCCCGTCGGTACCGTTGACGTCCTGACCGGCGCAGCAGGCGTCCCCGTCGGAACCGTTGACGTCCTGACCGGCGCAGCAGCCGCATCCGTCGGAACCGTTGACGTCCTGACCGGCGCAGCAGACGTCCCCGTCGGTACCGTTGACGTCCTGACCGGCGCAGCAGGCGTCCCCGCCGGAACCGTTGACGTCCTGACCGGCGCAGCAGGCGTCCCCGTCGGAACCGTTGACGTCCTGACCGGCGCAGCAGCCGTCCCCGTCGGTAACGTTGACGTCCTGACCGGCGCAGCAGCCGTCCCCGTCGGAACAGTTGACGTCCTGACCGGCGCAGCAGCCGCATCCGTCGGAACCGTTGACGTCCTGACCGGCGCAGCAGCCGTCATCCGTCGGTAACCGTTGACGTCCTGACCGGCGCAGCAGGCGTCCCCGTCGGAACCGTTGACGTCCTGACCGGCGCAGCAGGCGTCCCCGTCGGAACAGTTGACGTCCTGACCGGCGCAGCAGCCGCATCCGTCGGTAACGTTGACGTCCTGACCGGCGCAGCAGCCGCATCCGTCGGAACCGTTGACGTCCTGACCGGCGCAGCAGCCGCATCCGTCGGAACCGTTGACGTCCTGACCGGCGCAGCAGCCGCATCCGTCGGAACCGTTGACGTCCTGACCGGCGCAGCAGACGTCCCCGTCGGTACCGTTGACGTCCTGACCGGCGCAGCAGGCGTCCCCGTCGGAACCGTTGACGTCCTGACCGGCGCAGCAGCCGCATCCGTCGGAACCGTTGACGTCCTGACCGGCGCAGCAGACGTCCCCGTCGGTACCGTTGACGTCCTGACCGGCGCAGCAGGCGTCCCCGTCGGAACCGTTGACGTCCTGACCGGCGCAGCAGCCGTCATCCGTCGGTAACCGTTGACGTCCTGACCGGCGCAGCAGCCGTCATCCGTCGGAACCGTTGACGTCCTGACCGGCGCAGCAGCCGTCATCCGTCGGTAACGTTGACGTCCTGACCGGCGCAGCAGGCGTCCCCGTCGGAACAGTTGACGTCCTGACCGGCGCAGCAGGCGTCCCCGTCGGAACCGTTGACGTCCTGACCGGCGCAGCAGCCGTCTCCGTCGGTAACGTTGACGTCCTGACCGGCGCAGCAGGCGTCCCCGTCGGAACAGTTGACGTCCTGACCGGCGCAGCAGCCGTCCCCGTCGGAACGTCAACGTTGACGTCCTGACCGGCGCAGCAGGCGTCCCCGTCGGAACAGTTGACGTCCTGACCGGCGCAGCAGACGTCCCCGTAGGAACCGTCGGAACGGTCGACGTCTTGACAGGCGTACCAGGCGTCCCTGTCGGATAGTCGACGTTGACGTCGGGTGCTGGACCGTGCGGCAGTCTTGAAGGACTGCATTGGGTCCGTCGGAACGTTCGACGTCTTGACAGGCGACAGACTATGAGGCGTCACCCGTCGGTACTAGTTGCCACGTCTTTCTGAATTCCGGCAGAGCAGCAAGCGCGCATCTGTCGGCTAACCTGTTGACGTCCTGACTGGCGCAGCAGTCGTCCTCGTCGGAACAGTTGACGTCCTGACCGGCGCAGCAGGCGTCCCCGTAGGAACCGTCGGAACGGTCGACGTCTTGACAGGCGTACCAGGCGTCCTTATCGGGGTAGTCGTCGTTGGGGTCGGGTGCTGAGACTGTGTGGGCTGTCTTGAAGGACTGCATTGGGTTTGTTGGAGTTCCGGTTGTTTTGAAGGTGAAAGATTATGAGGGGCAACCGTTGGTCTAGTTTCCACATCTTTCTGAATTCCGGGAGAGCTAGAAAGCGCGCATCTCTGGCTAATCTGTTGGGATGGCACCAGATTTGTCGTCGTCGGTACCGGTGACGTCCTGACCGGCGCAGCAGGCGTCCCCGTAGAAACCGTTCGGAACGGTCGACGTCTTGACAGGCGTACCAGGCGTCCTTATCGGGGTAGTCGTCGTTGGAGTCGGTGGCTGAGAATGTTTGGGCTGTTTTGAAGGACTGCATTGGGTTTGCAATGTTCTTTTTCGTGTTTTAGGCGATAGATTGTGAGGCGCAACGGTTGTTTTATTTTCCAGGTCCTTCTTAATAAAGGGGGAATTCGAAATTCGTGATGGCACAAAAGTTCGCATCGTCGGCGATGTTGACGTTTTTATCGGCGCTCCCATTGTTCTGAACGGTGCCGTCGACGTCCTGACAGGCGTTCCAGGCGTCCTCCACGGGGGCGTCGTTGGAGTTTTCTGTTGCTGGGACATAGTTGGTTGTCTAGACGAACTGCAATTGGTTGTCGATAATTCGGGTTGTTTTGAAGGTGATACATTAGGATTCGAAACGGTTGGTCTAGTGTCCGCGTCTTTCTGAATTCCGGGAGAATTATAAATGGCGCTTCTCTGGCCCATCGGTTGGGATGGCACCCGATTGGTCATCGCCGGCGCAGTCGATGTCCTGACAGGCGTACCAGGCGTCCTCCATCGGGGCGTCGTCGGAGTGTTCTGTTGCTGGGACATGGTTGGTTGTCTAGACGAACTGCAAATGGTTGTCGATAATTCTGGTTGTATTGAAGGTGATCGATTATGACTCCAAACGGTTGGTCTAGTTTCCACGTCTTTCTGACTTCCGGGAGAATTAGAAATCGCGCTTCTCTGGCCAATAGGTTGGGATGGCACCCGATTGGTCATCGCCGGCGCAGTCGATGAACTGATTGGTGCCCCCAGCGTCCTCATCGGGGGCGTCGTCGGAGTGTTCTGTTGCTGGGACATGGTTGGTTGTCTAGACGAACTGCAAATGGTTGTCGATAATTCTGGTTGTATTGAAGGTGATCGATTATGACTCCAAACGGTTGGTCTAGTTTCCACGTCTTTCTGACTTCCGGGAGAATTAGAAATCGCGCTTCTCTGGCCAATAGGTTGGGATGGCACCCGATTGGTCATCGCCGGCGCAGTCGGTGAACTGATTGGTGCCCCCAGCGTCCTCATCGGGGGCGTCGTCGGAGTGTTCTGTTGCTGGGACATGGTTGATTGTCTAGAAGAACTGCAAATGGTTGTCGATAATTCTGGTTGTATTGAAGGTGATCGATTATGACTCCAAACGGTTGGTCTAGTTTCCACGTCTTTCTGACTTCCGGGAGAATTAGAAATCCCGCTTCTCTGGCCAATAGGTTGGGATGGCACCCGATTGGTCATCGCCGGCGCAGTCGATGAACTGATTGGTGCCCCCAGCGTCCTCATCGGGGGCGTCGTCGGAGTGTTCTGTTGCTGGGACATGGTTGATTGTCTAGAAGAACTGCAAATGGTTGTCGATAATTCTGGTTGTATTGAAGGTGATCGATTATGACTCCAAACGGTTGGTCTAGTTTCCACGTCTTTCTGACTTCCGGGAGAATTAGAAATCCCGCTTCTCTGGCCAATAGGTTGGGATGGCACCCGATTGGTCATCGCCGGCGCAGTCGATGAACTGATTTGTGCCCCCAGCGTCCTTATCGGGGGCGTCGTCGGAGTGTTCTGTTGCTGGGACATGGTTGATTGTCTAGAAGAACTGCAAATGGTTGTCGATAATTCTGGTTGTATTGAAGGTGATCGATTATGACTCCAAACGGTTGGTCTAGTTTCCACGTCTTTCTGACTTCCGGGAGAATTAGAAATCGCGCTTCTCTGGCCAATAGGTTGGGATGGCACCCGATTGGTCATCGCCAGCGCAGTCGACGTCCTGATTGGTGAGCCCGGCGAACTCATCGGGGGCGTCGTCGGAGTGTCCGGTCGACTAGAATAACTGCAAAAAATTGATGATATTTCTGCTTGTTTGTAAGGTGATTGGAACATATTTGTCATTTTCAGCGCCCCCTTCTTCGTGGTGTACGGGTGGAACTCGGTTGGAGTTCTGGAACAACTGCGCTCGTCGTCCGACAGTTCTGGTTCTTCTGGAGGTGGTGGACTTATCGCCCAAAAGGATGGGTCCTCTTCCTCGTCGTCACTGAGATCGGGTGACACAGAAATTGCGCTTATCTGACTATTCGGTCGCGGTAAAAAACTTAGCATGGGATTTTTTGCGAAACTTATCGGGTGTGGTCGAGGTGCCGCACGTGGCGCTACGGGGATCCTTTTAGGACCGAATTCGGGAGATATAGGTAACCCCATGCCCGCATTAAAGAAGTTAATTGAGGAGTCCAGCAGCCCAATCGGTATGTAGGCCGTGTTATTTGAACTCCGGTCGGGGTTTCTCTCTTGCGTCTTCTTGTTGGCGTCACGCCTGCGCCTAGACTGTGGCGACAGGATTCGCATAGTCGTACTGACGTCAAACGTTACAGCCTGTGGGCTGTTTTGGGTCGCTGTTGTCATCGGTTTACTCATCGTGATGTCGTTAGTCACCCTCGTTTTCGTCGACTGCTGACTTCCACTGCCCTTGGTCATAGTCTTTGTCGACTTACTCTCTGTGGCCTCCAAGCCTTTTTCTTCAACCACTGTCTCAATGTCGTCAACCTTACCCAGACGGTTTGTCATGGTCTGTTCAACGGTTTCAACCAATTGGGTTGCTGCAAAGTCGGCCATACTGGATGCCTGTGATGTGGGCGCTGCCGCAACGGGTGAAGGCGATTGTCCTTGAGGGAAATTAACGGTAATTCTTGTGGTAAATTCCACCTCCTGGCTCTGCTGCGTTGCCTGACTATCTTCCCCGAACACATCCGGGTTCGCCTTCGTGCTGGCTAACTTAGTGTCATCTTCCTCAATTATAACTGGACTTATTTGCTTTTCTTTATCCACGACCTCCACGCCCGGTAGTGGACTGTTGGGAGCTGTCTCTACTTTGACGCCAACATTAGCGACGTCTCTGCTCTTGGCAATGTTCACGGACACATCCATGGAACTGGCACGAAAGAGGACTGGAGTAGTGTTTTCTTTCGCCGCTCTAGTCTCTTCGTCCTCTTTTGTCTTCTCAGGCTCCTCCGGAACGCCATTCTTCGCCATCTTTATGCCTGTTGCAACACTCGATCCTTCCTTTCTTAATTTGAAAGATATATCGACGTTGCTAGTCTTCGAAATGGCTCCACCGGGCTCTTCATTGGGCATTGCGTAATTATTTACGGGTAATTTCTCTTCAACAATTGGCTCAGGCGGCGGAATTTCGGAAGTCCGCTGGTATGTCGCCTCAACCGGTTTGTCCTGAGCGTCCACCTCGTGGTGGTCTGATTCGTCGGCAAATGAGTTTCGGGAGGAAATTCCGACAAGAAGGTTCATGTCGGTCTGGTGGCTTCCCTCCTTGATGTCAGCATCGATGACAATTTCCGTTTTTTGAATAAGCTGGCGTGTTTGACTTTCCGTTTTTAATGGGTCAAATGTTGCGACAGGCAGTTCCGGCATTGATGGAAGTTCAGGCAACGACTCCACTTCAATCACCGGCGTTTCGCTCGGCGATTTGCAGCTTCGATCGTCCATGTTGAAAGCGACGTTGATTATCATCCTCGTGTTGGCATCAGGCAGGTCGGTTACTATGGTCGTTACATCCTTCACTACACCACAACCATCCTTGATATTGCCATCATCGGGGAAGTCCACATCAATATCCGCGACTTCAGGGGATAAATTAAATTCGTTTTTCTCTTTCGACTCTTCAATCTCTAAAACCGACTCGTCCAACTTCATGTGCTCGTGGTTCGGATCTGTGGGTTCAGCTGTTTCAGATCTTTTGGGGGCTCCTTTAAATGCCACATTAATTACCATGCGTGTGTTAGCATCAGGTAGATCAGCGACAAAGGTAGTCATCTCAGAGTTGCCCTGATCTGGTTCAGGAGTTAGGTTTATATCGTTGAAGACCGCACTTATAGCGCCGGGTTCTTCTGTTGCTGGTTTAAGATCCTCTTGCTCGACCGGGGCACCAGGCATCGGACTGGCTGCCGATAAAGGTAATTCCATCTTTACGGAGCTAGGAGAGGCGGCACCATTCACACGGGGCTTATCCTTATTCGTCTCCATTTTGTCAACATTTGTACCGATATTTGGATCAATATTTGCATTTGTATCATTAATATCAGCAGTAAAATGTTCGGAAATTTCATTTGATAAGGGCGCCAGTACCTTTGTCGAAATCTCTTGCTCGTGTTCTTTCGGAGCAGGCTCAACTAGGCCTGATTCGTCGGCTATGGTTACATGAGGCCCCGTATTGCCAGGCTGACCAAGATTGACAGCGACATTAATAACCATTCGAGAGTTTGTGTCCGGGATATCCGCGACAACTGTCTTTATTTCTTCTGTGGTTAAGGAACGCACCGCAGATTCAACCGCAACCCGTGAATTCTTTAGGGTGGGAATCTCCTCCAGTTCCTTCTGCTCTACCTCGGGGTCTTTAGGAGCCTCTGGCTCTTGCACGTTTTCAAGGACAGGTTCCTCAGACAATGGGGTCTCGTCTAGTTTTCCCTCATCCACCTGTGCTTCAACTGGTGAGATTTCCTCTCTGGCCACTGAGTCTACCTTCGCCTCAGCCGGTGTAGATGGTCGAACTGCCTCGGATGTCTTGGAGGCAAGTTTGACGGCAATATTGACCACAGTCTGATTGCCATCTTCCCTCATCTCGGCAATCACGTCGATATCATCTGTAGCCATCTTCTTACCAGAAGAAGTATCAATGTGGGACTTAAGGGGTACACCAAGTGATTCCTCTTTGTGGGGTTCCATCTCCTGAACGGGGACTTCCTCCTGTTTCTTCTGCTCTACCTCGGGGTCTTTAGGAGCCTCTGGCTCTTGCACGTTTTCAAGGACAGGTTCCTCAGACAATGGGGTCTCGTCTGGTTTTCCCTCATCCACCTGTGCTTCAACTGGTGAGATTTCCTCTCTGGCCACTGAGTCTACCTTCGCCTCAGCCGGTGTAGATGGTCGAACTGCCTCGGATGTCTTGGAGGCAAGTTTGACGGCAATATTGACCACAGTCTGATTGCCATCTTCCCTCATCTCGGCAATCACGTCGATATCATCTGTAGCCATCTTCTTACCAGAAGAAGTATCAATGTGGGACTTAAGGGGTACACCAAGTGATTCCTCTTTGTGGGGTTCCATCTCCTGAACGGGGACTTCCTCCTGTTTCTTCTGCTCTACCTCGGGGTCTTTAGGAGCCTCTGGCTCTTGCACGTTTTCAAGGACAGGTTCCTCAGACAATGGGGTCTCGTCTAGTTTTCCCTCATCCACCTGTGCTTCAACTGGTGAGATTTCCTCTCTGGCCACTGAGTCTACCTTCGCCTCAGCCGGTGTAGATGGTCGAACTGCCTCGGATGTCTTGGAGGCAAGTTTGACGGCAATATTGACCACAGTCTGATTGCCATCTTCCCTCATCTCGGCAATCACGTCGATATCATCTGTAGCCATCTTCTTACCAGAAGAAGTATCAATGTGGGACTTAAGGGGTACACCAAGTGATTCCTCTTTGTGGGGTTCCATCTCCTGAACGGGGACTTCCTCCTGTTTCTTCTGCTCTACCTCGGGGTCTTTAGGAGCCTCTGGCTCTTGCACGTTTTCAAGGACAGGTTCCTCAGACAATGGGGTCTCGTCTGGTTTTCCCTCATCCACCTGTGCTTCAACTGGTGAGATTTCCTCTCTGGCCACTGAGTCTACCTTCGCCTCAGCCGGTGTAGATGGTCGAACTGCCTCGGATGTCTTGGAGGCAAGTTTGACGGCAATATTGACCACAGTCTGATTGCCATCTTCCCTCATCTCGGCAATCACGTCGATATCATCTGTAGCCATCTTCTTACCAGAAGAAGTATCAATGTGGGACTTAAGGGGTACACCAAGTGATTCCTCTTTGTGGGGTTCCATCTCCTGAACGGGGACTTCTTCCTGTTTCTTCTGCTCTACCTCGGGGTCTTTAGGAGCCTCTGGCTCTTGCACGTTTTCAAGGACAGGTTCCTCAGACAATGGGGTCTCGTCTGGTTTTCCCTCATCCACCTGTGCTTCAACTGGTGAGATTTCCTCTCTGGCCACTGAGTCTACCTTCGCCTCAGCCGGTGTAGATGGTCGAACTGCCTCGGATGTCTTGGAGGCAAGTTTGACGGCAATATTGACCACAGTCTGATTGCCATCTTCCCTCATCTCGGCAATCACGTCGATATCATCTGTAGCCATCTTCTTACCAGAAGAAGTATCAATGTGGGACTTAAGGGGTACACCAAGTGATTCCTCTTTGTGGGGTTCCATCTCCTGAACGGGGACTTCCTCCTGTTTCTTCTGCTCTACCTCGGGGTCTTTAGGAGCCTCTGGCTCTTGCACGTTTTCAAGGACAGGTTCCTCAGACAATGGGGTCTCGTCTAGTTTTCCCTCATCCACCTGTGCTTCAACTGGTGAGATTTCCTCTCTGGCCACTGAGTCTACCTTCGCCTCAGCCGGTGTAGATGGTCGAACTGCCTCGGATGTCTTGGAGGCAAGTTTGACGGCAATATTGACCACAGTCTGATTGCCATCTTCCCTCATCTCGGCAATCACGTCGATATCATCTGTAGCCATCTTCTTACCAGAAGAAGTATCAATGTGGGACTTAAGGGGTACACCAAGTGATTCCTCTTTGTGGGGTTCCATCTCCTGAACGGGGACTTCCTCCTGTTTCTTCTGCTCTACCTCGGGGTCTTTAGGAGCCTCTGGCTCTTGCACGTTTTCAAGGACAGGTTCCTCAGACAATGGGGTCTCGTCTAGTTTTCCCTCATCCACCTGTGCTTCAACTGGTGAGATTTCCTCTCTGGCCACTGAGTCTACCTTCGCCTCAGCCGGTGTAGATGGTCGAACTGCCTCGGATGTCTTGGAGGCAAGTTTGACGGCAATATTGACCACAGTCTGATTGCCATCTTCCCTCATCTCGGCAATCACGTCGATATCATCTGTAGCCATCTTCTTACCAGAAGAAGTATCAATGTGGGACTTAAGGGGTACACCAAGTGATTCCTCTTTGTGGGGTTCCATCTCCTGAACGGGGACTTCCTCCTGTTTCTTCTGCTCTACCTCGGGGTCTTTAGGAGCCTCTGGCTCTTGCACGTTTTCAAGGACAGGTTCCTCAGACAATGGGGTCTCGTCTGGTTTTCCCTCATCCACCTGTGCTTCAACTGGTGAGATTTCCTCTCTGGCCACTGAGTCTACCTTCGCCTCAGCCGGTGTAGATGGTCGAACTGCCTCGGATGTCTTGGAGGCAAGTTTGACGGCAATATTGACCACAGTCTGATTGCCATCTTCCCTCATCTCGGCAATCACGTCGATATCATCTGTAGCCATCTTCTTACCAGAAGAAGTATCAATGTGGGACTTAAGGGGTACACCAAGTGATTCCTCTTTGTGGGGTTCCATCTCCTGAACGGGGACTTCCTCCTGTTTCTTCTGCTCTACCTCGGGGTCTTTAGGAGCCTCTGGCTCTTGCACGTTTTCAAGGACAGGTTCCTCAGACAATGGGGTCTCGTCTAGTTTTCCCTCATCCACCTGTGCTTCAACTGGTGAGATTTCCTCTCTGGCCACTGAGTCTACCTTCGCCTCAGCCGGTGTAGATGGTCGAACTGCCTCGGATGTCTTGGAGGCAAGTTTGACGGCAATATTGACCACAGTCTGATTGCCATCTTCCCTCATCTCGGCAATCACGTCGATATCATCTGTAGCCATCTTCTTACCAGAAGAAGTATCAATGTGGGACTTAAGGGGTACACCAAGTGATTCCTCTTTGTGGGGTTCCATCTCCTGAACGGGGACTTCCTCCTGTTTCTTCTGCTCTACCTCGGGGTCTTTAGGAGCCTCTGGCTCTTGCACGTTTTCAAGGACAGGTTCCTCAGACAATGGGGTCTCGTCTGGTTTTCCCTCATCCACCTGTGCTTCAACTGGTGAGATTTCCTCTCTGGCCACTGAGTCTACCTTCGCCTCAGCCGGTGTAGATGGTCGAACTGCCTCGGATGTCTTGGAGGCAAGTTTGACGGCAATATTGACCACAGTCTGATTGCCATCTTCCCTCATCTCGGCAATCACGTCGATATCATCTGTAGCCATCTTCTTACCAGAAGAAGTATCAATGTGGGACTTAAGGGGTACACCAAGTGATTCCTCTTTGTGGGGTTCCATCTCCTGAACGGGGACTTCCTCCTGTTTCTTCTGCTCTACCTCGGGGTCTTTAGGAGCCTCTGGCTCTTGCACGTTTTCAAGGACAGGTTCCTCAGACAATGGGGTCTCGTCTGGTTTTCCCTCATCCACCTGTGCTTCAACTGGTGAGATTTCCTCTCTGGCCACTGAGTCTACCTTCGCCTCAGCCGGTGTAGATGGTCGAACTGCCTCGGATGTCTTGGAGGCAAGTTTGACGGCAATATTGACCACAGTCTGATTGCCATCTTCCCTCATCTCGGCAATCACGTCGATATCATCTGTAGCCATCTTCTTACCAGAAGAAGTATCAATGTGGGACTTAAGGGGTACACCAAGTGATTCCTCTTTGTGGGGTTCCATCTCCTGAACGGGGACTTCCTCCTGTTTCTTCTGCTCTACCTCGGGGTCTTTAGGAGCCTCTGGCTCTTGCACGTTTTCAAGGACAGGTTCCTCAGACAATGGGGTCTCGTCTAGTTTTCCCTCATCCACCTGTGCTTCAACTGGTGAGATTTCCTCTCTGGCCACTGAGTCTACCTTCGCCTCAGCCGGTGTAGATGGTCGAACTGCCTCGGATGTCTTGGAGGCAAGTTTGACGGCAATATTGACCACAGTCTGATTGCCATCTTCCCTCATCTCGGCAATCACGTCGATATCATCTGTAGCCATCTTCTTACCAGAAGAAGTATCAATGTGGGACTTAAGGGGTACACCAAGTGATTCCTCTTTGTGGGGTTCCATCTCCTGAACGGGGACTTCCTCCTGTTTCTTCTGCTCTACCTCGGGGTCTTTAGGAGCCTCTGGCTCTTGCACGTTTTCAAGGACAGGTTCCTCAGACAATGGGGTCTCGTCTAGTTTTCCCTCATCCACCTGTGCTTCAACTGGTGAGATTTCCTCTCTGGCCACTGAGTCTACCTTCGCCTCAGCCGGTGTAGATGGTCGAACTGCCTCGGATGTCTTGGAGGCAAGTTTGACGGCAATATTGACCACAGTCTGATTGCCATCTTCCCTCATCTCGGCAATCACGTCGATATCATCTGTAGCCATCTTCTTACCAGAAGAAGTATCAATGTGGGACTTAAGGGGTACACCAAGTGATTCCTCTTTGTGGGGTTCCATCTCCTGAACGGGGACTTCCTCCTGTTTCTTCTGCTCTACCTCGGGGTCTTTAGGAGCCTCTGGCTCTTGCACGTTTTCAAGGACAGGTTCCTCAGACAATGGGGTCTCGTCTGGTTTTCCCTCATCCACCTGTGCTTCAACTGGTGAGATTTCCTCTCTGGCCACTGAGTCTACCTTCGCCTCAGCCGGTGTAGATGGTCGAACTGCCTCGGATGTCTTGGAGGCAAGTTTGACGGCAATATTGACCACAGTCTGATTGCCATCTTCCCTCATCTCGGCAATCACGTCGATATCATCTGTAGCCATCTTCTTACCAGAAGAAGTATCAATGTGGGACTTAAGGGGTACACCAAGTGATTCCTCTTTGTGGGGTTCCATCTCCTGAACGGGGACTTCCTCCTGTTTCTTCTGCTCTACCTCGGGGTCTTTAGGAGCCTCTGGCTCTTGCACGTTTTCAAGGACAGGTTCCTCAGACAATGGGGTCTCGTCTAGTTTTCCCTCATCCACCTGTGCTTCAACTGGTGAGATTTCCTCTCTGGCCACTGAGTCTACCTTCGCCTCAGCCGGTGTAGATGGTCGAACTGCCTCGGATGTCTTGGAGGCAAGTTTGACGGCAATATTGACCACAGTCTGATTGCCATCTTCCCTCATCTCGGCAATCACGTCGATATCATCTGTAGCCATCTTCTTACCAGAAGAAGTATCAATGTGGGACTTAAGGGGTACACCAAGTGATTCCTCTTTGTGGGGTTCCATCTCCTGAACGGGGACTTCCTCCTGTTTCTTCTGCTCTACCTCGGGGTCTTTAGGAGCCTCTGGCTCTTGCACGTTTTCAAGGACAGGTTCCTCAGACAATGGGGTCTCGTCTAGTTTTCCCTCATCCACCTGTGCTTCAACTGGTGAGATTTCCTCTCTGGCCACTGAGTCTACCTTCGCCTCAGCCGGTGTAGATGGTCGAACTGCCTCGGATGTCTTGGAGGCAAGTTTGACGGCAATATTGACCACAGTCTGATTGCCATCTTCCCTCATCTCGGCAATCACGTCGATATCATCTGTAGCCATCTTCTTACCAGAAGAAGTATCAATGTGGGACTTAAGGGGTACACCAAGTGATTCCTCTTTGTGGGGTTCCATCTCCTGAACGGGGACTTCCTCCTGTTTCTTCTGCTCTACCTCGGGGTCTTTAGGAGCCTCTGGCTCTTGCACGTTTTCAAGGACAGGTTCCTCAGACAATGGGGTCTCGTCTGGTTTTCCCTCATCCACCTGTGCTTCAACTGGTGAGATTTCCTCTCTGGCCACTGAGTCTACCTTCGCCTCAGCCGGTGTAGATGGTCGAACTGCCTCGGATGTCTTGGAGGCAAGTTTGACGGCAATATTGACCACAGTCTGATTGCCATCTTCCCTCATCTCGGCAATCACGTCGATATCATCTGTAGCCATCTTCTTACCAGAAGAAGTATCAATGTGGGACTTAAGGGGTACACCAAGTGATTCCTCTTTGTGGGGTTCCATCTCCTGAACGGGGACTTCCTCCTGTTTCTTCTGCTCTACCTCGGGGTCTTTAGGAGCCTCTGGCTCTTGCACGTTTTCAAGGACAGGTTCCTCAGACAATGGGGTCTCGTCTAGTTTTCCCTCATCCACCTGTGCTTCAACTGGTGAGATTTCCTCTCTGGCCACTGAGTCTACCTTCGCCTCAGCCGGTGTAGATGGTCGAACTGCCTCGGATGTCTTGGAGGCAAGTTTGACGGCAATATTGACCACAGTCTGATTGCCATCTTCCCTCATCTCGGCAATCACGTCGATATCATCTGTAGCCATCTTCTTACCAGAAGAAGTATCAATGTGGGACTTAAGGGGTACACCAAGTGATTCCTCTTTGTGGGGTTCCATCTCCTGAACGGGGACTTCCTCCTGTTTCTTCTGCTCTACCTCGGGGTCTTTAGGAGCCTCTGGCTCTTGCACGTTTTCAAGGACAGGTTCCTCAGACAATGGGGTCTCGTCTAGTTTTCCCTCATCCACCTGTGCTTCAACTGGTGAGATTTCCTCTCTGGCCACTGAGTCTACCTTCGCCTCAGCCGGTGTAGATGGTCGAACTGCCTCGGATGTCTTGGAGGCAAGTTTGACGGCAATATTGACCACAGTCTGATTGCCATCTTCCCTCATCTCGGCAATCACGTCGATATCATCTGTAGCCATCTTCTTACCAGAAGAAGTATCAATGTGGGACTTAAGGGGTACACCAAGTGATTCCTCTTTGTGGGGTTCCATCTCCTGAACGGGGACTTCTTCCTGTTTCTTCTGCTCTACCTCGGGGTCTTTAGGAGCCTCTGGCTCTTGCACGTTTTCAAGGACAGGTTCCTCAGACAATGGGGTCTCGTCTAGTTTTCCCTCATCCAAATTATCTTTTTTTTCTTCATTCATTTTTATTAATTGGTTCTCTTTCTCATTTTTGGATGCTAATTTTTCTGTGCTTTTCGTCACTTTCGTTGCTGTTTCTCCGACGTTTACGTCAACATTTACTATCATCCGCCCTCTTCCGTCTGGTAGGTCAGCCACCAAGGACGTATGTTTGTCATCTTTTTTAGTTTCATCGGCGACATTCACTCCCTGTTGGATATTCTCATCAGGCGTTTCGTCAATGGTTTCCTCCTTTATGATGTCCAAGACATCGTTTTCGACTTTTTCCTTCATCGTAGGTCCGTCTTTACCTTGATTGTTTTCGTCTGTTGGTCCGTCCGGTTCTTTTTCAATGCCAAGTTCAGGGGTTTCCTTCTCTATGGGAGACGTTAGTTGAAAATTTTGGACGGCTTCCGGTTCTTCTCTCGCACTCTGCTTCGGACCCATATTTACTTCAACTGTGATTGCCATACGCGCATTGGCATTAGGCAACTCTGTAACGACGGTAGTGACTTCCTTTACAGCCTCTTCCGGTGCATGGAGCTGCTCGTTTTGGTCCTGTAGCGGCTCCTTCGGTGGCATCAATCTAAAGATCGGTGGTGCGATACGATCTTCACTCGATGTTGGTCCATCGCTAGAGATGGTGGCGTCGTTGTCATCATCCTTTTCAGCAGGCTTTGCTTCATTTACAACCTCTTTGGCATTGACCTCTGACTCTTGCCTTTCAGCAGCCTGTATGGCTGGCGATGGGCTCATAGGTTGAGCTATGTTCTCCCCCATGTTGATGGCAACGTTTACAGTCATCGTGCCACTAGGATTCACAAGGGTCGTTTCAATCGTCCGCCCTACGTCCGCCGAGCCAGCGAACTGGTTTTCGGGTGCTTGGAATAGTTCGTCAACCTTGGTTTCTGTCGCGTGTTCCATGGGTGATTCGCCTTCCGTATACTCGGCCAGCGCCTTGCTACTGACGTCGGCGGTTTCATCAACGCGTTCTGAACCCGCTGGTCTGGTCTGTTCCGTGGGTTCCTCAATTTCTATGACTGGGGCGTCCTGTTGCTGAGACCTAAAATCGGTTCCACTAGGTGCCCCTGATTTTTTATCCCCGATATTGACTTCAATGGTTACCGCCATTCGAGACTTTTCATCTGGAAGTTCGGCTACCACAGTGGTAATTTCATTAAACCCGACACCCGTTTCAATTGGGTGAAGGTCTTCGGGTCCTTCCACTGGCGATTGCGCACGAGAGGGTTCGACCGACGAGGCTGCAACATCTTCCTTCACCTTCGTTGTGACGTTATCAGCTTCAGAGGTCAGCCCAAGAACATCTCTGATGGCGGAGTCTATTGCGCTTTCGGCTGTTTCCGATGGTAGCGGGTTAGCTTTATCCGCCCCATCGTCTGGCTTCATATTTGCCGTGGCCTTTGTCACATAGTGCTCCTCTTCTTTACATCCCAGTTCCGGTTTCTCCGACATTTTGTTTCCAACCGACACTTCTACTTTAACATTCATTCGTGAATTGATGTCAGTCAGCTCGGTGACATACGTTGTCACTTTACCCGATTCCTGCTTTATATCAATCTCTATCGCTCCGCATTCGACACAATCGTCATCGTCGCATTCGGAATGGTGTTCGGGGACATCAACACTGGCTTCGACTTCTGCGACGACTGGGGTCGTCATTGTAGGCTTTTCCTCTTCAAGTTGCGGTTTCTCCGCCTCCGGTTGCGGGTCTTCCGCTTCTAGATTGGGAGCTTCCTCTTCCTGCTTTGTATTTTCTTCGAATACTTGTTCAACGGTTTCAGTGGGCACTTCTTCAACTAAGTGCTCCGACCTTTCGGGTTCGGGAGACCCAATTCGAACTGCTACCGTAACTGCCATTCTGGAGTTTAAGTCGGGTAGTTCAGTTATAAATGTGTGCACATTCATGCCTCCGTCGGTGTTTACAATGTCGTTAATATCCTTTACTATTCGATTATCTGGAGCTATTGTAGCCTCCTTTTCTTCTGCTGTCTGCTGCTGCAGCTGCTGGCTGTGGTGCCGTCTCCTGCATCTCATCGGCTACTGGCAAAACTGTAATTTCCTCGGTTTTTTCAGCATCCAATAAGATGTCATCTTTGGCCACCGGGATGCTAATTGGGTCCTCCATATTATCAACTTTTTCACTCTCATCAGAATGCGATAGCTGCTGAGCAGAAATCTTACTCGCCTCTAGACCGTTGGCCGTAGGCGAAGTTGATCCTATAGCAACTGTGACATTCATTCGCGAATTCATATCTGGGAGATCGGTGTCAAACGTTGTTACATTTTGGTGGGAATCAGTCACCATGACATTAACGTGGTTTCCTGGGCAATCTTCGGGACAGTCTTCTGTACAGCCACCAGTATTTACTGGGATGGTGGTTCCAGCTTCATCGGTGGTTGTAACATTAATTAAAATGTGTCCATCCTGTTCCGTTGTACCTTCTTGGACAACGCATGCGTTGTCAGCGTCGTCATCACCTTCTTTGACCATCACATTGACAATCATTCTTGCATTCAATTCGGGCAAATTGGCTACAACAGTTGTCATATGTGACGAAGGACATCTTTCGGGTGATGGTAACGGTGCCTTTTTCGGAGTCGATTCAGACTGACCGCCTTCAGCAACATCGATTGTAAGATAAGCAGCCATATCCTCTTCTTCTTCCTCCTCCTCCTTGTCCTCAAGGATAGTTTCTTCTTTTTCGTCAACCTCTATTGCATCCACTTCACTTATTGCGTCCACTTCATTCGGTGGTTCTTCGGTGGAATCATTTTCTGTGGACTTCACCCTGACAGCAACGGTAATGTGCATTTCCTGATCTGTCCCAGGGACTTCGGTAGTCACTTTGAAAATCTTCTCCTCATTTATCCTCACATCAATCACACCATCGTCTGCATTGGCTGCTTTAACTCCCTCGTCTTCAGAAGCAACCCCTGCATGGTCAACCTTTTTACCGTTCTCGTCGCATCCTACTTTGGGTGAAACTCTGACGGCAACTGTTACGGCCATCGAGCAGTCAAGACCAGGGAGATCAGTAATGAATTGTGTTACAGATTCGCTGGGCCCACAGTCAGCAAGTAGCTGGTCATCTTCATTTCCTCCTAGAAGTTCAAATTCGCCCTCTTCTTCCTCGTCGTCTAAAACTTCGATTTGCAGATCCTCCTGGTCCTCCTCCTGGTGATCCTCCTCGTCTCGAGCTTCAGTTTCTTCCACCTCTTCGTCGCCTTTTTCGTCTCCAGAAATGGAGTTGGCCGTTGACCTTACATTAACCATAACGTGCATGGTTGTACCACCTGCAGCTTCCGCAACGAATTCGGCTGTGGTGCGTCCTGATTGGTCGTGATTTGTTTCTTCAATTGTCACATCGGGATGTCCATCACTGGCGATCACATCAACCGCGATTTTCGTTCTTGTCAATTCGTCAATAACTTCCTTGTGTACGACTTGCTCTATTCCGGAATCGGCATTTGTCGACATTGCTGAACCTACTGTGACCACGACAGCGGCGGTCTCGGGGGCTTTCTCTGTCATTGTCAAGTTTAAAGTTACAGCAATCTGTTGCGCACCACACTCTTGAGGTTCTTCGCTAGCCATATCGACCATAATACTATCCGTCTTTTTAAGATCGGCCGAGACGTCTGGAGGTCCATCTTCGAATCGATTAACTTCGGTGTCTGATATAGGCTCCGTCTTGGCTATGACTGTGCCCTGTTCAATAATCCTTCCACCCTCGGCTGTCGAGATCGCCATTGGCTGGCCCTGTTCCTCTGTTGCCTTTGCCAAAACAACGCCATTGACGTCTTCTTTCTTGTCTCGGCCAACTGGCAAGGCCTTTTCGATTGGTTGTCCTGGAGGCATGCCTCCATTTTCATCGTCATCAGGACAATTGCCCTCGTCAACCTTAGTCGTTATCTGGACGGATATTTCGACTCCACCCGACTCCGAAGTTCGGACCGAGACACCGGCTCCAATGTTTGTCTGAGAGGGGCGGCAACCCAGACCGCTGTTTGAACGCTTCACCATATCTTCAGGCTCTCTAACTAGAAGGCCGCCGCCAGGCCCCTTCTCCTCGTCCTTTCCTGTTTCTGCAAAATCAGCCATTCCACTGATAGATTTGTCCCTATCCGTCGAATCCTTCATTGACGCTCTCTTCAGACTATGTGAGTCCCTCTTTGTAGACCTTGCAGAGCCCTGAGAACTCCTTCTCCCGCTCTTAACGGATCCAGCTATGCTGCCGGTTGGAGACAGTGAGGGCGATTTTGTTTTCTTTGGCGTCCTACTTCTCCCACTTCGGGATTTGATTCCACCGGTCTTCTGAGCCGCCAATGCTGCTGCCTTGGCTTTCTCCAAACACTCGGCACTCGAATCGGGCGGAGGTGGTCTGGATCCCGCGGACGATTGGGGAGAGAGAGCCCCTCCTGGGGAGGCGTCTAGTTCGGGCGGGGGACTGCCAATTGGCGAGGAACAAACGGAACCGTTTTCGCATTCCGGGCTATCGCAGCACACCAGGACTGCTTCGCCACCAAAGTAACTGGAGCGACCGGATGTTCCAGCGGGTTCCTCGGGTTCGACGGGGCCGCGAGTTGGTGATTTGGTCTTCTTTCGCTTCTTCTTCTTCGGCTTCGGTTTGGGAGTCTTTAAGACAGGGAGTTACTCACTAGTTTAAACGGGGTCTAGTGTAGTGGGTTTAGATGTGCAAAAATGGCATCATGGTGTTAATAGTGCTCTTATTTCTCGAATACAAAAGACCCTCTTAGGTTAGGCGAAGTTACATGCTACACTGGGACTCAGTTCGCGTTTGACAACGGTAAATTGACAGTGAATTACCTCGACGGGTGACTTTTCACTCGGAGATTCGACAACGGGTTTTTTTCGTTTCTTCTGTGGTGTACTCACGAAGGCATTCTTCTTCTTCGCCTTCTCCTCACAGGTCTCCTCTACACACTCTTGGTCACCTCTAAAGAAAAATGAAACACGTTTTGTTTAAATGAATCAGGGTTCAAAGAACCCATGTTGCATTACAACTGTCAATAACGGGGGACCACTAATAATATTCTACAAAATTAGGTGCTTACAAGGCATAGTAAATAATTAATGGGAAATATGTAAAAACCACATTCGATAGTGAGGTTGTTGGTGAATTAAAGGAGCCTTTCTTGTTGGTTTGGAAATGGTTAGAAGGAATTACACAGAACGCAAAGTTCACAACCGAAGAATTACTTAATAAATCCGTAAAGTAGTATTGTAATTCGCCGAAAAAGATCCCAAAAAATGTTTAATGTTGGTTGAAAATACCAAAAACCCGTTTAAATAAAAATAATTTTAAATTTATTATGGTCAAAGCAAAATTATTTCTGGACGTTTTCAAAAATCAATTGAGGTTAAGTAAGGGTGGGGGCTCATCAAATGGGGAAGGTGTCACACATGTGTCCCGAAATGGCCTTGACCTGTGCAGCGATTCGTGAATTTGGTTGCCTGAAGACAACAAAAGAGGACAACGCCTAAATTGCCGGCTCCAGAAATTACTCTAAGTGCAGGACAGGTTTTGGACACAAGAATTATAGTTGCTGATGTAAGAAGTCTCGGCGGGATTTACAAACCATTTTCAGAAAAATGACAGATGATTAAGCCCAAATTCAATGTTTATGAGCTTACCCTGTCGTTTCGATGATGTATTTCGTCAGAGATTCGTAGAATTTCGGGCTGATTTTGATTAGATCGCGTCTTCTGAATTGATACTACAGATAATAAATCACAACTATTAGACATGTGTGCGACTTCAGTGGCAAGGTTTAAACATAAGAGGGGTATTTACGCGTGCGCCACTGAAAAGCTGAATTGGATACTTCCAGCTGAGAGGAACACGGGGATCCGGTGAACCAAGGAAACCTCCTGTCACCAGGCCCGGTATCCAGCACTCCTGGCATGTCTTTGTGTTCTTCACCCGTACCAACACAGTGTCCGCATTCTACAAAACAATCCAGATATTTGAGAGGACCGACTAATACGCGTTCATCGATTTCAACAATATTTCGAGTGTTGCGAATCCAGTGGGTTATTTAAGAGATATAGGTTACCTGCAGTGTTTGGGTGTGTGTTATATCCTTGACGGGCAAACTGAGGTAATTTGGGACTTCGTGGAGATCGCCCGTATGACGGAAACGGATGATGGCGCACTCGAAGCCAACGCATTTTACGATGACGCCTTAAACGGAGGATTTAAAATTAAAATGTTAAGAGGATGCTTCCGGTTACGCTTATGACAATTATTAATTGTCGCCTTCTGGTGGGTTAGAACGGCATTAAGGTTTAAAATGGTTGAAAGTAATTGAGCCTGGAAGACAGCTTTCAAAATTAGTCTGCACTGCATGTCTACTCTTTCTCCTCCTCCTCCAACTCTTCCACATATTCAGAGACACCTCAGCTCTATTCGTATGGCCAAATGCCAGAAAAAGCCACCCACCTGGGTAAAATACGCCGTCCTCGAAGTCGAAGGCGATGACCCGCGTCTGGCACTCTCTAGATAGGATGGAATCGACCACCTTTTCGGCTGGTTGCGGTGGGGGCGTCGCGGGACTCACGCTGCCCAAGGGGGACCTCTTGACTTCGGCCTTGAAGCACAACGAATCAAATTTGTCCATTGGATTCTTGTGTTTGGAGAGATCATAGAAGGATCCTCCTAGGACGAGGCGTCGCTCGCACGAGAACTCCGCGGGGTCCCGTAACTGCATGATCTCGTCCAAACACTTGTCAAAAGAGACCGCCTTCCTTAGGGGCACGGCCTGGCCGGTTCTGTTGTAGATGGCCACCACTGTGGAGTAGTCGTCATCAGTGCGGTCCTTACCGGGGCGGAAGTATCCGCGTCGCTTCTTGCAGGCGTTAACCGGTGAGTTGGGAATGAGTGGAGGCTCCGACTTTCTCTTTCTGTGGAAGGGACTTGTAACGCGAATCTCCTCACTCGAGGCATATCCAAGGTCGCGATATTTCTGCGAGCGTGTGGACTTCACTTCCCCGAGCTTGTCGAGGTAGGGTAGGTAGCGAGGCAGACTACCACTTGGCAGCCATGGGAACTCGGCCTGTTTGTTCTCGATGTATTTGCTGTCCCAGGCCCAGAGGCAGTCGTGGATTGGGCAGAATTTGCCATTTTTGAAGACGTTGTCGGCGGAATTGGGACGTGAGAAGGGGGGGGAGCAGGGGATGCCGCCAGGCGATGCCGCCAGGCTGGGTTCGGCGGGGGACTTCACGGAAGCCACTGAGATAGGACGGAAGGGTTGGCGCCCGGTTGCGACATTGCAGTTTCTGCAGGAGCATTTGGTTGAATATTTTTCATCGGCGTCCGTTCGGAGTGTCGCGGCGCCACCAGCATTGCTATTGGCTCGTTCAACGGCGTCTTCGTAAATATCGGTCGGTTCAACAACATCTGCGTTGTTATTGGTACGGTCAAAATCATCCATGTGGCCATTGGTACGTTCAACATCATCCACGTTGCTATTGGTTTGTTCAACAGCATCAGAGTTGCTATCGGTTCGGACGACAGCATTTATGTGGCCATTGATACGTTCAACATCATCCACGTTACTATTGGTTTTTTCAATAGTATCTGCGTTGTTATTTGTTCGGTCAAAAGAATCTGCATTGTTATTAGTTTGTTCAACAGCATCCGCGCTGTTATTCGTTTCTTCGGTGTAATCAGTGTTGTCATGGGTTGGTAGGGGTAGATGGATATCAGCAGAGGCATCCATCGGGGGGGATTTCGAGAGCTGGGAGCGTTTTTGTTGAAAAAAGCTTTTCACCATCGAAAACATGTCTAGTCAGATTTGCTTCTTTGAATTAGATCCGCATTTGGGAGCGCTAAAAGGTGAAATGCAGCATGTTGAGTGGAAATGGAGCAAAACTTAAACGACACATTTCAAAATGTTGGTATTAACGAAACCGACATAGTCCTCTCCCATCATTGGTTGATCATAGTAATATCCTTCTCTCGAGCAGTAATACACTACCCCCTCCCCTGAATATGTTTCTATGCACAGCGAGATGCTGAATTTGCGAATTCGAAATCCTCTTCTGTCTTGAACGTTATTACGTCTTCGCGGGCTTCAGGATTTTTGTAAAATATTAATAATGAAAACTCGGAAACAACTATAACGTGAAACCGAAAACTGAACGAAACTATCAAAATTGACAATAATCAGTAGAATATATTTTTAAGAAGTGCAAAAATTGAGAAATAGTAAATGAGTTCTGTTTAAAGTGTTAAATGTTCACAATATCGCCCACGAAGATGTTCGTGTTCGAAAGGCCGTTCACATTTGTTCCACAGTTTCAAGATGCTGTCGTGGAATTCCTTCGCCTCAAAAGAAATACTGTTAAATAAAGTAGCGGTCCTACCCGCTCAAGCTCTCTGGTGATCAAATCGATCTCGACAAGCCATCCTTTCCGCTCGGCTTCACGAGTAATGTAATCAGGGCGTTTGTACCAGCAAATCGTTTCCGCTCTTGGTTGCAGCTTCAACACTTCAATTATCTTTCTAAAAAAAGATAGTTCCATTGGTTACACGTAGTATAATGGCGTCAATCTCCCTCGAGAAAGTTAAGATCACATCTCCTACTAGAGGATGAGCCGGCTTCGTGGATGATGGTTCCATTAAGATTCCTTGGAATGTGAACTAGCGGTGGCCTGACCTGGGAGTCGAACTGAAGGACTCCCAGGATCAGTGAAAAAGCTAACCGTTGAATCCTCGGGTCAAATAGAAAATCTGGTCTTTGGCAATTGGTTGAGGCATCTCCATTGGGCGATTGTCCTATCAAACAAGTATTACCTTTCAAGTCTGTTGATTGCTACTACAAGCCTCTGACGGTAGACTTCGAAAATGCTCGGATTTGAAGCTGCGATGTGACGCTGGGGCAGATCCTCGTTAGGCATGTTGTCCCTCACGGCGACTCTAGATTTTCGGTATCTGGAGAACGACTGGTGCGGCAGATGCTGCCTGGCGGTGGCTGGAATTCTTTCCAGTAATGTCTTGAGCAAATTCTTTGTCGTCAAACCCAGTGGTTCCAATCCATTCACTGAAAGCCATTTTACTAATGACGAACTAAGATCAAAAGCATAAGCTTATAAGATGATTTCACGCATTACTCTTTTCCATGTGGGGCAGTTAGCTGTGTTTCACGTGTGGGGTTCAGCTGTTCTTTTGGGCAGCAACGGATTGAGCATAATTGATTGCTGGTATTTCGGATTTCAATTTTTTTGTCGCTTTCACTTGGAAACTTTCGTCCTTTGTCATAATCAGATTTTGATCTTTCGGAATCGACTGAAATCTCCTCAAAAAAAGTGTCATCGGAAGGCAGGGTTTCCAAGTTATTACACACAATCGATTCCGTCCTTATTGGTGAGGATGGGAGTTCTTGGTGAATATGTTTTATTTTTTTGATCGCAGGTTTCGTTGCATAACACTTTTGGAATATATCTTCAATAAAGTCCAAACTGGCAAAACCCAGAAGCATTTCTTCACAAAGAAGTTGCATTTCTTCACTCTACAAGGCGAATAATTGTTAATTCAACGAAACTTTATCTATGCACAATGCTGGTTGTAAACTTACCTCATAGCCGCAAAAATCCTTAAATTGTTGCTTAAACAAATGGAAATGCCCACCGGTGAGCTTAGATAACTGTTCGAGAAAATCATTTGCCTTTAGATCCATGCAATTGAAGCTGGCCGTGTGAATAGGCACATTCGAGAGCCTGCATATATGTGCCAGTAATAGGTCCGTGGGCTGATTTGGACGACCGTCGGATATAAGATAGACAGCTTCGGTTAATTTTTCTGTTAAAGCATATTCTAAGGCACGCTGTGTGTCCGTAGACCCAATGCACGTAAGAGCATTGATCCAATTGCGAGCTAACTTGAAAAAAATAAACTGGGTAAGCACAATATTTGAAAACAATAATTTGTAAAAGGTTTTCTGCTTACATCGATGGAATCTTTCGTAATAGGGGTTAAATATTGTTGCCATGGCTTCAATACAGTGTTGAACGCGACCATGTTGAGCATTTTCTTGCGGTAAAGCTGTTCTTCAAGAAAACGTAAGAGCATTGATTTTAATATCGTTAAATTTTGCGACATCGAAATACTGGTATCGACTAAAACATATACCTACGAAATAAATCTTATAAAAAAATCTTTACATTGTCAGCGCACACATTTCCAAATATTGTTAACGATGATTGCTCGATTTTTCTAAAATTTGATTCGATAACCTCTAAGATTTTCTTCGCCCGTTCTTGATACGCGCGTAGCGTTTTTGCTGGAAGTTGAACGTGGGCGATAGACCCATCTCGCCAGGGAATGTGAAAAAAACCCTGGCAATAGAGTGCTTCATTGTTTGATGCTCTCCACTATAAAAGCGAGCATAAATGAAGAGACAGTCCGTATACCGTCGAAGGGCTTCGTTGGTCTGTTCCACTTGCTATGCCTATTCTGTGAGGAAATGCGAATTCAGAGAGAAAATCATACGGATCCAATCCTTGAGCCTTAAATCCATATGCCAAAAGCCAATCTTTAATCAACATTCCAGAAAGTTCGCGTCACTAAAGATGGAAAGGAAGGTGAATATCTTTTAGAGAAACATGACCCATATTGAAAAATAACATCGCAAGCTTCGGGTTTAATATCTTTTGAAGAGCCAAGATCAGTATCACAATGCACGAAAATCGTCCCAATGGGGAAATCTGGGAATTCAATCGGGGTTAAATAAATTTAACGTATATGCCAGTGCAGCAATGACACGTTCGATTGGTTCAGGGGATCAGAAATAAATCTTAATCAAATTATTTATGCAGATTACAAGCAAGTAGGTACCTGGCTAACGAAGAAGTTGCCGAAAAGCTGGTGTTCGTATTGCCGCTTCTTCGGGTAACTACCGCACTAACAGCTGGTGACCTTACTTTTATCGATCAAAACAAATAAACAATCAAAGTGTGAAAAATAATTATTTGTTTATCAAAATATACCACGAATTAAGACTTTCTAATCTAAAGGTTGGCTTAATTCTTCGCTTTTTTATTGTAATTTCTTTTGTATGAGAAAAGTGAAAACTGCATGCTTGAATTATAATCTAGGCTGTAGGCTGTCACATTTCAGCATTTCTATGCAACCAGCAACCTACAGATACAGATTATTCTATTCCGATCTTTACAAATTAGGGATATATATCCTGGATCCCGTTTAACAACACAATAATAATTTTAATATAATGGGCCATTTTTCATTAAAAGGTATCGCAAATGATGAATAACGTGTAAAATACTGATTCTAAAAGGGTTTTTATGAAATTATCCATAGCCGCATTGCCGTCATCAACCAGTTTCAATGACATAATTGCGTCCAGATACGACTCAAATTATTAAAACTTAGACAACATCGTCACGCTCTTTGAAAAATGCTGTCATGTTAACCCATTCTGTAACAGCCATTCTGCTGAATAACGTGTCATTTTCTAATTAAAATATATTCTGTTTAAATGTCTGTAAGAATTTAAAAAAATTTCTGCTTTCTTATGTGACTCCTTAAATTGTAACGTTACTTTTTATAGGGTTTTATAACAACTTGTATGGTTATTCACACCGACGAAAGGATTCGGCGTATCCTAGCCTATAATGACTCATTAAAATACACTAATTCAATATTGAGCCACCTGTCAGGCGAAAACCTAGCACGTCTTCTCCGTTAGAGCAGCGGGTGTGGTGAATGACCCTGATTCTTAGAAAAGCTTGTTTGGCGAGTAGTGTGGCTTATTCAGCAAAGTCTCGAGAGAACCGCCCCTTCGGGTCTATTAAAATAAATTATTCTTTTGCTGGTTCCTTTTCCGCTAATGGCCCATTTCCCAACTGCGCAGAAAACATTTCCAACGAATTTAAAATTTTGGCATCATTGCCATAGTCCTTGTTTTTATTCTAATTACCAACTTATTTAGTATCCTACGTTTTTACACACGACACGTTGTATTCGAGAATCTGATAATCTATTATGATGCCTCCCATGTCCATCGATAAAATTTTCTGGCCATTTTCGAGGACAGTAATTGTGTTGGTGAGCAAAGAGGCATTTAGCAGAACTCAAAGTACCACCATGTCGTCTTCAAGTCCGTTAAGTGGGTTTAGGGTTATGAGCGATCTGTCACTACCCGATAACAAGGTTCATCGTAATAAAGACGATTGAACGTTTTGGTCCTCGTGACCTCAATAAAGCCGCTACACTTATTAATTATTATTATTGAACTCTTTTGTCCTAGAACATACTGGGTCGAGCAATAGCGGACCGTTTTTACTCCCTCGAGTCAATCCATTACTCTGACGATAACATCGATGAAATAATGATTCCAATAGCATTAACCGTGTCGATGAGTTTTCTGTAAATTAGCTTTTAATGACGTAATCGATATTCAAAGACATGTCGTCAATTGGTAAAATTGGTCGCCTTGCAACCCCCCTTCCGTTATGTGCCACGGGGCGCTGTCTCCCGTGATCTCATAATACAAAAAAACAATCGATATCCGAGATGTACCCGCGAAGGTCCCATGAACCAAAAAACATTGGAAAAAAACATTCCCTCTTTTTTTAAAATTTAAACGACAGAGTCACGTTCGTGTGCAGCTTGTCTATAGAAATAAAAACGTAAAGTTCCCTCAAGTGTCCACATCGCAAATCCTTCAAAGTTATCCATCGATTTCCATTAGATTTTGAATTAATGGTCACATTGACCGTCGTTTGCCAAGGGCACTACCCTCCATGACCCCGTGATACAGATTTTCGTGTCCAGTCGCAATACGATCGATAAGCAGGGAGTGTGTTGTGCTTTTTTCCTCTTTGTTTTTTTATTCAACAATACTGAGTAAGAGAAACGCGTTGGCTGTTACATAGACGTTTTTATGTATCAATTAGCCCAAACCTCAATCAAGCGGTATTTGCGGTGTTGCCAATTGGCTTACACATGAAGGTCACATTGATCAACGGGGTGTGAAAATCCGGATAGAACTGCAACAAAAAGAGGCGTTCAAAACGGTGATTAACTAACGCATAACCACGACAATGTGACCTAATGTTTTGAAAGGGAAACCCCGAAACCAAATAACGGGTATTATGAAAGTGATGAACCACAACTGGATAATAAACGTGTTAACTTTATGTTTCATTATATTGGTTTTAGGAGTCGTCGATTACATATTCAGATCGGAAGATCAATATTTCATACATCGATTATACGAGTTAACTGATTCTGAATCTTCAATAAATAATCCCCATTACCTGCATCATTTGTGTGTGTTGCAAATACTGATTATGAAAGTTTTCGTTCTCGTGACCTTAATAGGGCAATGATTATTTTATTAAAACGAATAGAATAATATTATTAATAATTCAGGTCACGTAGACCAAAAATGTTGACATTGTGTTAAACCAACACTGCATTATTTGAAAATAATAGCGTCTCCGAGGTCTTGCTTCGGCTGTGCCGTGTGTCGTTGCAATAAAATGAATGGCCTAACGCTTCTTTCTCTCAATATCCCAATGATGCATCGGTAGAATCTTTCGGGACACTGCTCGGCCCTGGTTTTTGGCCACACCGCAGAATCTCAGATTCTGCCTATTAAAAAGAGTTTTCACCAGTTATTGAATTACGGTAATCGCAATTGTAGTTGTTCTTTAAAGGTCTTGAAGGTTCTTGAAGTGGTCTCTTCAATGCTCTTTAGCTTTTGATAGATAGGGGTTTTCAAAAAAACAGATCCTTTTTTTGGTCTTTCAAAAGCCACAGCGTAATATACTAACAATCAGCGTTTCGTAGATTATTCCGACATTCGCAAATTCTCCCATGCCTTAACGGTAAAACAAAGGCTTGTCCGCCTCGACGGCGACTGGTAAATCATAACCTCCATTCGTTTTTGCCTACGCATTTATTTCCGAACAATATTTTAACGGTTCTATTGGATTCATTTAATTAATCCCCATTTTTTGTAAATATGAACACTATAATAATTTCAGCCTTTCTAAAGGTTTTATGGAGGAATACTTTTCAATAAGAATAATAATGCACATGATAAAATAAAAGTATAAAGTACTGCACATTGTAGCACACCGCCATCATTGTGCAAAAAAAAGAGAATTAGTTTCTAACTCTAGTGTGTAAGTGCCAGTTAGATAAATAATGTTGAAGCAAGTTTGTCAACCATCACTGAGCCCGATCTTCATTCAGTTAAGATTTGATTTGGGAGCATGAACTAGTGTTAAAAGATTTCGGTATATTTTATTATATTTGTTTGAGTATATCAGAATAAATAAATTCAATTGATTTTCTTGCAATGCATGTGTAAAGCCCTGGTGTTTTAACAAGGCATCGCGCGGGATATGAAGGACACGCAATGTATACTACGCACCAATAGGACGCTGTGTTATGTCAACTACATTTGCACCAGTTGGCTGTATTCTATAATGGCGAGAACCGTTATCTGGTTCATCTAGAGTAAAGCCAAACACACTCTCTCTCAATACAGGATGCCTCCCACTGGATCGCATAAGGACACAGCTGGCTTCAACCACAGTCACCGAGACTCGAGCAACTTCCTCTCTTTTCCAAACTCATGGACCAGCATTGTAGTTGTCTCGTTATAAAGAACCATCCCATTTTTACACAAAGGCTATATAACCTCGTCATCCATTTATATCTGTTCACCTCATATCCATTCCCTCAATTCAATCCATTAAGGTGATTACGACCCTCTGGTCCACCCAAAGTGAGGCAAATCGCTTTCTCAACTTAGAGTGAGGTAGCCAACTTGCTCACACATACACAATGCCTTTCGCTCTCCCAACCCTTCGCAGCAGCTCAGCCTCCCCACATTTCAAGCTCCTAATGTGTTCCATCTTCTTCGTCTATCGCTTTCATTATAATACCCTCTTTCGTAAGTGCACTTACACAATGCATGTACCTTCTACCAATCTTCCTTCGTAAGTAAAGGTCACTCGCCCAGTTAATTCTTCTTATTCGTCGTGTTGATTGACGTTGAATATAGGTTACCCTTACCTCATTCCATTTTCCTAGATCACATACCCACGGGGACACCACATTTATTCTTCAACGTTGCTGTAGTGCCTTTTAATAAGCAATTGTTGTAATGGCAATGGAACAACTGGTCTCAACGTTTTCTGGAAACCTTTGTTTGGAACAACCGAGTGCTTGTGTTTCTGAAACGTCTGTAAAACCACGGATTTTGCTCTATAAAAACGCTGGTTTTGCTGTTGATCAAGAACGTAGGTGGAGGTCAGAATTGGCTGAAATCCGCCGCCAAAATTCAAGAAACGCTCAGTTCGATAGTAACCGAGATCTACAGTTAATGATGCAAGGGGATAGTAATCCGTGGAAACATCAGAGAAGGACGCGCCAAGATCGACTCATGCTCGCAGAATGGTTTCTTTTCAAGCCCCAGGACTTTGAAGACGATTATCTCTTCAAGCTTTGCCCGAAGGGCAGGCATGTATTTATACTGGCTTCTAAGGTAGCTTCTTGTGTTTTGTTTAAGCTGTTTAATCCTCTGGAAATACTTATTTAATTGTTTTGACGTTTAAGGGCATGACTCATGTCTATGCGAGATCCGGTAACTGCTTGGCTACTGTTTTGACGCGTCTGCCGGGTGGCGGTCTCGGCCAGAGCCCATCGCAAATGCACCGTTACTATACTATGCTAGATTGCATAATGATTGGTACCCCAACAGCCAAAAAGACTCACCAAACTAATTCTAACAATGAAGATCCCCTTGTTTTCAAGGTCTTGGATTTCATGGCCTTCAAATCTACCGTTTATTGCAAAAGTAAAGTGAGTTAACGGCAACAATGGAATTTCGTTTTTGTGTGTCGTTCATAACGTTCCTTCATTTCAGTTTATAAACAGGTGCCAATGGCTGGAAGGATTTCACAAGGAGCAGATTGAGACTTTCGAGCCCGATGATGTAGTAAGTATGATAACTGAACACATAACATCGGATAATTCCGTATATGCTAATTCCACTCGTCGTCTTAAGGTTCGCTTCGAAATTATCCATGTGAACCAATGTGATGAAGCTTCCATGAATGCGGTGTTCGCTGCTCCACCTCCATTTAATGTAAGTTTTTAAATGCGTGTGTTTTGCCCACGTCACCACTTAATTTATCACACATGGAAGTTGTGCCCATACTCATAAATCGCTTGACTGGCTCGACAAACTGGGTTCCTTTCAGTGAGCCTATTGTTCTCCAAAAAATCAGACCATTCTGGGCGAGATATCTGTTGCAATATTAAACCGGCATAAGAAATTCCTTGCGAGGCTGGCTTGACAGCGCAAAATTGACACTGGGATGTCGCCGTTCAATGTATCTTATTCTCAAGACTCCGTGTCATTAATTGGGGCATAAATGAAGCCGATACCGTCTTGTGTTGTCTCATTTCAGTTGGACGGCGTGCTCTTCTATCACAAAGACGTGGGATACGTGCGAGGGCCAACACCTCTTGTCGGCTGGCTTAAACCGTATATGTTGGCAGAATGGTTTCCGAAACCCGATTATCACGCTGCGTATACGCGTGACATGCCCTCGGATTACAAGGACTACATCTCCGATATTCAGTGTTTCCGGGATGCTACCAGAAAGCGGAGAGCTGATCCTAAGAACCCAGAAGAGGTTCTGGGCAGCATCGAAGAACTGGCGGTGGTTCAAGATATTGGGGCGTGCTCCGGGGAAATTTCATTGAACGCTCATAAGAATGCCGGAGGAGCTACTGACAATGCTGTGTATAACATCGAAGAGATGGCAAACATAGCGGTGGAAACTAATGTAGAACTGATGGATGAGGATCTTCGGTAGGGTCCTGTTTTACGTACCTTGGTGTCAGGACGTTGCATCCATATCGAATATCCTGTGATTATTTTACGAAAATATTCAATTCATTCTATTTTTTGTATAAACCGATTTTTTCTCACGTTTAGTTGTTCTATCGTATTATTTGTGGTTTGTACATTTTACGAAAATTCGGATAAAACCACGCATTTATTTTGTGTAGTATGATTGCTGTGGGTGGTGTAATCGGTTCTTTAAACACTGGGGTTTGCATCTATCGTTCGTGTGGAATTTCAGAAAATCGCGAAAATATTGACGAATGTGCAAGACAGTCAGGTTTCTGAATGGGAAAATATGGTCGTCGCCCAGGCCTCCTCGCTGGCATTTTAGTGAAGAATACTGTTCGATTAACTATGTGACGCTGTTCTAATTGTGGGGTTCTGACCTAAGAAATATTAGACCTTCGCTGGGGGTTTTGTAACGGTAATCGTAGAACATGGATGCACATCCCAGGCAGCTATAATGAGGAGACGCATTGAAATGAAAGGAATATATATAATGAGGCAAACAGTTATAAATGGTTGGCGAGGTAATATAGACTTAGGGTAAAAATGGGATGGGTCTTCATAACGGTAAAACTACGATGCTGGTTTGGAAAGGGAGGAAGTTGCTCTAGTCTTGGCGACTGTGGATGAAGGCGGCTGTGTCCTTGTGAAATCCAGTGTGAGGCATCCTGTATTGGAGAGGAGAGTGTTTGGTCTCACTCTAGATCAGTGTTACTCAAACCTTTTCACTCGCGACACACTTGGGATATCTGAAAAGTTACGCGACACACCTTAAGTAAAAAAATCTGTTTATACGACTCCTTCGACTTGACGACGAAATGCGTGTTTATTTGTCAGCATTAGAGCCACGTTTCAACCTTCTTTGCTCAACCATCGCATTAAAAATAAAAACGTTGAAAATAAAGTTTAACCAACATATTTTTTTATTACTTAAGGTGTGTCGCGAAACTATTCAGATATCCCAAGTGTGTCGCAAGTGAAAAAAGGTTGAGAAACTGAAGGGTTCAATAATAGATCTGTTCTTATCCTAACGGCCCAATCGAATTTAGGTAGACAGAACGACCACTTCTGTAATGTCCCAGTGGGAATGTAATCTAGGAAAATGAGATTAGTTAATAGCAACCTGTATTCCGCCAGAGGGTTTCCCCAAACGTCAGTCAACTCCATGAATAAGACGACTTTAATGGGCGAGTGACCTTTACTTAGTAAGGAAGATTGGTAGAAGGTACACGCATCGTGTAAGTGCACTTACGAAAGAAGATATAATAAGGAAAGCGATAGACGAAGAAGTTGGAACAGAATAGGAGCTTTGGGCGAAAATGGGACGGGTCCTTATAACGGGTAACTACCCAACTGGTCCATAATGTGGGAGAAGGGAGGATGTCGCTGTAGATCCTACAGTGTAGGATGTGTGGAGGAGGTTGAGCGGCTGCGGTTGCCGGTTGCGGAGAGTTGGGAGAGCGAAAGGCATCCTGTATGACGGGAGAAAGTGAGTTGCCTCACTTTGAGTGAACCAGAGGGTTGTAAACACCATCAGATCGAACTTCGTTCCATGGAAAGATAGAAAGCAAGATGGCCGCCTCTTATCCTATCATCTCGTTCGTTACACTTCGTATGTTCGAATCGGAAGGTGTCAATTTATCGATTTAAACAAACGTTAATAAATCAGTACACTACAGGGCACCCTCCTTAGAAATGTAGTCGTGAAAAGACGGAATGGCTTAACAGATATACGTGGTAAGGTGGGTAGGGAAATGTACTCGGCGTCCCGAACGAGTTGTCGAAGGAATGGGGATGCGCGTTGGGATGGTTGGGAGACCTACAGGTGGGTTGACGATGTGGAAAAGGATTGTCCGAGTTTCGCTTACACGTTGGGTCAGAAATGGTGGTCGCCACCGGGTCACTCGACGGAGCACGGACCGGGGTAAAAGTTTAACCCACCGGCGTTTCCTCCACGAAAGCTGCTTTGAGACGATCTACGCTGATCGTGTCCTCTACGCCGTTCATCAGCACTGTAAAAACTTTCGCCGTACGTTTCCTGACCTCAAAAGGGCCATCGTTGGGAGGCTGGAGAGGCTGTCTTACACGGTCGCAGCGGACAAAAACATGGGAGCATTTCTCTAGCGCCGAATCCAAATGTGAAGGTTGTGTAGGTGGTCGTGGAGCGATTGGGCGCAGATTTCTGGCGAAGAGTCTTATGCGCGTCAAGAAATCGCTAACGGCGTACTCATTGGCGGGGGAATCGGGGGCGAAAAACTCTCCAGGTCATCTGAACGTTGTCCCGAATACCAGTTAGGCTGGGCTACTTCGCAGATCAGGTTTGAACGTCGCTAGGATGCTTAGTAGGGTCATTGCAAGATTGTCCACCCAATCGTTTCTGTCATCTCTGGCTTCGAGGGCTGCTTTAAGCTGCCGGTGAAACCTCTCGACCATGCCATTAGTGGCTGGATGGTAAGCTGTCGTGCGTAATCTCAGACAACCAAGGAATTCGCACATCTTGCGGAACGCGACCGACTCAAATTGTTGTCCGCGATCAGTTGTGATATAGCGCGGAACTCAAAACACGGCAACCCAATTGTTTAGGAACGCGTTGATTACGGTCTCGGAGGTAGCGTCCGGTATTGGCACCGCTAATGGCCATCTTGTGAAACGGTCTACGCATGTCATCAGGAAACGGCAGCCCTTTGAGTCAGGTAAGGGTCCTACAAGATCGAGGTGTACGTGGCTGAAGCGAGCATCCGGTAGGTCAAACGAACTGACTGGAGCCTCGTTATGATGGATTACCTTGGAGCGTTGACATGCGATGCATGCTTTGGCCCATGTTCTCACGTCCTTCGAGAGACCTTGCCATGTGAAGCCACCAGCAATCAATTTCACTGATGCCTTGGGACCAGGGTGAGCGAGGGAGTGGATTGCATCGAAGACAATACGTCGAAAAGATGGAGGAACAACAGGTCGGGGATGTGTCTTCGAGGTGTCGCATATAATCGTGATCGCTGGGTTGGGCAACGGGAAAACTTTATAACTAGATGGGCGATTATGAGTACCAACTCGTGCCTCCTGTTGTGCTTGTGCTAAAGCCTCGTAGTCGATATGGGGCGTTGTGGTCAAACCATTGATTGTGATACGCGAAAGAGCATCAGCGACTGGGTTGTCGACTCCCTTCACGTGCCTGAATTCAATGTTAAATTGCGACAGGAAATCCAGTTGCCGTATTTCTCTCTCCGCGTACTTGGCAGATGATGAACCGGAAGCTGAAATAAGTGGTAAATGGTCCGTAAAAACCGTTACAGTTGAAGCCTCAGCCCAATGTCGGAAGTGGCGGATGGCTGCATATACCGCTAATAATTCGCGTCCGAAAGTACTATAGCGTCTCTCCGTCGCCGAGAAAGCTTTCGAGAAAAATGCCAGTGGTTGTTGATGATCCCCGACCTCTTGATGTAAAACGGCACCAGCAGCTACGGTCGACGCATCTACCATAAGAGATAAGCGAGCGTTAGCGTTCGGGTGAAAAAGCTAGGTACATTTTGCCAGCTTCTGTTTCAAGGAATCCACGGCTGACAGTTGATTATCTGTCAAGTGTAATGGTCCGTTGGCACCACCGGTCAATGCATGCAAGGGCAAAGAGATGGAGGCACAATTGGGTATGAAGCGGCGGTAAAAAATAATCATTCCCAGTAACCGACGAAGCTGGCGGTGAGTCTTGGGGACTGGGAAACTTTAGACGGCCTTGACCTTTTCGGGCAGGGGTAAACATCCTTTGGAAGAAATCAGGTGTCCGAGGTACTCAACCGATGACGAGCCGAAACAACATTTTCTCTCATTGATTGCTACGCAGTTATGATTAAGACGCCGCAAAACCTCTTCTACGTGGGTTAGGTGTTCCTCCTGTGTCGTGCTGGCGATCAAGATATCGTCGACATATACGAATACATAATCTAGCCCGCGAAAAATGGAATCGAGGAAACGCTGGAAGGTCTGGGCGGCGTTCCGCAAACCAAAAGGCATTCGTAAGAACTCGAATAACCCAAAGGGTGTCTTGATGGCGGTTTTGGGAATGTCTTCTGCTGCGACGGGAATTTGGTGATAGGCGCGCGTGAGGTCGACGGTTGAAAAAATAGTTTTTCCGTGAAGGGAGGCAACGCAATCTTGGATATGGGGAATTGGGTAATTGTCGTGTTCAGTTACTGTGTTTAAGGCCCGGAAATCACCACAGGGCCTCCAATCCCCTTGAGTCTGTTTCGCGACCAGGTGTAGAGGAGAGGACCAGCTGCTGGAGGACGGTCTAATAATGCCTAGAGCCAGCATTTTATCGAATTCCTTTTCGGCGATCCGTCTTCTCTCGAGGGCTAGTCTGCGGTAACGGCAAGATTGTGGGGGGCCTCGGGTGCGTATGAAATGTTCGACATCGTGTTTAACGGGAGCGTCTTGCTTTGGGGGTTTCACCAAGTCGGGGTATCGTAAAAGGAGGGAGCGATAGGGGCACATCGGTTTGTCTGTTGAATGCTTGAGGTGAGACAGTATGGGGCAACATGTGCTACAAGTAACACGTGCATTCGTGCCGGCGTCCACAAGGCATCGTCCTCGGATATCGGGATACAAATTAAATTCGTGGAGAAAATCAGCGCCGATTATCGGGGATGGAATATCCGCCACTATAAATGTCCAGGACAGCGGGTGCTTGAAACCTAGGTTCAGGGAAAGGCGGCGGCTTCCATACGTGGGAATTCGAGAACGGTTTACTGCTTGTAAAGAATGCGTTGAGAATGACGTTTGTCGGTCGGAGTTAGAAACGGGTATAGCGCTGACTTCAGCGCCTGAATCCAGCATGAAACAAAGATTATTGCTGGGGTCCCGAATGAAGAGTACGCGGCTTTTCGAGGGAGCGCCAGATGAGTCAGCCGCTATTACTCTCTGGCGATGGCGTTTCCCGATCGTCGGCACGGAGAACGACAGTGTCGTGCGTTAGGCCCGAAGTTCGTGTGGTACCAACATAAACCGTCAGCCGCGTCTTTAAGGGGAGGGCGATTACTTCTGCGGAAAGGTGACGAATTTCGTGAATTAGAATTGGGGCTCCGTTGGCGGTTACGTCCTTGAAATTCGGCGCGTAGCTTGGTTTCCATTTGGTGGACCAGGCGTTGCATTTCTTCGTGCCAAGCTGGGTTTGTGATCTCCTTCCTCTCTTGGCTTGGTTGTCTTGCGAAGGCGGCGATATATCTTTGTTGCGCGTCGGCTTCAGCTACCCTGTCGGCCATTTTGGCAAGCTGCGTTAGGGGGACATCTTCGGCAAGTGCGACAACCGTCCGGATTGCTGGCGGAAGCTTTTTAATGAAGAAAGCCTTGATAAAGTGATCATTCAAGCCCATGTCACTGCAAATGCCTTGAAGGTGATGCAGTAAAGCGGAAGGTTTTCGATCCCCTATTTCAATATTGTTCAGGAGGAAATCCACATTTTCCAAATCATAATTTCGCAGTCTGACTAAGCATCGCTTCTCTAAGCGTTGTATACGGAGTTTCGCCAGTAGTTGTGGTGGCGTGGGAGAAGCGGCTGGCCAACTCAGGCGTCAAAGCGCCTACCAAATGATAGAATTTTGTCAGCTCCTTGGTGATGCCAAGACAAGAAAATTGTGCTTCGATGACAGTGAACCATGCTTTCATATCAGCTGGCCAGACTGGGGGCATTTTGATCGACACCGCGGTGATTTGTTCGTTGGATTCAATTTGTTTTTGTTTACCGAAAAAACGTGGTAAGTGACGAAAACAAAATTAAAATGCTTGCCAATTGAAGGATTCAATAATAGATCTGTTCTTATCCTAACGGCCCATCCGAATAAAGGTAAACAGAAGGACCACTTCGTATGTTCGAATCGGAAGGTGTGTCAATTTATCGATTTAAATAAACGTTAATAAATCAGTACACTACAAACCACTGCTCTAGATGAACCAGATTGCAGTTTTCACCGTCATAGAAGACGGCCACCCCGTCTAAAGGTGGTTGACACCGCGGTTTTGCGAAACAAGTGACTCAAAAATCTCCCAACAAGATGGCAAATCCAATGCTAGTTAAACTATATTAATTCAGAACAAGTACAATTTAAGAGATGCCGTTGCCACAAACGAATTTAAAGTTGTCGCGGCTTCCGACTTCGATAAGGAAATAGACCATATAAATAGCTATCTCCAATTTCTGTACGATCGGTAATGCCCTCTAACGGAAATATCCCCCACCCCTCGTGTCGTATCATCTCTATTTCTTAAACAGTTTAGGCGAAAGAAGAAACGGCCCTGCCGTCAGGGCAGGTATCGAGAAATTAAACCAATTTGTATCATGATCACAGCTGAGGTAAATCGCCTTAATCAGATTTTTGTAGAACACCTATTTTAACCCTTCGTAGGCTTTTTAAAATAATCTCGTTTTCTAGTGGCCTGCCTATGCTCTCCATTCAAGAAATCATTGTTCAACGCCACGTCAATAGTGTTCACTAATCGCTGCTTGTATTTTAAGTGACCCCTCCCATCCCCTCTTTTAAAGTTTATCTAAGTGTAAATCTCTTCGACCAATGCGCAGGCTGTGCCGTTCAATGCCCACAAGAACGGCGGCATATCGCAATTCGGTCATTCGTTATTTGTCCCGATTTTTAGTTTCACCAGAGCAGGTGAAGTAGGAACTAAAAGACAATTTTCATATATAATACTTGTTATACTGCCTTGTTTTATGCTGAAAGTTTTTGTACTTGTGACCTCAATAAAGCCACTACAATTATTATTATCTTTATTTCGTGCACACCAACCAACACAAACGACACAAAACCCAGTGCATATTGTATTAGCTGTTGTAGGCTACTATTTCCACGGATCACAGAGTTTATCATACAATTGAAGTTTCTTTAAAGTGTGGGAAAAATCAGAGAAATCGTCAGAAATCCGTCAGTTTGCTTAATATATAACAAAGGGCTTTTCTTTTTATCGATTTATTTTATTTTAAGAAATAATTATTTGCGCTGAATGTCGACGGTGAATATTAAAAAGGACACCAAATATTATCTTATGCATATTTTAAGCCTACGCATTGGGTAGCAGCCTCTGGATAAATACGTAATTTGTCTGTTACCACGACTTGTTAAAATAATGAATGGAGAGTCCGAGGTTCGAGAACAAAAGCTGCGCGATGCCTTCGGTAATGTTGTATATAACTCAGACATTAAAGAAAAGAATATCTTGAAAACGGAAATACAAAGCGCGCTTTGGTGGATGTCAATAAGGTGATGAAGAAGAATCCATCAAGTCATGCTGCGATTGTATAGTTTATTTGCTGAGTTGTAATATTTAGGCTTTAAAAGCGTTGATTCTGCTGCGATCTTCGAAGGTTTCAGACGCATTCCTATTAATGGAATCTCTGATGAATGATTATCCAACTGATCGGGGTATACTACACATGATGTTTAATTTCTTCAAAGAAACCCGACAAGGTATTTTACCTTAATTTAACCTCACACACCCCAGAGAAGAAAATGCTTGAATATCTCATTAGTGCTGCGGAAAAATTTCCTGATAACGAAGATGTTCTCTTAAGTCTGTTTTTTATGCACGTACGGAGGTGTGATTTCAATGCACAGCAGGTCGTCGCACGAAAGCTTTTACAAAAGAAAGCGTCGGATAAAAGTCTTCTATTCACCATGGCTGTTAGCACAATGATGCAGGGCGAAAACGATGCTGCTCTTGCTAAGCGCATGTTCCTCCCATTGGCTGAGCGTATACTCGAGAAAGCGTTTAATGATGGTACTTTTGAATCACACACAGAGCTACAACTTTACCTGACAATCCTCAGGAGGCAAGAAAAATATTCACAGACTCTGGAAGTCCTGAATAAACTCGAAATCATGGGTGCGTTTTTTCTATCGATTCGTTTCTGTGGCAATAACCTAGACACCTGAAAGACCATCATCATTCATTTTCGTGTGGGCGTCTATTTCCTGCTAGAAGATGAGCCGGTTTCATGTAAATCGCGATTTTAATTAAATTCACATAACAAGTGTTGTGGATAATGTTTTGTTGTCCCCAGCGCCACCAGCCATCGTTTTTTCTTAGACGGTGCAATTGTACTCTTTACTTGTTAACTATGTGCGTTCACTGCCAAATTTCTTGTATTTTGGCGTATTTAGAAAAAATCAACGAGAAAGATTACAATCACGATTATTCCAATGAAATTCTGGAACTGTTCTCTCTGTTAAATGATTGGCCTAACGTGATCAAGTCTGCTTGCGACATCTTGCTGAAAGACCCGGATAATTGGTCCGCCTGGAAAGCTCTGTTAGAGAATGCCTTCCAAAAAGAAGATTGCATTACTGAACGGTTGGTTTCCATTTGAAATTCCTTGGCATGATTTTTATTTTCTGACCTCTATTTTATAGAATAAAGACCGTGAATGACATAATCGAGCGATTCAGAAACGAATCACCAAATAGCCGTGGCCCCCTTCTTGCTCAAATTGATTTTTCCGCAAATCTTGTAAAGCGCCGGTTAAAACACCGTTGCGCCGATGCTAAATTTTGTAAAAAAGTCATCCAGGATTACATCCAAATATTCAGCGGAAAGCAGATATGTGCCTTAGATATTGCCTATGCTGTGCCACTCATTATCCCGGACAAAGAAAGTCGTGTACAGGTACGAGACATAAAATTTCGTTTTTGTATCGTTGTATCTCACGTTTCAGCGATTTTTTGTATTTTATTAGTTTATTCAATCGCTTTTGAGTGACTACCATACAAAGTCCGCGTCATCTGTAAGTATAACCCCATGTCTTGCGAGGTTATCTTAGTAAAATCTGTTTTAAATAAATAATTATTATTTATGTCCCTTTTAAGGTTTCTGACGATGTTGACAACACGAATCGTGAGGTCTGCATGTACCGTATAGCCCGCACCAGCGGTGTTACCTTGAAGTTGGATGACCTGATCGCGGCGTATCAAAAGCACGCTGGGGTCTCTAGCACTGGTCTCTCAAATGGAACCTCTGACAAAGCCGAGGCCTCTCAAAAGGACATGTGCCCTGCGGATGGTCTCTTGTTACTCGCCGTTTCCGAGCTCGTTGACCCACTTAACGATGGGAGCGCTGGGGGTGGACAAAATTCTCTCGGTCGCATGCTTCTCGCCGCTCATTGGCTTTCTCAAGTCGGTCTCCGGCACTCACCAGCCAATCACTTTATGCGGCTTCGCTTGGCGTCCATTTTGTCACCAGGTGGTGGCCTTGCCTGTGTCGAGCGCCAGATTCGGGAGCTGCAAGCTGTTGAGCTAAAACAAATCCTCGTGGTCTCCCTGGGGTAAGCTATCTCGGCGTCGAATTGTATTTTTTGCACAAAATTTGACATCGGTGATTGTGGGATGCAGGTGACTCGATAGTGTAGCGGTCAACATCCCCTCTCCTTTTTTTGTGTTCGACTCGCAGGTCAGCCCACTGGGGAAGTCATTTCTAAAAATGTCCCCGAGGATCTAGGTGGCCAACCCCCTTGAAACCAAATTGCTGCACAAATTTGATTGATTTTTATTGGGGGAAGCCACATCGGCAAAATGTGTGCGTAGTTACAATATTTTGCTGGATTAGACGGGCTTACGCTAGCTTTTTCGCGCTAGTAAGGAGCTTTCGTATTTACATTTATAGATATATTGTGGTAGATTGGAGACTTATTAATGGGACGAAACATCTGTTTTTTTTTTAAAAAAATCGATCGTTCGGGATTTTCACACGTTTGGCCAAGAGAGCATCAGTGTAGACAATAAAAACAGTTGTTTTGCTATAATTGCACAAAAAACACTAAACACGATTGTTAAAACCGATACATCCAATCGAGTACCCCGCCATCATATCTGGTGATCCTTATTTAGCACGTTACCAATTGATCTGTCTTCAAACAAATTAAATCGCGCCGAAACCGCCTCAGTGTGGTGAAGACGAACTATTGGTTGGCCTGTTTGTGATTGGATTGCTTTATGGAGTCTAGTAAACTAAAATAAATGACGGGTGTGCGCTGTACTTATAATTCGAAATGGTTGGTTTTTTTCAACAATTCACTCAATCCTTCCTTATGCTGCCATGTTGTTCAATGAATTTGGTAATGTAGTAAAGATTCCGGATGAATTAGCTGGAGAGGCAATTGGTTGATTGTCTCCAAGATCGATGGTATGTTTGAATAAAGTTTGATAACATCTCGAGTAAAGACGAGTTAGTCGGCAGCGGCCACACGCCGTAGTGTCATTCTCTCGGTGAACACGTGTGGACCAATTGCGGCCATTTGGTCTGTGGAGGTCTGCTGGGGATCCAGCAATCAATACGTTGGCTCTGTTCTCTGTTCTACCACCCAGATACCTGCGACTCTCGATTGTACAAAGACTGGAGATACCTTTCGACCCAAACGGGGTGTCGCATGTCCTTCATGAAGGGTAACACGTTGCCTGCTGGAATGGCAGAACACTTCTAGACATCGACAGTCGTTGTATCACCATTCGCACTCTGCAAGACTACCAATGCGACATGGCCTCATGGTCTCCACGAATTTCGTCTTTCAGTTGCCAAAAGGCCAGATATTTGGAGCCAGAGAATCCCAGCGATTCTTCCGCCACCCCCAAAACACGCAATATATATTCCCATAATCAGGCTTTATTTAAAACCAAATACTACTGCATCCACTGCTCAATTGATTCCGTCTTCTTCCCTAGGCATTTCGTGATCGCACCGGGTCCCCATCTGACGATCTGGGGAAGTGAGGTCTCGGTGATGCACGCGGGGGTATCGGGGGGAGGAGGAGGAGGAGGAGGACAACCCAAGGATCAATTCCTCGATTCTGCTACCAGTGCACCTCAACTGGCCGACTTCTACCAGGCGGTGATGAATAAGGCGCGGTCCATGCGTGCTGAGGCCGAAGATTGGCTGGTGGGGGCCTATCGTCAACAGACATACAGCCAAGTGCGCGAATTCGCCCAATTCGTCGAGCGCCTCAAACACGCCGATGGGGTCGTGTTGGCGCGCATCGAACTCCTTTACGATCGGGTCATGGTGCTTTCCCACAGGTTGGCATTTACCAAATTTGCATAAAAGCAGTATTGTGGAGAGGGGGGTTCCTCTTCTTCTTCTTCTTCGTTTACACAGCTATCTCCTGTTAGAGAATGAACCGGCTGTTTCATGAATATCCCTCATCGTGGTCGCCAATCCGCGGTTTTAGTCGTTTGTTTTCGAGATTCTTCGATGCGCAGTGGTCAGTCGTGTCGCAACCGTGTGTTAGGGTGGGGACGGATGGCCGTGATCTAGACGCGAACCTTTGTTCATGCTTTCAGTCGGAATATCATTTATCACGGATATCGACAACTCATAAAGCCGGTTTCACGACGCATTCCAAACAAAAAATCATCCACTCCTATCCTGCGGTTGTAAAACCAGGGCCACTGTACGCGACGATGAAAAAAAGAGATTGGAACTATTCGATCACTGCCCTTCCAAAACTGGGCCTCTTGCCGTGACCTTACCAGGGTTGGCGCTGCCGGAATGATTGGCAACTGGAGTGGGTTCAATGAAAACCGGCAAGGAAAGCCTCGGCTTGCAGTGCCCGGAGTTTACAGCCGCAGCTGGGCAACAATCTGCTTCAGCCACGGTTCGCGACATTCATGAAACAGACGGTTGATCCTCTCGCGGGAGATTGTCACGACAAGGTGGAAGACCACCATTTTCGGTGCTAAATCGTGTCACGTGGCAACCACCCGCTTTAGAGAACAGGCTTGGGACAATTCTGATGGTCTTTCAGCGTACTTTTTCGCCTGTTGCTTTATTTATTTTATTGTATTTTATCTTCAATACAGTTTTGACGATGCGCTTGAAAAAATGTCATCTGCAACTGTTGAATTGAAGTGCAGTAAGCTTTCGTATCCCCGCCGTTTGCACTGCAACGCTTCGTCGCCAATATCACCGCCTTGTTTTCTCTGTAGACCGAGAGCACCTAAATCGAGCCATCGATTGTCGGGATTTCACGATAGTCCCCGAATTCTCCGCGTAAGTGTTCTCCGCCGTTCGCCCCCTAACCCCAAGACTTGCCGGTGTTGTTGTTGTCTCATCATTGGTTTGCATTTCTAGGCGTGAACAGGAGCCAGAGTACCAGCTACAAACGTTCAAACACTTGGTGAGTCCCTGCCACCCTTATTTACCCCTTCATATTGCCAAGAAATTTACTAGTACCAACGCACCCCTCTTCCCAATAGGGGAGGGGTGTAAGAAAACTGACTTGTTCTACCCCCCAAAGCAAGAGTCACCGAATGGCCGGCAGTTGGTGATTGGGTAGTTTCCTGTTGCCGTTTTAGTGCACCGATTGTGAAGAGAGTAGTTGGGATTATTTATTCTGACACCACTGCACCAAAGAAGACCGGACAGGCATGTGAGCAAGCTATGCTTTTGGAGACACTTTAGCGGTTCTGGAGGAAGCCGAATTGCGGAATACTGCTTTTCTTGTGGGAACTGCAATATGATTGCTCTCTTCAATTGATCTATTTTAAGCCTCTTACAATAATGCTTCGATAATTTTAACACTCTATTACGATTCTGGCGAGTAAGCCAATTGGACATGAGACCCAACCACGAGAGTCGCCTGTGCGGCTGTCTCATTCTAGAAGCTGGGTTTTCTGCCTCGGTAAATTCGAGCGCCGGCTGCCTGCTTTTGATCATCGAGGGGACGCGTCTTCACCGAGGCCACCATCTCCCGTGAGAAGCTGAACTGGCTCCATTGATGTCTGGTGCGGTTCTGGCTCCCTCCAGTGGGGCGCGCTACGTAGACGGAATTTGGACAGAAGTGGTGGGTCAAGCGACGCGCGGTGGGACTTAACTCAGTAACAGGTTCCCCAACATACCTGCCCACGTTTTAGTTCTCCGTCTCTCCAGTACTGCCAACCAGAGGCAGAGGCGGAGGTTTGAAAAGTGGGTGGATCGAGGGGGGTAGTGGTTAACATCCTCGCTCTGCAGACGTCTTGTTAAACAATTTATGAATCTCCCCACCCCCCTATCCACTGCTACAGCGCACCTGGGGTCACCAGCGCCTCGACGTAGTTGACCTCTTCAGCGACTGCTCGCGGTTGGTTATGCGCGCCGTCCCTTGCATCGACCTGCTCGACTCGGGTGATGCGGTGAGCGACGATTTGCGCCAAGAGCTCGCCGCTATCGTGCAGACCATGAACGACAAGGTCGCCGCCATCTTGGGTCGTGTCTGTGACGCTGAAAACGCAGTGTCTTTCGAGGCTGACAAGTTTAAAGTGAGTTTCTGGCGGTTATATATAGCCTGGTTTTATTCTACCGTAAAAAGAACGAGATTGAATTTTATTTGTAAAGAGGGCACCTCGATTATTATTATTATTATTAACGTAAGAGATCGTATAGGGTACTATGTGGCATTGTGTTCACCTTCACAAATAATGAAGGCATTACTCCTACCTCTTCAAGGTTTACTGGGAATCCTAGTATCAGCCTGTCGGGGAAGATACCGGGCAGCGAGCAGACGGTGTCAAAAACCACCCTCTCCTATGTTCTTATTTCTTTCACCAAAGTTGACGGACCTCCTCCTAAGCCCCGAGGCACTATTCGCCACTCCACCACCTCTCCCAGCCGTCCCCATGACGTCTTTCTACTTCTACAATGGTGCTGATTGTGGCGCTGCACCCTACGCTCGAGCCCTTCTCTCCGGCGTCCATCTAGTCACGCATCTAATCTCCCTGTTGCTATCCAGCGAACCATGTCTAGAGGACACCGGCTTCCTTGGTGTAATCGCCGGCTTTTGTGACCCTCTCGATGTATTGATCGACCTCATTGTGTGCCCGCCCGAGGGTCAGGGAGTTGAAGTCCCCCTTCCCGAGGACATTAACCCCAGCGCAAACCTCGTGGGACTTGGTGTTGCCATGGAGACCATGTCCTTGGTTTTGTTGATGGTCTCAGCAGTTGTATCTATGCTTCGTCCGCGAAGGTACGTATTGCATTGTATACAGCTACTATACGGATTATAAGTAGCACTTATAATTCGCTTCATCAAATATTCTTCTAGCCCCTTAATCTTCAGTTGTTGACCCATAATAATAATAATAATAATAATAGAGCTACCATATATCTGTGAATTTACAGCACTACACCAAATTGAACCTCACATCAGGGGTTTGCTATGATAATAAAAATCATAATAGTAAGCGCTTTATTGAGGTCACGAGGACCAAAACGTACAGCATAGAAATTAATATAATTTACAATGCTACATGCGAACACCGTCTTATACCTGCTACTTCTGTTCGGGTGAAACTAAAAATCGGGACAAATAAGGAATAACCGAATTGCAGCGATATGTCGTTGTTATTTTAGTGAATTAAACGGTATTGCCTTCTCATTGGTCGAAGAAATTTACAAATTAGTGAAAAACGAGTGAAATGGCCTTGATTGATGATCTCTTGGCCACTTTAAAACAATATCATTTTGAGGCCAGGCAAAACCCTGGGAGAGCAATATGCAATGATGGGAATTAGAAAGGCTTGGAAAATACAAGAAGCTTCTTTCAACTTCTAGAATGGCCCACAATCCCTTCTTGGGTAAACCCAAGAAAAGCAAGAAGAAACAGCAACAACAACAGCAGCAGCAGCGGCAATTGGACGATGATTCTGCTCCGCCCACCGCCAAACAGCACTCTCCCCTGGCCACCTCTCTAGACAGACTGGCCGAGCACCTCTACGCCGATGGCCTTCCGCGCCTCGAGAAGGTTGCCATCAGTCTGCACGCACGTGCCTCTGATTGGTCCAATTGGTGCAAATGCCAGGGTGCTCGTGCCTTTGCCGCGACTGCACGCCAAACCTCAGACTCAGTTCTCTCCGAACTTCCGGAAACAGATGAGGCAAGTGGATATTGGATGCGCTTGGAACGCCTCCCCCCCCAGTAAACATAATGCCGAGAAACGTGATGGCAAACCTATTTGAAGCATCCCGTTTATCCTCTTGTAGGAGATTGCCGTGGAATTTTTATTTTGGGATTGGATATTGGGGCAACTCATGTGGTTTTTGTGTGTTTATTCTTCAGACCTTCCCCTGGCAACCCGACGTGACTGCTGCCTCGGTCGTCTTCACTGACATGGCAACCAATCTCTCCAACGGATTCGCCCATTTGGCCGATCTCGGAGGCCAAAAACGTGACTCAATCTGCGCAATGCGCGAGGAAGTCCACTTCAAGAAAGAAGATTAGTTGAACGAACCCCCGAACCAATAGTTCTATTTTATCCTCGTTATAGTACGAATACAGCATGTTTGACTCAAATCTCCGGTTTTATTTTGTGGTGTGTGGTTCTCTAATTTGGCTTTGCAAATCCAAAACCTCCCCTTATTGGGCCATTGTCTTTGTCGCCTTCTTAAGGAGTAGCTACGAGCGTCCGCCAGGACTCACCCTCCCATCAAAGCCGTAATTTTCATCCAACAACTCTGACACAACTCTCTTCTCATGGATACTCCAACACAGCCAACGTCCACGCCTCAGGAGGGTGCAGACGACGCGGGTCTAGAAGATGACCAGTCATCGTCGAGGAACCGAAAGCGACCGCCCACTCCCCAGCCCTCTACTTCTTCGTCTGCAGCTGGCACCTCCGAGAAAAACGCCTCCGCCAATTTCGAGTGCAACATCTGTCTGGACCAGGCACACGACGCCGTTGTGAGCCGCTGTGGCCACCTCTTCTGTTGGCCTTGCCTGCATCAGTGGATCGATGTCAAGAAGCCCCAACCCCTCTGCCCGGTCTGCAAGGCCGCGATAAGCCGAGAATCAGTGAGTGTTGCCGCGCCTCTACCTCCTTTTTGTAGATGTTCTTTTTTTACAATTAAATTGACCTTGATCTTATTACTTTTCTCCCAGCCGGGTTCGATTCCCGGTTCAGGCCGCCACGGGTAGCACTGGGGACGCTACGTGTTTAAATATTCCCGAGAATTTTCATTACAACCCCAAGGAAGCTGCCGGTTTATGCTCTAGTAGGCGATAGCCGCTCAAATAGACTTGATACTTTTTAATCAACTGTCTTCATGGGCATGCTCATGAAGGTTTCTTGGGAATAGCCAATCGGACCAAGGACCCGTTGATACGATGATGAGGTATGACAGACCACGCGACGACGACGACCAGGGGTGCTACTCCTCCCCAAACACCCCACCTTCGTCCCACTTCCTATTCGGCAATATGCCACGTGGGCCTATATACCTCTCCACCCTGTCACAGAACCGCTTTTCGCGATTACGAGACCATCTGCATTTCGAAAAAAGCGGCAACCAGACCACCTAATGTCCACAACAGCATCTAGCACCCAAAGTTGGCTTCCCGTGACCCAAACAAACGATGCTTTTCCTTCTCTCCCAGGTAATCCCACTCTATGGAAGAGGAGCCGATCATAAACAGGATCCACGAACCCGCGTGCCCCCGCGACCCCAGGGCACCCGCGTTGAACCTGAACCACAACGAGTGAGTCATTTGTTGGTGCATTTCGCGAATTATTTGAAAATGTACACTCACTCATCTCTTTGGAGGCGTAACCCTGGAGTCCATTATTCCACCAGAAATTCGATGGGAACCGGATAGGGTTGACCCAATCCAATTGCAGGATCGCTGCGTCCCCGATTCTGTAGCTGTCAGCTCTCAGCTCCGCGCTCTCTTGGTGAGGGACAACCTGGGCTCGATTTCCGGGTGGATGAACTGTGGACGCCACCTGGAAACAAATTACCGGGAATCTTTATGGAAGCCGGCTTATCCGACTTCGCGCGAATTTGGATCTTTACGGGAAAGTGGTGCGGCCACCGTACGCGTTGTCCGAGCGTGATAGGGTCTTGTACTTCGGTAACCGGGTTCTTATTGATTTGTTGCTAAACCGCGACGAATGACTGATTTGGGGATTGCCGGTGGCCCACGCCTAAGTAGACGGGCCGGTGGGTTTTGCGTTTCAGGAGTCGAGGAATGGGGGAGGGGGGGTTCCGCGAATAGAAGTAGTATGTCAACTAGCTTGGTCCTATTGGTATTCCGAGCCGGTGATATTTGCTCGAGCTTTAGTAAAACAGACATTCGGGTTTGGCAAAATCCATCGATGGAGGAACTCGCAAGTATTCTCCGTTCCAATTTGATTTCGGAACGGTGTGTTGCCCTTTAAATTTTAAAATAACATCCCCTGGAGGTAATAAGTCATGGTGGTGTTGTTTCGCGCCTTGGTCGTAAAACAAATAAAGGAGCTGTGCTGAGTTAGCTTTCTTGTAGCGATGTTTGCTAATTGTAGCGATCGGCTGATGGATGGTTCAGCGGCAGAGGCGCTGTGTCACTCTGTGTAGCGCTCATTCCAGGAAGCTTGTATGTTTTGTACGTTTCATTGTGTTCGGGCGTCTGTCCTGCCCAAGGACAAAGGCAGATAAAGACGGTTGAGAGGACGTCACACAAAATCGGAGGGTAACCCGAAGAAGCACTTACTGCAAGGTCACAACCAGAGGGCGACGGCTTATTGGTGTAACAGTAGTAGCCTCATCTCTACCTGCGATCACATGGACAGGCGACACTTTGTTTAGTGTTTCTTGATTACCGAGCGCCGGCGCTATTTAACTGTTTTGTCGAATCATTTATAGGATAGCCCCTTCGGTGCATTCCAAAACCTTTTTGGTGCCGGACCCCCCAATGCCGGTGGTGGCGGTGGTGGCGGCAACTTCCAGGTCTCTTTTGGTGTTGGGACCTTTCCCTTCGGACTGTTTTCCACCAGCCTCACCCTGGGCGGCGGCGGTGGTGGTGGTGGCGGTGACAATGGCGAAGGCCAGGCCAACCAGGGCGAGACAATGTCCAAGGTCTTCCTTGCAATTGCCATATTCTGCATCTTGTGGTTGTTTATCTCATGATGGCGGCCACAGCACGCAACCCCACCCAACGTTCTCCCACCGAGGTTTCGAAAAAGTCTTTCTTTCCTTAATTTACGTCCTCCCCTGCCTGTATTACTTATGTATCAGTAAACATTCGTATACACACGCCTGTTAAAACGCCTTCTCTTATCTCCTGTTCTCTCTCTCTCTCTGTCGCACTGTAACATGATTTCTGTAATGTCGTGTCACTCAATATTACAAAGGAATCCCATGTTCTTCTTCGCTTGTGCGTGCGGTTTGTTTGGTGCAACACCCCCCTCCTGGCTATTTGAAACCCCGTTGATACAACCTGCGGTCCGCCTCACCGCCCTTTTGCGGTATTAACCTCCTCCGCTACGCTGAATGTTTTTCACCGTTTGTTGTTTCATGTCTATCAGGGGCACCTCGATTCTAGGCAGTCTCTTCGACCCAATTGAGCCATTCACTATTTCACAGGTGTTGGGTTGCACGAGCAGAAATTAAAAAAACAGCAACTGCGAGACGGTTTTCGTTAGTTGAACGATACATACTAAACGCTAAACGCGTGGGTTCTTTTCAGCTTAACAGAGGGATTATCATTGTTATTAAGTAGCAGAATCCTGTCAGGCGGTTATATTGACAATCACTAGCATAAACCCTGATCCGCGGGTTGCTGACAGGTGTTCTTCATCCCTGTAATGCCGTCTCCGGAGGACTGTTCCGCTGGGACTTGTTCACAACATCTCGTGACTCTGGGATCGACGTTAGGCCAGATTTGGGGTCCATGGCGCTGATCTTCCCATTCACCCGTTGATAGGTTTTTTAGCATGCACGGTTTTCACCCAAATTATCCTATGGGCCAACACCATAGCGATTTCTAAGGCGAGTGGGTGTGTGCCTGAAACGCAGCGACTTGGAGGCTGGCGGTGGAAACCGGCTGCTGCTTCATCAGCCGGAATGTGGCCAGTCCGGGTTTTGTGATGCAGTCGCCTCTTCGGGTGGCACTGGTGACGTCAAGGTCACCTGTACAGTATTGCCGACTCCCTTAAGCCGGCTAATCCTCAAGCAGGAGATGAAGCCGTGTGAAACAAAAATGACTATCGCTAGAGTTAAGTGCGTCCCCGCGGGTGACGCCCCTAGAGGATAAATCTGCTTCATGGGGGGGTTTTCAAGAGGATTGTCGTCCCCAGTGGTTGCCTCACCCGGGAATCCAACCAAGGTCCTCACTAACAGAGCGAGGAGGCTAATCGCTGCACCACCGGGGCTCGTTGAATTCCGGCTGATGACGCAGCAGCCACCAATCGACAGCTTCCAAATCACAGGTGGGGTCAGCTAAAACCAGCCCACAGTCTTTGTGGATGCATGATTCCGCTCGTAGTCTTAGGTATCCCCCGTCGATTTCAAAAATAATTTCATCGTATCGTTGTTCATTGATGTCTAAAATCCAGGGTTAAAATATGCATCACCATTCTTTTAGTTGTCCCTTCCTGCTTCACGTCTATTGGGCGAGCGCTCAACGTAGATCACTTGGACACCAATTTACGCAAGAAGGTCTCTCTAGCGAAAAGAGCCACCTCTAGCCTTGGTACAGGCTGGAGGTCGTGTCAAGTGGCGATGGCCATAAATTTAATGATTGGATGCCGCCACTCCATTAATCGATCCAATGAAGCATCAACGGCGGGATGGAAGAGTTATAGCTTGTTTGCGGTTAGCGGGAAAACTTACTCTCATTTCCGATGCCCGCGATGGTAGGGATTCGACCTTGTATTGCTGGAGTACTATATTGAAGTCCAGTGATGCTGTTATTCTACATCATCAAGCATTGCCCCCCTCTTCTCCTCCCCGCTATTTATGTGACACTTTCAGTTCCTTTATACGTCTCGTGTTGGTTGGCTTTTGGTAGATCGATGGTCCGTGTGAAGTACCGTTACGTCGTCGCCATCGTCTCAGTGGGAGCCACAAAGCGGCTCGTGGGTGGTGTTGGTGGTGGAACCAATCAGGGAATCGCTAACCGGGCCGCCTACCCGGGCTGTCCCGTCCTCTTCGATGCCCCTACATCCCCCACCAGCTCCCCAGACGACGCCATCGTCTACCGGGCCATCAAGAAGTCCGTCCAGGCGGCGCACGGCACCGCGGGCCTCGGGCGAATGATGGCGCGCTTCAGAATTGTCTACTGGAACCCCTTCTCGGGTCTGCTAGTGGTGCGAGTTCTAAGAGGCCTCCCCACTGAACAGATCACCTCGGCGATCACCCTCATCACCTCCGTAAAAGATGGTAGGTTCACTGTCCGCAAGGCAGTTAGTCCAGACGGCGTTTGTGCTAATTAGGTGTAAGAACAATGGAAGAAGAATGAAAGGTGGGTCAGATGAAACGGCTACTCGGCAGCTATTTGAACCTTGAGACGCATAGATGAGGTTATTGGGGACTTCGTGCACGTGTCACTCCCAGCGCCGCCCGTCTTTGATCAAGGGGAATCTCTGACCTTCACAATCGATTGCGTCCCCCAAGGCAACAGAGAGCTGTGCAATATCATAGGAACCGCCTTCCTGAATAGATCTTCTCCACCCAATCCGCCGACGTTTTCATGCTCGCTTTCACCCGGAGATTTACATCGCAGCTACTACCATGTGTCCGGCGTTTACTCTGGTTTATTCGTTGCCGCATGCGGCGGCTACTTAGAGTCGATGATCGAGTTGGGTGACACGTGGTGACCAAGGATCGGCAGTTGCGCGGAGGAATGACAGACCCCACCACCAAAGGGGCTACACCTTCCTGACACCCCGCACACCGTTGCCCACAGCTATTCGACCAGACACGCACCTCTCCAGCCTGACCCTCTCGCCCAAGTTGGCGCTGTCGGAACGGCGGGCAACAAACACTGTGGATAGGTACGCCCACAGAGGACATGGGGTGGCTGGACTTGCAGTGCGTCCACGGAATGTGTCGCCCGAGCCGCAACTGGAGCTCAGTCTGCTCGAATCGTCTCCCTTTGTTAACAAATGCTGTTTCAAGAAATAATTGTCTGTCACATTCAAACACCTCACTGTTGCCCCCCCCGCGCGCCAACCAATGAGAATCGTGGAGTGTGGCGTGATGCGACGCAGCGCCCTAAGGAGTCTGGGTGTTCCTATTGAAGACGATATTCCATATTGGAACAGCTAGTGTCTTGGTTCTGATTGGTTACGCCCCGTTGAAGGATGCCAAGGCAGACCGACACGCGACTTCAACAGAGCTTGTTTGTAGGATCCAAACGGCAGACAAATTAAAGACAAAAACTGGAGGTGGAGGCTCAGCACCCAATGAAAGACGAGTGTGGGGAATATGCCAATCATAAAAGAGCTTGGACAACAAAGGAACCAATCACAGGCCAAATTCACATTATTGCCTAAAATACGCCAAGCTCGTCTTGCTGAAAAGAAACATTGGCTAACGGACGTTTTTTTAGATAAGAACTCTGTTCCATCACGTGCGTAAGATCCAATGGTGTGGGACAATGGTGGATAAACTTGTGCGGATTGCACGCGTATTCCGCGGTCGTTTGAGGGGGGGGTTATATCTTCCCGTATTCATGCATAGTTGCGTTGCTTCTATTTTTTGCGTCATCTAATGCAATGCCAGCTATTATGTCAGCTATGAGTGCTTTCAGTATTCAAATGTACAGCAATCAAAACAGAAACTTGATTGGCACTATAACTCCAATCGGAGGCTGCAGCCATTGTAGAGCGTTAAAATGCTTCACCTGTTTGCCCCTCTCTATATCTCTCTGCTATCGCCTTTTCCGTTTTCAGCGTTTTTGTAATAAGGTCATTAGATTGGTTTTTACAAAAATGCCAGAGGAATTCTGCGATAACATCATTCTCTGCTTGTCCCTGCGTTCCAATAAGAGATATGGAATAATACGGCAAATGAAAGCCTCGAAAATCATAGTCTGGCAACAAACGCTAAATGGCGGTCGTCAAGAGGTCACTGATCCATAGCGCGCGCCTGCTAGTTAAGACGCACACTTAAACACACCGACCTATCCCCAGCCAGGCGTTAAATGAGTGAAGAAGTTGCGCGTGGAGCCCATTAATTATGGAGTTCTTTTGCCACCCTAGTCGCACATTGTCTAATTGATGTGCCAGACGTGAGCTGGCATATACATATATATATATTGATTACGTATCCTGTTTAGTTCATATTATACAGATTTAATATCTTGTCGACGGCACCTCTCACACTCAGACATTCCTTATCCGTCCCGAAGAGGTGAAACAATAACTCAGTCATCACTGTAACCTTGTTCTCTGTAGGATCCATTGAGAGACCCGCGGTCGTGGATGTGATCCATCGCAGTGGGACGATCCGGAGTTGTCAGAAGTTTGTCGTCGACTACTACAAGGTGCAGCTGTCGCGCTGTGTCGGCGAGGTCGTCAGTGGAGGTCACCAGACGGCCATGGCCCGCGCCGTCGCACGTCAACTCATCGACTCAAATCCGCCCGCACTCAATCTGGATCTCAATTAAATGCTGCTGATCGTTGTGTTTACAAATTGTACATAATGCCATTGTCCTAAACCACCCATCTTCCTTCTACTCTGCGAAGTGAGTGGAAGCTGTTACCGTTGAAGACCACCGACACGTTTGAGCTTCAATAAATCGCTTAATTGCTGTCACTTCCATAAACAATATTGCCAACCAATAGACAGGACTTCACGAGGGCTGTATTATGTGTCTGTGGCGGAAACACGAGTGCCATAACTCTGGGCCGATGTGTTAAACAGGGAGATGCGGGTATCAGGTGCGTATACATGACTAACTACGCGGACCAATAAGGAAACAAGTCCGTGACATCTTGGAATATTATTAACCAATCGGAGGAGAGTGTTGAAGGCGAATAATCAATCATTGGAGTGTTGACTCGATGGTATAAAATATTTTAAATTAATCATGCGAAATGGTATCTTCGTACTTTTGTGACAAAGAAAGGGTTTCTCCGGGAAATAACATGTCCAACACCTCCGCGTGTGAGGAGGTGTGCTGTAATTGTGGAAGGACCGCTTGCAAAGGACACGGTATGTGGCGCTTATCAGTCCAGCGTCTCGGTTGTAGAGTTGTTGGCGGTTTGATCGCTGCTGTTGTCAGCGGAAGTGGGAGATAGGGCTGTAAGTTATTGGAGCTTTATGGAGTAACTCGTTATCAATTCCCCTGGGGCTTCAAAAGCCTGGTTGTCAATGGGCTGCTAGTGGAGGTCGGTGTCAGGACCGCTGGAGCCGCACGAGAACGAATCTGACAGTTGATGGAGGTGGTCAACAATCGCGTTTCAGGCGACTCGTAGTAAGCCCGAACCGCATCAAGAAATTAGTCCATGCCTCTATAATTCCCCTTATTGTGCACTGTTCCACCGTGATTTTCCCTCGCATCCAAATGTTTTGACTGTTTAACCCGGTGGTTCTTAACCTTTTTTCACTTGCGACACACTTGGGATATCTGAATAGTTTTGCGACACACCTTAAGTAATGAAAAAAATATTTTGGTTAAACTTTATTTTCAACGTTTTTATTTTTAATGCGATGGGTGGGCTTGCTTTCGAGAGCAAATAAGGTTGAAACGTGGCTCTAATGCTGACAAACAAACACGCATTTCGTCGTCAAGTCGAAGGAGTCGCGCTCTCTTTTTTGATTTGAATATTTTTCAAAAATCTCGCGACACAGGTTGAGAAACACTGGTTTAACCCCTAAAATAATAGATTTTGCGAGTGCCTTACTATTGCTCTCCATCCAAGAGAACATCATTCAACGTCATTTCACTAGTTTTCCACACATCGCTGCTCGTTTATTAGGTGGCCCCTTTATTCAACTTGGTTTAAATGTAAACCTCTTCGGCCAATACCGTTTAATTCCCTAAAATAACGACGAAAAATCGCTATTCAATCATGCCGTATTTGTCCCGATTTAAAGTATCACCCGAACGGGCGAAGCAACAACTCGGATTCAGTTTTCGCACATGTAGTGTCAATTAAATTACGCCTTTATGCTGAAAGTAACCTAATGAAGCGCTTTTATCATTATTGCAGACTACAAGGACCAACACTTCGTTAAAAATTATAAATATACAACAAATAAAACGGATGCTTGTATCGGAAATGAAGCCTCCACCTCCTTGCCAAATAACTGCCGTGTACTACAAGGCGCAGTGCGATATCCCTTCCTTTTCAACTATTACACGTCTAGCCTTCGGTCCCCTAACGACGTGACACTCATAAAATACGCGGATGACTTGACTTTATGCCATGCATGTTAGACGAATGGTGATTCTCAACAGCTCGAGCAGGCAGTCACTGAGGTACTCGAGTGATTTTCGGAGAATGGTCTTTTGCTGAATGCATCAAAATGCATCTATATTACATTTTCCCTGATAGCCGCTGTTGACACTCCGGAAATCCCTTCACTCCATAATTTCGCTTCGAGCTCAAAATCTAAATTCCTCGGCGTTATTTTTAACAGTCGGTTATCATGGAGTGATCATGTGGATGCCGTCGACTCTGCTTCCTAGTTCGTCGGTTCAAGAGACTTGGCTTAAGCTCTAGCCACATAAAAACATTTGTCCATGCCTGTATAATTCCCCTTATTGTATATTCTTCTCCAGTAATTTTCCCCGGCCTTAAATGTTCTGACCTTTTAACCCTTCATAGACTTTTTAAAAAATAATCTCGTTTTCTAGTGGTCTGCCTATTCTCTCTATTCAAGAAATCGTCGTTCAACGCTACTTCTATAATTTTTCACCAATCGCTGCTCATATTTTAAGTGACCCCTCCCATCCCCTCTATTCCAGTTCATCTGAATGTAAATCTCTTCGACCAATGCGTAGACTATACCGTTCAATACCAACAAGAACGGCGGCATATCGCAATTCGGTCATTCATTATTTGTCCCGATTTTTAGTTTCACCAGAGCAGGTGAAACAGTTACTAAAAGACAACTTTCACATATAATACTTGTTATACTGCCTCTTTTAACTGCTGAAAGTTTTGGTCCTCGTGACCTCAATAAAGCCACTACAATTATTAGTATTATTATCCTGCCAAATCGTGCACGAACTCGGACTTTAACCAGTGTGTCTGGTTCTGTTTGACTAACGAAGTCCGCCAATAGCAAGAGCACCATCCGTTTTCGTGGTTCAGAACACCTCTGGTCAATAAGACACGATGGCCAGTGGTGAGCGGTGTTTGGTTCACGGTGGTCGGCGTCCACACTCCACCACATCCATCGCGGCGCACGTTTACAGTTCTTTAACTAAACAACTATTCGGCGCCAATTTGTGCGACGTGGTTTGCGGTCGTTTGTGTGGCTATTATCTCCCAGATAATTATCCGGCTTTGCGGTGCCACCGCTAATTATATTGGCATCAAGAGTCCATTCGCCGGTTACGTCCCAAGCGCCAGCAACCTTCTTCGGTCGAGGGGTCAACTGGAGTTCCCGCGCAATCCATTTCGTCTTGCAAGTTGTCAGGAATCCGGGCGGTAGAACAGCCATCTTACTCGTCCATTAATTATGGAGTGCATCTCCAGTCACCGTCTGTCGGGGTCAATCGATGATTGCCGGGGGGAACCAGATAACCGTCCGTAGGCATTTTAAAATAATCTCGTTTTATAGTGGCCTGCCTATTCTCTCCATCCAAGAGACCATGATTCAACGCCACAGCACTAGTTGTACACCAATAGCTGCTCGTGTATTAGATGACCCCTCCCACACCCTTTATTAAAGTTTATCGAAATTTTAATCTCTTCACCAATAGGATGGCAATACGGTTCAATCCGTACAAGAACGACGGTGTATCGCAAGTAGGTCATTCCTTATTTGTCACGATTTTTAGTTCAACTAGAACAGATGAATCAGAAACTGAAAGCTAGTTTTCGAAAATAGCATATCTAATTATGATATATTTTAGGCTGACATTTTTTTCAACGTGATCTTACCATTAAAAAAAGCAGCAACATCATCAATACAATGTTTATCTAATCTGCTGACCAATAAGGACTAAGAAAGCGCAATTTTCAATCAATAATTAGAGGGGCCTGTAGGCTGCCTTGGTCGTGTGGGATTTGGGTCGAAATCAATAATATGACCCGAAGGTTTGGCTGTCCACGGCGTCGAAGACTAAGAAACGCCAATGACAACATCAACCAATACTACGTTAATCGAATTCGCTAGCCAATAATAACTCGGCCTGTGCCTCACCGGAAACGTATCAAACGCGTCATTTACAACCAATCACTACAGCGAGCTCACTAAAGAAAACAAAGACGATCGGAAAAAAAATTACGGCTCTCTCCTACTAGACGATAGAAACTGCTTGACCCCTAAAATAATCGCGTTTTCTTGTGGTTTACCTATGCTTTCCATTCAATGTCATTTTGCTATTGTTCACTCATATTTTTTCGTATATTGGGTGACTTTGTCTTCATGCTATTCCCTTCGACCAATGCGAAGGCAATACAGTTTAATTCCCCTGAAAATAAAGACGCACATCGGATTTGTTATTTGTCCCGATTTTTAGTTTTCCCGGAACAGGTAAAGCAAGAACTGGGACACAGTTAATTAGATATTTTATCCAGAGTTTTGGTTCTCCTGACCTTACTACAGCGCTAAACACCATTATTATTATTATTAATTAAGCAATTCGCGGTTTGGCCAATCACAGCGCCGCACAGGCCCTCCAACGACGAGCCGCCTCGATTCACGCCACCCAGAGCCCGTGCTACCTACCCAAACCACCACAGGACACTCGCACCTACAATGCCATGAACAAAATCATCTCTTACGTGCAATGCGGGGTATAGGCGGCCCCACTAGCATAAACAACCGCAAGCAATTCACCAGAACACTTATATTTGGCAACAATATCGGTCGATGTTTGTATATACGGGCGTAGGAAGTGTGGGGTGGGGTGAGTCTTTATACGGCGCAGCTAGGGCGGCAACATTTAGAAGAACAAAGACAAACAACCTGAACTTATTTGAGTGTAAATGTTTAGAGTGTGTGGGGCTGTGTGTGTGTGTGTAGTTAAACAAACGAAGGGGATGGGGAGGAGAAGGATGGGGCAGTGAAAGACACAAACACTTGAGACATTGTGCTGAGGCATTGATGTGGTTTCTTTCGAGGCGAATACCAATAGGTGAATGTGGGAGGGTGAACGTTGGTAACGAAATAAAAATCAACAAAGGGCCTTGAGCGTTAGGTGGGTAGGAGTTACTCGAATGAATAAAAATACATACTTGGACCAGGGAACGGGGGCGAATGTGTACACATACGAGGAACGGGAGCAGGGCGACATTATCCATCATCATCATCATCATCATCATCTTAACCAGTGAAAGACAGACTCTCATTACACAAATGGAAGACGTGTGTACGTGTGGGGGGTGTGGTGATTTTCACTCCCGATAAATCAATCAACCAATCAGGTGGTCGTAGTCGCAGCAGCATTGGCGATGGCTGGTGGATGTGCCGATGCTGATGGTCTCGCTGCCATGGTGATGAAGCTGTGGGGAAGGGGGTGCTGCTGCTGCTGCGGTTGCTTGGTACCGTCAGCACCCTCTGCCTCCTCACCCCCACCAATTCGTTGGTTGGGGGGGTGCTGGTACCTGCCACCACCCTTCTCATCTTCCTCCTCCTCCTCATCGTGCTCGCCGCCCACATCGTCCGAGTAGTCCTCGTTGTCGTAGTAGCCCTGGCACTGCGCGGTGTCGTCAACCGTCACGAGACCGTCCACCGGTCCGAAGAGCCAGGGCGAGATCTCTGGCTGCACCAGGCCCACCGAGGGGAGCGGGGCGAAGTGGGACATGTATTCGATGGCGCTGGGCGCCTGCGCCAGACCCTGTAGGTAGGGGATGAGGTCGAGGAGGGCCGTGTCCGAGGGGTCGTCGAACCAGGTGATTATTTGGAGCTGTGTGGGAGACCACAGAAAGATAACAAATAAAGACAACCACAGTAAGGATTTGTGTCCCCCACCACTAAAGCCTGCTTCTGTGGTGACACAAAAATGCCCAAGATATCGGCGATCCATCTCACTACCTCCTTTTCGGCATACACGGGATCCTTGGGATCACCCCCTGGTACTTGGGATCGAAGAGGGGCACCTTGGCTTCTATCTGGGACAATAAATCTGATGAAATCAATACTGGTGACAAGGGTCCCGGGATGAGCTCAAACAACAACAACAACAACAGCAACAACAAAAACAACAGCAACAACAACATTAACTGCTAATAGGGACACTTCTTCGGCAAGGCGGTCCGATGGCGTGGCAATCAGCACGCCTGCTCCATTGGCGAGAGATCAGGGGTTGACAGGCACAAATGTGATTTTTTTGATTCGGTTGCGATATAAGAAGAAGTGGGGTCTTGGTGAGTCTTTGGAGCCCGTGAGTAAACATAAACACGTACACACACATAGACGCCACGCTCGTTAGGGTTGTTGTATATTGTCTCAATCGAGATACATCGAAAGAGCAGCACTATTTTTGTGGTGCGGCACTGTTCAGCCAGTGGATGAGCACCCGTCTCTCTTTATAGATGGCGTCTCCAAGAATGTGGCAGTGCGCGCCGATACAAGACTCGTGTCTACCGTGACGCGTCTTTCCTACGGTTGCGAAACCAATGTTGCCAATGTGTGTCGACAAACCCGAGGAGATTGAAAATATCACTTGATCACTGGCGTCAGCGACGGATCTCGATAGCGACGCAAGAAGGTGTCGTTGGGCAGACAAGGAGAAGTGGTCAACGGTGGCCAGATCGAGTGAAGTTTTAACGAGGGTGGGGTCATGAGAGCAGACTCCACGACGATCCGAGATACTACTCATCTTCCCTTGTACTCCAAGCAATCGGTCCGCGAACTGGTTAAACTATCGATGCATTCAAGACAACACGTGGTGCATGGCATTTGTCGACCGACTTGTATCACCAAAAACCTGAGCAGAGTTGATTTTCGCTGTTGTTGTGGAGTCTCTGCGTGATGCTGGCGGCTCATTCGTGAGCTCGTCCCGCGAAAGTGGAACCCTGAAATCCCAAGTGGGTGGGTGGGTGGGGTCGGGGGTATAACCAGCAGTAATTTCCAACCTGGACGAGAATACCTCGAACACTAATTACAATAACAGCTGCAGTATTTATGGGATATGTAACAATAAACGGTGCCTAAATAGGCCATGCATAATTGCATCAACACCAGGAGTCTACTTTGACGATTAGTGCGTGCTTGTGTGAAGAACAATCGTGATTTCTGCTTTGAAACCAAGCAAGCGGCGAGAAGTTTGGTGAAATTGGATTTGGTTATAAGGAATGGCTTACCGCGTTTTGACGATGGAAGTAGAAGGAGATGGGAGAGTTGTCTATAATACAAATCTGGTCAACGTCGCGCCCCAGAACGGCGAGGTGTTTGATGTAGTTGCTCTTGAAGCAGACGCAGGACTCCCTGAAGAGACGATGCTTGAAGTGGCCCGCCGGATCGATTTTATCGCACACCGGATCCGCATACTATAACACCAATGGAAGTGGGGGGGGTGGGGTGGTGAGAGATTAGGAGTGGCGATGCTGAAAGACCGATAACGCGGCTACAGCGTGCACCTAGCTCACGTCGGTGCAACACACGATGCCACAGAAGCCGTTTACAAATCACCAAATCCCCCGGAAACGTTGGAAATAGTCCAATTGTTTACGACTGACCCATGGACCACTACCCGGCTGTAACGTTTTCAGCGGCCAGTGATTTTACACCGGGAACGCTCCATTTGATTGTATCAGAGGTAATTTCTAAGCAGTAAGCAGACGAACAAACACATCTACCAAACATATCGTACACAGTTGACGGACAAGCGTTTGCCAAATCCGAATTTATCGCGGCGGTTTTAAACGGAACCCAACATATGACCGCTCTGTGTTGCTGCTGTCGCTAATCTGATTCCATCTTAAATTGAGCGTTTAAAAAGTAAGCAACTATTGGCGCCACTGAATCCGTTGGCAAACAAGTAAGAGCGTGTGTGGAACACGTATGGTCTCGTCGTGCGGAACAGGTCACACAGCAGCAGGATTAAACAACCACGGATGTGAAGAAAACCAATCGGGTTGCTCGTAAGGAAGCCAACGGTAGATTGTGTTCATCAGTCCAAATGAGGACACGCCTCCAGTTGCAGTCGAGTCAACCACACCAACACCGGTGTCTCTGTGTTCAATCCAAACCAATTTGCGCGGTTAGGGGGGAGGTTCGCGAGGACGCTTCTCGGAAATATTTGAACAGATGGCGTCCGCCTGACCTGAGAACCGAAACCAGATGCCTCGCCAACAGAGTGAGCAAGCTGATCGCCACGCCATCGGGACGTTGCCGAGCAAGTTGAACTCGGGATGCTCAGTGCGTCGAGGGGAGGTCGTTATGCGTGCGTAGAGTGAGGGTGTGGGAAGTAAAAAGGCACAATATGGGAAACAAGAAGTGGTTTACCTTGCTAAGACTGGCTGTGAACATGACAACCTCAAAGAGCGGTCCGACGGCCTCGATGAATGCCTCCAGATGAGGCCGCTTACAGACTGATACCTGGAACAAAATACGCAAAACTAAGTATTATTTATCGACTGGGAGGGCCCCCAGAGATTTCGCGACACCACAGCGTTTGTGTGGAAGAGTAAAGAGTCAATTAAGTAGCAGCAAAAGATAGGAAAGACAACCAAATCAGTGGGGGCGGGGATTACTCACACACGACAGTCTAGGTGTGAAATCAGGTTTCATCTGGTCTGGGTTAACAACAGATATGGATTATGCTCGAAACCTGAACGTACACACAGTTGATACTTTATTGACTGTGGCGTTTTGTTAGTTCATTTGCAAGCACTGGATACGCGCTTCGAGTACAGCCCACAATGACCACAATCTGCATGAAATCACTCAAGGGTTTTAAATTATAATAGTACAGATATAAGCAATTAGCAAGGCTAAACGTTTATCCTTGGCAAAATGGTATCGGCGACGTTTTCGAACAATTGAATCCAAAAAACGATTGGTATATTTACAACAACTCTGTCAGCCCTATTCAGGTTTGTCTAAATGTAAATCTCTTCGACCAATGCGAAGGCAATGCCGTTTCATTCCCTAAACTAACTACGGCGTATTGCTAGTCAGTCATTCCTTATTTGTCCCGATTTTTAGTTTTCCCCGAACAGGCGAAGCAGCAACTAAGTTACAGCAATCGTATACTTTTTGTGCCAACAGTTTTGGTCCTCACAACCGTAATAAAGCGATTACCATAAAAAACGGAAATAACATTTTAATTGATGAGGATTCGAGCAACAAATGCCCCTGTATTGCTGTAAATAATAAAGAAATATCGATTTTTCTGTCAGAGCGCCTGCAGAATCGATGGATTAAAAAATCGAGACTTGGCAATTAAATACAGATTGGCGAAATATCTTTAATAATAAATGTAAATTATAAAATATGACGCTGTGGTTAGACATAGACAAAGTTTGCAATGTTCGTGACGGTAAATTTTAATAGTACTTGCATGTGCAACAACAGTGATCGCAAAAAATCTCTCGAGATGACAATATAACGATGCATCAAAGGATAAGTTACAGAAAATGAAGCTTTACCTCGTGTTGAATATTTTCGATTTCAACAATCACAGAAAAGTCGGCATTGTCGACGGGCTAAAACGGGCAAAACGAACAAAAACGGATTAATTTAGATGGCGCTGTTATATATTGTGTTAAAGGTCATACATTCAGTTATCGTTGATGCAGTCTCTATAATTGAACTATGCCATCAACAAACTAGCGAATCGGCGCTTCTGGATAGGCCATCAACAAAGGCCGCCATAACGCGTGTGTCAAGCCTCATTTTTAGGATTTACCTCGTTATTTCCTGCATTTGTTTTACATTATTATTTCAATTTAACGTTAAAGAGAGGGAGGAGGATGAGGAGGATGAGGAGGAGGAGGAGGAGGAGGAGGAGGAGGAGGAGGAGGAGGAGGAGGAGGAGGAGGAGGAGGAGGAGGAGGAGGAGGAGAAAACGACAAAACGTGATTGGCTTTCAAAAAACCCAGCGACTGCAATTCGGTCTTCACCTCTTCTTGTGAACCTACAAATCGTGTCAGATGAGGAAAACCCGAGTTGCAATGTGGAACCGTTCTTGTGGGGGGGGGCATTAGACGGTATTGCTTCACGATTTACATCGCGGGGGTGGGGAGGGTGTCACCTGATACTGGCGCTGTGATGAAGGAGCAACTAGGGAAGTGCCGTTGAACAATGATGTCTTGAATTGAGTGAATAGATGTTCCATTCGAACACGAGATTCAAAACGCCAGCAAAAACGACGAGGAGGAGGAGATATTAAATCATTTCGTCGAGATGCGCGAGGTGAATGTGCAATCAGCTCTCAGGAAAAAACGTGATGGAGACGCACTTTGATGCGCTCAGTAGCCGACCTGCGGATCACACACGCACACACTTTCCGCAGCTGCGGTGACCACAGCAAGCAACTGACGAGTCAACGAGCCCCATATAACGCCGTAGAAGAATGCCACATTTCATCGCCAACGACACCCAATAAACCGGGCGTTGGTGCGCTCCCTCAAGCCCCACAACCCAACACCCCGAGTGTGCTGCGGGAGACAGCCGCGTGACCGCCACCTTCCCGCTCTTGTCTGGCTCCAGGGTTCGCGGTCTAAAAATAGGCCAGTTGGCCAACGGCTCCTCTCTCCCCCCCCGAAAGCAGTGAACAAACTAGCCCAAGATTTGCGGACAGTAAGTGTTCGGGCGGCGGGGAGGGGTAGGCTAGAGACGGACACTACAAGTCACGCGGTGGGCTTGGCATGACAATAAGAGAGGTGTGCTTGCGTGGATATATATATATATAGGGGCACGGAGTGCGTGTGAAAAAAGAGGGTGTCGTTACACATTGGCATGTGGTGCCAAGTGGTGTTGGAGTCGAAAACGCACACACGAGTCATTCATAATTAACATAACGTGTCCAGCTCTAGATGAGAGCATCACCGGAACAGCCGTCAGAACGAACCTGAGCGTAGGCTTGCAACGTGACGTGCATAATTAGTTGAGCGGCGGCACTTTCAAGAGCGTCGTGGAAGTTTATTCGGGTTGCTGCTGGCAGTGATGGGCTAGACCAATCTCACGCATGAGATCTGTGACGCATGGAGACGCCGGTAAAAAGGCGGGGTTTGTGCCACAAAGCGGAACATTTGAACCCGGGTGCAGCAACCAGGCATCTGGTAAGGTTGAGGTCGACTGGGACGGCAGCGGTAGCAAACGTTGGCTTCAGCTATCACTTTTGTAACAGATTAACAGACTGCCGGCTTCCACGGAACATGTTCGTGCCACATGAGAAGACAAAGTGCACACCTCGTTGCCATGCAAACCACATGCCTGGTCACGCCAATAAAACGAGTCGGATGGTTTACCCTGGTGACGTTAAATGGCGTGCAACCCTATTCACACCGCCAATCTGAATATCCCCAATTGTTAATTCTTCAACCAAATGATTAACTACAGCTTTTGTTTTCGATTCAGTCTCGGGGGGATTTTCAGTTGCCGCTCTCGCTGGCCGCTTCCAGACAGGTTGAATTCGTTCAGAATCGCTCAGGACAGCTCAAAGAAAGAGGCAGTTACAACTCCGGGGTGTTCATAATGATGTCCTGACAGAGTCTGGAATTGCAAATTTCTTGTGTGGGTGGGGGGGGAATTTGGGTACGAAATCAAGGCCGACTAGGTGGGTAACAACTCCATTTAGCGAACGACTCCAACTGTAGGAAAGTTGCCCTGAACTGAAGAAGGTCAGGCTCTACGTGAAGGCGTTATTGTGTATTAAATAGGTGACCTATGCTCTGCCCGAGGGTTTATTTATTGTTTTCTCGCAAAATTGATCAGAAATGGTTTGGTGGTTGAAAGTCAGTTGAAAGTCCTCCGAGGAGAACACCGCAAATGCACGTACGATAACCCCCGCTCCTAGGTCGAGCCGGGCGATGAGTCATTCTCGGCTGCACGGCATCCACGGTGCCGCGAACGGCCGTAAGAAAATGAACTTGGATTTGTGAGTGGGTGTGCAAGTCTTGTTTTAATGGCGCGCGCGTGATTCGTGTGACTCACCGGCGTGGGAGGTTTTTATTTTTGAATCCCCCCTCACCTGGGAAATGATATTCCAGCTCCCACGGAAATACACTGGTGCACCACATTTAGGTGATTCATGGAAAATCTAACTGTTTTGGAGCCATCCCGTGGTGTTTATTCCATAGTTTGGAGTGAGGGGGTGGGACAAGGCAACATACAGGAGGAAAAGGCAGACACAAATGCGCAATCTGCTGGCTTCATTAATCGGGTGCGTGCTTGTGAAAAAGAGTGTTTCCCCATCTGGTCTGACACGGAGGAATACGATTTTAGACGGTCTACTATGTATAGATCATGATAATCCCCTTTCCTACAAAATACCCCCAGTGGCTTGTGACCAATTGTGTGCAACCACTTGAGTCCCTGCCGGATTCTGTGAGTGTAGTCCGTTCAGGGAGTGCGTCGTTGGAGATAGAAATTGATCGCAATCTGCCCCGACCTCGTCTCCTCTCGTCACTCCCAAGGAAGAAGTCTTGACTGGGTACATTCGATATAAAGCCGGGTGACCTTGGGGTCGTCACCTTTTCCCTTTTCCCAAGACTGCTCCTACAAGTGCCACAACCCGACTCCGCATCCTCCAGTAGGAGTTCGCCGCACAAAGGAGCGAACGAAGCAGTCAAATGGCGTGCAGTTGTGCTACCCCTTAAAGTTCGCTCCTTTCCTGGGCTTGTCCAGGGGAACATTGGATTCAGAATGGCCAGCGCCCCTCCGCTTTTTCTTCTTCTGTTCGAAGACGATTCGGTTTCATATATGGCATTCCCAAGGTCATTGGTGGGTTTATTGTGCTGGCGGCGGTATCCCCGGAATTGGAGGTGGACGCTGCCGTTAACAAACAGACAGGGGCTACACACGTGGAACTCGCGCTGTAATTAAATTCCGGCTGATGAAGCAGCAGCCGGTTTCCGCCACCACCCCCGACAGCCTCCACGTCGCTGGATGACCACAGCCTCAAGCCGCCACTTGATTTCGCCTTTCTTCTTCTTCTTCTTCTTCTTCTTCTTCTTCTTTGAGATGGCCATCTCCGAGGCCAGAGGATGAGCCACATCGGAGGCCAGGCAAGAACAGTTGGTGATGTCCGCTTTTATGCTACCTGACCTCGTTTTTAGCTGCTCGCCTCTCCGACAGCGCCCATCTTGGAAAGTTGACGGCGAGAGACACATGTTTGAAAGATCCAGGCCAGAATAAAACACCGGAGAGTCTTCTTTGGGTCAGCTAGCTCCCGCTTAGAGGATGAGCTGGCAGCTTCATGGATGTCGCGGATCGTAGTCGCCCACGCACGGCGTTCGGAGACCAGGTCAGAACAGACAGTGTGAACCAGTTCTGTTTCCAACGACGCATCCCGTAGACCTACTGTAGCTCTAATCGCTCCGCGTCCTTTTTGACGGGGCTGATACGCGTTTTGTATAAGACCTTTCAATGGCCGCCATAACGCGTTTGCAAAACTGCGTATACTTTGTCTTTCTTTGTTATTTCGTTTATTCATGTCAACTTATTCTACACCTGCCATGCACAATCGCCACTTCATGAATCACTTTTGTTTATTGTAACTTTTAATGCTGAAATTTCCGATCCTCGTGACCTTAATAAAGTGAGTGCCATGATTATTGGTTGTCCACCGGCCTGCCAGCACCAACCCTTCATTCACGATCGAACCAGACATCCGTTATAGATTTGACCCAAACGTGGGGCCACACTCAACCCCTAATAACAACCGCCTGATACAAGAACGCGTCTGCTTCGTTTATGTCACATTTGTTTGGATGAACTCCGTGCGACCAGGTCAACTTCCGCTCACATAAAAGGCGCCAGGTGCGCTCAGTGGTGTTTTGCTTCAGTCGACATTGACTGGCATTCTTGTGGACCCCGTGGATTGACAGATCTGCGTGTTCTTGGAGTATTGCCTCCGAGAGACCGTTGACAGATTATCCACCCGGAGCGGCATCTCAATATTCTTTGATCCCGTGAAACCTTTTATGGGCGATTATTTTAATATGCTGTGATTGGTGACCACAATTCTTCACCAACGGCTCACCTGGCACCTTGGGGCTCAATTTCCACGCGTATGTTCTCCTTGACCGCATATTCGTGTCCGACTCTTTGGGGGCATGCATGCCCGAAGCGTGCATGCCCAAGTAAAACAGTCAGGCCCCAGTGCATCGCTTTTGGGTTACCATAAATAAACGAAAATGATAACCAAAGCGACAATGACGAAGTAAGTGAAAATGAAACTAATTTCGTGCAACCGCTTTTGTTCAGAAGCACGAAACCCGCCGACGGGTAAAACAAATCTACACCGATCGTTCGGGTCAACCAAATGGCTCTCCGGATTTCGATGCCCCGAATGATGACTCATGTTGGCGAGATTTCTCCTACTATCACGCAAATTGATAAACCATTCCCCTGGGAGTACTCACTTCCTTGTGAATAGCGAGATTTTGTCATCAGGCCGATTTTCAGTTTCAACAGAAGAGGTGAAACGACAACTGAGCGAATATTTTCGTACTGAAAGTTTTTATCCTCGTGATTCCAATTATTACCATAGGTGTGCTGGTATCGATCGACGTATCTACTGCTCTGCGCCAGGGTACACTTGGCCCAGTTTCTTCTCATTGTAACCGGGAATAAATCAACTTTTGTACCCAAAATTCTGACTTCCGTAACGCGTCACTCAAGAACCATCTGGGGGGAACGAAGAATGGATATTACGGCCGCAATATTGACCCCAGAATGCTTGCATAGTGTACGAAAAGTAGTACTTCCGAGTTGTAACCCAATTAAGCACCAAACACGGAAGTCAGCCAACCACACAGCCCCACACTTTTCGCGTGGCCGTTTCATCCTGCAGGTTTCCACGGAGATTACTGGAAGTAGCGTACAAGTGGCGTCCGGATGATGGAGCAGCCGGTTTGAGTGACCCCACAGACTCCAAGTGACTTGGATTGCAGACGGACACGCCACCAAGCCCGGCCCCAGCCTACTCAACCGGTGACATAGCAACCAATCCAAAGACCGGTGAGAAACACGAGCTCACCTTGAAAGAGCTATGAACAAGAGTTTCGTCGAGATCGAGAACGAGACACTTCTTTCCAACGCACGCGGCGACGGGTTTCCCCAGGAGATTTTCACCGGGATTTGCCTGCAACGAAAAAATAGCCAAATAATGACATTTAAA